>OY728140.1:640759516-641446844 GCA_963277665.1 Viscum album | reverse complement strand
ACATTAAGTATCACTACTATAAATATGGGCTTTTGAGCCCCTTAACCTATAGAGACCGACAATGGCAGTCGCTATATTTCGTTAAAAAAGGGGGCTTTCGCGCCCCCTCCTCTCGCGAAGCCCCCCCCGAATTCCTCCCTCCCATTGCCCGCGCCCTCCCTGTCGCCCGCACCCTCCCCGACGCCGCGTGCCCTCCCCGTCGCCCCGTCCTCCCCGCCGCCCCGCCCTCCGCCGGCCCGCCCTGCGCTGGCTCGCCTTGCTCCGGCCCGCCCTGCGCCACCCCACCCTCCAGTCGGCTGCCCTCCGCCGGCCCCGCCATCCACCGGCCCTGCCCTCTACTGGCCACCCTCCGTCCGCCCTCCGGCCACCCTCCACCCTCCGTCCTCCCTCCGGCCGCCCTCCGCCCTCCGGCCGCCCTCCGCCCTCCGGCCGCCCTCCGGCTGCCCTCTGCTGGCCCCGCCCTCCTCCGGCCACCCTTCGGATGCCCTCCGGCTGCGGCCACCCTCCGCCCTGCGGCCTCCCTCTACCCTCGGGCCTCCAGCCACCTGACTCCGGCAGCCCGGCAGCCCTCGGGCAGCCCTCCGGCAGCCCTCCAACTGCCCTCTGGCCTTCAGTCTCCAGCCCCTCTAGCCTCAGACCTCCGCCCTCAACCCTCCACCGCCTCGTCCCTCCCCCCCAGCACCCCGAACACCCCCCCACACCCCTCCAACCCCCGTCCCCTTCCTCTTTGTCCCCTCCCTCGCCGCACCAGCTCTGGCTCCGGCTCCCCACCGCTGCCTCTCCTCTCGCAGCACCGCCTTCGGCTCCCCTCCCTTCCAGGTTTGTAGCGCAATCAGGTATGACATGAGATTTCACTTACACTATTATTTTATAAATGGTTCATAAACAATTAATTAGTATTTATTTTAAATATATTTGATATGAAAAATGAAAATGTAATAAGTCTTGTGTAAATGTTTGTTATAGGGATCTTATTATGGATAAGAGTTGGATTGATCTTCCAAATCGAACGTCTAGAGAGTATTTCAATGGCATTATGCAGTTTATTGACTTCACCAGAGGATTTGAAAGTGACTATATTAGTTGTCCATGTAGAAAATGTGCTAACAGATATCAATTCACACAAGATACTGTGAGGGAGCACCTATTCTTTAATGGATTTCTGAGAAATTATAAGAGTTGGACTCGTCATGGATAAGAATATGTTCATTGTGAAAATACGGATATAGTTCAGATGGATGTTGATGCAAGGATTAATGATCCAATGCATGAAATGCTTACTGAAATGGTATGTGGGTTGGATCTTGAAGGCATTGACATCCAGAATCTTGAGACTGGTGAGATAAATCTTCGCTCTGGTGTAGATCGTGATTCGAGGAGGTTTTATGAAGTAATTGATGATGCAAAAACAGAATTATATCCCGAATGTACTTCTTTCAATAAATTGTCGTTTATCGTGGAGTTGTTGCATTTGAAGACTTCGAATCATTGGTCAGACACATCATTCGACATGCTGTTGGTGTTATTGAAAAAGGTTCTTCCTGTCAACGCTAAGATTCCCGAGTCGTATTACCATGCTCGTAAGCTGATAGAGAACTTAGGTTTTACATATGAGACCATAGATGCATGTGCAAACAACTGTATGTTGTTTAGAAAGGAAACTACCCATTTGGATATTTGTGCGGTTTGTGGTGCTTCCAGGTGGAAAGAGAACAGGGGAAATCAGACTCATCAAAGTCAGATTGTGATATAGGGGAAACCGATTGCCATAAAGAAAATGCGTTACTTTCCCCTTAAACCAAGGTTGAAAAGATTTTTTATGTCATCTAAAGTTTCTAATTTAATGAGATGGCATGCAGAAAGAGTTCATGAAAGTGATATGTTAACCCACCCGGTAGACTCTCATGCATGGAAGGATTTTGATAAGAGACATCCTGAATTTTCCAAATATGTTCATAATGTCCGATTGGGATTGGCAGCAGATGGTTTCAATCCATTCAAGTCTATGGTTGGTGCAACTCATAGCACATGGCCCGTGGTGTTGGTTCTGTATAATCTTCCTCCATGGATTTGTATGAAGCAACAATTTATATTACTTTCCACTCTTATTGATGGACCTAAAAGTCCAGGGGATAAGATTGATGTTTACCTTCAGCCATTGATTGATGAGTTGAATGAATTTTGGTGCGATGGTGTGATGACTTATGACTGTGAAACAAATGAAATGTTCAAACTGTAGGCTGATTTATTGTGGACAATCAATGACTTCCCAGCTTATGCAAATTTATCAGGCTGGAGTATGAAAGGGGAATTTTCTTTCCCTTGTTGCAACAAAAGTAAAAAACATGTATGGATTAAGCATTCCAAAAAATGGGCATACATGGGTCACATACGTTTTCTACCCCCTCAGCACAGGTTCAGAAAGGACAGAGTGAAATTTGATGGTTCTAGAGAGTTCAGCCCAACACCAAATATCATGACAGGAGTCGAAATGTTATCGCATATTGAGGAAGAAAACATCCGCACGGTATATGAAATTTAGGATTTAGTGGCTCCTCCGGTACGTAATATTCGAGCTGCGGGTAGGCAGCGCAGTCACAATTGGAAAAAGAAAAGTATTTTTTATAGTCTTTTGTATTGGAAAACTAACATGCTGAGGCATAATTTGGATGTCATGCACATTGAAAAAAATGTTTGTGATAACATATTGTGGACCATTTTAGGTGTTAGTGGGAAATCAAAGGACCATGTTAATACACGTCGTGATTTGGAAGAAATGGGTTTAAGGAAACAGTTAGATTTACAGTTAGCTGAGGGAAACAAGGCATATATGCCTGCTGCACAGTATACGATGACTACAAAGGAGAAAGAGACATTTCTTTCCATTTTGAAGATGATAAAGGTGCCTGATGGTTACTCTTCTAATATTTCAAAGTGTGTGAATCTGAAGAGCAAGACATTGCAAGGGTTGAAAAGTCATGACAATCACATACTACTTCAGCAGTTGATTCTAATCGCAATTTGTGATTGTTTATCCCCCAATGTTGTTCAGCCGTTGATTGAGATGAGTAATTTTTTTAGACAACTTTGTTTAAGAAATCAACGAATGAGTGATTTAAAAAGTTTACAGGACCTAATTGTACTTACGCTTTTTCACTTTGAGAAACTATTTCCCCCCTCATTTTTCGATGTTATGGTCCATTTGATAGTGCACCTAACTGATGAAGTAATGGCTGCTGGTCCAGTGCAATTCAGGTGGATGTATCCTATTGAGCGGTATTTGAGTACATTGAAACGATTTTTACGCAACAGAGCTCGTCCGGAGGCATCAATAGCCAATGGTTATTTGATGGATGAGTGTACTACTTTTTGTGCAGAATATCTTACGGATGTTGAAACAAAATTAGATAATCCCTCTCGGATTTAGGATGGTCCAGTTGGAGAAGGAACCACATATGATATGGACAACATCGAGTGGATACAAGCGCATCGATATATCTTGTTCAATACTCCATCAGTTGCACCATTAATGCAGTAAGTATCTTATGACTTTTATTGTTTAACTTTTACATGTTTTGTTTACATAAGTTGATCATTTAAACATTGCGTTATCATTTGCAGAAAAAACATTAATGAGATAAAAGAAGAGGTGCATCGTGTGACTGATTTGCAAATTCAACAGTCTCATTATGCATCATTTCATGATTGGTTCAAGGATTATGTATGTATAAATTGATTTTCATTATGAGTGAAGTATTATACTAATTTCTTTCATCATATATCATTATTGAATTCTATGAATTATGTAGGTTCATAAGTTTAGGGAGTTAGGGGACCCCACGCTAACTGAAGAATTTATCCAACTGGCTGAGGGTCCATCTATAACGGCTCGTCGTTATAAATCTATAGATGCTAATGGTTTTCAATTTCGCATTAAAGATGTTGACGACAAACGACCAACACAAAACAGTGGCATCAGTTGTCCATTTTTCGATTTTGGTTATTACTATGGTCAATTGATAGACATCATTGAAGTTGTATACACACATGGGTTGAAGTACATATTGTTAAAGTGTAATTGGGTTGATCTAGTGCGTGGATGTAAAGTCGATCAATATCAGTTTTCATTGGTGAATTTTAACTATATGTTATACAGAAATGAACGAGTTGATAATGAACCTTTCATTTTGACATCACAAGCGGAACAAGTATTCTTCGTTACTTTGCCTTCGAATCAAAGTTGGTAAGTTATTGTCAAAATGTCTCGGTGAGGAGTGTTTGTATTTGAACAAGATGAACCTGAGACTGTTCCTTTTGTTTCCCAATAGCTTGATCAACATACCTTAGTTCAACATGAAGAAGATATTTATTGGGTCAGAGCGGCTGTTGAAGGAGAAACGGTCGATTTGCATGCTTAATGAAAGGTATAATTGTTTTCCCACTATTCAGCCTAAGATATCATAAATTATCTAAACATTTTATAAATCCTTGTAAGTTTTAATACTCACTTTTGGAAGTTTATTCAGTTATAAATATTTAGGGTGATTTAACTCATGTTTTATTGATGTTATTGTCGGTGTATTTTCTCATTGAGGTATTCTTCATTTTATTCATGTGCTGTTTGAATTTTTATTAATTCAATTTGAAATTTGGCTATGCATTGATTGGTTTTGTACATAATTTGTATATTTGTTTTGTGAACTCTCTGATTTTTTAAAATTCATTCATAACTAATTATTCAATCCCTTTTTGTTTGATTAACAACTGTATAAGTTTGTTTTTTTTAAAAACAATCCAATTTATCATTTGGACACTTTGGATAGTCCCCTTACTAATGTTTTCCATGACTGCAGGCATGTTAGGGGAAGAGGCAGAAGATCCACATCATCCATCTAAGGCATCCACGTCTTAGGGTCGAGGTATGTTGGAATGTCATTGTCTCTATTTTTTATGTAATTAATAAACATATATATATATATATATATATAACATCTGTCATTTTGTATATAAAATTGTTTTCAACAGGATCAGACTCGACTGCTTCTTCCTCTCGCAGGAGAGGCCCTAGTCGTGGCATATTATCATGGAATTCTGACACAACTTTTGATGTTTCATTTGATGAGGTATTTCATCCTGTGGGATGGAATGCCCCTGCATTTATTCGTCAGTTGGGTCATATCATATGTGATTCACATCGATTTCCATTGACCACGCGTGACTGAGATTCTATCCCTCAGGACACATTAGATCGTCTTTGGAGGTAGGTTCAGGTAAGAAGACCATTTTACTTTATTCCCTATGTATAAAAAACAATAACATATGTGATTTTTTTCTTTAATAGAAAAATTTGAAAGTATGTCCCGATGAGTTTCGGCCAGTGTGTATGAGCAAATGTCTTAAGATGTGGAAAGACTATAAAGGCAAAGTCAAGAGGGACCACTGGGTACCAAATGTGGGTGCCCCAGACATTCTAGAAAAAGTCCCGAGAGGTGTCCTCCCGGCTCAGTGGCGTAATTTAGTTTCATATTGGTCTACTGAGGGTGTTGCCGTTTGTATATTTATTTTGGTATATATATTTTCAATAATGTGTGATTTGTTTGATATTTGAATGAATTAAATGTAGGAGGTGTCTACACGCCATTCTGAGAATCAAGCGTTGCAGGGACCACCTCACAGGCTCGGGACTTGTCACGTGTCTCAGATCCGACATGAGGTATTTATTATTCATTTTTTAATTTTTTTAATTAATATGGTTTTGTGTTTATATTCTATTCATATATAGTTGCGGGAGCAAGGTGCACCAACTGATAAAATGTCGGTGTGGATGAGGACTCGTGATCACAATGATCCAGAGGCTGCAGCATTGATAGTAAGTGCTTGTACTCATTACCAATACTTACATAAAATCTTTATATTAATATATGTATATATATTTAAATATTTCACAGGCTCAATTTGAAGTTGAATTAGAACATCTGCCAGAGGACCAGCGACAGCTTCCCATGCGAAGGGATGAGATATTTCATCGCATCATTGGTCGAGACGGACATGGATATAGTTTGACCTATGGAACACGGATTCCTCATTCTGTAGTGTCACACGCTGCGGTTGTCGGTCCTGCTGTTGCTCAGATGACACAACAGCTGTCAGATTTTGAGGCACGACTGCGGGCTTTCGAGGAGGCAAATGCGCAATTGGCTGCTGAGGTTAGAGCACTGCGGGAATATGTGCGTCCAGGTGATGGTGCAGGGGATCACACGACACAGGTTTATACTGTATTTATTTATTTAATTTAAATTATTTTTTTTATGAAAATATTCATAATGTTTATTTGTTGTAGGCCCCTGGCCCACCGGATGGAGGTCAGTGATAAACACGCATGATGCATCATATTCACGAGGTGTGTTTCTGCTTTTAATGGTAGGGTTGTTATTGATATTTATGTTGGGTTTCTAGTGTTTTTTTTTGTGATTTGGGGGTATCATGTGTGTTTTGACCTCATGCAATGTTTGTGTGCACGAATTGAGAAGTAACCATGAAACTGATTATTGATTTGGATATTTTTTGTTCATTTAATTTTCAATGTTTAGAATTTCATGTTCTGTAATATTTTTGAAAAAAATACGTGATTCCTAATATAAATCATTAAACTTGTTTTTGACGAATGAGCTGAGTTCACTATTTGTAGTCCCCGGCCTACCCCGGATAGCCCTCCCCGCACTCTGGATAGCCCTCCCCGCACCCCGGACAAGCCCCCCACCCCGGACAGCCCCCCCGCACCCTGGACAGCCCCCCCACACCTCGGACAGCCCTCCCCGCACTCCAGACAACCCTCTCCGCACCCCGGACAGCCCCCCCTGCACCCCAGACAGCCCTCCCCGCACTCCAAACAGCCCTCCCCGCACCCCGGACAACCCTCCCGCACCCCGTACAACCTTCCTCGCACTCCGGATAGCCCTCCCCGCACCCCAGACAGCCCTCCCGCACCGTGGACAACCTTCCCAGCACTCCGGACAGCCCTCCCCGCACCCCGGACAACCCTCCTGCACCCCGGACAGGCCCCCCGCACTCCGTACAGTCCTTCCCACACCCTGGACATCCCCCCGCACCCCAGACAACCCTCCCGCACTCCGGACAGCCCCCCCGCACCTCGGACAGTCCTCCCGCACCCCGGACAGCCTTCCCCGTACTCCGGACAACAATCTAATTATTATTCGCAACGTGTACGTGCAGATGGAATGTCAATCGGATGACATCAAAGGGTGAGTGAATTGTGATGTGGTCGAGCAGACGACACATCAATCGGACGTGCCGTGTGCCCGCGGTGACCGGGAACGCCGTTCTGGTGTCATAAACGGCCAAAACGGGCATCTAACGGTCAAAGTCATAGAGGATGACATCAGATTGACCTGAAATCACAGGACAACAATCTAATTATTATTCGCAACGTGTAAGCGTAGACGACACGTCAATCGTACGCGCGGTCTGTACGGTAGGGCTCATTATGTGTTCTTTAAGTGTTGTGCGCGCTTGATAAACGCTCGTGGGGGGGGGGGGGGGGTCCAAATGGGCCTAACGAGGTCCGAATGGCCTGAAATCAGACGACATCAAAGGGTGAGTGAATTGTGATGTGGTCAAGCAGATGACACGTCAATCGGACGTGCCGTGTGCCCGCGGTGACTGGGAACGCCGTTCTGGTGTCATAAACGGCCAAAACGGGCGTCTAACGGTCAAAGTCATAGCGGACGACATCGGATTGACCTGAAATCATAGGAAAAAAATGTAATTATTATTCGTGACATGTACGCGCAGACGGCACGTCAATCGGACGTGCGGTCTGCGCGGTAGGGCTCATTATGCGTTCTTTAAGTGTTGCGCGCGCTTCATAAACGTGCGTGGGGGGGTCTAAACGGCCCGAACGACGTCAGAATGGCCTGAAATCAGACGAAATCAAAGGGTGAGTTAATTTTGATGTGGTTGAGCAGACGTCACATCAATCGGACGTGCCGTGTGCCCGCGATGACTGGGAACGCCGTTCTGGTGTTATAAACGGCCAAAACGGGCATCTAACGGTCAAAATCATGGCGGACGACATCGGATTGACCTGAAATCACAGGAAAACAATCTAATTATTATTTGTGATGTGTAAACATAGACGAAACGTCAATCGGACGTGCGGTCTGCGCGGTAGGGCTCATTATGCGTTCTTTAAGTGTTGCGCGCGCTTCATAAACGCGCGTGGGGGGGTCCAAACGGGCCGAACGACGTCCGAATGACCTGAAATCAGACGACATCAAAGGGTGAGTGAATATTGATGTGGTAGAGTAGACAGAACATAAATCAGACGTTTCGTGTGCCTGCGGTGACCGGGAATGCCGTTCTGGTGTCATAAACGGCCAAAACGGGCGTCTAACGGTCAAACTCATAGCGGACGACATTGGATTGACCTGAAATCACAGGAAAACAATCCAATTATTATTAGAAACGTGTAAGCGCAGATTTCATGTTAATCGGACATGCGGTCTGCGCGGTAGGGTTCATTATGCATTCTTTAAGTGTTGCGCGCGCTTCATAAACGCGCGTGGGGGGGGGGGGTCCAAACGGGGCCGAACGACGTCTGAATGGCCTGAAATCAGACGACATCAAAGGGTGAGTGAATTTTGATGTGTTAGAATAGATGGAACGTCAATCGGATGTGCCGTGTTCCCGCGGTGACCGGGAACGCTGTTCTGGTGTCAGAAACGGCCAAAACAGGTGTCTAATGGTCAAACTCATAGCAGACGACATCATATTGACCTGAAATCACAGAAAAATAATCTAATTATTATTCTTGACATATATGCGTAGACGGAACGTCAATCGGACGCGCGGTCTGCACGGTAGGGCTTATTATGCGTTCTTTAAGTGTTGCGCGCGCTTCATAAACGCGCGTGGGGGGGGGGGGGGGGTCCAAACGGGCCAAACGACGTCCGAATGGCCCGAAATCAGACAATATCAAAGGGTGAGTGAATTGTGATGTGGTAAAATAGACGGAACGTCAATCGGACGTGCCGTGTGCCCACGGTGACCGGGAATGCCGTTCTGGTGTCATAAACGGCCAAAACGGGCGTCTAACGGTCAAACTCATAGCGTACGATATCGGATTGACCTGAAATCACAGGAAAACAATCTAATTATTATTCGTGACATGTACACGTAGACGACACATCAATCGGACATGCGGTCTGCGCGGTAGGGCTCATTATGCGTTCTTTAAGTGTTGCGTGCGCTTCATAAACGCGCGTGGGGGGGTCCAAACGGGCCTAACGATGTTCGAATGACCTGAAATTAGACGACATAAAAGGGTGAGTGAATTGTGATGTGTTCGAGAAGACGTCACATCAATCGGACGTTCCGTGTGCCTGCGGTGACCGGGAACGCCGTTCTGGTGTCAAAAACGGCCAAAACGAGCGTCTAACGGTCAAACTCATAGCGGATGACATCGGATTGATCTGAAATCACAGGACAACAATCCAATTATTATTCGTAACGTGTACGCGCAGACAACATGTCAATCGGACGTACGGTCTGCGCGGTAGGGCTCATTATACGTTCTTTAAGTGTTGCGCGCGCTTCATAAACGCGCGTGGGGGGGGGGGGGGGGTCCAAATGGGCCGAACGACGTCCGAATGGCCTGAAATCAGAAGACATCAAAGGGTGAGTGAATTTTGATGTGGTCGAATAGACGGCACGTCAATCGGACGCGCCGTGTGCCCGCAGTGACCAGGAACGCCGTTCTGGTGTCATAAACGGCCAAAACGGGCGTCTAACGGTCAAACTCATAGCGGACGACATTGGATTGACCTGAAATCATAGGACAACAATCTAATTATTATTATCAACGTGTACGCGTAGACGTCACATGAATCGGACGTGCGGTCTGCGCGGTAGGGCTCATTATGCGTTCTTTAAGTGTTGCGCACGCTTGACAAACGCGCGTGGGGGGGTCCAAACGGGCCGAACGAGGTCCTAATGGGCTGAAATAAGACGACGTCAAAGGGTGAGTTAATTGTTATGTGGTCAAGAATACAACACGTCAATCGGACGTGCCGTGTACCCACGGTGACCGGGAACGCCGTTCTGGTGTCATAAACGGCCAAAATGGGCGTTTAATGGTCAAACTCATAGCAGATGACATCAGATTGACCTGAAATCACAGGAAAACAATCTAATTGTTATTCGTGATGTGTACGCATAGACGACACGTCAATCGGACGTGCGGTCTGCGCGGTAGAGCTCATTATGTGTTCTTTAAGTGTTGCGTGCGCTTCATAAACGCGCGTGGGGGGGTCCAAACGGGCCGAACGACGTCCGAATGACCTGAAATCAGACGACATCAAAGGGTGAGTGAATTGTGATGTGTTTGAGAAGAAGATACGTCAATCGGACGTGCCGTGTTCCTGCGGTGACCAAGAATGCCGTTCTGGTGTCATAGACGGCCAAAACGGGCGTCTAAAGGTCAAACTCAGAGCGGATGACATCGGATTGACCTGAAATCATAGGACAACAATCCCATTATTATTCTCAATGTGTACGCATAGACGGCGAATCAATAGGATGTGTGGTCTGCGCGGTAGGGCTCATTATGAGTTCTTTAAGTGTTGCACGCGCTTCATAAACGCGCGTGGGGGGGGGGGGGGGGGGTCCAAATGAGCCGAATGACATCCGAATGGCCTGAAATCAGAATAAATCAAAGGGTGAGTGAATTGTGATGTGGTCGAACAGACGGAACGTCAATCGGACGTGCCGTGTGCCCGCGGTGACCGGGAATGCCGTTCTGGTGTCATAAACGGCCAAAACGGGCGTCTAACGGTCAAACTCATAGAGGAAGACATAGGATTGACCTGAAATCACAAGACAACAATCTAATTATTATTAGAAATGTGTATGCATAGATAGAACGTCAATCGTACGTGCGGTCTGCGCAGTAGGGCTCATTATGCATTCTTTAAGTGTTGCGCGCGCTTGATAAATGCGCGTGGGGGGTCCAAACGGGCCGAACGAGGTCTGAATAGACTGAAATCAGATGACATCAAAGGGTGAGTGAATTGTGATGTGGTCGAGCAGACGACACGTCAATCGGACGTTTCGTGTGCCCGCGGTGACCGGGAACGCCGTTCTGGTGTCATAAACAGCCAAAACGGGCGTCTAACGGTCAAAGTCATAGCGGACGACATCAGATTGACCTGAAATCACAGGAAAAAAATCTAATTATTATTCGTGACGTGTACGCGCAGACGGCACGTCAATCGGACGTGCGGTCTACGCGATAGGGCTCATTATGCGTTCTTTAAGTGTTGCGCACGCTTGATAAACGCGCGTGGGAGGTCCAAACGGGCCGAAAGAGGTCTGAATGGCCTTAAATCAGACGACATCAAAGGGTGAGTTAATTTTGATGTGGTCGAGTAGACGACACGTCAATCGGACGTGCCGTGTGCCCGCGATGACCGGGAACGCCGTTCTGGTGTCATAAACGGCCAAAACGGACGTTTAACGGTCAAAGTCATAGCGGACGACATCGGATTGACCTGAAATCACAGGAAAACAATCTAATTATTATTCTTGACATGTAGGAGGAGACGGTGTGCCCATAGGACTTGCGGTGCGCGCGGTACAACCGAATGCGTCATTTTCAGCAGCTCGGCGCGCGCTTAAACGGCGCGTTGGGGGGTCAAAACCACTCGAACGACCTCAGAATATCATGAAACCGTACGAAATCAGCTGTTGTGTGATTTGTGAAATGGTCGGGTAGACAGAATGTCAATCGGAGGTGTCGTTTGACCGCGGTGACCGGAAACGCGTTTCAGGTTTCATAAGACACCAAAAACGGAGGGAGACGGTCGAATTCGGAGAAAACATGCTCCGAATGACCTGGAACCACACGAAAACATTAGGAATATTATTCGTGATGTGTAGGAGGAGACAGCGCATCCATCGGACGTGCGGTGCACGTGGTACGGCCGAATGCGTCGTTTTCAGCAGCTCGGCGCGCGCTAAACTGGCGCGTTGGGGGGTTAAAACCACCCGAATGACCTCATAATTCCATGAAACCGTACGACATCAGCTGTTGTGTGATTTGTAAAATGGTCGGGTAGACAGCACATCAATCGGAGGTGCCTTTTGACCGCTCTGACCGGAAACGCGTTTCCGGTGTCATAAAACACCAAAAACGGCGCGAGACGGTCGAATTCGGAGAAAACGTGCTCTGAATGACCTGAAACCACATGAAAACATTAGGAATATTATTTGTGGCCTGTAGGAGGAGACAACGTGCCCATCGGAGATGCGGTGAGCGCGTTACGTCTGAATGCGTCGTTTTCAGCAGCTCGGCGCGCGCTAAAACGGCGTGTTGGGGGGTCAAAACCACCCGAATGACCTCAGAATGTCATGAAACCGTACGAAAACACCCGTTGTGCGATTTTTGAAATGTTCAGGCAGACATCACATCAATCGGAGGTGACTTTTGACCACGGTTACCGGAAACGCGTTTCTGGTGTCATAAAACACCAAAAACGGCGCGAGACGGTCGAATTCGGAGCAAATGTGCTCTGAATGACCTGAAACCACACGAAAACATTAGGAATATTATTCGTGACGTGTAAGAGGAGACAGCGCGCCTAACGGAGGTGCGGTGCGCACGTTACGTCCGAGTGTGTCGTTTTTAGCAGCTCAGCGCGCGCTAAAACGACGCGTTGGGGGGTCAAAACCACCCGAACGAACTTGGAATGCCATGAAACCATACGATAATATCCGTTGTGCGATTTTTGAAATGGTCAGGCAGACGAAACGTCAATCAGAGGTGTCGTTTGACCACGGTGACCGGAAACGCGTTTCCGGTGTCACAAAACACCAAAAACGGCGCGAGACGGTCGAATTCGGAGAAAACGTGCTCCGAATGACCTGAAATCACACGAAAACATTAGGAATATTATTAGTGACGTGTAGGAGGAGATGGAGCACCCATCGGAGGTGCATTGCACGCGTTACGTCTGAGTGTGTCGTTTTCAGCAGCTCGGCGCGCGCTAAAACGGCGTGTTGGGGGGTCAAAACCACCTGAACGACCTCAGAATTCCATAAAACCGTACGAAAATAGCTGTTGTGAGATTTGTGAAATGGTCGGGCAGACAGAATGTCAATCGGAGGTGCCGTTTGACCGCGGTGACTGAAAACGCGTTTCCGATGTCATAAAACACCAAAAGCGGCGCGAGACGGTCGAATTCGGAGAAAACGTGCTCCGAATGACCTGAAACCACACGAAAACATTAATAATATTATTCGTGACGTGTAGGAGGAGACGGCGTGCCCATCAGAGGTGTGGTGCGTGCGTTACGTCCGAGTGTGTCGTTTTTAGCAGCTCGGCGCGCGCTAAAACGGCGCGTTGGGGGGTCAAAACCACCTGAATGACCTCAGAATGCCATGAAACCGTATGAAAATAGCTTTTGTTTGATTTGTGAAATTGTCGGGCAGAAGGAACGTCAATCAGAGGTGCCGTTTGACCGCGGTGACTGAAAATGCGTTTCTGGTGTCATAAAACACCAAAAACGGCGCGAGAAGGTCGAATTCGGAGCAAACGTGCTCCGAATGACCTGAAACCACACGAAAACATTAGGAATATTATTCGTGACGTGTAGGAGGAGACGGCGTACCCATCAGAGGTGTGGTGCGCACGTTACGTCCGAGTGTGTCGTTTTCAGCAGCTCGGTGCGCGCTAAAACAGCGCGTTGGGGGGTCAAGACCACCCGAACGACCTCAGAATGCCATGAAACCGTACGACAACAGCCGTTGTGCGATTTGTGAAATGGTCGGGTAGACGACACGTCAATCGGAGGTGCCGTTTGACCACGGTAACCGAAAACGCGTTTCCGGTGTCAAAAAACACCAAAAACGGCCAAATGACCTGAAATGATAGCATTTCTTAAATTGGGGGTTTTAAATTATTATAACACCATGATTTGATGTCAGATTTAATTTTATTATATGTATATAATAACTAAATAATTATTTTTAATTTACGTTTGTTTTGTTTTGTTGTTTTTTTGTCTTATTGTAGGTTTATTGAAGCAGAAGATTGAAATAGATGGACCTCCTCGGATCGTTGAAACACGTTTATCGTTTATGATGATCTTTATGTTTATGATGTTTGAAATTGTTTTCCATTTTTTATGATTGTTATCTTGTTTTATCTCTGATTTTGCACCGTGAAGAAAAAAAAACAGAATTCATACATTTCATTAAAAAAATGAAAAATATTTTATTTAATATATATATATATATATTTTATTTAATAAATATATATAAAAATAAAAAATAGTTTATTTAATATTATATATATATATAAATATTTTGTTTAATATTATATATATAAATATTTTCTTTAATATATATATATATATTTTATTTAATATATATATATATATATTTCTTTCGGTATGAATTTTAAATTTTTTTTTTCCAGTGTAGCGACCGCCATTGGCGGTCGCTATTGCCCTACACCGACGGAGCAGATGCGACCACCAATGGCGGTCGCTGGGCGGTCTCTATAGCCCTATATCGACCGCCAATGGCGGTCGCTAATACCCTTATTTTTAGTAGTGTATAGATTTTGTTTAATGTATAAATGAAATAAGTTTTGATTATGTTATACGCAACACCGAATGAATATTTCACTACACGTAGCCCTGACTTGGTTTTCATTACACGCAATCAAGACCTTCTTCGATAGCGTGTGTAGTACGCAATACCAAGTTTCACTAAACGAGATATTATTATAATATTATTATGAACTAGCTGTTATGAATAGTAATACCCACTTTTTGAAATTTTATAAATTTTATTTTTCAAAATGGACTTCATTTTTGGATTCGGAATATTGAAATTTGCCTAGGGTGAATTTTTGGTATTTTTCTGAAAACTTTCAATTTTTGATGAATAGTGAAAACACTGAGTTACTATTTAAAAACCGACTTTTTATTTAAATAATTATTTATTTTATTTAAATTTATTTTAGGTCAAAATTGATAAATAATACCTATATAAGTTCAATGTAATTCATTGGAGTGATTTTATAATAATTTTAGATATATAAAAATTTTATTGAACTTTTCACCGTCTTTTACCCACCTCCTAGGAGAATTTGCAAATTTACATAAAACTTAATTTTACTGCTTCTGTGAGTGGAATTTCGAAAATCCAAGAGACACGGTTAATATCAAGAAGTAAAATTTGGTTCAATAAGATAAAAATAATTTTTGGTGAATAGTAACTTTTTACTTTTATTTACCACGGTTAAAAGTAAATAGTGTAATTAAGGGTAAAAATGATATTATTATTACCCTAACACATGTACTAATTCTATTGGATAAGTGTAATTCGACTAAAAACAACCTTAGGAATAAAATATTACCCTTTAGGTCCACTTGGATTAGATTAGGATACTTATTATTATTTTATTTGAAGAAGAGTTAAAATAGTTAAAATCAAAGTTTAATAATTTTTTTTAATATAGGGTAATACATAAGATAAATTAGAATATAAATATTCATTAGAAAGATAAAAATATTTCCTACATAATGGTATTTTATTTATAATTTTTATACATTAAATAATTTAATTTATTTATGACACAATGATGATGCAGTAATTACCTTATTAATGAAATATTAACATAATTGATGTTATAAATACCCAAATAAATGTAATTTGAGTCTTTTTATGAATTACACTAATTTTATAGGTTAACATGACATGTTATTATTGATTCAATTAACTTTGTTCAAACTAATCATGTTGTTATGATTTTCACAAAAATCTTTTACCAAATAGTATCAAAATTGACATAAAATAGTTTTTAAAACAAATATTATATTATTAATTGTTATTTTTTTCCTAAAAATCTAAGGTTCAGTAAAATTACTTAAATAAGGTTACATATATTAATAATGAACCACTTGGGGTTCGTTTGGCTTGTTATAGTAAGTTTATTAACCATATAGTGTAAGAAAACAAAAAGACACGGTAAAAGTTAAATTATTTAAATTAGAGTTAAATCTAAATGATAAGGTTAAAATTGTAACCTAAACTTGTATAAAACCTATTGGTTGATAGTATTTAGACCCATACCCACTTTATCTTCTAAATAAATCAATTTTGGATCTATTATAAACCGAATATGACTTTATTATAAAATAATATTTTAAGTTTTTTCAAAGGTGCCCCTCTCCTCCCTTATAAAAAGGGAACCCCTTCCCTCTTCTCTTCACACCCTTTTGAGCCTTGAAGCTTGGCCAAACCCTGCCAATTCCTCTTCTCAACTTCCCTAGAAACATTATAGAGGTTCTGGTCTCCTCAAAAGACCAACTCTAGTGCCTTAAGAGGAGGTTAAGAAGAGGCGCGTCAAAGAAGAGGTAATATCCTTTACCAATTCTTTCCAATTTATTTCTTCTTCTACCTATTCTTATTTATTTGTTTCATCATAAATTAATAACATCAGTATCAATCATATACTGATATTTTATTATAAATATGAAAAAACCCCATTTCATCTTCTATCCATCCTACGGAAAATGAAATCACCGCACGTGCGTACGTACAGAATACCGTCTCCACGCCGTGGTGTAATCTGTTTTCCACCACCACCTTACATGGATGGGTATAATGGTGTAAATAAATAACTATATATTGTTATTGTACAGTGATATTGATTCTGAAGTATTATACATACACTTCAATACAATTCCATGATCATGTGAATGATATCATCGCTTGTGCGTACGTACAGACTACCGTCTCCACGGACGCGATGAGATTCATTTTCCATGATTAACCACTCAAGAATGATTATAAAGTATATATAATGAATAATAATGAAATATATGACATAATAAATCTACTTGATTTATTTATACATATATATATATATGTCATCTACTTACTTCCATTCAAGTCAATAATGAAAAGAAAACAGCGTTCATGCGTACATACGACCTACCGTCTCCATGAACGGTGTATTTAATTTCATTTATCTATCTGTTATATATATATACTGAATATATATGATATATAAATCATGATTTAAATTCTGTAATTAATTAAATCATGATATAAGTAGTAATAATATCAAGAACAACAAGTCCAAATACGTACGATAAATAAAACATTTTACCCAAAACGCTGCTTTAACATGAAATTTAAAAAAGAACAGGTAATATAAAGTCAAAAGTGAACGATATATGATATCATAACAATGAATATGATTCTATAATAATTTAATGAAATTATTTAAATCATTATACAGGAGGTTCAGATACATACGAAGCATATCGGACCTATGGTAAGGGATAATTTTACAATCTCATTTTTATCTGAGATTTCTTATACGTAAGTATTTACTGGGGTTATATTTTTTATCCATGTCCATAAAAATGTTTTTTATAAAGTGTTTAATATTCTTACATGTATGTTTAAAGTCATGTTTACCCCTCTTTGACTTTTACATTGTGTTATGGAAAGAATCTTTCTTTTGTTTACCCTATGAGGAACTTTTTGAATTTTCCGACAGAAGTACGAGGAGAATGTTTTTTTAACCTATATGGCATGAATGGATTTTTATGATTTCATAGAACATTATTTCCATGAATCTTACTTTACAAGTTTTCAAGTTTATTTTTAATCAACTTCTTTTAGTTTAAAATTGTATGACATGTTAAGAAAGTAAAATGTTTTTTTGAAGTAGAAAGGATATTTTCCTCAAGAATGGAGTTCAAGTGTTTTATCAAAATTATTTTCCATATAAGATAATATAGGGTTCTGTTTCTATCCCTATTTTTACATTTATTTTATTATGTTATGATGGAATTAATTTTATGATGTCCTTTAATATTATATGGATTATGTTATGATGGCATGATGATTAAGAATCCCATTTTTATTACATGGGTTATGCTATGATTTATGATTTTGTGGCACACATAAGAATGGTTTAATTATAAGATGGGTGGGACCTATATCTCCCTCCAATGCATTGGGTAAAGATTAATATTATGACAACCCTGCTTTTATTACAAACTTAAACATGATTTATTACATAAAACTTCACTTGATACAACAAAGAAGATCGAGAGGTTTAGTGTATTTGGGGATTAGGATCATTACATAAAAACTTGAAATATGAAATACAACATCTTTATTTAAAACATCCTTTACATGACCACTACATTCCCTCGTACTTAGCATTTCATGGGATAACCTGAGGACATGCATAAGAAAAGGGTGAGCTATAAATCCCAGTAAGGGAATACATATGGAATAACATGAGGATTACAATACATGTTATACATTAGGAATATCAATAGAGAACAAGAGAAACATGAACATAAATGCATGATAAAGCATGATTATCATAACATGGAAATGTGGCAACAACACTTAACATAAAATTAGCATGAGCCAAGGCTCATTGCACATGGAGCATGAGTAAATCCTCATTGCACATGAATCATGAGTAAACCCTCGTTTCAATTGAATTAGCATGAGTCAACACTCATTGCACATGACGTATCATGGTACTATACTTTACCCAATGCATTGGATCTCTATAAGGGCGCACACTTCTTAAACATTTCATTTCATGCATAAGTGTGCCACATGGATCATAAAACATGGATTCATAAAATATAATCATTTATTCCATGATAAAGGAATGTGGAATTCATGCATGAAACTTTATAATCAATAAGTAAATGTGCATAAAGGTGAATACCCTTGATGGAGAAATAGGCATGGTATTCACTACACAATGACATTGGCTTAGAAATTCTGTGCGATTTCGGCAGCGTAACGGCGTGACATAAGAATTCATAAAAATGGTTTATGAGAGAGAAAGGGTTTCCTCATCATATTTACATGTAATATAAAGTAATGAGGTCATATAGATACATGTCCCAACAATTGTAATGGAATTTAGATTCATGATACAAAAGTATTGCTTGAATGTAAAAGAGGAGAGAGAAGTTCCTTTCGGAATTTCGGTATAGTAATGGGTGTACATGGGAGGCATTTAATGAGAGAGAAAGGGGTCTCCCATCATTAAAACATAAGGAGGTAAGTATGAGAGAGGTTAGAAACCATACCCCAACATTCATAATTGAAATTAAAAGGGAAAAACAACTTAAAGAAAATTGGACAAAAATGAGAAAGGAAGAAAAAACCTTACTTGGAAGTGTGCTTCCAAAGGCTAGAGAGAGGCTTGTGAGAGGATTATTGGGATCTTGGGGCACCTTGGGATGATTCTAGAGAGAGTAGGTCAGAGTTTAGACGAAATACAAAGGCTTTGAGTGAGGAGGAAGTGGGATCTTGGGTGAGTTTATATAGGAAAGGTGAGGGAATTCTTTATTATTTAGGTTTGGGACCCCTTATATTAAATTAATCCAAACCACAAACCATCCCATGGTTTTTTCCAATGGTTTTTGGAAAAGGGAAGAGGAAAAAAATATTTTATAAGTCCAAATTCTGAACTTCTTAAAATAATAGGGTTGATTATGTGGAGGTGAGTCATACTACCATGGAAATTAATTTAAAAAGACAAGGTGTTTAATAAGTGTTGAGGGGTCCATTAATGATTTGAAAAGTAAGTAAAACAAACCCAAAATCACATTATTTTAATGGTAAAACATATATTGGAAGAAAATAAATATTATAGTATTTTATTATATCACTATTGGGTCATTATGATGTCATAAAACACATTATATATTTAAACGGTATTTAATTTTTACTCAAAAATTTGACTGTCTCAGAAAATTATGAAAAATTCACCATTAGATAATTTCCACATCCTGATTCCAAAAATAAAATTTATTCTATCTAAATAATTTTCTAAATATGTTAATTTTCACTTTTAAAATAAAAACTGACATTTATCGAAAATTCACGGGTTTTGACAAAAATGGCTTTCAAACCTGAATAAAAATTATAATTGCATTCATACAATTATATGATAATTTATATATAATAAAATTAATCTAATAATAATAATTATAATAATATTTTATTAAAATATTATTTAATTCAAAAATCCCTTAATTTAATAAAATAGATTTCTTAATTAAATAATAACTAAAAACACCATTTGTACTTTAAAAACTATTTACAATATATCAATAATGACAAGAAATTATATTCATTATTATATACAAAAATAATGTACATGAACATAGTACTGTAGATTAGTTACATAAACCCTTAAAACAGCTGCATATGACCTAAGGGTAAGGTGTGCGATGGTGACAAACTCTTGGGGTGGCTCGGATAATATCGCTCGAGTGGTAATTTCTATCAACTTCCCCTTATCCTGTAGATGGTCCCGTTTGAGCTTGACATGATGAATCTCAGATTGGGCTTGGTCAAGAGCAAAGCCCAAGGATTCCACCTATTTTCCGAGCTCCGACAAATGGGCTTCGTATGGGGCAATTCTACTGGATGAGGCCATCACTTCCTTTTTCTGAGTAAATTTGGATTTGTTAAAGCCCTATATTTATACTAATCATGTGTTCACTGTTCAATGACTATATTAGAAATAGTAAAAATTCTTATCATAAAACCAAAGAAGTTGACATTTTATATAAACATAAATATACCTTTAATTAGATCAAGAGGAATTTCCATTAATGAAACTTTGGGTCGTTACAATATTCCCCCCTTAAGAAATTTCTCCCTCGAAATTTTCCTTTTCCCACACTAAAATAGATGTGGGTAACTCAGCTTCATCATTTCCTCTGATTCCCAAGTCGCTTCTTCAAACTTTTGGTTTCTCCACAACACCTTGACGAGGGGCATTGTCTTATTTCGTAGAACTTTTTCTCTATGATCTAAGATCTTAAATGGTTGTTCCTCATAAGAAAGATCATCTTACAATTGTACCACCTCAGAAGAGAGTACATGTGAAGGGTCCGGTATGTACTTCCTTAAGAGGGATACATGAAAGACATCATGTACTTTGGCCATGGTAAGTGGAAGTGGTAGTCGATAGGCCACAGCCCCAACATGATCAAGAATTTCAAAGGGGCCGATGTACCTTGGACTTAACTTCCCTTTCTTTCCAAACCCCACGACCTTCTTCCACGGAGATATACATAGAAAAACCATGTCTCCAACTTTAAACTCAAGGTCTCGTTGACGATTATCTGCATAACTCTTCTGTCGACTCTGAGCTGCCTTGATATGCTGCTGAATGGTTTTTACCTTCTCCACCATTTCCTCGACCATTTCTGGTCCAAGCAGCTTATGTTCACCGACCTCATACCAACATGCCGGTGTTCTACACCTTTTCCCACACAGGGCTTCATATGGTTCCATTTGGATGCTCGAGTGGAAACTATTATTATAAGAGAACTCAACCAGAGGAAGATGTTGATACCATCCTCCTTTAAAGTCCATTTAGCATGCTATCAACATGTCCTCAAGTGTTTGTATAGTCCGCTCGGATTGGCCATTAGTTTTAGGATGATAGGTCATACTGAAGTTCAGTTCAGTATTCATATCATGTTGAAGACTCTTCAAAAACTTAGAGGTGAATCTTAGATCTCGGTCAGACACAATAGACAGTGGTACTCCATGCACCCCTACCACTTTCCGGATATATATCCGTGCCAGTTTATCCAATGAGAAATCCTCACGAATAGCAATGAAGTGTGAAGTCTTTGTAAGACGATCCATAACAACCTAGATTGAGTTGTTGCCTTTGGATGTCCTCGGAAGTCTAGTGACAAAGTCCATGGCGATGTTCTCCCATTTCCATTCTGGTATGGGCAATGGTTGCATCATCCCCTTAGACTTCTGCCTCTCTGCCTTCACTTACTGGAACACCAGACACTTTGATGTATATTCAGAAATATCCTTCTTCATCTTATCCCACAAAAAGTTTTCTCAGAGATCTCGATGCATCTTTGTTCTCCCTGGGTGAATATAGAAATTTGAACTATGTGCATCATCCAAAAGTTCCTTCTTCAGCTCCGGACTTTATGGAACACAGATTCTTTTCCCAAACCGCACAATTCCTTCTTCATTAACATTAAACTCCGAGGATTTCCCTTTTTCGATAGCTTCCACTTTTTCTTGAATTCCCACATCATCCTTTTGAGCATCCTTTAACCTTTCCAAAAGAGACGGTTGAAAAATAATTTGTGAAAGTATTGATGATGTTCCCTTCTCTATGATTCCCATGTCCATCTTTATCAAGTCTAAGAATATTGGATCCTTCTCAATTCTCATCATTGATAGAATTGTTGGATCCTTTCTACTTAGGGCATTTTCCACCTTGTTCTCTTTCCCAGGGTGGTAATGGATTGAACAGTCGTAATCCTTGATGAGCTCTATCCATCTTCTCTGGCGCATATTAATCTCTTTTTGTGTGAATATATATTTAAGACTCTTGTGGTGAGTATATATCTCACATTTCTCTCCATAGAGATAATGCTGCCAGATTTTCAAGGCAAAGATCACCACCGCCAACTCCAGATCATGCGTTGGATAGTTTCTCTCATGGATTTTCAACTGCATTGAGGCATAGGATATCACTTTATCATTATTCATCATCACAAAACCTAATCCCTTCTTCGAAGAATTGCTGAAAACCATAAAAGGTTCCCCACTTGTGGGTAAAGTGAGCACGAGCGTAGTGATAAGCCTCCTTTTCAACTCCTTGAAGCTTTCTTTGCATTCATCACTCCAAGAAAACTTTACTCCCTTTCGAGTTAGCTTGGTAAGAGGGTTGTACAATCATGGGAAATTTCTCACAAATCGTCGATAATATCCAGCTAACCCCAAGAAGCTATGGATACTCGTTACCGATGTTGGCCTCGTCCATCCCTGAATTGCATTTGTTTTGGAGGGATCCACAGATATCCCATTTCTTGTGATGATATGGCCCAAGAATGAGACCTCCTTCAACTAGAACTCACACTTTCTGTACTTTTCATAGAGATTCTCCTTGCACAAAGTCTCTAGTACAGTTCTTAAATGATCCTCCTTGGTTTTGGAGTATATTATAATATCATCTATAAAGACTACCAAAAATTTGTCGAGGTAATCTCTAAAGACTCTATTCATTAATTCCATGAAGATTGCTGGAGAATTGGTGAGTCCGAAAGGCATTACTATGAATTCATAGTTCCTGTATCTTGTATGAAAATCAGTCTTGGGGACATCTTCCTTCTTCACCCTTACTTGATAATATCCCGACAGCAAATCTACCTTGGAGAAGTATTTTTCTCCACGAAGCTAATCAAACAAGTCATTGATTCGTGGGAGAGGATACTTGTTCTTTATCATGATTTTGTTGAGCTCATGATAATCAATGCAAAGACGCATTGACCCATCATTCTTCTTGATGAAGAGGATTGGTGCACCCCATGGTGAAGCACTTGGGCATATAAACCCTTTATCCATATTCTTCTGTAGTTGTTTCTTTAGCTCTTCAATCTCTACAAAAGCCATTCTATATGGAGTCTTGGATATTGGTAAAGCTCCGGGTATAAGTTCAATTGAGAATTCAACATCTCTTATAGGAGGAAGGCCAGGCAGTTCCTCGAGAAACACTTCCGTGAATTCCCTCACAATAGGCATTTTTTCAAGGATGGTTTCTTCCTTGGACTCAATTATCTGAGCCAGATACGCGTGGTCATAGGGCAGTAATATCTATGCTTGAGATGATGGAGCTAAAGGAGATTCATCTTCCTCCTTACACTTGTAAAGAATCGGGGGTCGATTCTCCATATGGAGTGTGATTTTCCTCTCCCGACAATTTATGTTGGCTCTATATAAGGAAAGCCAATCCATGCCAAGAATTGCATCAAATTCCACTAGAGGGAGTATGACGAGGTTCTCCGGGAAATTCAATCCACAGATTATAACAGGGGAGGACTTATATTCATGGGATGCGATGATTTCCCCATTTTCCGTACTCACTGACATCTTCACTTCCATGATTTGTGGTGGTGCTGGGATTGTTTTACTAAACTTTAGAGATAAAAAAGAATGCGTAGAACCTGAATAAAAAAGTACTCTCAATATTCTTGAATTAATAACTAGCGTACCTATCACCACTTCATTTTCGGGGTTCACTTCAGAAAAAGTGATGGAAAAAGCTCTTCCTTGCTGCCTTGGAGGTTGTTGGTTGCCTCTAAAAACCCTTAGATTAGGGCACTAATTTTCAAAATGACCCAGTTCTTTGCATTTGTAGCATTGAACAACGCGTTGAGGTTCGAACGGAGCGTTCCTCTCCTCTATCGCAGACGCAGGTCTTTCTTGCCAATAGTTAACAGCTAGGTTCCCTTCTCTTCCACACTTGAAGCATTTTCTCATCCCCTTAAGGCATTTTCCAGGGTGCTTCTTTCCGTACTTTTGGCAAGTGGGGTGCTGGATCTTCTTAGCACCGTTGGATTTATCCATCGGACCACCAGCATTGAATTCCAACTTACGCTTCTTATCCCCATGATACCCCTGTGATTCTCTGATCTCCATTTTGACCTTGAGGGCACATCGGACAATTTCCTCATAGCTGTCGAAGTCACGGATCTCCAATGCTTTCTGTAGGCTAGGCTTCAGCCCACCAAAGAAGCGGTCAACTTTGCATTCGGGGGGTAACGACAAAGCCGGAAGCGTATCATGCAAGCCTTGTGAAGTTTTCCTCATACGCTCCAACAGATTCTTCATCTTTTTTCTTGAGGTAAGGGAAGTCCCTTTCCATCTTAAGTCGGAGGGTGCACGGAAAATATTTATCAAAAAACATCTTCCAGAAATCCTTCCATTCCAACGCCTTGATATCCTCCTCAGACTTTGTATTTTTGATCAACGTCCACCATTGATCAGATTAACCCTCCATACTATAAGCCGCTAGGAGAACCTTCTCTTGTTCAGAACATTGAAGGATGGATAAGATCTTTTCAATGGAGTTTATCCATTGTTCAGTGATCGTGGGATCGAATGATCCACTAAAAGTAGGAGGCCTTTGTCTCATGAAGCTCTCGATAGCGACTTGTTCTTTCTTGGGGGGGGGGGGTTGAACGTTCCTCTTGAATCATGTTTCTATTCAAAACTTGAGTTAGCTGAGAGATAAGTGTTACAAAGTTCACGATTCCCGCTCCCATTGGATTGGGAATCTCATTAGTACAATCATCACACTGATCTTCACAACAGTTGTTAGCCCAAGTCCTCCTATTACCGGCCATTGGTTGGAATAAAAGGAAAGTTAGGGGTAACACATAAAGGGTAATCCAAAGACAAAAGTTTATGACTTATAAATAAACTTTTATTTCCTTAACTCATGAGTCTATAGGCGTCAATCTAGGGTTTTCATGATCTACATTCTAACATATATTCTTAGGGGCATTTTTTTAATTCCCTTAATAAGGGTTCATACTAAGCTTGTGAATTTACCAAAGCATATCCCCCAGGAGTGTCGTAACCAAGAGTGCAACAAGTCCCGTTGTCGTGCATTAGTTCCCATTTGAGTCTAGCTCAAAGCGGTGTTTTCGGGTTTTACCCCTAGGATACATCTGCACCAAAGACGCCTCTACCTGCTCGTATCCAGACATGGATGTATTTTCTTGATAAACCACTTACTTAGTACTTAAAAAAACTTAGGGATGTTTTTATAATACTTAGTCTTGTCTCTAAGGATTTACTAGGTTTTTCTAATCCTAATCCCAAAAATAACTAAACCTATCCTCTGATACCAACTATGACAACCCTTCTTTTATTACAAACTTAAACATGATTTATTACATAAAACTTCACTTAATACAATAAATAAGATCGATAGGTTTAGTATCTTTGGGGATTAGGATCATTACATAAAAACTTGAAATATGAAATACAACATCATTATTGAAAACTTCCTTTACATGACCACTACATTCCCTCGTACCTAGCATTGCATGGGATAACCTGAGGACATGCATAAGAAAAGGGTGAGCTATAAAGCCCAGTAAGGGAATACACATGGAATAACATGAGGAGTACAATAAATGTTAGAAATTAGGCATATCAATAGAACACAAGAGAAACATGAACATAAAGGCATGATAAAGCATGATTATCATAACATGGAAATGTGGCAACAACACTTAACATGGAATTAGCATGAGCCAAGGCTCATTGCACATGGAGCATGAGTAAATCCTCATTGCACATGAAGCACGAGTAAACCCTTGTTGTACTTGAATTATAATGAGTCAACACTCATTGTACATGACGTATCATGATACTATACTTTACCCAATACATTGGAGCGCTATAAGGGCGCACCCTTCTTAAACATTTCATTTCATGCATAAGTGTGCCACATGGATCATAAAACATGGATTCATAAAACATAATCATTTATTCCACGATAAAGGAATGTGGAATTCATACATGAAACTTTATAATCAATAAGTAAATGTGTATAAAGGTGAATACCCTTGATGGAGAAATGGGCATGGTATTCACTACACAATGACATTGGCTTAGAAAATCTGTGCGATTTCGGCAGCGTAACGGCGTGATATAAGAATTCATAAAAATGGTTGATGAGAGAGAAAGGGGTTACTCATAATATTTACATGTAATGGAAATTAATGAGGTCATATAGATACACGTCCCAACAATTTTAATGTAATTTAGATTCATGATACAAAAGTATTTCTTGAATGTAAAAGAGGAGAGAGAAGTTCCTTTCAGAATTTCGGCGTAGTAACAGGTGTACATGGGAGGAATTTATTGAGAGAGAAAGGGGTCTCCCATCATTCAAACATAAGGAGAAAAGTATGGAGGATTTGCGAAACGATACCCCAACATTCATAATTGAAATTAAAAAGGAAAAACAACTTAAAGAAAATTGGACAAAAATGAGAAAGGAAGAAAAAACCCTTACTTGGAAGTGTGCTTCCAAAGGCTAGAGAGAGGCTTGTGGGAGTCTTATTGGGAGCTTGGGACACCTTGGGAGGATTCTAGAGAGATTAGGGAAAAGGTTGGATGAAATCCAAAGGCTTTGAGTGAGGAGGAAGTGGGAGCTTGTGTGGGTTTATATAGGAAAGGTGAGGGAATTCTTTATTATTTATGTTTGGGACCCCTTATATTAAATTAATCCAAACCACAAACCATCCCATTGTTTTTGAAAATGGTTTTTGGAAAAGGGAAGAGGAAAAAAATATTTTATAAGACCAAAGTCCGAACTTATTAAAATAATAGGGTTGCTTATGTGGAGGTGAGTCATACTCCCATGGAAATTAATTTAAAAAGACAAGGTGTTTAATAAGTGTTGAGGGGTCCATTAATGCTTTAAAAAGTAAGTCAAAAAAACCAAAAATCACATTATTTTAATGGTAAAACATATATTGGCCGAACATAAAGATTATAGTATTTTATTACATCACTATTGGGTCATTATGATGTTATAAAACACATTATATATTTAAACGGTATTTAATTTTTACTAAAAAATTTGACTGTCTCTAAAAATTATGAAAAATTCATTGTTGGATAATTTCGACGTCCTGATTCAAAAAATAACATTTATTTTATCTAAATAATTTTTTAAATATGTTAATTTTAACTTTTAAAATAAAAATTGACATTTATCGAAAATTCACGGGTTTTGACAAAAATGGATTTCAAACCTTAATAAAAATTATAATTGCATTTATTCAATTATATGATCATTTATATATAATAAAATTAATCTAATAATAATAATAATAATAATATTTTATTAAAATATTATTTAATTAAAAAATCCCTTAATTTAATAAAATAGATTTCTTAATTAAATAATAACTAAAAACACCATTTGTACTTTAAAAACTATTTACAATGTATCAATAATGACAAGAAATTATATTAATTATTATAAAAAAAATAATG
Organism: Viscum album; assembly: GCA_963277665.1. Taxonomy (NCBI): domain Eukaryota; kingdom Viridiplantae; phylum Streptophyta; class Magnoliopsida; order Santalales; family Viscaceae; genus Viscum; species Viscum album. The sequence goes on along the minus strand of OY728140.1, from coordinate 641,418,908 downwards.
TACATGAACATAGTACTATCGATTAGTTACATAATCCCTTAAAATAGCCACATAAGACTTAAGGGTAAGGTGTGCGATGGTGACAGACTCTTGGGGTGGCTCGGATAACATCGCTCGAGTGGTAATTTCTATCAACTTCCACTTCTCCTGTAGACGGTCCCGTTCGAGCTTGACATGATGAAGCTCAGCTTGGGCTTGGTCAAGAGAGAAGCCCAAGGATGCCACCTCTTTTCCGAGCTCCGACAAATGGGATTCGTATGGGTCAATTCTACTGGATGAGGCCATCACTTCCTTTGTCTGAGTAAATTTGGATTTGTTAAAGCCCTATATTTATACTAATCACGTGTTCACTGTTCAACGACTATATTAGTAATGGTCAAAATTCTTATCATAAAACCAAAGAAGTTGACATTTTATATAAACACCGAGAGACATTTAATTAGATCAAGAGGGATTTCCATTAATGAAACTTTGGGTCGTTACAAATATCTCATGAGATAGACATGGCTGAAATGGTAAGTTAATCCGATTCAGTGATACAGGACTAGAACGAGGAGTGAACTCGATTCAGAAAGGGACTTTGTCCACTAAGATGGTCTTGGAAGCAATGCCTTAGCTACTATGGAAATCATATCATATGATTAATGGTTTTCCACAAATACATTTTTTATTCCCATGCTATTCCTTTATGATATATTCCTTACGTACTTCCAAGATTTATGTCTTTGCTCAAGATTTTGATGTTTAGATTTTATGTTAAAGTTTTTTTCATTCAAATGTTTATGGATTGTTTTATGTTCTCTATATTTACCCTTACTGGTCATTTGAGCTCACCCTTTATATGTTTTCTTTTCCACAGGATATAAATAAAGGTTTTAGGTAAGAAAACAAAAGGGGAAGATCTTTATGGGAGATGTTGAAGATCTTTCACCACGATTAGAAGATTATGTTCTGAGTTTCCAAAGACACTAAACTATTACAGTCCTTCGGTGTTTGTTTTTTTATGTATTAAGTATTCCTCAAAAGTAATGTAATTTCTATGTACGTCAAGCTTTGGGTCTCTACATATACTCTTTAATAGCGCTAGTAAAAAAATCACTAATAGAGAACCTTATTTATCAGTGATAATAAAAAAATTACTGATAAAGGGGGATCCTTTAATCGCGCTAAAAAAAGCGCTGATAAAGGGGAACCTTTATCAGTACTAAAAAAATTGCTGATAAAGGGGTACTTTTAACATCGCTTTTTTAGCACTATTAAAAGCCCCATTTATCGGCACTTTTTTAGCGATGTTAAAGGATGGCACTATGAAAACCCACTTTTGTGGTAATGAGAGATGATGATGGGGATTCAGGATAGACGATAGAAGATGAATAATTACACGAGGAGGCCAATGTGCGACAAAGAGCACCACGATTCACTGTGGGAGTGGCAAAGGCTGAGAGTCGAAAACAATAGGAGGACGACTGCAGAAGAATAATTAGAGGAGCACGATTCATGGAGGGAGACATGAGCCGAGAGAGGAGACATAAATCAAAGGAACCCTAGCGTAGAAGTTGGGAGATGAGGAGAAATGAGAGCAAGAATGTAAGGCAGAAAGGAGATTATTGATGGTGGATTTTTTTAGAGGGAAAAGAAGGCATGAGTGTCATGACCCGTCCTCGGGGCCCATTCCATGACTACCCCAAGCCCGCCTTCCATAGGCCAGGGGATGGAGACTAGCATCAAAAGCATAAATCCTGATAAAAAGGGTAGGTATTGCCTTTATGAAATGTAAACACACACAACCAGAGTACAAGTGGAAACAAACACTAAGTAAAGCAGTATAACAAAAGTGCTGAAAGTACAAAGGGGACAGAAATACAATCCCAAATGTAAATTACAAGGTAAAAGAAAAAACAGCTGGAAGGTGACAAGCCGCTCCTGGATCGTCCACCACAAATCCTACCTGAAGGGTAGGTATAGATAGCGCAACTCCTAGATCATCCACCACAGATCCTACCTAAAGGGTAGGTATAGATAGCCTCCTCAACGCCCTCATCCTTCAACCTCCTCCGGGTACCGACTCGTCGTGAGGTACACCTCCGGGTGTCGTCTAGTCCTCATACACTCGGCCCCCATCAGCACTGTCCGTCGTCTGCATCCAACATAAAGAGGTGCGGGCATAACCCGTGCAGGGGTGAGTATAACGATACTCAGTAGGGACCCCAAGACCCTCAAGGTCTCACTAAATCCAACAAGGATAAACCACAAAGAAATATCTCAATAGATAAACTTTACTTAGGTATATTCCCATACATATACCTAAGTTATCAAGTAACCCATCTCAATCATGAGGAAAACACAAAGGTCATTAACTCAGCTCAAACCAGGATTTTTATTCACGATGACGAAAACACGGCTGCTGGAGAACTCCTCCTCTGTCGAGCGCAGTAGTCCTGTCACGAATCCGAGGTTCCACTCACTAACCTTAGGCTGTTAAGGTACTCCTCCTCTGTCGAGTACCATGGGTATGTCGCCCCAAAATAGTAGCGATCCCCACCATGGGTTTGCCTTCCCAACACAGTAACGCTCTCCCTAATAGCCTGCAGAGATACTCTTATTGTTGAGTACCGTGGGTATGCCGTCCCAACACAGTAGCGCTCCTCCACCATGGGTCTGTTGCCCCAACATAGTAGCGATCCCCACTGGGCCAGTCAAGTCACTCTGAATCGAATCAGACAAGCAGTCATCAGGTCTCAGCCAGCTACAAGGTCACCGTACTCCGTATGCTCATCTCCGGGAGGATCCGCTACATGAGCTACTGGTCGACACTCCAAGTGTCTCTAAGTCCCAAAAAGAAGTATCTCAAAGAACCGCCTCGTCATGGGGGTCTCAACGCAACAGACGACGCGTCAATCGGATGCCCGGTCTGTGAGTTATTAGCATTTCTGTTCCAGGGGCCCGGTTGGTTTTTAAGATAAAACCAACCCAACCATACTCCAATATCATCCAAAAACCACGCAGAGTATGCCAAAATAACCATCTCATCAAGATTAATCCAACGTAGTCGATGAAACGTAAATCGAACGTCCAGTACTCAAGTTATAAGCATTTCCGCTCTGAGGGCCTGGTTGGTTTCGAGTTCGAACCAACCCGACCGTTTTTCCAAATTCATCCAAAACTCACTAAGAGTAATGCAAAAGGACCGCCTCATCGCAAGGGTCCTAGTGTCGTAGAAAGCGCGTTGATCAGACGCATAGTCTTTAGGTAATTCACGTTTAAGTGAAAAGGGACCGATCCGTTAGGCCCGATGGGCTGACGGGTCGGGTCGACTCGGTTTTGGAGGGTCCGACCCGACAAAGGGGTCAAACCGGCCCGGTAAGTCGTGCGGCCTGGCCCGAGGGGCGCGGGCTGGACCGACTGGGCGTAGCCCGGCCCGGCCCGGTGCGGCCCGGCCCGGTGCGGCCCGGCCCGGTGCGGCCCGGCCCGGTGCGGCCCAGCCCGGTGCGGCCCAGCGTGGCCCGGCCCGGCGCTGCTCGGCTGGGCACGCGGCTTGGCTGGCTCGGCCAGCCGACCGAGTGGTCCGAGGGGGCGCGGCCCCCCCGACTGTCCGAACCGGCGGTGCCAAGTGGCGCCGCACTCCCAAACCGGCCAGCTAGGCCGACCGACCTTCTGGCGCAAGCAGCCCACATGGGCGGGCCGCGGGTCTTCCAACGCGACACCCTCCTGGCGCCGTGGCTTTGCTCCGCCCGGTCGGTCCTTCCACCGAAGCGGCCCGCTAAGCGGGTCACGGTTTCTCCCACACAGCCGGTGCTGGCTTCCTCTGCTGCGTTCCCAGCATGGCACGACAGCGCCATGCTTCCTCCTCCGATTCCAAGAAAATAAACAAGATCAAACAGAGGTTCGTCGGTCCGTGTTCGTTCGACCCGCGCCCTCTATGTTAATCGATAACAATAGGTTGGACAAGCAAGATGTTCAATGAAAAACGAATCACAATTTTAATCCATTAAAATTGAACTTGATTCCCCTACCTCGAGAAAGATTCACGGTAGCCGAGCATCTTGGATGACGGTGTCGATTCCGTCGTCGTCAGAGTGTACCCGAGATGTGGCGTCTCCCCTCTTGTCGTGGGGAAAAGAATAGAAGGCGCGTTGTCATTATTCGTCGGAGGGTTGGAGAACGAAGCTCCTCTAATTTCTTTAGAGGTTCCCCCACCAGATTATTTGCCAAGGAAAATATTATAATAGCCTTATCCCATTTTAAAGAAATGCCAACCATTTCAAATTAATTCAAAGAATCAATTCATTAATTATGTGTGTAGGCAAACTTTAATAGAGGAGAGGAAGGTGGAGAGGCTACATAATTAAAGAGGAGTTTACAAATTAATTTAAGGGGTGATAAAGGTAGGTTTAGGGAGGTGAGGGGGAGGTGAGGAGTTAGGGTCTCGTGTGGGCCCCACCACACTAAACCCTCCCTTTGGAGGTTAGGTGGGTGTGGTCCCCACCTCTAACTCCCCTTTTGTGGGATAATAACCACCCTCCACAAATAAAAATATCAAACACATATTTTTATTTATTCCTTTAAAACAACCTAAAATTAACCTCTTCTCCCGTCAAAATGCAACTACGGTAAAGGTCCCCTTAAGAGAACATCGGTGCTGCGAGTTCATCGGTGCCATCAGATTTTAATTCCAAGCACCGGTTAAAAATATAGAGAAACCAGCTCGTTCTTTCACTGAACGTACCCGATCTAAACTTTAGAAATTGATTCTGGGCACACTGGGCCTCGGAATCGAGTTCCTTCAGAAGCTACAGACTAGTAAAATTTGAAATAAATTAAGAAAAAAATTTCCTTGAAATTTCCAGGTCTTTACATTACTCCCATATCAGGGCTTTACATCCCTGTAAAGCTATAACACAAACTAGGGAAACTAAAGGAGGTACCGAGCATGCATCTGAGCCTCCCACTCCCATGTGCTATCCTAGAGGTTTCCCGTGCTTCCAGTGAAAGCGCACAAGAGGAATCGACCGTCCCCATAGGACCCACTCCTGTCGATCCTCAACCTCTACTGGAACCCTGTGAAAGTCACCCCGTCATCGTTGTCCAGCTCTCAGTGGTCGATGATGATGCACTACTGGAAAATGGACCTATCCCCACGGTTTTCCTCAAAACCGTGGGGATAGGTACCCCTATACCCACGGTTTTGGAAAACCGTGGGTATAGGTCCATTTTCAAGACCTATACCCACGGTTTTCAAAAACCGTGGGCATAGGGGGGTCTATCCCCACGGTTTTCCAAAACCGTGGGGATAGGTCTTGAAAATTGACCTATACCCACGGTTTTCAAGAACCGTGGGTATAGGGGTACCTATCCCCACGGTTTTGAGGAAAACCGTGGGGATAGGTATAGGATAAAAAACCTATACCCACGGTTTTGAAAAACCGTGGGTATAGGTTTCCCATGTGTGCACGGGAAAAAAAAATTTCCGCGGGAAAGATTTTTTTTTTGGCGGGAGTCCTATACCTACGGTTCTTCCCTCTATACCCACGGTTTATATAACTATATTTAATTAAATATAAATATATATACACATAATTGATAGTAGGGTAGTGGTTAGATGCGGTACTTTGCAGCGAAGAGGTCGTGGGATCGAAACCCGCCTGCAGCTTTATTTTAGGATCTATACCCACGGTTTTGAAACCGTGGGTAAAAGCCATTGACACCGTGGCAATTGGGAATTTTTTGTTGACACGGTGGCAGAACACCTATACCCACGGTTTTGGAAAACCGTGGGTATAGGCTGGGGACCTATACCGACGGCGTTCCAGCCCACGGTTCCCAAAACCGTGGGTATAGCCTATACCCACGGTTTTGGGGGCTATACCCACGGTTTTGAACCGTGGGTATAGGCCTTTTTTCCAGCAGTGATGGGTAGGTCATGCACACATCTCCTCAGCTGAGATACGTGGATGACGCTGTGCACCCGGTGCAACTGAGGTGGAAAGGCCAATGGTAAGCCACCTCGCCCACCCTGCTGAGGACCTGGAAAGGTCAGATGAACCTTGGAGATAACTTGCTGCCTCAACCACATATCCGTAGACCTCGTCGAGGTGAGACCCGTATAAAGACATTATCGCTATCCTCGAACTCCAGTGATCTCCGTCTCCTATCAGTATAGGACTTCTGTCTGCTCTGTGCAGTCTTCATCCGCTCCTGGATGATTTTCACCTTCTCCACCATAGCCTGAACCATCTCTGGTTCTACACGTGATGATTCCAACACTATTCACAAGGGATATCTGAAACATTTCCACCTGCTGTCTCATCACTCCTAACAAATGAATTCCCGATATCTTACTAAGAGAATCTTCTACAACATTTCCCTCCTCAGGAATATAAACTATATCGAAGTCATAGTCCTGGAGGAATTCAAGCCATCACTGCTGTCTCAGGTTCATGTTCTTCTGAGATAAGATACACCTGAGACTATTGAGTTGGAGAGAACCGTAAACCATTCACTCAACGAACAATGGGTGAGACTAGCCAATTTTAAGAACTCATCTCCACCCTTCTTCGTCTACGTTCTACCAAAGAGCTGCTGAGATTTCTCCTCTTCCGAAAAGAGAAATTTGATCTCATCCCCTGGATGAACCTCTTTTTTTGCCTAATACAGTCAATCCTGACATGAACGGTACAATTCATGTCTTGAATGACGTCGTAAAGCCTCGACACTACTACTAAGAGATCCAACAGTTACTCTCACCTCCAAGGGTTGAGTCACACTATCGGCATCAGTGCGTGGTTACTGGGTCTCCTCTAGTAGTAATATCACAAGTGAGGGTCAAGTCAATAGTTTTAAAAAAAACCTCTTAGTATCAACCATACAAAAAGGACAGAAAAGTAAACGTCACAAAGATAAGTGTCTTTTATTACTGCAGTTCGAAGTACAAATATGCAAAGAAAACAAAACAACAACAACACAGAAACTAGAAGCACCAAAAACAAAGGCCTCCATGCCTGGAACTAGTCTCGCTCCTGTACACCTGCTTCCGGAGCTCCATAATCATATGCTTCAACTGCCTGAAGCTGTGCTCTCCCATATCCCCCTGTTCCCTACGGTCGGGGGTAGACCTCCTGGTGGTGGTGGTGGCGACACCTCGAAGCATCGTACACCACCGGCTGTACGACCAACTCCTCTACCCCGGTCTGGTAGGTTCCTGCACTTCCTGCTGCTCATCTGCTGGATAGGTCGGGCAGTCTCGAGCCAAGTGACCCTTCTTGCCACATGCATAGCACTTCCTGCTCCTCGTATGGCTGGCTTTGTCTCGTGTGCCTTGCACAACCGAACCTGTACCCCGAGGTCGCCCACCTGTCAGCCTAGTCCACTTGGAATTCTGTGTCATCTGTCTACTGCCGGCTGCAGAAGACTCTACTACAGTCGAAAAACCCTACAGGAAGGGCAGTAGCTCCTGAGAACGCTCAGAGTGTAGAGTCGCTGGTATAAACTCCACCCTGAAAAAAGTTTCTAAGTTTTCCCAGGTGAAGGTCATCTCATCACAAAACTGGAGCATATGGATCTAACACCTCTCAACTGCTCCCTAAAAGAGACTAACAGCTAGGTACACCATCAAGTCAGCGGGTGTCCCAGCTGTTTGGAAATCTCGTGCTACAAACTCCAGCCAATGCCCAGCCGTCTGAAAATCCGACTCACCTCGAAACCTCAGAGGCATCTGTCGCTGGAACTCATGGAACGCACTCAAGAAGCGTGCACTCTCTGCTGGTGTCTCAACTAGAAGAGGGACCTATACCGAGGCATCGCTGCTTGGTGGGATATCATCATGCTCTCCACTCGGTACCCACGCTGACTGATTGGGTGAAGACATCCTGAAATAAACAGATGTGACATGGTCAAAAGACTATACCTGGTGATCTGACCTGATTTGAGATAACTTAAAAGAAACTTTTAAAAACACACACGCAATTAGTGTTTTTGTGCACTGAGTCGGAAATCAGAAGTCAGAGTCCTGGTGTATGGATACGTCAGCCGCCGCACCAACATTGGACTCCCTGAACTGAAAACCACACTCAGTACGCTTAAAACTATTTCTTCATAGAAAAGAAAATATCAGAGTCCTAAGTTCTGAGGTAGAACCGACTCCTCTGATACCAATTTGTCACGACCTGTCCTCGGGGCCCGTGTTGTGACTACCCCAAGCCCGCCTTCCATAGGTCAGGGGCATGCGACTAGCACCAAAGGCGAAAATCCTGATAAAAAGGGAAGGCATTGCCTTTATGAAAAGTAAACTCACACAACTAGAGTACAAGTGGAAAAAAACACTAAGTAAAGTAGTATAAAAAAAGTGATGAAAGTACAAAGGGGCCAGAAATACAAGGCCAACTGTAAAGTACAAGGTAAAAGACAAAACATATGAAAGGTGACAAGCATCTCTTGGATCGTCCACCACTGATCCTACCTTAAGGGTAGGTACAGATAGCACAACTCCTAGATTGTCCACCACGGATCCTACCTGAATGGTAGGTACAGATAGCCTCCTCAGTGCCCTCATCCGTCAATCTCCTCCGGGTACCGACTCGTCGTGAGGTCCACCTCCGGGTGCTGTCCAGTCCTCGTACACTCGAACTCCGTCAAAGCTATCCGTCATCTGCATCCAACACAAAGAGGTGAGGGCATAGTAGCGATCCCCACCATGGGTCTGCCGCCCCAAAACAGTAGCGATCCCCACCATGGGTCTGCCGCCCCAACATAGTAGCACTCCCCCTAATAGCCTGCAGAGATACTCCTCTTGTTGAGTACCGCAGGTCTGCCATCCCAAACCAGTAGCGCTCCTCCGCCATGGGTTTGTCACCCCAACATAGTAGCGATCCCCACCGGGCTAGTCAAGTCACTCCGAATCGAATCAGACAAGCAGTCATCAGGTCTCAGCCAGCTACAAGGTCACCGTACTCCATATGCTCGTCTCCGGGAGGATCCACTCCACGAGCTACTAGTTGAAACTCCAAGTGTCTCGAAGTCCCACAAAGAAGCTTCTCAAAGAACCGCCTCGTCATGGGGGTCTCAACGCAATAGACGACGCGTCAATCGGCCGCCCGGTCTGTGAGTTATTAGCATTTCCGTTCAAGGGGCCCGGTTGGTTTTTAAGCTAAAACCAACCTGACCATACTCTAATATCATTAGAAAACCATGCAGAGTATTCCAAAAGAACCATCTCATCAAGAGGAATCCAACGTAGTCGACGACACGTCAATCGGACGTCCAGTCCTTAATTTATAAGCCTTTCCGCTCCGAGGGTCCGGTTGGTTTCGGGTTCGAACAAACCCGACCGTTTTTCAGAAGTCATCCAAAACTCACTAAGAGTAATGCAAAAGGCCCGCCTCATCTCAAGGGTCCTAGTTCCACAGACAGCGCATCTATTGGACGCGTGGTCTTTACGTAATTCACGTTTAAGTGAAAAAAGGCCCGATCCGTTAGGGCCGATGGGCTGACGGGTTGGGTCGACTCGGTTTTGGCGGGTCCGACCCGGCAAAGGGGTCAGACTGGCCCAGTAAGTCGTGCGGCCTGACCTGAGGGGCGCGGCCCGGTGCGGCGTGGCCCGGAGGGGTGTGCCCGGCTCGACTCGAAGGCCGAGCGGTCCGAGGGGGCACGACCCCCCCAGCTGTCCGAACCGGCGGCGCCAAGCAGCGTCGCCCTCCCAAATCGGCCGGCTAGGCCGGCCGACCTTCTGGAGAAAGCGGCCCGTACGGGCGGGCCGCAGGTCTTCCAGCACGGCGCCCTCCTGGCGCCGTGACTTTGCTCTGCCCGACCGGTCCTTCCGCTGAAGTGGGCTGCGGTTTCTCCCACACAACTAGTGCGACGGTGCCGGCTTCCTCTGCTGCGTTCTCAGCACGGCGCGATAGCGCCGTGCTTCCTCCGCCGATTCCAAGAAAATAAACAAGATCAAACGGAGGGTCATTGGGCCATGTTCGTTCAACCCGCGCCATCCGCGTTAATCGATAGTAATAGGTTGGACAAGCAAGATGTTCAACGACAAATGAAGCACAATTTTAATCCATTAAAATTGAACTTGATTCCCCTACCTCGAGAAAGATTCTTGGTAGCCGAGAATCGTGGATGACTGTGTCGATTCCGTCATCGTCGGAGTGTACCTGAAGATATGGCGTCTCCCCTCTTGTCACGGGGAAAAGAATAGAAGGCGCATTGTCGTTATTCATCGGAGTGTTGGAGAACGAAGCTGCTCTAATTTCTTCAGTGGTTCCCCCACCAAATTATTTTCCAAGGCAAATATTATAATAGCCTTCTCCCATTTTAAAGAAATTCCAACTATTTCAAATTAATTCAATGAATCAATTCATTAATTATGTGTATAGGCAAACTTTAATGGAGAAGAGGAAGGTGGAGAGGCTACATAATTAAAGAGGAGTTTACAAATTAATTTAAGGGGTGATAAAGGGGGGTTTAGGGAGTTGAGGGGGAGGTGAGGAGTTAGGGTCTCATGTGGGCCCCACCACACTAAAACCTCCCTTGGTAGGTTAGGTGGGTGTGGGCCCCACCTCTAACTCCCCTTTTGTGGGATAATAACCACCCTCCACAAATAAAAATATCAAACACATATTTTTATTTATTCCTTAAAAACAACCGAAAATTAACCTCTTCTCCCGTCAAAACGCAACTACGATAAAGGTCCCCTTAAGCGAACACCGGCGCTGCGAGTTCATCGGTGCCATCAGATTTCAATTCCTAGCACTGGTTCAAAAGATAGAAAAAACCACTCATTCGTTCAATGAATGTACCCGAGCTAAAGTTCAGAAATTGATTCCGGGCACACCGGGCCTCGGAATTGAGTGCCGTCAGAAGCTAGAAACTCGTAAAATTCCAAAGAAATTAAGAAAAAAAATTCCTTGAAGTTTCAAGGTCTTTACAATGAGGTGGAGAAATGTGAAAAAGGGATAACCTAACTTATATATATATTGTAGATATTTGAACAAAAAAACATTTTTATAAAAAATTCATATAAAATAATAACAAAAAAAATGCATTAAACGTGTTATAGTGAAAAAAAATTGAAAAACATAATTGAATATCTACCTTTTGTATGTAAAGTTTATGTTTTTGTTTTTCTGGAACAAATTAAATTATTTCATAGGTTAAACCAAAATATAATGGCCGTGACAAAGCAAAGATAGGGTGGTTCGCACGAAGCTTCCTGGCAGCTTAGTCTTCCAAAGCTCGCAGAGACTTCTGCACGCTAAGGGATTTCCTCACAAAATCTTGCCAACTCATCCTTAGTGGTCCTATATTGGGTGTTTTCAAGAACAATTCACGGTGGTACTTCCCACGTAGGGGATTTGAATCATATCTCACAATGGTTTTTGTCTTCATAGGGGGTTTGAAGCATGATTTGTAGTGATGCTGTCCATGTAGGGTGTGTCGAGCATGATTGTAGTGGTGTTTTACGCGTTGGGTGTTTACTTGTGAAGGCCTAGCTACCAGAAGGGTGTAAATTGAAAAGACACCTACACCTGGTGGTTCAAACCACTAAGTTCTCTACTCACTATGATTTAATTGTGAAGATACCATTTCACTGAGGTTGAGTAGTGATACTCGCGAAGGCTGACTCATTAAGGGTTTCTGTTTTGCTTCTGATACTAGTTTATCCGGGGTTTTCTATGCCCATGAACTTGGTGATCTGGGATTCACCATTTCAATGGAGAATGATCTGGTTGATAGATAGAAGAATCTCTTACTCACATAAAAATATAAAGAAACAATTATCATAAACAAGAACGATGATACCTTTCTTGTGCGGCACATGTCCCTTTTATTAATAAAAAAATCCATATATGAAAGACCCTTCAACCTGGGTGTGCTAAAGAATACTCTACAATCGATATGGTGTCTGGATGATGGAGTGGAAATAAGGGAAGTAGTATCTAGTCATTTAATCTTTGAATTCTTCAACATGAGGGATAGACAAAAAGTAATTCAAGGGAGGATTTGGTCGTTTGATAACCATATCTTGATACCGGAAGATCTAAAAAGCAGTAAAGATATTCTCAATATTGATTTCTCCAAGTCCCCTTTCTGGATGCAACTAACTAGCATTCCCTTTATTGGCAGATTAGATCGGGTGTTACCAGAAATTGGAAACTGTATTGGCATGTTGATGGAATGGGGTAGATCGGACCCCATCCACTGGGGGCCGTCGGTAAGGATTAAAGTGTGGATTGAGATAGAAAAACCTCTTATGAGGTGTGCCTTATTGACACTTGATAGATCTAAATATTGGATATCCTTTGAATATGAAAAGATCTCAATATTCTTCTTCTTTTGTGGCTGTATTAGAAATTCAGAAAAAGAATGTGTAGACAAAGTGACAAATAAAAAAGGTAACCTGGTGATGCAGTACGATTCATGGTTACGTGCAAAAAACATGCGAGCATATTTCATACTCGAAACATAAAAAAAAAGAGATAGAGAAAGGCTAACCAAGGCTCAATATGCACAAATGGGACCCATATAAAGCAAGATCATTTTCATTGGACCTCCTCCTCACCAGGAAAACTTATGTGACACAAAACACTCAAGTGGTGCAGGAAAACTTTTGATGAATATCCTGTCAATGAAAACTGTTAACATTGATAAAACCCAAATTCCCCCCTTGATAACAATTTCCATGTCCAAAGGCCCCAATTCATCCCCTTTGGGGACCCCCCTTACCCACCGACTAACCCCAAACACATCTGCTCAGATCCCCCAAACACCAATAGTACTCATACGGATTGTTCCATTGAGCATACTTTACAACCAGGTGTGGCCCTTATCCCTAACAATTTTCATGCATCTAAAATGCCACGTATGTGGAAGAATAAGGAGAGATGTGATTATGAATGTGACATGGAACCAAAAAAAAAACAAGTGGATTGAACAAAACTATTGAGAAACCAATGGAAAATGACAGGTACCCCAAAAGGTGGAAGGTTACTGATGATGGAACCCTCCTTGAACTACAAGAGGTGGAGGCTGGAATTAACCCACCCAACCTATCACAATGATTATCCTAAGATGGAATTGTCATGGTCTTGGAAACCCACAAATGGTTCGGATGCTCCAGAACCATTGCACTAAAAGTCTCCATGACATGGTTTTCTTTTCCAAAACCATGTTGGAAAACACGGACACCACTCTCATTGCATACAAGAGTGGCTTTCATGACTACTTCCCAATCCCCCACCAAGGCCATGCGGGGGGACTGTGTCTCCTATGGAAGGACAACATTGATGTCAAAATAACATCCTACTCATCAAATCATATTGATGCATCTATTCATGATGACCCCTCTCCACCATGGAAATTTATGGGTTTCTATGGATGAACATCAAAAAATGAGAAATGAAAATCTTGGGATATTATTTGTTCTCTATGTCAAAGATTGTCACGCCCTATCCTTTTTGGTAGTGATTTCAATGAGATCCTGTTTCAGAATAAAAAAAATAGAGGAACTTGTCGGTCCTTTGTCGCAATGTTAGGATTTTGAGATGTGATCTTTAGGGCAGAGCTATCTGATATTGGCTTTATGGGAAGTCCCTTCACTTGGTTTTGAGGGAACTCAAAATACACGCACATTGCAGGACATCTTGACATATTTTTGGGATCGAAAGAATGGACCAATATTTTTAGAATGTTCCATAGCTCCCACTTGGAACCAAACTCATCAGACCACTATCCTATTGTCATTGATTTCTTCATAGAATTCACAATCAAAGATACGTGGAATATTTTAGATTTGAAAGCTTCTAGGAAAAAGATATTGAATGAAAAGAGGTTGTCCACTCATACTGGTAGGGGGAAACTCATATTTTCATCTCAATATTTAGTAGGTGGCTTCTAATATGTGTTCCTATAGAAAAAATAAATTCTATCAACTTGACAAGAATTGTGACTCAATTGAGTGACAGTTAAATGCACTTATTGCTTGATCATAAAATGATGCTAATCTTTCCAGAATTAATTCTCTACAAGGCGAGTTAGATGTGAACCTTTTCATTATGGAGATATTTTTGGCAATGCATGCACATGAAACCCACATCAAAGAAGGGGATTAAAACACCTATTACTTCCACCAGAAGGATTCTTCCAGTTTCCAGAAAACACTATCTCTTGCCTCTTGTATCCTGATAGTAGAACTACATCTAATGTCAAACGAATTCACGATATTGTTTTCTATTATTTTCAGAAGCTTTATACTGCAGGGGACTACACCATCTCAGCTAAGGTTGAGACATGCATTAAACCTATGATCACCGATGAAATGAATCGACAGCTCATAAAGGATCCTTCAGATGATGAGATCCTACAGGCTATTAAACATATCTATTCCACAAAATCTCTAGGTCCAAATGGATTCCATGCTCTTTTCCTCAAGAAATACTATCATATTATTGGCCCCAACATTTATGCACTTATAAAAGTTATTTGGGAAGCGAAAATCAACCTTTTATCTCTTAATGAGACCATTCTAACCCTCATCCCTAAGATTAAGAAGCCCCTCTTGGCCTCAAACTTTAGTAAAATCATCTTATGTAATATCTCCTACAAAATTTTCTCAAAGATCTTAGTCAATCAACTGTGCATGTGGTTACCTTCCATTATATCTGAAAATCAAAGTGCCCATATTGTGAAAAGGCTCATCACTAATAATACTATTGTGGCCCATGAGGTGTTTCATTATATGAAAAAATTATCAACTGTGAAAAGAGGGACTATGGCTTAGAAACTGGATATGACTAAGGCATATGATATAGCAGAATGACCATTTCTCAAATTTTTCATGACTAAAATATATTTCTATTCAAAATGGGTTGATATTATCATGCACTATGTTTCATCTGTTTCTTTCAGTAACAATGTTAATGGTGGACTTACCCAAGGATTTTCCCCCACCCAAGTCCTTCATCAGGGATCCCCCCTTCCTCCTTTCTCTTCATCTCGGTGGCTGATATTTTTTTCTAACCTCATCTCTATGGCAGCTTCCTCTAACTAGATTCATGGGGAAAAGGTGTTCCATATTAGTCTACCCATCTCCCATATTTTTTTACAGATGATTCCCTACTCTTCCCAAGAGATACACATAATGAATGCCTCTATTTTCCATGTGATCTGCCTCTATGAGAGTGATTCTCAATATACAATTAACTAGGACAAATTATAAATTTTCTTCAGCACTAGTGTTCTACCAAATAAGAGAGAAAAGCTTTGTCTCACTACATGTATCTAAATGGTCGACAATCATAACAAATACCTTGGGCTCCCTATGATGGTCAGATAATCAAAAAAAGAAAATTTCTCATCCACTGTGGATAGAATTGAGAAAAAAATCCAAGGTTGGTCTCTGAAAAGAATTTCTAAAGCGGGAAAAGAAACCCTTATCAAGGTAGGCCTTCAATCTATCCCAAGTTATATCATTTCACTTTTTAAACTCCCTGGTAAAATTGCTGACCAAATTCATTCCCGCATCACTAACTTCTGGTGGGGCTATAATAATGGGAGAAAAGAAATAATTTTATTTCTTATAAGTCACTATGTTCTCATAAAGATGGTGGGGGAATGGGCTTCCGGGACCTTTGAATATTTAATGATTCCCTTTTGGCTAATTAGGGATGGTTCCTTATGACTTAAACACCATATCTTTGCGTGCGAATCCTCCGTGCAAAATACTTCCCCCACTCAGATTTCCAGAACTCCTCTCTTGGCCCCTCCCTAACTTCCTATGGAGAAGTATTTGGGGATCACAAAAATTACTTGAGAAAGGAATTTGATGGAGGATTGGGGATGGAACACAAGTCAATATTTGGAATGATCCTTGGTTGATTGATAAAGATAGCATGCTGGATACTTCCCCATCCTTTTCTGGATCTGAGGATGACATTGTCCACTCCCTTTTCAATGATACTGGTGATTTTTTGTGCTCTAATAAAATTAACTATTGAACTAAAGGAATAAAATGATTATTCTTAGCATTCCCTATGTGAGTGATGCAGGTCGAGATTGTCTCTTTTGGAGAAATAAAATTTTAGGATCCTATTCAGTGAAATCAGGATACAAAATTTCTCTTGACACTGAATTGGAGGATATAGAGGGGATCTAGAAAAAAAACTATGGAAAATGAATGTCCCCCTAAAGATCTACTACTTCTGGTGATAGGTGTGCAATGGTATTCTTTCCTCCTTGGACTTCCTCTCCTACCGCCATGTCACTGATAACAAAAAATGTCTCCTTTTCTCAGATGATCTAGAATCTCCTTTGGATGCTATCATCTATTGTCCAGGGATAAGGAGGTTTGGATTGTTTGGGGATCTCTCATGGAGCTTATGCTGGAAGTGGCGCCGGATCTCCCATCATCACTGATGATGTGGTTTTCCACTTTCACTATTGATAAGTTTACTTCATTGTGTGTGGTGGATTGGATTTTACGAGTTAGACGAAATGATTTTATTTTTAATCACATGTTAAAACTCTATGTTTTTCATATTGAACGAGAAAATTCTTGGATCGATGGGTGGAATTGGGACCCTGACTAGAATGAGTTCTCTGGATCTTACTCAGCTAAACTAAATGGACCCCCCCAGAAGAGATCCTTAAGATCAATGTCGATGCTTCTCTCTCAAAGTATTGATTTTTTGGATTAGTATTGATGGGATGAGACCATTGTGGTAAGATCATTGCTTCCAGAAAAGAGTCGAACCACGTCTTTTGGGAACCCGCTATTGCTGAAGCCCACAGAATCCTTGTTGGTCTGTCCTTTATAAAAGATTGCATATAGAATACTATACACATTGAATCTGATTATCTCAACATCATCCATGCTATCAGCTATAATTATTTTGGTCTCCAATATTTTGGCTTCCTTATCAGGAAAATAAAGTGTCTCGGTCGAAGCTTCATAGCCTATTCTTTCTCCTTTATCAAAAGGGATGTAAATGAAGCTGCACATCATCTAGGTACTCATTGTCGGCTTGGAGAGAACCACCTCTTGCTTGATTATTTTTCTTTATGGATGTTCGATCTTGTTTCCATTAATCTTCATGATTAATATACCATCCTTTTTCTTCAAAAAAAAACTCCCATCACTTGAGTATGAGGCTGAATCAAGACATCAATATGTTATTTTTATTCTTCTTAACAATCATTTTCCAAGTAAACGAGAACTGGTTTAGGTATTTTATTAATAAATTAGAAATAAAAAACATATAGACACAATTAAATTGTGTTTCCATTTTTTTAAGTTTGACATGAAAAATTTATCCTTTTATTACAATGAAAATTGTATTTTATTTGCGAGATTCTGTGTGGGATTATGGGGCTTCTAGGCCTCCATTTGTGCTTAGTGTTGGGATTGGGGGGGGGGGGGGCTTGTTTTATAGTTCAGTATTCAGGTTGATCAATGTCGTGCTATTGGTTTTTGATCAAACCTCATCTTACGACTATGCTTCAGGGTGTGTGTGTTTCTAGAATTCAGCTAATCCTCATGCTTTACTGCCTAACCTATCTGCTGCCTCCATACATCCATGTCCATTAGGGATTTGTTACACTACTCCTACTTCTCGATAATCCGAGCTCCCTCAGCCGAATGTGTGTCCTCCTTGTCTTTCATTCCTGAATCACCACTTGCCTCTCCTTTATTACTCCCGCTTCATTGCTTCATT
The DNA here is from genome assembly GCA_963277665.1 of Viscum album. Classification (NCBI taxonomy): domain Eukaryota; kingdom Viridiplantae; phylum Streptophyta; class Magnoliopsida; order Santalales; family Viscaceae; genus Viscum; species Viscum album. The sequence continues at coordinate 641,401,206 of OY728140.1, read as the reverse complement.
TATACAACAATCACCTTTTTATTTATTGTGTGTTTTGTTCACGGTTCTGTATTCTTATGAGAAGATAGCCTGAGTGGGAGGAGATCTGGAACTCCTTGTATGCAGTCTTTCACATCCCTGTTCTAGTGATCCCCTTTAGTGGAGAGTTTTCAATGTGCGAGCTCAGTACAACTCTGACATCCTCGAGAATTCCTAGCCTCAACAGCACCATTGATCTTCTCCGGCGACCTATTATTGGGTTCTTGGTGTTGGATTGAGTTTGTAAGTTTGTCTCTATTTTTTATCATCGGTTCTATTTTGTATCTTATTTATTTTCTTTCTCAGTGTTGGGGTTTCACGCATGACTCCATCCAGTTCAAGGGCATATGTTACCATCTTCAGGCTAGAGCTCACAACTATCTACTAGAGTGACATGGTCCCTGTGCTTGGATAGCTTATGTGATTCACGTGCATTGTATCTGTCTTAATATTTTCTATTGTATGCTTTTTTTCATAATAATAAATGGTTTTGGTTTTTTTATTTCTATGGAGTAGGACCAACTTGGTCCGAACCATGTAAATATTTTGTGTTCTTTACTTTTTTGCATTTCCTTCATTGTATGTTCATTTTGATCGGTTTTTTTCTTGTTTACTTATTCTTTTTGAATCATTTGATTCTCGATCTTAGTCTTTGTTTCCATATATATTTTTCTAGCATTCAGACTAAACACATCCACTAGGACCAAACCGGTTTGAACCACATAAATCCCCTGTGTTTTTTACTTTTATGTATTTCCTTTCTTGTATGTTCATTTTTATCAGCTTTATTTTATTTCTTGTTTACTTATTCTTTTCAAATCATTTGATTTTTAATATTAGTCTATGTTTTTGCATTGATTTTAGTCTGGGTGTTTGGTCTGAACACCTCCATCAAGGACAAAATGGTTTGAACCATGTAAATCATTTGTGTTTTTTACTTTTTAGAATTTCCTTTGTTGTGTGTTTTTTTTATCAATTTTCTTTTATCTCTTTTTTACTTATACATTTCAAATAATTTCATTCTTAATCTTAGTCTCTGTTTTCACATTATTTCTAGTTTGGGTGTTCGGTCTGAAGACCTCCACCCTCCCATAACAGATACAATATCTACTTATTCACTTCTAACATAGAGGCTAGTATAAGTTGTGAAGTAAGTTCATTATAATTCACAAACAAATCAATAGGAATTTATTTATAATACAAGAGTTAGGATTCATAAAACTAAGTCTCACTGCCCAAATTCAATGTTTGTCACATTGCTAGTAGCACTATAGAGATCATAGGGTTTTCATTAAAAATGACTTGGAATGTGCTTGAGTTTTTGGGTCTCAAAGCCCCTATAGGGTAAAATGGTAAGATTTCAAGTGTTTCATTGATCTTAGAGGATGGTGTTTACCATAAGGCTGAAGTTCAAAAATATTCCAAGATAGTTGATTTTCAAGGAGATTATTTAATATTTAATAAATTAATAAATTAATCCCAAGCATGTGAGTGACATAAACTGTCTATATCTCTTAAATAGAGCCCTAAATGGAAAACTCATCATCAAAATTTGACTCAGGATGATAGGTTTTACCCAAGAGAGGTATAATTTTATATCAGAGTTTCGAAACCCTTGATCGGGTCCGATTCGAGTTTTAAATTAAAATAGTGTTTTCCTTAATTCTCCTATATAAATGTTGAAAACTTGTGTAAGTTATCATTTGATATAAACCATATAAAGAGATCATTGTGCACATTATTCAAGGAGGGGCCATCATATCATAAAGTAGAGGTAAATCGTGATCCAACGATGAACAGATCTCGAGGTAGGACCTTGTAACTTTTTTCGTTATTCCATTATTTATGAAATTAAATTTTAAATTATCATTCTTGAGTTATATTTTGATTTCATCGATCCCCATATCTAAATTTCACTATGATTAATTTTTGGGTTTAGAATATCATGACATTTGGTGAAGAATATCAATGAGGATGAAGATCGAGTGGTCAGTTGAACATCAGCCACCAACCCTATTCCCCTCCTACATGTCGTGCACCTATCAATGCAACATGATGTCTCCAAACATGGTTGTCTATGGTTTGTAAGGACAGATGGACTCCCAATCATTGTTACTTTTCTCTCTCACCCTCTCCCATCTCACTCTTGTTATTGTGAAAATCAAATGACAAAGGGTAGCTGACCCTTTCAGTGAACAATGACTGGTGGTGATGATAAATGATGGGGTGATGATAATAATAGTTGGATCGATAAAGAATGATAGAAACTAGGGTTTTACCAAGAGAGGTAAGAATTAACACCCTGATTGTTATATTGGATTGGGTAATTCAACGATGGATTCTCATGCCACATGATGGGAAGAGTTGGTGGGGATGAACCCCTACTGGAAGGCCACACCGACCTTAGTCGAAGAAGGGTCAGGCAGCATGGGTCGACTTTCCATGCCATCTCTATGTAGAAAATTTCCCTAGAAAATAGGTTGGGTGGCACAAAGGAGTCAGGTGCTCCATCTCAAGAGCACATAGAACCAACTGATCGACATACCTCCCCTCAACTACATGAGGGGCACATAGGCTATTCCCTCCATGGGCCGAACTCCCCCTTCTAGCAGGGTAAAGGAGCCCCAAGTTGGGTTTTCACCAACCTAACTTGATCATTTGGTGGGTTGCACATGGTGTTATGATCTAGAACTATGGGAGCCACTCCCAATTTTGAGAGTGATTGGTGGCTGGAAATTTGTCGGCAACAACTACAGGGTGATTTTTTCTTCCATGGTGGGAAGTGTGGTTGACGACAACTGATGCAATGAACAAGAATTTGGTGGTAGGACATTGTTCATGGGTAGATGAACTACCCACCAACCCTTGACCATGCTATTTTTGATAATATATAAAATGGGATGTAATCCCATGATTTGTAATCAGTGTAATATTTGTGTGATCCTTCGTTGAGTTGGATACGAAGAAGAGTGAAATAAAAGAGATGCTCCCTTTCTCCTGTGGATGTAGGAAAACATGTCAAACCACGTTAAATCCTCATGTTCATCCATTTTTCTCTATTTTTGTGTGTTTTTGTTGCAACACACCTCCGTTGCACCCTTACAAGTGGTATTAGAGGGAGACTAAGTGAGGGAGTTCAAAACAGTGAGGCAACAACAAGTTTTCTGATGATCAAAAAATTGAAAGTGGTCTAATTTTTTTTGAGGCCAGATCCATAAAGATGACAACAAGATGATTCTAACAGCACAAGAAACGTTGAAAATGGAGTTGAAACGAGCCATGTAGAACCAGTCAAATTTCTGGTCAAACTACGGGTGAACAATAACCCCATTCCGGAGAAGATGATACTATTAACGCCATTGAGAAAATTTCTGGTGAGATTCCAACAACTGCTCTGGCGTGCCACGTCAGTGCCACATCATTGCCACGTCAGCATGCGATCTGGACTGTTGAATTTGTTTTGGTGATATCTCGACTAATAAGACTCCATTTTTAGCGATCCAGGAGTCGATTCCCACTATTTCAACCATTTTGGATGCATCCGTATGGTTATATTTTCATAATTCATACTCCAAAAAGTGGTTTTAGAAGGGTGAGACATCAACGATGGTAATCACGTTTTGCGACAATGATGATGGATGGTGGCGGAACACTACCAAAATTTGATATCGAGAAGTTAAATGGTCAGAATAATTTTGGATTATGGAAAAGAATGGTGAAAGATACTCTTGTGCAGCAGGGAATGATCAAACCATTTATTGGATAAAATCATGAGACAACTGGTGATGGTGATTGGGAAGAGCTCAAGATGCGGGTCATTAGCACAATTCGACTATGTCTGGAGAACAATGTAAAATACTGAGTATTGGATGAGACCTCACCAAAGGAGATATATAATAATTTATAATGGAGATATATGGCATAGTCACTCACCAAAAAATTATTCATAAAGAAGAAATTGTACCAGTTGCGGATGGATGAGTGAACAAATTTGTTGGATCACATGAACGAATTCAATAAGATCCTGATGAAATTATTAGAGATTGGTGTGAAGGTTGGAGAGGAAGAAAAATAAAATTTTCTTTTTTCAACTCTAAAAAGTTCATTTGATGGAATTGTGGCTACATTGCTCATGGGGAAGGAAACATTAAAGATGGATGAGGTGATGGCATTGCTTTAAGATTCAAAGGAATTCCGAAGACCCGTGATGCATTCAGGTAAGAAAATCATGGTGATGCAAGATAATCAATGTAGGAGGAGTTGATATCAGAAGTCAGGAGGTAAAAAATGGAATAAAAAATCGATAGGACGTGATCCTAGAAAAATCATGTGTTTCTGGTGTGAGAAAAATGGTTACTATAAAAGTGAATGTGGAGAGCATAAATGGTAAATTTCTGGGAAAGAGAAAGTTGAAGAGAAGGATGCGAACATCATAGAATTATCAGAAGATGATGAAGTCTACGTGACAATGAGAAGCTTTCACTCAAATGAGAGAGTTGAACGGGTAGAAGTGTAGTGTTATTACTACAAAAGATATGGGTACATGAAGCGAGAATGTTGATTTTTAAAAAAGAAGAACGAGCGAGCTCAAAATCCAAAGGAAGAAATATAGGTTTTGGATTCAGGGAGCTTAGTACACATATGTACGACCAAAGTTGTATTTCATACTTTTTAGAAGGTGTGAGATTTGGTGAGACTTGGTAATGGGTCAACATGCAAGGTTCGAGGAGCCGAGATGGTGAAATTGAAGACACCTGATGGAGTATGTAAAATTGATAACATGAAATTTTTTCTGAGGATGAGATAGAACTTGGTATTATTAAGTAGGCTCGATGCGAAAGGGTTCAATATTTACATAACAGGTGGAGTGTTGGAAGTCTCACGTGGAGATGCAATGATGCTTACTGGGAAAGAGTCCCATGGATTGTATCATTTGATGGGGACTATAGTCAGCTTGAGATCGATTGAAGAAAGTGGAAGTGACACATCATCTGGCTTGAAAAAGTGTGTTTGATTTGCGGATGAAGGTTTCAACATATGTAAGGAGACTGCAAGTCAATATTTTACCCCAAATTGGTCGTGAGGGGGAGATTTGTGGGGGCCACTCCTAATTTTGAGAGTGATTGGTGGATGAAAATTTGTCAGTAACAACTACAACGGGATTTTTTCTTCCATGGTGGGCAGTGCAGTGGACGACAGCCGATGCAGTGAACAAGTAGCCGATGACATGACATTTTTCATGGGTAGATGAACTACCCACCAACCCTTGACCATGATGGTTTTTGATAATCTATAAAATGGGATGTAATTACATGATTTTTAATCAGTGTAATATCTGTGTGATCCTCTGTCGATTTGGATATGGAGAAGAGTGAAATAAAAGAGACGCCCCTCTCTCTTATGGATGTAGGCAAACCTACCAAACCATGTTAAATCCTCATGTTCATATGTTTTTCTCTATTTTTGTGTGTTTTTGTTGCCATGAACCTCTGTTTCACCCTTACAAGAACCAACCCTACATACGCATGGGTAAGACACACACATGATGGTGTAATGTCCCCCATATTGAATTTCCATGCGACACGTCTTGAGGGCTACCCCATGGCCTGATACGATCTCTTTAGAGAATTCTCATGCCTATTTTTACTATGTTTTAGGATTATAATAATAAATATTCCATTTTGAGCATTTTTTATAAAGAAAATGATGGTGAAATTCCTTTCATCATCAAATGTTTTTTATGATATGTTTTGGGAATATTGAGTTCTTTAGCTCTGTAGGTCTGGTGACTGGGTTCAGGTAAGAAATTTAGAGTGAGCAAGGAGTTTGGTACTCCCTTGATGACTTATTGATGATGGGAAATGAGTCCTCTATATACTTTATGGAGCTCAGAACTCCCTTATGGACTCAGGGTGTGGGTCCTCTATTTCAAACAAGTAGTCGGTCAAGTTTCTCGGTGGTACCCCTATAGGGACCAGGAAGCTAGAGGTAAAGTGTGGATCAACAAGGAGCTCCTCTAATTTCAACCCTCTTATCTCTTTTATGGGTGCAATTATGGAACATTTATATGGGAAGGAAGAGATTGTTTGTTAGTTTTTTACATGCTTGGGGTCTTAGTGATCAATTTAGGATAAGAAATCGAATCATTACTTTTCATTTTCATGTGCTATTGAAAATGTAGGGGACCCAATTTTCCTAAACCCTTCCCTTTTCATTTATTATGTTCTTAGTTATTTCAAATAGTGCTTTGTAGTGACCCAACCTCAGTAAGCCCTGATATGTTTTCTACAACCATTACATTGGCATAATTACAATAAATCAAATCTTTATAGACCGATCAATTTAATAGTTTTAGAAAACTAGATTACATACATGATATCCATATTACATTAGAAAATAGAAAATAAAACATGATACATAATAAAATGAAATGAATAACTTCCATGAAAGCTCATTAAAAAATCTCTTCTTCATATCCTATAGAAAAGAAACAAAATAAGGGTGAGCTAAAATGGTCAGTAAGGGTAAGCATAAAACAAAATTAATCATGAATCAATAAGATTAAAAAATATGGAAAGGTAAATAACAGAACACACTTACTATTTAAATAAACTGGATGAGACATAATCAACAAGGCAAGGTAAATAACTGAATACACATTCCATTTAATCAAATAACTGAGAATGAAATGAATCCATAGATAATGTCAAAGAAAAAATATCATGTATAATAATAATAATAACAGAATTCTCAATAAAGGAAATTATTAATTAGTAGTCATCATGTTTCCTAGGTACATAGTACCTTTACCTTCAAGACCTTTTACAAGATGATTTATCATAATGGGATGAACCCCATCTAATTTGGAAAACTAATTCGTCTCATGATATTACTAATGCATCGAGGTGATTACTTTAAATGATCCCCAAACAATGTCATACTAGTCTAAATCATTACTTACATATTGAATAATAAATTTAATTCATAAAAAATATTCCTTATCAAATATCTGTATTGAGTAATCACTAAAAAATATTCGTTGTTTAGCGGCAGTTTACTAAACCACTGCTAATAAAAATTAACCGATTTCACAATGATTTTTTTATAAATTGCCGTTTAATTTTATGTTTTATAAAAAAACAAACTTTTCCCCATACCTCACCCTTATACCCTAATACCTCCTTCCACATTTACCCTGAACCCTAGAGCCACCCCCTCACTAGCGCTCCCGATCCCTCAGCCGCTCCCCACCCTTCTCCTTTGAGATCTCCTTCCCCCCGACCCCGAACCCTAGCACCCCCTCGCCAGTGCTCCCAAGCTCTCCGCCATGCCCGGACCTTATCCCCTGAGCTCTCCTTCCCCTAACCCCAAACCCTATCACCACCGTGCTTCCCCCCTCATCAGTGCTCAAGAATCTCCCGAGCCCTTCGATCCTGTGCCCCCGAGCCCTTTCCGGCATTGCAGTCACAACCCCCGACCTATCTCCCCCACCCTTACCATCACTTGAGTCATCATACTCACCTGATCCCTCTTCCTGCCATTGCCTTCGCTCAAGCCCACACCTGAGGTGAGTTCATATAGGTTTTATTTCTCTCTTCCTTTTTCATTTAGAGTTTTATTCTTTAATTTTTTCTCTCGATTTTTATTACTCTAAATTTTCACCATTGGTCATAGTAAATTGTGTTATTTTTTTTATTTTCATCACAAGGAACATTGAATTAAAAAAATATTGTTTACTTAGGTATCATGGTTTAACATTTTGGGAACATATGTTATCGTATTTTTTTATTTAGGTATCATGGTTTGATTCAAAATATAAATCTTACTGGTATTATAATATATTTTCAATTTAGAGACTGATATTTATTTATTTGTTATTTTATACCATGATAAAAATGGCATAATATCTTTACTTAATATCATTATTCCACCACCACTACTTGAAAACCTTGCAAATATGAGTAGGAATGAATGGGGTCATATAACAACATTTAGTTGGTCATACAAGATGTTAAAGTATAAGGAAATTAAAATCCATGATATAAATCATATTTATATAACCTCTAAAGTTACCAACCTTCATAAAGCAAGTTACCCAGACATTTTCACTGCTAGGAAAATTTTAATGACATAGAATAAATTAAATAACTGATTATATATACTAATACATATAATAATAACAAATAATAAATAAATAAATATTGATACCCAAATTTATTCCCATGCCTTATCCTTGATTAGAGAATTGATATTACACTATGAGACTAGATATATGGTAATGATATCATAATATATATATAGTGTTTCCATGAGACTTTTGAATATGTTCCAATTTTTACCAATCAAATTCTGATGTACATTACAGTGCACTACGAACTATATATATTGATTCAAGATAGCCTGAATGGCCCGAAGGCCTTCTTTTTTTATTTTTATTATGGATAATCCCCCTTTTAAGGGTTGAAGGGGAACCCGTACATGACTCGTAGGCTCAATGCACAAGGCCCGACATGACCTGAAATACATGACCTAAAGGACCATAGAAATACCATGACCAATACATGACCCGTAGGCCTAACCCACTAGAACTGCCCCTCCCCATATTCTTGCATCATTGATCGCCTAGCTCCCCACCTTGCATTGCTGATCGGCTAGAATTGCCTCGTACAAAGTTGCATAGTGCCTGGTCCCAATGGTAGTTTACATACCCTCTCATTCTTCCAATCTGGTTAGCTCTGATTCTGGTGACTGCTACTCTTGTTGCTCTGATCTTCTTCTGGGGCCTGCTCTGTGTGAACTGGGATACTCCATGGTCTCTATGGCCTGAAGTCCCTATGGCCTGAAGTCCTTTGATGGCCCGAAGGCCCAAACCGGTGGCTCTAAGGCCCAAAACGGGTGAATAGTTTTGGCTGCTACAGTACCGAACAATACCTGCTATAGTACTGCTACAATACTTGCTACAGTACCCGAAAATTTGCCTCCACCTGGTTTTAAACTTGGGTTTCTTGGATGCCAAGCAGGAGCCCTTACCACTCGGGTACATGGTCATTGACATTTGATTCAAGATAGAACCCATCCATATATGATCATAGTTTTTGGTATGATAAGAAGTATTAAAACAACATAAAAATCAGAAAATATTATTAAAAAATATCAATGAATAAAAATAAATAATATTATGGAATGAAATACGATTTACATGATGTATGAGAATGATACAACTCTATATCAATAGGATGATAAGTATTCCTAACACCCACTATGGAAGGGGAGAATTAATATCCTTAGTAGTGATCAAAGGAATAGAAAACACCAGTGATAGGGTAGATTTTTTAGGTACCAATAACCATAGGGTATATAAAATAAGTTATGACGAGGTTGAAATAATGGGATATGGATATTGGGAGATGTACTTGATGGAAGAATGTTTTATCTTAGGAAATAATGAGGATATGAATGTGATGTCTATAATCTTGGTAGATTGTTCATGAAATCTAACAAATCAACTTGGTTCAACCAACCACATCATTAAAAATGTTGATTTTGAACTTATTAAGATAAAAAATATCTATGAATTCCTGTAGAACCATTCCCTAAAATCCCTTTATCATAAATCAAAATTTGAACCACTAATTTGTAAGGTGTTAGTTTATATCATAGTGTTATATACCCAAAATAATTTATATGAAATATTTTTGAGTCTGTGAATGATTTTTTTTGGTTATTGGAAAATTATATAGTGGTAGATATAGTTGAAGTAAGATTTTATTTTTTGATTGTTTTAGGAAACACTTGTGTAAGTTTCCATTACATTTTAATGAACGTTTAAGGGAGACTATTATTTTCCATAGGAAATTGTAAAGATCAAGTGAAAATGATAGTTGGTAGGGTCTATAAATGGTGTGAGATATTTATAGGGTGAAAAAAATTATAATGAAAAGGAATGTGATTTTTACATGATTTGATTAAATTGATCTATTTTCACTATAGTTTCCATAAATGGAGTTGTATAGGTTACAAAATAATCACATGTTCTATACAAGACAAATTTTGAAATTTGTGTGAATTCAGAAAAATTTGGTAACACATGGTCACTATATAACTTGGGTATAATTTTTTAAAAGTAAATTTTTTAAATGGTTTATTTTGTAACCCATTATTTAATCCTAATTCCCTATCAATCATAATTTTTTTATAAAATCATTAAGGACACATTTTTTTCATAAATGGTATGAAATAGATTTTAATTTATATATACTTTATATAAATTTCCTATTTATATATTGGAATAAACATATCACTCATTAAGGGTATCATTTATTAAAATGGATATTGTCAAGACATTATGAGTTTGCGGTTAGGAAGATTTGGATCAAGGTGTGATTTGATCCATAAATTATTTTTATAAGGTATGTTTTACTAAAAACCAAACCCAATATCAAATTAAAATTTTGGTTATTATTGTTTTTTTGAGCACCAATTACCATATTTATCAATTCTAGGAAACTAATCACTAAAAAAAACCCATTTATATTCCCATATATTATCTATTAAATCAAATAATTTAAATTTTAATTAAACATTGAATCTATTTAATTCCAACTAATGCTGCTTTACCAGATTTTACCATTATCTCTTTTCCTACTTAGTAATACTTATGTGTTTTGATTTTTTTAATAAAGTGTACACATATTGTGATATATATGGATAGAAGTTGGATTACATTACTGAGAAACACACCTCAGTATGCTAAGGGTTTGGATGATTTTTTAGAATTTTCAATTTCCAATCGATCCATTTATGGGAGAAAAAGATTTCTATGTCCTAAATGTAAATTTAGAAGATAGTTTAAGAGAGATGAAATTTATAAACACTTGATATTGAAGCAATTCCCTACTCAATATTTGTGTTGTATTTGGTATAGAGAATAAAACGTTACAAAAAGTTTGAGCACTGATTACAATTTATAGAATGAGCTCCTAACTTCATCAACAATGGGCAATAAAATGAAAAACCTTATAAATGATGCATTCAGCATTGAAAGACACCAACACCAACATCAAAACCTATTATAAAAACTAGTTGATGGTGCTAGAAATAGTAACTTGAAAGTGATGTTTTTGATACCACAAGAAAACCATATAAAGATTGTAACATATAATTGAATCCTCCTCTTGATTCTGTGGAGACTAATGTAAGAGAAAACTTTAATAGAAGACAAACGCGTTTCACGTTTTAGTTGATGATGGAAATCAATAGTTGTATAGTGGATGTTTGAAATATTCAAAAAATTATTTTTTGATGAAGTTGTACCATATCAAATGCCTATGTTGAATTATAAATAAGGTTATGTCAATGATATTGGAATTGCTGCATGATGCATTTCCTAAAGTAAAGATCCCTGAGTATTTTTATGATATGAAAATTTTGTTTACAATCTTGGTCTGAATTATACAAAAATACATCTATTTCCCAATGACTGTATTCTTTATTAGGGAGAGGATTCAAGTAGACAGGATTGATTTTTTCTTCTTCTTTTAGATGGCAGTCAATGGGTGATGTTAGAAGTCTGAATCAATATACTACTATGAAGAAGAAGAAAAGGAACACACATACAAAGGATTTTTATTAATTTCCTTTAAATACTCTATTGAAAATATTATTTATGTCATTGAAAACCTCCGAGTGCATTAGTATCATTTTATAGGTAATAAAAATGATGGGTTAATGCAACATCCAAGATATTCACAATCATGAAAGAAATTTGATTCATTACATCCAGATTTCTCATCTGATCCTTGGAATGTGTGATTGTGATTGGATACCGAAGGATTCAACCCATTTGGGACTTTGATCACCAGTTATAGCATTTGGTCAGTTGTTTTGATCCCTTACAATATGAATCAATGGATATGTATGAAAAAACATATTTTAACATTTCAATGATTATCCTTGGAAAAAAATGTCTGGAAATGATATTGATGTATACTTGAAACCTATAATTGAAGAATTATAGGAGATATGAAGCAAAAATGTAGAGTCATATGATGTATCTTCTAGAACAATGTTAAAAATTAATGCTTATATAATGTGGACCATTATTGACTTCCCTGGATTTGATAATTTAGTTGGTTGGAACACTTACACGGGTTTGACTGTCTTGTTTTAAACTTTTATTTTGATCTTGAACAACTACCTCATAGTAAAAAATGGAGAATATTATGTCATAAAATATTTATTGATTCATATCATAGATTTCGGTTGAACAAGTCAAAATTAAATGGTTATATTGATTGTAGACCAAATCCAAATTTATTAATAGGTTATGAAATATTGGAACAACTTGGAAATGTTGAAACAAAATTTGGGAAGGTGCATCATTTGAATGATAGTGGGAAACAATTTTGAAGTGCATCATCAAGTGAAATTGGAACACAACAATGAACGAAAAAAAGTATATTCTTCAAAAAAAATTATTGGGAATTTAATTTTTTGCAGCGTAATATTGATGTTATGTATATTGAGAAGAATTTTTGTGAAAATTTGATCTTCACATTGCTTAATGAGCATGGAAAATCGAAGGAATATCTCAATTCTCGGAAATACTTACAAAAAATGAATATAAAGCATGATCTTTATCCAGATGAGAATGGAAATTATGCTCCAGTAGGTTTTGCAATAAAAAATAGGGATAAATATGTTGAGTCAATAAGGTTTTCCTTATGAATTTTCCATTCCTTCTTGTTTTGAAAATCATAAACACCTTATACTTAAGAAAATAGATATTTTACTTCTCTAAGGAAAATTTCCTTAAGGAAATTTACCCTAACCTAGATTTCTTTATACATATCAATATTTTTATTAAGTATAAAAATCAGATTCATACCTAAAACATCAGAATCATATAATACTTAGATATGAAGCATTTTATTTTAGGATCTGAATTCTGGATATGAACTTTAATGAAGTTCTACTCCGAATTATGGATACGAACTCTAATGAAGTTCCATTCCGAATTCTGGAAACAAACTCTAATGAAGTTCCACTCCAAATTCTGGATACGAACCCTAATGAAGTTCCACTCTGAATTCTGGATACTAACTCTAATGAAGTTCCACTCCAAATTCTGGATACAAACTCTCACAAAGTTCAACCCCGAATTCTGGACTCCAAAATTCTACTAGTTCAACTTCGAACTTCTATGAGTTCGACTCCGAACTTCTACTAGTTCGACTCCAAACTTCTACTAGTTCGACTCTGAAATTCTATGTGTTCGACTCTAAACTTCGACTAGTTCGACTCCGAACTTCTACTAGTTCGACTCTGAACTTCTACTAGTTCGACTCTGAACTTCTATGAGTTAGAATCTGAACTTCTACTAGTTCAACTCCAAAATTTTACTAGTTTGACTCCAAACTTTTACTAGTTCGACTCTGAACTTTTATGAGTTTGACTCTGAACTCTGTAAGTTTAGATTCTGAATTCTAGTGAAACCAGACTCCAAATTTCCTTGAGATTCAGACTCTGTATTTCTACAGAATTTAGGTTCCTAATTCCTATAAAACAGAATCTGAATATCTCTTTATTATAGAATCCTAATTCCATTTTGGTTAGACTCCAAACTTTTATTTTCTTACATTCCAAACTTTAGTTTTACTTATGATTACACTTGTTTAATTACAAAATGATGTCGTGCTTTCAATTATTGACTAACCATTGGTTGAGTGACACGTGTATAGGTCCCTCTGAAATTTAACGAAAAATATGACTGTTGGAGGAGGGAGCCGACCGTTGGAGCTTCGCCTATAAATAAAAGCTCATTTGAAAAGAAGCGACAACTTTTGGAATTTTTGTTGATCATAACTTCCTGAAGAGATTTCTAGAGAGAGAGAGGATCTTATCAACTCTCAAGATTCGTGCAGAAAGTTTTAACAGCTTGTTAAAACTTTTCCTTGTGAAGACTTTCTTTGTGCGACTCTGATTGTTGCTGATTACAATTGAGGGCTTCCGGGGATAGGAAGACAGAGGTTCCAACACCTTGAAGTTGAGGGCTGCCTTGCCGAGGAAGACAGAGTTTCCAACTACCTGATAGTTGAGGGCTTGCGGGGATAGCAATAAAGACTCCGATCTTCATATCGAGGGCTTACCCTGGTGTGGGTAAGACAGACTTGCTGAAAAGTATAAATCAAAGAACCTTTATCCAAGGTTGTTGGATACCCTTTTCTTTGGGTTAAAAGAGTTATTGTTTGTTACTTGTAGTTTTACTACTTGTTTTTTCCGTTGCATTTTTTATTGCTAAGGAAAGTATAACTTTCTTATACTTCCTTACTTGTACTCTGATTTAGTTAGATTCTATATGCTTTAAGGTAGAATCTTAATCTTTGTAACTTTTAGTTAAGTTTCATTTTTGGAATTACTTTTTCAGAATTTAGTAAGTGATTAGAACTTATAGATGTAGTGTGAATTATATTGTTTAACTTTGTTAAACTTAACCATCCTAGAAATTACCTTAAGGAATTTTAAAAGGTACAATTCACCCCCTCTTGTATATGAGAATCTCATTCTTATTTCGATCCTACATTTGGTATTATAGAGTATATCATACTCAGAGACATTCCATCCTAACAAAAGATACATTCCTTCGAATTTTAAAATGTGTGAAGGTATCTTATAGGAATTCAAGTAATATCTCAAGGTTTGTTGACTTAAATAATCATAGGTTACATGGATTGAAAAGTCACTATTCACATATTTTGTTACAAAATTTACTACCATTGGAATTGCATACATTATTACTTGAAAATGTTATTATTGTTGTACTTTAATTTTTTACATTATTAATACAATTATGTGAGAAAAATCTACAAACATTTGAGATTAACAACCTTTAGGAGAGATTTTTATTGAAACTTTGTACAATGGAGATGATCTTTCCTCTATTGTTTTTTACTGTCATGATGCATTTAACTGTTCATTTGGCCGAGGAAGGTAAATCAGGAGGCCCCGTACATTATCGATGGATGTATCCAATTGAGAGTTAATTTATTTATATTTTTTTATTTAAGTAAAAAATTCTTGGAAATTCATTAAATACAAAATTATTATTTTTTATTTTATATCATAGATATCTTGGGCATTTGAAATCATATGTGAAAAATAATTCTCAACATGAAGGCACTATTTATGAAGGATATTTAGAAGAGGAGTGTCTTACCTTTTTTTCTAGATACTTAGATGATATTGAGAAAAGATTAAATCAAGTTTGATGAGTTGATGACACATCGAATCAATCTCAACTACATGAGAAATAAAAAATATTTCCTACTATTGGCCAATCAGTTGGGAGGAGCTCAAATATTACACTGACATAAATGGAATTATTACAGGCACATAGATATGTGTTGTAGAATAGTGAAATTGTAGATCAATTTATTAAAGAGTTTAGGATAAAAACAAAGATATGAATGATAGTTCAGACACAAAATGATACAGATATAACAAAAACTATTAATAAAGAGATTGTAGAATGGTTTTCACGATGTGTAAGTTCATAAATATTGAAATCAATATGGATATTAGGTTGAAAAATATATTTTGTAAATATAATAATGTATATTAATTTTTTTTAGTTCATGAATTCTAATACTCGAGTTTATTTGTCAAAATATTTTAAGTTTCTTGCTCAAGGTCCTATAAAAAAAGCTAGAAAGTTCGATGATTATAATGCGAATGACTTTAAATTTTATACAGTAGACCGAGAAGAGGGTTTGAAAACAAATAATAGTGGTATATTAAAATTTTCCTAAGTGGGATACTATGGAAATTTGACTGATATTATTGAATTAAACTACCATGTAAATTTTTAGTTGTTTTATTCAAATGCAATTAGGTCGATATTAACAGGGGTGTTAAAATAGATTCCTTTAAATTTACTTCTATGAACTTCTATTGCTTGATGCATGTTGGTGATCATGAATTACATGATCTGTATATCTTATCATTTCAAGAGAAAATGGTATATTATGTGGAAGATGTCATGGATGAAGGGTAGAGTGCAGTTTCTCATGTAAAACAAATAGACTTGTTTGATAATGAAGTGAAATATTTGACCTCTAACATTGATTCCCATTAAAAGAAAGAAGCGAACTTATTTTCCCATTATGATATTGAAAATATTTCTCTTTCAAGGGTGGATAAAGTAGATGAATTAATTATGGAGCAGGAAAAAGAAATGATTGAAGAAAAAAATGATTGCATGTGCAGACATCCATTTATTTATCAACAAATTATGTTATTTGTGTAGTCATTAATTATCATATATATGTATATTTTTTGTCAGTATTGTGCATATGTTGTTATTTCTATTTTTTTACATTAATTTTTTGAAATATATATTTTGAAGTTAATTCTATCTGATTAAATTATAGGAATGCCAAGGAGTAAGTGTTTTAATGATCACAATCGACTCTCATTCAACGTTCCCTCAAATATACCAATAGATAATAATCCATAATTCTCCCTCCCTACAACATTCGAGACACCCTTTTCTTTCCCCTTACACCATCTCTCACACCCTCCATTCTACATCTTCTGAAACACCCTCTATCAGCGTCCCATCAGCAGCTCAGCCAATGCCTCCCCATTTAGTAGGCTCAATATAAAGGGAGCAGGTCTCCACTCCCTTTTCTTCATGGGGATATTGGAGGGCGATAATTATAGGTACACATTTTAATATGAATAATGTCATTACACTTTTTTTATAATACTAACTATTTTTTCATAAAAGATGGAAACAATGATACTACAAAGAGAAATATGAAAAGTTAATATGTGTAGAATCTGAACAGACTAAAGATATTTGTCCCATTTGACTACTATGAGATACATACAGATGATTCCATAGGATTATTTGGATAGATTCTAGGCCAGTTGGCCGTGAAACTGGTTACCCTTCTAATTAAATATGCTGATTGGAGGCATATGCCTCAATCTTGGAAAAATGAAGTTTTTGATTCATATATAAAAGTAATTTTAATACATTATAGTTTAATTTAATGTCATTATATTATTAAATTCAAATATTTTAAAAATTAATCTCTTTGTATATATGTTTTTCAACTTTACCATTGCTGATCTTATAGCACGAAACTGGACATTGAAAAATTTGGGTAAGAAATAAAAGGATCTTAAATAGATATTATGGAATAAATCCAACAATAATTCATTGAGCACACAACAACTTTATGATAAGGTAAACAATGGGGTACCTAGAGATAAATGAAATATTTTTGTTGATAGCCATTGTCATGAGAGGCACATGGTATTTAAATATATATTATTATATTAATCCCATTTTAAATTTATACATGCATATGATAAGGATATGACATTTCATACATTACTATTAAATTACATGTTATTTATTTTAGGATGTTTTAAGACAGAATGCTTCGAGTCGAGCTAAGAAAATCAACCCTCACACTACCAGGTCGAAGAGTTTTTCCAAAAACCGATTGACTATGGTAATTTTTTCATTAGTTTAAATATTTATAAAATAATATTATTTGTTTTATATATTAAATTGTTTATTTATCTTTTTTTAATATAGTCACATAATTTAAAGAACTAAGTATCCCAAAAAGAACTATGGTTGGATGTTAATAAATTTTTTGATGGGAGTTATGTTAATGAGCCTGCCAAAGAAGTTGGGGTATGAATTCATTTTTCATTGTAATAACTTATTTTCAGTTGTCACTATGTTAATATGTATTGCTTAAAATACGATTGATATTTTATTTATAGGTAAAAATTAAAGAACTATGGGATGCTAATCCCGTATAGTCCTTTTCAATCTCCTAGGATGACCTATTTAGTAAATTACTTTGGAAGGAGCATCATAGTTGAGTGCGTGGGATAGGTTTGAGACCATTACCATTCTAGGTTTTTGGAAGTCCATCAGGGATTTAAGCTACATAAACTCCTGGTTGCTATCACTCCATACCCCGAGATGCTTAGAGAGAGTTTGTTTCTATGCAAAGCACAATTCAGGAATATGGGGATCAGATATTCACTTTACAGAAAGCGTTGGTTGATTTATATCAGAAGATCACCGAATCTTTCCCCAATGATATTGCATCGATGGTTGGTGGTGAGAAGGTAAGTCACACAACTTCAAAATCATTTAGTTCACAAAATTTATTGGTTTTAAGTTTAAATATAAATATACAACACTATTTAATTTTCAATATAATTTTCTTGAAGGTGATGGTAGGAGGAAGTAGAGATGGAGATGGAGAGGGTGTCTTGAAAATTTATTCATCAATCAGTGATTAGTGGTATCTTTGATCTCTTATACCAATATGGAAAGAGAGGGTTTGTTCATGTATCATTTGTGGCCCAAACTATTCAAAGGTAATTTTCACTATTTCTCATGTTTGATTATCAGATTACCAAGACTATGATCATGGTTGGTTATTTAAAGAGGATAAAACCAGTTATATCATGTTTTTTGGTATAACTGTACGGTGTAATATTATTTCCCTTTGTATGGAGTGTTATGTGCATTGTTTTTTTCCAGGGTTGTTTTGGGGCTGTAGATTATGCAGTTTCCTTTTTTTTAAATAAATAATCATTTAACAGTGGTTTAAATCGCTACTATATAATGATGATTTTTTAATGGCAGTTAAAACCACCACTAAATCATCATCTTTTTTTTGGCTAGAAAACCACTCCTAAAATGAAGAAAACTGCCACTAAATACACATTCTACGACATTTACCATAAACCACCGCTAAATGGAAGGAACCGTCATAGGTTGGATGCCGAAACCAACTTTAGTAGTGGTTTTTTGAAACTATCATAGAAACATGTGGAAATGGTTTATAACACTACTAAATTAAAAAAACTACTGCAAAGAGGCAATTTTCTTGTAGTGAATAGACACATATTTATCAATATTTCCCTAATTAATAAAATAATTATCAAAGTGAACACCATATGTAAAACTGGTATACATTTTAGTTAATAATAATATCCAATTTATGAGAATATGTATATTTAATATAAATCTAATGTAAAAAAATGATCACACATAAGTGATTATTTGAAGATAAAGTTAACAATCACAAAATAAAGTGATAGTGTAAAGAT
The DNA here is from genome assembly GCA_963277665.1 of Viscum album. Classification (NCBI taxonomy): domain Eukaryota; kingdom Viridiplantae; phylum Streptophyta; class Magnoliopsida; order Santalales; family Viscaceae; genus Viscum; species Viscum album. Next base: position 641,382,039 of record OY728140.1, on the reverse strand, counting down.
AACTTTTACCACGTGGAAATTTTCAAATCAAACCACTTGGATGATATAATTAAAAGTGAAACTTAAAATACCATGAATTGTTATTGAATCATGATATTAAATGAAAAAGGGGAAGTATATACACCAAATAAAATAAGTAAGTGGTGAATATGACATTTATATCATAGATGTAAAAAGTGATATGAAAATCTCTAACCTTACGCTTCCATTTGGTTGAAAATTATTTAACCTCTTATATAATGATTTTAATAATGTTATTAACTTAAAATATAACCATATTAATATCTATTATATCACATATATTACTTTTATAACATATTATAACCCATTCATTAACAATCTTTTATCCTGTTCATCATTTTGGGTGTTAATTGCCTTGTTTTTCGAGTATGTTTTGACTTGTTACTTGTTGTTCCTACCAATTAGATCACGATTTAATCATATAAGGAATTTAAAACATTATTTAAATATCATATATATTCATTACATATTTATTTATAACAATTCATAAAATTTTGAGATATGAAATGAAATGCATCATTCATGGAGACGGTAGGTCGTACGTACGCGTGAATGCTACTTTCATTTCTTTGTCATATTAAAATAATGAAAATTAAATGATATATATGTACATTATGATTCTAGTATCATATTTATGTCATTTATTTAATATATTTTTATTAAATTAATCTTTAATATATTCCATATATAGCATGAACGAATCACATCACTTTGAGGAGGTGGTAGTCCACACATCCACAAACGATGTTATCGTATTCCCAGAAAATGGAAATCATAATGTTATGTGTTATATAAGAATTATAGAAATTTAAAGACATAATAAATATCATAAATATCATATATAAACTATAAATTCATCATTATTATAACCTTTAAAGGTAGTAAATGGAAGAACGAACGACATTAGTTCACGAGGCGGTAGTCTGTCGCATACACGAGCAATGATTGCATATCCCATTTCATGGTTGTGTGTGAAAGTGTAGGTTAAAATATTATAATAAAAAAATATAATTATATTCAAGATACCGAGGTTATTGTATAAGTATGGTATAAAAATAATTTAATTGGTGGAGGAGTAAATGAAACAAAAGTGACTGTTGAAGAGAATTACCTCTTATTTGGGTAATTCCTTTTGGTTTATACCAAAAGACTTACTTGGATGAATTTATGCCAAAAGTGATGATTATATGAGGAGGGTATGTATTTTAATAGATTATTTTAGCAAATATTTGATGAACCAAAGGTCTTTATATGTTTTAATAAGTGGTAGGAGTGAGTTTCTTTTTATAGTGGAGGAGGAGTGACATTCTTGTAAATATAAAAAGGTAAACACTATTGAGAGGTTTTCATTACATATTGTGCCTCCAATAATGATCCAAATTATAAAAAAGGGAGGATAAAATATAAATAAGGACAAAAAATAGATTTTGGATAAGTTTATAGTACACTTGGGCCTTAAGTTTAAGGTTTAGTACTTTGTTAAACTAATTTTTCTCTTAATCATTGTAATTAATTTTAATCACTTTCATTAATATTTTTGGTAAAAAACTAAGTTGAAATTATTATACATTATAAATTATGATAATTACAAATATGGAATCCATTTTTTGAAATTCAAATTACATAAGTGACATAAATTAATTTAAATTTAATCCTGTATATGGGAAGACAAAGCAGGTTTTGTAAGTAAAAAAGTTTAAAAGTTTGAAATGTTTTTATATACAATTTCAATGTGGAATTGATTACAATGAAATAAATTGGATTAATTTATCTATAATTGATCTAATTTTTATTTAAAATTAATTTAAAATATAATTTATCCATATAAATAAATTAGAAAAATATTCAATTAAAATCCAATATTTTTCACTATTCATTAAAAAAATGAAACTTCTTAGAAAAATACCAAAAATTAACCCCAAACTAATTTTTATGTTTCTATTTAAAAAATGAAGTTTATTTTTTCATATTAAATATATAAAATTTTCAAAATTCATATTTAAAATAGGTGCACTATTAGAAGGTGGTAAAACTGCTTTTATAAAAATACAGGGTTTTATGTGTAATATTGGGTTTGTTCTTATCTTATTCCTATAAAATATATTATAGGAATGTAAATTTTTTTTATTAGATATATAAAATATAAATTAACCATATATATTCTTTAAAATTGTTATAATTTTTTATTGACTGTGAAAAATGTGACTAAATAGTGTTTTGTTTAAACCTGGTGTGCGTGCATTGAAAACTAATTAAATATTGTGTGTTTTGCAAGAAATAAAAAAAATTAAATTTATTCTAAAGGGAAAATATGTTAAAGTCTTGAGGTGATACATTCTTACCTCCTACAAAAATTTCTCCCTTAAAATTTTAGGGGGTATTACCTTCTTAAAAAGATTTGGGTAGTTCTCCTTCATAGAATCCTATGGTTCCCATGTACTTCTTCAATTTTGTGATTTAATAAAAGTACCTTTACTATAAAAGTTGTCTAGTTCCTCAATAATTAGTATCAAGTATCATGAATCTGGATGAGTACTTCATAGTATGAAAGGTCAGGTTCCAACTCTATTTCATCAGAGGTGAGCACATGTGTTGGGTCAGACATATAATTCCTTCGAAGAGATATATGAAACACATCATGTACTTTTGAGATATTGGAGGCATTTCCAAATGAAAAGAAAAAACTCCAAACCTTTTAAGAATCTAAAAGGGTCTGATGTACCTAGGAATCAATTTCCATTTCTTACCAAACCTTATAGAACCCTTCCAAGGATATAATATCAAGAAAACATGATATACCACTTGGAAATCTAAATATTTCCTCTGATTATCAACATAAATCTTTCTCCAACTTTGAGATACTTTAATATGAGCCTAAATATCCTTTACCTTTGTCATCATCTCTTCAACAAGTTTCGGGCCTATGAGTTTCATTTCACTAACTTCATCCTAACAAGTTGGAGTACGACACCTCTTTCCATATAATGCTTCATACCCCGAATGGACTGAAGGCCTTATTTTTTATTTTATTATGGATAATCCCCCTTTTAAGGGTTGAAGGGGAACCCTTACATGACCCGTAGTCCCAAGTCACAAGGCCCGACACGACCCAAAGGTCAATAAATGACCTGAAGGCCCAGAGGAATACGATGCCCATTACATGACTTGTAGGCCCAACCTAATAGAACTTCCCCTCCCTAGCTTCTCCATAATTGAATGCCTAGCTCCCCACATTACATTACTGATCGGTTAGCATTACCCTGTGCAAATCTGTATGGTGCCTGGTCCCATTGGTAGTTTCCATACCCTCTCATTCTTCCACTATGGTTAGCTCTGCTTCTGGTGACTGCCACTTGCTCCGATCCTCATTTGGGGCCTACTCTGTGTGAACTAGGCTACTCCATGGTATTTGAAGCCCTAAGGCCCTGAGGCCTGAAGGACTTTGGTGAACTGAAGTCCTTGAGACCCATAGGCCCAAACCGGTGGCCCGAAGGCCCAAATCAGGTGAATAGTTCCGTATGCTACAATATCAAACAGTACATGGTATAGTACTGCTATAATATTGCTATAGTAATGCTTCATACGATGCCATTTGAATACTTGAATGGAAACTATTATTATAGGAAAACTCTACCAAAGGTAATTACTGATCCCACATACCTTGAAAGTCGAGTGATCACGTCCTCAACATGTTTTCCATTTTTTGAATTTTTCTTTCAAACTATCCATCAGTTTGAGTATGGTAGGCAGTTCTCAAATGAAGCTCAATATCAAGAGTCTTCTGAAGAATCTTTTAGAATTTTTATGTAAAGGGAGATCTCAATCAGACACAATTGATAGAGGTGCACCATGAAGTTTTACAACTTCATTAATATAGATCCTTGTGAGGTTTTCAAGAGGAAACTATTCTCATATAACAAGGAAATGTTCATATTTGGTTAGGTGATCAATGATAACCCACATTGTATCATTCCTTCTAGGAGTATTTTGTATTCCTATGATAAAGTAAATAGTAATTTCATCCCATTTACACACAGTAATAGGAATAGGTTACAGGAATCCTTTAGGATGCTTCATCACATCTTTCACTTATTGAGAAACCAAACATCTGGATACATAATCAAAAATTTCTCACTTCATTTAATCCCACAAAAAATGTTCCTTCAATTCACTATATATATTTTTACTACCAGGGTGTATAGAGAAATTTGAGTTATGGGCATCATCCAACAATTACCTTTTTATCTCATGTATATATGGAACATATAACCTCTTTCTAAATTTTAGAACCTTTCCTCACCCAAATTTACCCTATAGGTAGAAATGGTTGTTGTAACACAGGTAGGGGTAGAATCCCCAAATACATAAAAAGAAACCTATAGCCACGTATATTATATGGAGGATTGGATATGAAGTGGAAAACATTGGGATTGATTTTAATTAAAGAACTAATGAGCTAATTTAAATACACACAATGACTTGAACTAAAATAATTAATGATGGTGGGATGATCCTAGGTTTTTGTTAGAGCTATAATGGATATAATTATTTTTCTATGAATTTTTAGTTCACTAGTTCAATAGTAATCCAATCAATGAGGCAAGTCTCTAACCTCATTCACCGATTTAATCTATACAAAATTCCAAGGCTAATCTTCAATGCACTTAGAGGATCACTTTCATGATCACTCCAAAGAATTGGATTGTACTAGCACTCAAAATTTGTATTTGTTAAATCCAGAGAAGATGAAGAAGAAAATAAGTCAAATAAAGGAACTCTCAAACCATAAAACTAATTTAATAATTTAATTGTAATGACCCAAACTGTTATCAATGAAATTTATCCCCTCTTGGAGTAATGATATATAGTATAAATCACATAAAATCACTTATAGAACATAATAAAAAATTTATAAATGAATAATTTATAAAACAAGAAGTATTTCTAGATGTTAAGGAACTAGTACTGATGAAATAGTAACTTGTCCTTAGGAATAGTAATATGACCCTTATGAATAGTAAATTGGCCAAATAAATAGTAACCTCACCTATGAAATTATAAATAAAATTTAGGCATCTTATAAATGAAATTATGGTATAATTATATCATAGTATAAGTAAATAGATGTTTAAAAAAAAATTAAGTGTTGAAATTTTTGTAAGTCATAAATATCTAATTACAATCTTATGATTAATTTAATAATTTAAAAAAATTATTTTCATAAAATGTATTCATAAATTAATATTTTGATGTCTTATGATTTTAAGATAATTTTATGGGACCCTAAGTAATTTTTCAGTGTTATAAAATCAGTTATAATTTTAAAATCTATATTTTCCAAGTAAATGGTGATTTTAATTAAAAATTAAATTACTCATATTTGGAAACTTATTTTTATAAAATAGAGTTAATTTTTAATTCTACATGTTAAAAAATGGTTAGGGTGAATTTTTTATTTTTCTAAAATACTTGAATTTTTGATGAATACTAAAATATGATAATTTACGATAAAAACCAAATACATGAATTATCGAGTCATAGCTGATGTATGGATGATGTAATCACAAAATATCAAAACCTACATCATTTTTTTAGTATATTTGGTGATAATGATCAAAATATTCATATTATTGAGCCAAAATATTAAATTAATGAATAAAATAATGTGAAAACACCCATCTTATCCACTATAAATATCACCACTCACCACCTATTCTCCTCGCACCTCTCAAGATTTGAGCCTTATCCAAATTCTACCCAATCCTCTTCACAATCCCCTACCATGCATCCAAGAGCCCTTGGTGTAATGATGCAGAACTATATCAATGAAATTTCCCTTTTTATGCTTATTTCATATAGTATAGATCATATAAAATCACTTATAGAACACAATATAGACATCATAAATGATAAATGAATTAAATAAGAGGTATTTATAGAAGTTAAGGAACCTATACCGATGAAATAATAACATGAAATTAGGAATAGTAATGTGACTCTAATGAATATTAAACCAAAAAATAGAATAGTAACCTCACCAATAAAAGTATAAATAAAATTTTTCCATCTTATAAATGAAATTATGATATAATTATTTCATAGTGTTAGTAAATGAATATTTTAAAAATTAATATTTAAGTGTTGGTATTTTTGTAAGTCATAAATATTTAATTAATAAAATGATTTAAAAGAAAATTCATTTTCATAAAAATTATTCATAAATCAATATTTTTTTGTCTTATGATTTTAGGATAATTTTATGAGAACTTAGTTAATTTTTGAAGGTGTTATAAAATCAGTTATAAATTTAAAACTATATTTTTTTTGAGTAAATAATGATTTTAATTAAAAATTAAAGCTCTCATATTTAGAAAATTATTTTCATAAAATGTATTTCATTTTTTAATTCTTCACCTTAAAAAATGGTTAAGTTTAATTTTTGAGATTTTTCTAAAATACTTGAATTTTTAGTGAATAGTAAAATATAGTAATTTACAATATAAATAAATTATAAGTTAAATACACTATTACTTGAGTCATGGATGATGTAATAACTCTTGATTCAAATTAACATGCAATTATTACTGTATTTATTCACATTAATCAACACTATTTCTTGTTTTGATCAAAATAATAAAATAATGAATAAAATAATGAGAAATCACCCCTCTCCTCCGCTATAAAAACCACCCTCACCCTCCTCTTATCCTCAATCCTATAAGCCTTGAATATTGTCAAAGTTCTACCCAAATAATCTTCCCTAGTATCTCCCCACGTTCAGAAGATCTTGGTCTTTCCAAAAGACCAAAACCAATCCCCTTAAGGAGGTTCTCAAGGAGGAGTATTCAAGAGGTAAAATCCTCTTCCTTTTCCTTTTCATTTCTTTTCAAGTTCTTTATTTTATTATTATCTCATCACCTCCTCTATCAAAATAATCATGATAAATCTAGTATCATATATATACTATAATTATATCATGTTAATTGAATATCCATTATCAATCTCCTTACTCTCTCTCATTTATTTTAAAAATGAAATCATTGTATAGGAGGTGCCGATTTATAACCTTCGTGGATGACGAGATTTCCTTCTTAAATTTATTCTTAAAGTATGGTAATTATACCATTATTATTGTTATAAAAGACTATAATATATTTATTATAACCTATTTAATGTTCTGAAACCGATATATATACATAATACTAATTCATACGACAAAACTAGTTTGTGGTGATCGAAATACTGCTGTAATAATCTAAACGATTATCACTAAATGTCTTATCTAATGATTATCAAAATAACATTAAAAAAATGATATTAATAACCATTAAAACTTATGTATTTTCATTAATAATATTTAATTATAATTCTGGATAATTATACCCATTTTACATGAACTCCATTACTTATAAACAAGCAAACTGATCATGAAAACCAAGAAAACGAATGCTTTCGAAAGATAAAATTAAACTCTATAACCCATAAATAAGGAAATAAATTAAATAAATAAAACTGTAATGAATAAAATAATTATACAAAATTTTCTAAATTAATTAATTAGTGGATTTAATTTGATTTTCTAGGACATTAAGGTCAAGTGCATAACTCATTCGGACATAAGGTAAGGATTTCTACCCGAACCTCTATTTTCTTTCAAGTTACTCCTTTTCTCTCTTTAACCAAATACAATTCTTAATTATTATTATTTACTCCTCATAATTTCTATTTTGATGTTCTATATATATGTACCAATCATAATCCTTATTTATTTTATGGGGATTTATATGTTTTAAAATGATCTTTCTCAAATTCTTCCTGATAAACAAGCTCGATTCAAGGGAACTTATTGAATTATTACATATTTTTGAAGTAAACTCTATAATATATTTTAAACCACCATTATTTTTATAAAATAACTCATTTTATTATGAAAAAACTACCTTATTTTACTTCTAGTTTTATATAAATATTTTTCCAAAATAACTCTTATTTGTAAAGTAAAAGAGTATTTCTCTCAAGAATTATTCAATGATTTTATAAGAGTATTTCACCTATTTCAACACTCCTGTTGATTATTATGTTTAATTGGAATTAATATTTTATTATATAATCTACCATATTATATTGAACCATTTATGATTAGTTTGACTGTGGATGTGCTATCTTGATACCATTCACCATACTACTCAGAATGGTTAGTATTTATGTTTACAGATTGGGAAAAGCTATTTACATTGCATAGGTATATGATGTTTATATTTAACCCCATTCATATGAGGAATTAATAGGACTTATAAAGTAATGTGTAGGTCCCTATATATACCATCAATACATCAGTAGGTCTCGTGAGACAAAATAGATATGGACTTGGCCGATGCCTTTCCCATTTTCAGATATGGTTTTGGCCGAGGCCTTAATCATTTTCAGATGTCTTGGCTAAGGCCTCAGAATTATTTTTCAGATATCCAGTATTATTGATTCCCTCATTATGATATTAGTAATTAATAAAACATGTTATTATTCGACTAGTATAATATCCATGGTTAAGTTTATTTTTCTTACGATCATTTTTATGGCTTTATTTAATCGGATTTCATTCCTTCCATATTATGCTCCAGTATATTTTCAAGGCATGTGTACTTAGTTGTTCACCATTCTTAGTGTTTATGTTTATGGTAAATTCCTCTGTATTATTTACCCTTATTTACCATTTTATATCACCCATTTATTATGTTTTATTTTCCCCTATGATGCAAATATGAATATTATGAATGACTTGCAAGGATAATCTAGGAGTTATGAATGTTTCTAATGGAAATGCTATATTTTTTTCCTTTCAAGTTGTAATGTAAAACTTATGATGTATCTGGTTTTCCAAAAATACTAAAATATTCATTATTTTGGGGTAATTCTTTCTTATAATCATTATAATGTAATAAAATAATGCATCAGCTCTAGGAAACTCAGGCCAGGGTGTTACAATTGGTATCAATGGAAGTTTAGTAGAAACCTTGGAAACTGGATTTAGAAAACATAAATTAGGGAAAAAACTTAAGATAGACATTGAGGATAAAAATAAAAGAACATATTATAATTTTTTTAAGGTATAGATTATGTGTATCTTTCTAGAAAATACATCCCTATCTAGATACTACAAGTGGATGTGGTTCTGACATAGATGTACCTAGGAGTAACAAATGTAACAAGGTATTCTAAGCCCGACTCAAGGTAACCTAGTACACTACAATGGGACTTACTGCACACCTGGTTTGACACACCCGGGAGATATACTTAAGATAATTTACATTTCCTTCACAAAAAATTATGAAAGATTTAATTGTAAATATGTACCCAAAGAAATCATTCTTATGGTTATGAGATTAAACATGCATAAAATTAAAATTTATGTTATGTGTTTTTCTAGTTCGACATTATACATTACAATTCATAGACTAATTTATTGTATGAAATTATTTAGAAATAGTACATAGTGGAAGTAATTGAAACCACATGAAAAAACGTATCCCATGTAGGGATTTCCCTCCTATGCAAGTAATGATGTTGGTTCTGGAGCCGCGACTGGTGCTAAACAACTTATAACTATACCAGGACAACTTAATCAGGTTATCAATAACAACCTTACCCATATGGATCATCCTAATCCACAATGTTGAGGACCAATGTTAGACCACTTTATGCGATAGTAAACTCCATCATTCAATGGGATTGGAAACCCATTTATAATAGAGTAGTGGATAAGTTATTTAGAGAAGATATTTCTCACTTTGGGAAGTAATGAAAGGGATAAGGTTATCATGGAAGTTTATCATCTCTAGGGAGATGCATATCATTAGTAGTCATTAATTAAAAACATAAAGTAGGAGGAAGAAATATAAGAAATGTAATGGAAGTATTTTAAGGAAATCTTATTAGAAAAATATTTTTCTCATGAATAGTGAGAAGATGTGGAGATACAATTCTTGAGTCTAAGACAAAAAGAGGATGAAAACTTTGTGAAGTATTAATCCAATTTTACAAGGTTATAAAGGCATGATGCAAATTAGATACATAATCCAAGGACCAAGATTGATTGATTCTTTGATGGTTTAAAACCATTCCTCTGAAGGGAACTAGTCTCCCAAACATTCTCATTATACAAAGATATAGTCTCATGTGCTATAAAGATAGAGAAATAATTCTATAATTATTATGACTTTAAGGTAAATCAAGATAATAAGAGGGTGGAGGATGAAATAATGGATAAAGGGAAGAATAAAAAATAGAGTTTTCCAACATGTGATACTTGTGTAAGGAAACACCCCAGAGCCTGCTTAAAAGGAAAAGAAGTCTATTACAAATGTGGAGAAAGAGACCACCAATCTCATGATTATAAGGTAAATAAAAAATCTACCAATTTCAATTATACTATTGTAAAGATATGGGACATTATGAAAATTATTGTCCTAAGCGTCATGGAAACTTTCCCTAGAAAAATCCAAGGGAGAAAGGCCAAGCTTATGCGATCACAACTGTAGAGGTTGAAGTTCCTAATGATGCGGTGGATAAAACCTATCCAATGCTTTATTTGATTATGTATCATTTCATTCTTTTATATCTTCCTAGTTTTCCAAGAAAATTAGACATTTCCAATTTTATTTAATAAAGGATTTTTCAGTCAAAACTCTTAAGGGAAGTATCATTACAACAAAGATGTGTTGATCAACCCCCCTTATGAAACATAAACATGATTTAGTTGTTGACCTTATCGTCATACCTATGATTGATTTTTATATACTAATCTATATTAATTGTATTTAAAATTATGATGCGTAGATCTATAATAATAATAATAAAGTTAAATTTTTTGAGAATGATGTAGAGTCCCTTATCTTTAGAGAAGAAACCTCACCATATGATTCTTATCTAGATCCACCCCCAGTAGCTCTACTGAATTCAATTATTGAGGAGGAAGAGAACACAATATCTATGGATAAGGAAATAAATCTTCAAATTGAGGATGTACCTATTGTTAAATAATATGTTGTTGTGTTTAAATAGGATTTACCTGGACATCCTCCAGAGAGAGAAATTGAGTTTTCTATTGATTTAATTCATGATGCAAGGCCTATATCAAAGAATAATTATAGGATAGCCAAAGTGGAATTTGTGGAGCTAAAAAAAACTATATTATTTGAGTAGTAAGGGGTTTATTCACCCTAGTGTTTCTCCATGGGGATCTCATATTTTTTTAAGAATAAAGATGGATCATTGAGGCTGTACATTAACTATAGGGAGATCAATGCTATTAATATAAATAACAAGTATCCATTTTCTCACATTGATGATTTATTTGATCAACTTCATATAGCTCAATATTTTTTGAATATTGACCTTTGATCTGGATATCATCAGTTGCGTGTGAGGAATGGAGATTTTTCAAAGAAAACATTTTGAACCATGTATGGACACTATGAGTTTATAGTAATTCCTTTTCTACTGACTAATGCACCATCTATTTTCATGAATCTAATGAATAGAGTTTTCAAATAATATCTTGATGAATTTTTTGTGGTATTTATTGATTATATATTGGTATAATACAAAGATAATAAGTTCATGAGAATCACTTTCACATTATTCTAAAGACTCTTAGAAGAAACAAGTTATATGGGAAGTTTAGAAAGTGTAAATTCTAGATTCGAAAAATTTATTTTCTTAGCCATATTGTATCTAAGGATGGAATCTTAGTTGATCCTGAAAATACAAAGGAAGTTTAGGAATAGAATACTACAATAAAATTTACTGAGGTATGTAGTTTTTTTGGTTTAGTAGGTTATTATCAGTGTTTCATTCAAAAATTCACATGATTAGCTAAACCATTAACCAAGATTAAACGTAAAGGGGTTATGTTCATATGGAAAAAATAATGTGAAGAATTTTTTGAAGAATTAAATAAGTGGTTAGTGATTTCTCTAATATTTAATTTACCATTGATAAGTGACATATTTTTGATTTATAGCGATGCATCAAATAAAGGACTTGGTTGTGTCCTTATGAAGAATGATAGAGTTATTTCCTATGAATCAATGCAATTAAAAACTCATGAAAAAAACTATCATGATATTGAGTTAGAAGCTGTAATATTTTCCCTGAAGATATGGATAAATTATCTCTATGGAGAAATATGTGAGATATATACAGATCACAAGAGCTTAAAATATATCTTGTCACAGAAATAACTCAACATGAGGTAAAGGAGATGACTCAAACTACTCAAGGATTATGATTTTACAATACACTACCACCCTAGTAATGATAATAAGGCAGAAGATGAATTGAGTAGGATGGATCATGGTGTTATAAACAAAATGAGGATCGAAAAGGATCCTATTTACATGGATCTAGTGAGTATGAATATGGGAATTATAAAAGAAGGTGAAACATAATTACCTTTTCAATTGGTTTCCCTACCATATTTATTATAAATGATTAAAAGTTACCAGATAGATGATAAGAATTGATTATCCACTGAATGAGGGTAATATTAATTGTTAATATATATAATATTAATGTGCTTTATTATTCATAAACACCATTTTATTTCATTTTACACTTTTAACATTATTTCATAATATAATTGTAATTCCTTCTTAAAATGCACTATTACATTGTACATTTTTGAACATCATTTAAAGTACCCAATGATCTTGATTTAATTTTAATATTTAATTTTCAGGTTTCTAATTACATTAGTAACAATTCATACTTTTTAATTACTTGAAGATTCATATTGGAAGACAACCAAAGTTGGCCTTGAACAAATAACATTCTGGGTGAAGTAAACTGAACAACAACCCAATAAAACTATTGTATCGGAGAATATACAAGACCAATAATTCTGAAAATTTAACTGAATATTTAGGAAATCATGGGGAACATTTCATTAAACATTGGAAAAAGATAATTATGATGTTTAAATTGAGTTGTAGGTGGCCCAAATTGGAGATAAAATTATAGTCCAGATTCTGCGGCCTAGAAAAAGAGTCCACCATTTCGATAATATCTCAAAAAAAAAAATTACTTTTGGGATGAAATTTTACATGAGGTTAGGAGAAATCAGTAGATACAGTTTATTATTATATAGATCACTCTAAATCGGCCATATATAAGGCCATTTAGATGCCTCTGTTCGGTGGATGAAAGCTGGCTTCTACTTTGGGTCAAGGAGAAAGAAGTCCACTCTCCGTTACTTTACACCACCCTAGGCCTACCATACTCAAGTGAAATCCTTTTTAATGTTGGGATATTGACCCAAGCCTCTTTAAATTACTATTTAAGGAAGTGGTGGTGGAGTATTTTATCATCTTTTGAGCTTTCTTTCATTGTAATGTTATGCTACGATTTTGTTGTCTCAAGTTTTTCTTTCACATGTAAGTTGTTCAATTCACTTTAGTTTCTTAATAAAAGTTATTATTATCCTATTATTATGTTTTTATTCAAATAAATTTGATACCATTGGTTAAAGGTGTGAATTTATTCACACCAAACCTTGTGAAATTATCACACAATGGTGGAGTGATCGTTATTTCATTGTTTTTTTACTTCTCCATTTCCTCCCTCATGAGTCTACTTACCGCTTTCATTGAAACCATAGAATCAATGGAGGACTAAAATACTTATGGGTTGATCAAAGGGATTATAAAGGGGTTGTATTGGATGTTATTTATCACCCCATTAATTTATAATCACCTCTTTTAATTGATATTTTTTATTTGATGATTTTGAAACTTCTTCGTTCTTGTTGAATTTTAAGGCTACATACTTCAAGTGTTAATACAAACCTTTACCTTGGAGTGGTCCTAAATTTGATCCTCCAAGTGTATAGGTGATTAGTATTGTGTTGTGTTGGTATTAAACCAGTATGTGATGAATTTTTTTGATCTTCTTGAATAAACCTATCTCAAATATTATAAGTTGAAACCGATAAAAAAGAATTTCATCCAATCCACCCCCAAGTGATAACCTAGGATCAACTCATTATTTTAATTTTAATTCACTTAAGTCTCTTAGATTTCATTTAAAACCATCTAAAATAAACCCAAGTTGGACACTTCATAGAAAAAAAACAATCCATAGGATGTACGTGTCTGTAGGTTACTTCTTATGTCTATGAGGATTCGACAACCCAAGCTAAACTACAAGCAACCGCTTAAACCTAAAATCTTGGGTAAATTTGGGTGAGACCATGAATCTTAAAAATAAAAGTAATGCTATGAATGATGGGAAGTTGTAAAACTTTGTGTATGAAGATGGAATTATGAAATTTGGGATGAGGATATGTGTTCCCTATATACCCAAGCTAAAAAGGGAGTTATTGGATGATTCCCACAGTTCAAATTTCTCTATACACCCTAGTAGCACTAAGATGTACATATATTTGAAGGAACATTTATGATGAGATAATATGAAGTGTGAAATTTCTAATTATGTATCAATTTTTTTAGTCTTTCAATAGGTGTAGGTTTAAAGACAACATCCTAGAAGAGTCAAGCAACCTTTTCCTATTCCTACATGGAAATGGGATGACATTACTATGGATTTTGTCACTGTATTACACAAAACTCCAAGAAATAATTATGCAATATAAGTTATTATTGATTGAATTAAAAAATCTATACATTTACTCAATATAAGGGTGGATTTTACACTGGATCTCTTTGCACAGATCTATATTAATAAATTTATAAGACTTTATGGAGCACCTCTCTAAATTGTGTCTAATATTGACCCACAATTTGCATCAAAATTCTGGATAAGTATTCAAAAATATTTAGATATTGAACTTTATTTGAGTACTTTTTATCAACCTCAAACTAACAGGAAATCAGAAAGGATGATCCAAACTTTAGAATACATGTTGAGATCATTCTCACTTTATTTTAAAGATATATATGATTGGTATTTAAATTTGGCAGAGTTTTCTTACAATAATAGTTCCCATTCAAGTATTCAAATGACACTATATTAAGTATTGTATGGAAAGAGATGTTGTACACCAACATGTTGGGAGAAAGTTGGTGAAAGAAATCTTGTGGTCCCAGAGCTTGTGGAGGAAACAACATTAAAGATAAAGACTATTCAAACCCATATCAAAGCATCTCAAAGTAGGAAAAACATCTATGCTAATAACTGAAGGAAGGATTTGGAATTTCAAGTGTGAGATCACATTTTCTTGAAAGTATCACCATGCAAAGGTGTTATAAGTTTTGGGAAGAAATGGAAATTGAGCCCCATGTATATTGGTTCTTTTTAAATACTAGAGAGAATCAGAGATGTGTCTTATCATTTGGAAATTTCACCCAGTCTTTCTAAGGTTCACAATATATTCTACATATCCATGTTAAGGAAGTACATTACAGACCCGACACATGTCTTCAATTATAAAGGAATAAAATTGGAACTTGACTTATCTTACTGTGAAGATTCTATCCAGATTTTGGATACTAAATAATAGGTGTTGAGGAATCAAATGACTTGGCCGGTAAATGTAATTTGGAAAAATCATAAAATTAAAGAGACGACATGGGAGCCTAAGGAGCTTATGATGAAGAACTACCCAAATCCTTTTAAGGGTGACAACCTAGAAATTTTGAGGAAAAAATTTTTATAGGAGGGGAGAATATAATGACCCAAAACTCTATCAGTGAAATTTTCCTTCTTATATTTATTTTATATTGTATAGATCATATAAAATCACTTATAAAACACAGTATAAGCATCATAAATGAATAATTAATGAAATAAGTAGTATTTATAGAAGTTAAGGAACCTATACCAATCAAATAGTAACATGCCCTTAAGTATAGTAATATGACCCTTATGAATAGTAAACCAGACAATAGAATGGTAACCTCACCAATGAAAGTATAAATAAAATATATCCATCTTTTAAATGAAATTATGGTATAATTATATCATAATGTTTGTAAATGAATATTTTAAAATTAATATTTAAGTATTGGTATTTTTTTAAATCGTAAATATTTAATTATAATATTATAATTAATAAAATGATTTAAAATAAAATTAATTTTCATAAAAATTATTCATAAATCAATATTTTTTATCTTATGATTTTAGGATAATTTCATGAGACCTTAGTTAATTTTTGAAGGTGTTATAAAATCATTTATAAATTTAAAACTATATTTTTCAAGTAAAAAATAGTTTTAATTAAAAAATAAATTTCTCATATTTAGAAAATTATTTTCATTTTTTAATTCTAAACATCAATAAATTTTTAGGGTGAATTTTTCAGATTTTTCTGAAATACCTGAATTTTTAGTGAATAGTAAAACCCGATAATTTACATTATAAATACATTATAAGATAAATAAACTATTACTTGAGTCATGGATCATGTAATAAAACTTTTTTCAAACTAAAATATACTTATTACTCTATTTAGTCATATGAATCAACACTATTTCTTCTCTTGAGAAAAATAATAAAATAATGAGAAATGACCCCTCTCCTCTACTATAAAAACCACCCTCACCCCCTTTTCTCATCACTCCTATAAGCCTTGAAGATTGTAAAAGTTATACCCAAATACTCTTACCTAGTATCTCACCATATCTAGGAGCTCTTGGTCTTTCCAAAATACCAAAACCAATCCCCTTATGGAGGTTCTCAAGGAGGAGTATTCAAGAGGTAAAATCCTCTTCCTTTTATTTTAATTTATTTTCAAGTAATTTATTTTATTATTCTCACCTCAACTACTTTATCAAAATGATAATTATAACTATAGTATAATCTATATACTATAATTATATCATTTTAATGGAATATCCATTATCAATATCCTACTCTCTCCCTTTTATTTTAAAAACAAAATCATCGTCCGAGAGGTGTCTATTTACAACCTTCGTGGACGATGAGATTTCGTTATTCAATTTATTATTCAATGATGGTAATGATACCATTATTATGGTTAAAAAAAATATAATATATGTATCACAACCGATTTAATTTTCTGGAACCAGTATATATACATAATACTATTTCATATGACAAAACTAGTTCGCGGTGATCAAAATACCGCCGTAATAATCTAAATGATTATCACTAAATGTATTATCTAATTATTCATCATCATAACATTTAAAAAAATGATATGAATAAACATTAAAACTTATGTATTAACATTAATAACATTTAATTCTAATTCTGGAGAATTATACCCATTTTACATGAACTCCATTACTTATAAACAAGCAAACCAATCATGAAACCCAAGAAAATGAATACTTTCGAATGATGAAATTAAACTATATAACCCATAAATAAGAACATAAATGAACATAATTAAACTAAAATGAATCAAATAATTATATAAAATTTTCTAAATTAATTAATTAATGGATTTAATTTGATTTTACAGGACATTAAGGTCATGTGCAGAACTCATTCAGACATAAGGTAAGGATTTCTACCTGAACCTCTATTTTCTTTTGCATTACTCTTTTTTCTATCGTTACCCAAATAAAATTATTAATTATTCTTATTTAATCCTCATAATTTTTGTTTTTATTTTCTATATATATGTACCAATCATAATCCTTCTTTCTTTTATGGGTAGTTACATGTTTTAAAAGAATATTTCTCAAATTCTTCTTGATAAACAAGCCCGATTCAAGGGAACTTATCAAATTCTTACCTATTTTCAAGTGAAATATATAATATATTTTAACCCAACATTATTTTTCTAAAATAAAAAATTTTATTATGAAAAAATTAGCTTAGTTAATTTTTGGTTTTATACAAATATTTTTCCAAAATAACTCTTCTTTGAAAAGTAAAAAAGTATTTCTCTCAAGAATTACTCGATGATTTTATAAGAGTATTTTCATCTATTTCAACACTCTTGTTGATTCTTATTTTTAGTTGGGATTAAAATTTTATGATATCATCTACCATATTATATTGAAAGGTTTATTATTATTTTGAATATATATATTCTATCTTAACACCATTCACCATACTACTCAGAATGGTTAGTAATTAAATTTAGAGATTGGGGAAAGTTATTTATATTGAATATATATATGATGTTTATGTTTAAACCCATTCATATGAGGAATGAATTGGAATTATAAAGTGATGGGTGGGGAACTCTATAGACACTCTATGCATTGGTAGGTATCATGATACAAAACATATATGGACTTGGCCGAGACCTTGCCCATTTTCAGATATGGTTTTGGCTGAGGTTTTAATAATTTTTAGATGACTTGGTTAAGGCCTCAATAGTATTTTTAAGATGTCTGAAATTATTCATTCCCTCATTATGATATTATTAATTGATAAACCATGTGATTATTTGACTATTAGAATATCCACGGTTAATTTTATTTTTATTATGATCATTTATATGGATTTATTTAATCAGCTTTCATTCCTACCATATTATGCTCAAGTATATTTTCAAGGCATTTATACTTAGTTTTTCACCATGCCAAGTGTTTATGTTTACGATAACTTCTGATGTATTATTTACCCTTACTGAGCATTTGAGATCACCCCTTTATTATGTTTTATTTTCCATGGGATGAGAAGATAAATATTATGAATGAATTGAAGGTATAATCTAGGAGTTATGTATGTTTCTAATGTAAATGCTATATTGTTTTTACTTTCAAGTTATATTATAAAACTTATGATTCATATGGTTTTCCAAAACTATTAAACTATTCATTCCTTTAGGATATGTATTTCTTGTAATCATGCCAATGTAATAAAATAATAAACTAGCTCTGAATAACTGGGGTTGGGGTGTTGTGCTTGGTCTCATAAGAAGACCAAAACATTTTCCATAAGGAGGTTCTCAAGGAAGAAAATTCAAGAGGTAAATTTCTCTTTCTTTTCTTTTAATTTCTTTCCAAGTTATTTTTCTCTTCTTATTCTCTCCTCACCTCCCCTAATAAAAATGGAATTATAAATTTAGTACCCTATATATACTATAATTATATCATGCCAATGGAATATCCATCATTAAAATCCTCCATATCTCTATTTTATTCTAAAAATGAATTTATTACCCATGTTTTTCCAATTTACCAACATCGTGGGTGATGGACTTTAATTTTCCTTTAACAGATTAAAGGATGTTAATAAAACCATTAAATAGTTTAAAAAATATTTTAGATTGTATTATATAACCCTCTTTATGTTCTGGAACAAACTAATATACATAATACTAAATGATAAAAATGGAGCGAGTTCGTTGTGATAAAAAAACCGCCAAAATTAACCTAAAATGATCATCATTAACTTTTATCTAATTATTCATCCTCATAAAAAATAACAAAATTCTTTATAATATCATATAAAATTATATAAGATCATTAATAACATATAATAACAATTTTGGATATTTATCCACATTTTACATGAACTTCCATTCATGTATACAAGTGAACTGATCATGAAAACTAAGAAAATGAACACCCTTGAGCGATGAAATTAAACTCTATAAATCATCAAAAATCCCATAAACAAAATTAATAAAACTATAATGAATAAAATTCATGTATAAAAAGATTTTTAATTTGTTAAATAATGAATCTAATGTGTTTATAAAAGATTTTAAAGTGAAGGAAGCATTTAAACATAAGGTAAGGGGAATTATCGAACCCAACTCTCTTTCTTTGGGTTTTCCCTCTTCCACCCCATTTTTAGTATGGATACTCCCTTAATGTTCCTTTAGTATCATTTCTTTATCATTATATTATATTTTCTGAGATATACATATTTTTTCCTTGAGTTTATGGCAAACACAATGTTTTTCAAAAGAACTCTTCTTTAAAAACACACACCTTTTACTTCTCTTGAGATTGTTTCTTCTTAACTCAAGATTGATGATTCCTATAAAAATAATGTTATATTTCCCAATGATTATTCATGAATTAATTTTTTATGAAATTAAATCCACTTCTTTCCATGGTTTATTTTATGTTCAAGATTGATATACGTTCTACATGGAATGCATGATAATGTAAATGTTATGATGTGATGAGTGCGCCTGAAATTATATAGCGCAAAGTAAATGTTATGATGTGACAGGTGATACCAGAATTATATAGTTCTACAATTCATTTGGTAATGTGATGAATCTCATGATAAAAAGTGAAATATATGTGAACATGATTCTATCTCTGTTCACAACTATGTGTGGTATTTGACCACTAAGACACGATGTTTCATTTTTATACATTTCCACCACCCAAGAATTTATCTAATGATTCCTATCATGATTATTATTATGATACCACTCTTATTTTATGATTATGATTATTATTATCACCTCATGTTATATTGATTCATGTCTTTATCTATCCTCTTACTGATCTTTTAGCTCACCCCTTTTTGATGTATATCCTTAGGTGATTACTTGTACTAAGGAGAATGAGAAGGAATGTAAAAATCTACAGAATAAGGAATTAAATAAAATTTTATGTTTTATTTGATAAATGTTATATATGGTCTTAATTTTCTCAAGACACTAAACCTTTGGATCCTAGTTTTTTAGAACTATTATGTTCTTTATCTTTAAAATGATGTAATAATAATGTAAGAAAAATTAGGGTCACTATATTAATAATAAAAATTACATCCAATATAAAACCAATAAAATCCCTATAATCAAACCAAAAAATGGTTAGTTTTACATTTATGTAAGGATCTAAATGGAAGGTGGAAGTTGACTTAAAGAAGTGGGATTGAAGATGAGAAAAAAAGAACACTCCACCATTGTGTGAAGGATTTATCTCTTCGATGTGTGAATAAATTAACAAATTAATGAAATGGTATCAAAGTGTTAACAAAAATAATATAAAAATAGAATAATAAGAATTTTTATTGAGAATATAATGTGATTTTAGAAACTTACAATTGAAAGAAGAACGTTACAAAGACAAATCATCTGACTAACATTACAATGAAAACATACACCAAGCCTCTTCAGATCCTTCAACACCACTACCTTAAATAGTAATTTCAAGATTCTTGGGTCAATACAACAAAATCAAAATTATCCCTGATTAATTTTGGTAGGCCTTGGTGGGTGTAAAGTTAATGGAGAGGAGACTTTTCCACCCTTTACAAAAATCTGACCCACCTGGCATCCACCAAATTTAGGTGCCTAAATGACCATTTAGATGGACTAATTTGGGTATGACATAGAAGAATAAAATGAATATACGGATGTTCCCTAACAACCTGTAAAATATCATCCCAAACAAATTTTTGGTTTTTGAGATATGGTTGAAATAATGGAATATTTTCAGGGTTAAAGAGTCTAGCACAAAATTTCATCTTCAACTTAGGCCGCCTAAAACTCCTTTTAAAACTCAGAATTAGATATTTTCACTATTGTATTAAATATTAAATATTATTTAATCTATCTTTAGTTCAAATTTTAGAATAATTGGGCTTACATATTGGCCTATATAGTTCTTTTATTGGGTTGATATCCAGTTCACTGTTCTCAGAATGTGTTGGCATGAAAGTCCACTTTGGTCATCTGCCAATGTGATTCATCAAGTGCTCTAGAAGAATGAAATATTTAAAATGGAATGGTAAATATTAAAATTAAATATGAAAATAAAACCAATACTATTGGGTTTTTTATTAGGTGTTCAAAAATGTACCATGTAATAGTGCACTTAAATAAATAATTACAATCATGACCTGAAATTATGTTCAAATTATAAAATGCACTAAAAATGGTGTTTATAAATAATGAAGAAAATGAATATTATAATATAAAAAATTAATATTATCCTATTTAAATGGATAATAAAGCACCATATTCACAAAGTATTCTAATTTTCCTTTGTTCACACCTTTAATTTTCTTCTACAAGTTCACATTGTAAGATTAAGAATTATTTATCTTCTCTAATAAATATGGTTTCACAATCATTTGAAAAATGATTGATTTATCACATTATAAATTCCAATATTCATATTTACTATATCCATGAACATATTATTCTTATCAATCTTCATTTTTTTATAACTCCATGATACTTCTTACTTAATGCATCCACTACCTTATTTGCTTTCCCTGGGTGGTAGTATATTGAGAAATCACAATCCATGAGTAGCTTGATCCATTTCCTTTATCTCATGTTGAGATCTTTATACGAGAAGATGTATTTTAGGATTTTATGATCCATTTATATCTCTAATATTTCATCATAGAGATAATATATCCATATTTTTAATGTGAATATTAAAACCATTGACTCAAGATCATGGGCTTGATAGTTTTGTTTGCGAGTCTTCAATTTCTTTGATTCATAAGAAATAATTGTATCATTTTTCATTAGAAAAAAACCAAGTCCCTTATTTTATGAATTAATATATATGAAAAACCCATAATTTCCATATAGTAGAGTCAAAATCATAGAATTGACTACTCTTCTCTTTAGTTCATCAAAGCATTCTTCACATTACTTTTTCCAAACAAACTTAACCCATTTACATATAATTTTGGTTAATGAGTTAGCTAATCAAGAAAAATTCTAAATGGATCACCGATAGTAACCTTCCAAACCAATGAAATTATATACCTCAATTATGTTTTTTAGTGTAGTCCATTCTATGAATTCCTTTGTATTATCATGATCAATTGATATTCCATCCATGGAGACAATACATACAAGAAAAGAAGATTCTTGAAGCCAAAATGGTTTTAAAATTATTTTAAAAGAAATTGATAACATGCTTTCCACTTTCATTTGGGATGATCAAGGGGAGGTCATGTATCATTGGGCCTCATGGGATAGGCTTTCAAAACTGGTGGAATAATGTGTTATCAACATGACTAATGTGGAAGAAATGAAGAATTATCTACAAGAAAAACTGGCATGGGATGTTTTGAAGGATGGAACCTCTGGAGAAATTTCATCATCGGTAAATATGGCAGTCTTTTAAATAATATACCTAGGGGTTATTGTTATCCTCTATAGAACTCCCTTAAAAGTAATATAATTGGTTTTCTTCAACATATCATTGGGTTACTGGTCATGGATAAATCAATTTTTGGAATTGTTTTTGGGTGGGGAACATTTTAGGATTATTTAGTTTCCCCATGGTAGATTTATCTTTAAAGTAGGCTTGCTGACACCCTTATTTTATTCAAGAAATCTTGAATCCCGAACAGAAGAAAATCTTTGATGGAATAAAGATGGAGGATTTTCAAGATAATTGTTTTTTCATAGGTAACAGGTTAGGTAAATTTTCATCCAAGGATAATAGACTTATGATGAATTCTATGAAAATCAGTGACCCTTAAGGGGAAATTATCTAGTTTAAAATAATTTCAACAAAATAAAATTTCCTTGTCTGGTGGGTTCAGAATTGCATATTTCCCACTGATTCAAGAATTATGGGTAAAGGAATTCGTATAGCTTCTATGTGCACTTGATGTGTCTCTCACAAAGAGGAATCTACAACTCAACTATTTTTTCACAATGGATGGATGATCAAGGTTTGGATGACACTCAGTATTTTTTCAGATCTTTCGAGTTAGAAAAATTCCTTTAAAGATCTGCTTCATCAGTGGTTCAATAGTGTAGGAGGTAATGTTCATGAAATGAAGGCACACTATATTCTTCTCATAGTGTATTTCTGGTGTATTTGGGAACTGAGGAACGAGTATCATCACACTAGTCATCATTCTTCTGATGCGGCTATAGTGGTGGAGGCCCACTGTCTGGTGGTTGAGTTGGAGTATCTTCTCAATAATAGGGATGAGGCGCCCTCACTTAGGCATTTGCTGGAATGTAGTAGTGTTTTTCCTACTTCTATACCCTCTTCAATGGATCACTAGTTTAAATGGAATCCTCCTGCTCATGGTCTTAAATTGAATGTTTTTGGACCCTATAACAATGGTTGCATGCGGGGGGGGGGGGGGGGGGGGGTTGTTCATGGTTCCTGTGGTTCAGTAATCTTCACCTTAAGTGCATTTTTTTGGGGCCAATGAATCATTTGGGGTAGAGGAAAAAACAATTATTCATGGGATTGAACTATGTCGTTCCAAAAAAATTCTATTGACATCGATGAAGACTGATTTGAAGAACCTTTAGAGTTCTCCCAATGGACTTACTTCCATTCCCTAGTCTATCATTTATATGATCTAGAAATGCAAAGCCTTCATGAAAAATGGTATCGAGTTTCTTCACACATGGAATGAATTCAATCACATAGCTAACTTCCTAGTATCCAAGGCTTCCCATGAGGTACCTTTTATGGAGTTTTTTATTATTGGTTCCCTTCCTTCGGGCAGTGTTACTATTGTTATTGGGGATTATAACAACCCGGATTGTTATGAATAAGATTCTACCATTTGATTTAATTAAATATAAATGACATGAACTTTTTATTATTATATATAATTGGATTTAAATGAATGATAGGAATATTTACCATTGATAATACAACCCTTGAAAATGATCACATGACTTGTATAAAAATGGGATTTTAACAAATTCATTTGTCACAAACAAAGGAAGTGATGACCTCAACCAGTATGATTGTACCCTATAAAGCCCATTTATCAGAGCTTCTGAGGAAGATAATATTTATAGGATTTTCCCTGTACTAATCCCAATATGATATCTGATATCTTAAGCATGTAAAAAACCATTTACAAGAGAAGTTCAAGCTCATCTAGTTCACACCCAAACCATGTTCACCGAATGACCCCATGAAAGCCCCACCACTACACACCTTACTCTTAGGGAATATGTTGGTGTAATAAAGGGATATGTATTAAGACCCTAGAAATAGGAATATGTTCATTAGTTTTTATATAATGATGAATATATTTTCATCCTGTTATTGTTACTTTATAAATGTTTTTTTTTAATTTTTGTTTCAATAAAGAAAAATTGTATTTTTGGTTAATATTCAAATTCAATTAATTAATTTATGAATAAATGGTTTTTTGAAAGAAATAATATTTTAAATATTATCATTAAATAAATTTTATTCAATATAAATGATCATATAATTTTTATAAAGTTATAAGTAATTTTATTAGGGTTCAAAAACTCTTATTGTAAAAAACACGTCAATTTTCAATAAATATCAATTTTTATTTTAAAATTAAAAATTAAAATAATTAGAAAAATATTTATATAAAATGAATATAATTTTTGGAATTAGGAAATCAAAATTATATAATGGTTAGTTTTTCATAATTTTCCAAGACAGTTGAATTTTTAGACAAAAATTAAATACCATATAAATATACTATGTGATTTATGACATCATAATGGACCAATAATGATGTAATAAATACTATAAAAGGTATAATAATCCAATTATTTATTTTTAATTTAAAATAATGTGATTTTAGGTTTATTTTATTTATTTTATAATGCCTTAGTTAATCCTCCAAGGCTTGTAATATATTTTAAGATTTTAAAATCATTTCTTTGAAAGTGTGACTCACCTCCCCATAATAAAGAGAAAATTTTATTATA
The DNA here is from genome assembly GCA_963277665.1 of Viscum album. Classification (NCBI taxonomy): domain Eukaryota; kingdom Viridiplantae; phylum Streptophyta; class Magnoliopsida; order Santalales; family Viscaceae; genus Viscum; species Viscum album. Next base: position 641,356,463 of record OY728140.1, on the reverse strand, counting down.
TTATGACCTTGAACATATAAAATAATGCATAATAATCTTTTTTTTCAATAACCATGGGATGGTTTGTGGTTTTTAATATTTTATTATGTAGTGTCCAAAACTAAAATAATAAAGAAATCCCCCTATTTTCCTATATAACCCCACCCAAGCTCCAATTTATCTTCACTAAAACTCCTTGGATCATAGAAAAATATTAAATATACTCCCTAGAGTCCTAAAAAGCTTCCCCAAAGCTTTCAAGAATACCCTCCCAAGCCTTTGGAGTCAGATACTCAAGTAAGGGATCCTTACCTTCTCCTCCTTTCAATTCAAGAATCTTCCTTGAAATTAGTATTTATAATTTCAATTGGATATATTGTAATTAATTTAATATGTTTCAATTAATTTACAACTAAATTTATTTTAATGATATATTATTTATCCTCTCTCATTTTGACATTTATCTAACCTGTTACTATGCTGAAATGGTGGATCAAGTCTTAGATATTAAGGCCCCGCTGGAAGTCATCAACCAAATGTTGGGGAAAATGATTAGAGTGGAAACAAAAAAGGGGAAAGGTAAATGGATCAATAGGAAGAACCACATCTTGATTATAAGTTTCAACATGGGGAAAATTAACTTGGAGGAATATATGAAGTCTTGGGACATCTTGGCGGAACATTATGAAGACATCTTGAGGGTCGATCCTGGCACTCAGGTAAGCTCTATACCCTGGATAATGTTTAGGGAGTTTGATTCTAATCAGATCAAATTGTTCTTCAACAAAAATGTCATATATTTTGGGGCTTAATATTTATTTCTTCAAGGGTTCTCAATTCCCTTTAAAAGTGTTTCGAAATAAAAAAAATGATATTGAGGCAGGATAGGGGTGTACCTGATTCCTTTAATGGAATTTTTTCCACCATGTTTTCTTGGAATATTTAGCCTTGAATTTTGTTTATGATGCAGTGTTTTAAGTTGTTGCCACATTCCCCATGTTTCGAATATCATGTTATATCATACATTATTATTCATGTTCTTTTTATACTATATTGATATTCCTATTATTTAACATGTATTGTATTTATCATTTTATGCCTTGTTTATTCCGTTACTAGGCTTTATAGCTCACCCCTTTCTTATATATGTCCTCAAATTATCCCATGCACTGTTAATTACGAAGTAACATTTTGATCATGTGAAAGAAGTTTTCAATAAAGATGTTTTAATTCATGTTTAAAGTTGTAATTCAATTCACCTAATAACCAAATAAATTATACTTCTCAATCTTTAGGGTTGCATTAAGTGTAATTTTATGTAATTAAATCATGTATTAATGTGTAATGAAGAAAAGGTTTGTTATAGTTGGTATCAAAGGCAAGGTTTATTTATTTTTGGGATTAGGATTATAAAATTCTAGAGAAAGACTTAGGATTAGAGAACTCTAGAGAATTATATAGGGATGATACTAAATATAAGAAAACATACCTACAATTTAGTAAGTATAGATGAAGTAGTTTATCAAGAAAATACATCCCTGTCTGAATATTACAAGTGGATGTGGTTTTGGAAGAGATGTACCTAGGGGTAACAACTTTGACAAGATGTTATGGGCCCGACTTGGGGTAATCTAGTACACAAAAATGGGCCTTAGCAACTGGTTTGAAACTCAGGAGGGATATGCTTTGGTAAATTCATAAGATCATTAAGAACCATTATCAAGGGAATAGAAAAAATCCCCATAAGAATAAATGTTAGGAAATAGATCATGGATAACATATATTGAATCCTAGAAACTCATAAGTTAAGGAGATAAATATAATTTATAAGTTATCTATTTCTTGTCACTAGATCCTGATTTTTGTGTTTAATAGTTTAATATACTCATCCCTAAGTTTATATTGGATATAGTATAACTATAATCAAAAATTGAAATGTAGGGTTATCATAAATAGTTATAATAATTCCTTTATATAATGAAAGTTTAGTAGTATAATCCAAACACCACCACAAATCAAGTAAGTAGAGATGTCGGTGAAAATAGAAAATGGGGAAATTATTGCATCCCAAGTATTTAACTCCTCCCCTATCAACATTTGTGGGGTGAACTTCTCAAAAAACCTTGTCATACTCCCTTTAGTATATGTTGATTCAATTTTGGGCATGGGTTGGCTTTCCCTATATAGATCCAACATAAATTAACATGATAGGAAAATCAGTATCCATATGGACTTGATTCTATATAAGCATAAGGAGGAGGTTGAATCTTCTTTAGCACCATCATATCAAGAATGGATATTATTACCCTATGAGCAAGAATATCTAGATCAAATGATCAAGTCTAAGGAAATAAACATCCTCTAATACATACATATTGTGATGGAATATGCTGATGTTTTTCCCAAGGAATTTCCTAGTCTTCCTCCTAACTGAGATTTTTAATTTTCAATAGAACTTATACCTTGGGTGTTGACAATATCCAAGACTCCATATAGTATGGCTATTTTGGAACTTGACGAACCAAAGAAACAACTACAGGAGAATCTAGATAAAGTATTAATACACCCAAGTGCTTCACCATGGGGTACACTAATCCTCTTGTTAAGAAGAAGGATGAGTTAATGTACCTTCACATTGATTATCAAAAGATCAAAAAGATCATGATAAAGATCAAGTATCATTTTCCACGAATTTATGACTAGTTTGATCAGCTATGTGGAGCACAATTATTCTCCAAGGTAGATCTGTGTTCGAGATATTACCAAGTTAGGGTGAAGAAGGAGGATATCTCTAAGACTGCTTTTCGTACAAGGTATGAGAATTATGAGTTCATAATGATGCCATTCAGACTCACTAATGCTTCAACAATCTTCATGGACTTGTTTAATAGAGTCTTTATATATTATCTTGAAAAATTTATGGTATTCTTTATAGATAATATTATAATATACTCCAAAACCAAGGAGGAGCATGAGGAGAACATGAGAACTATGCTAAAGACCTTGAAAAATGAGAAGCTCTATAAAAAGTACCAAAAGTGTGAGTTTTGGTTGAAGTAATTATCATTATTAGAGAATATCATCATAAGAAATTGGATATATGTAGATCTTTAAAATAAAAAAAATCAATTTAAGGATGGATGAGGCCAACTTCTGTAAATGATATCCATAGTTTCCTTGGGTTAGCTGGATATTATCACCGATTTGTGATAAATTTCTCACAATTGTCAAACCCCCTTACCAAGAAAACTTATAAGGGAGTAAAGTTTTCTTGGAATGATGAATGTGAACAAAGGTTCATGGATTTGAAAATGAGGCTTATCACTACCCCTGTTCTCTCACTACCCACAAGTGGGGATATTTTCATAAATTTTAGTGATGCTTTGAAGAAGGTATTGGGCTGTGTGTTGATGAAAAATAAAAACTGCATAGCTCATGATTCAAGATAGTTGAAAATTCATGAGAAAAACTATCCCACACATGATATGGAGTTGGAAGCGGTGGCCTTCTCTTTGAAAATTTGGAAGAATTATCTCTTTGGGAAGAAGTGTAAAATATATACGAATCACACAAGTATTAAATATATATTCACACAAAAAGAGATGAATATGCTTTAATGAAGATGGTTAGAGATCATTAAGGATTATGAATGCTCAATCCACTACCATCTTGGGAAAGAGAACAAAGTCGAGAATGCTCTAAGTAGAAAGGATCCAAAAATTTTATCATCAATGATAATTAAGAAGGATCCACTCTTCTTATATTTGAAGAGGACAGACATGATAATCATAAATAAAGGAAAATCATAAATCATTTCACAAATTATTTCTCAACCATATCTTCTTGAAAGGTTAAAGGACTCTAAAAAATATGATGTGAGAATTCAAAAGAAAGTGGAAACTATATGAAAAGGGAAATAATTGGAGTTCAATGTTAATGAAGAAGGAATTGTGAGATTTGGGTCAAGACTATGTGTTCCATAAAATACAGAGTTAAAGAGGGAACTATTGGATGATGTACATAATTCGACATTCTCTATTCACCTAGGAAACACAATGATGTATTGAGATATCTGAGAGCACCTTTAGTGGGATAACATAAATAAGGAGATCACTAAATATACATCAAAGTGTCTGGTATGTCAGCATGTGAAGGATGAAAGCTAGAAGTCTAAGGGGATTATGAAACCATTACCCATACCAACATGGAAATGGGAAAACATTACCATGGAATTTGTCACCAGACTTCCAAATACATCCTAGGTAAACAATTCTATTTGGGTTGCTGTGGATAGTCTTATAAAGACTACACAATTCATTGAGATTCAAGAGGATTTTTTTACTGTATTGACTGGAAAAAATATAAATCAGATAAGTGTTAAAGCCGAATGGAGTACCACTATTGATTGTGTTTTATCGAGATCAAAGATTCTCCTCTAAGTTTAGGAAAATTCTCCAACATGCTCTAAAAAATGATGACATATCTTCATTGTCAGCTTGTTCCAACCTCACTCTATATCATCTGAATAAGGCTTCATCTGGTAGCATGAAGATGGTTCCACGACCGAGATCTAGGTTCCATGACTGAGGTTTTCATCATCATCTCCTGTGTGTTTTTTGGGTGGTCTATGGTGTTCTTCAAGGGAATTTTGGATGGTGGTGACATGACATCATTTTCCAGCGATTTTTGATACTCGAGTTTCTATTGATATGGTGATGGATTTTTGCTTCTTAACTTTTTCCTTCATTTGATTTTAGGATGTTTTTGATGTTTTTTATATATTTTTTCTTTGGTAATTTCTTTTTGAGGAGCATGGAATTGGATATATGAGATTTGGATTTTGTGGTGTTTTGTGGTTTTGGATCTGGATCCTCTCCAGTTCTTCGCTTCTTGCTATTCGTGTTCTTCTGTGGTCTGGTGCGTTGCGGTGAGCTGAGAAGATGGCCGTGGTTTCAAATATGGAAATTTGGATTTTTTTCTCATGAGGTATCCAGACGTTTGGGTGCCTTTGAATTTGAATGTGTTTAAAGAACTCTGTTTTTGGTTAAGGATTTGCTACTCACGATCTGACATGGTGTGAATTGTTTTTGAATTTTTAGAAGACCATGATGCCAGTTTGTGGATGCTCATGGTGGTTGGATCTGCTTTGGCCTTGGTGGTTTTTGGTTCAGGGGATTCTACAATCAGATCATATACATGAGGCTACTCTAGATGAGGTTTAGGGAAATGAGTTTCCAGTGTAACATCACTTTCTGGAATTGGATATTTGAGAGGGTATGGCTACGACCATCAGTACCAGGCCTGTGCATTATTACACGGGACAACTATCCAATCAGTAGTGGAATGTGGAAGATGGATTTTATGTATTTTGATGCTGGGAGGGTATTTTATCAAGTAGTGTAGGTTGTTTGGCCTTGGACTTTTGGATCGTTGGGGTTTTTGTCTTGTTTATGTCCTTAATGTCTTATTGGTTTCCCCCTTCTCCTTTAAAAGGGGGTTTACATCAATAAAAAAATAATTTTCAGTCAATGGGAAGAGGTGAAGAACACTGACATGTTAAGATGAAGTTGGGGAACAAAAACTTATAGGCCCTAAAATGGTTTAAGAAATGCCAGTGAAGGTTAAAACCATTCAGCAGCACATCAAAGCTGCTTAGATTCATCATAAGAGCTATTCTAACAATCATAGATGAGACCTAGAGTTTGATGTTAGAGAAATGGTATTCGTCTATATATCTCCATGGAAGAGAGTGATGAGATTTGGGAAGAAGGGAATGTTTATTTCAAGGTACATCGGCCCTTTTGAGATCCTTGATCGCATCAGAGTAGTGGACTATCAACTAACACTCCCACCGAACCTGTCTCAAGTACCTGATGTATTCCATATATCCTTATTAAGAAAGTACATACCATACCCATCAAATTTACTCAATCCATAGGTAGTACCATTAGAGAATAAAATTTCCTATGAGGAGAATCTGATGAAGATCTTAGATCATAGAGAAAAAGTTCAATGAAATAAGATAATTCCCCTCGTCAAAGTGTTGTGGAGAAACCACAAGTTTGAAGAAGCAATGTGGGAACCATAGGAGGAGATGAACTAGAGTTACCATCATCTATTTTAGTACAGGAAAAGAAATTTATAGGGTGAAATTTATAAATGGGGGAAGATTGTAACAACCTGAACTATTATGAATAAACCCATCCTTTTTTATTTAATTAAATATAAAGAACATGAACTTTTTTTATTATATCCAATTGGATTTAAAGAAACATTAATCATATTTACCATTGATAATATAGCTGTTAGAAAAGAAGTCTTGAGACTAAGGAAGTGATAATATAGTCATTGAATAGTTATCACATGACTAGTATAAATATGGGGTTTTAACAAATCCATTTTTCACAGAAAAAGGAAGTGATGGCCTCAACTAGTAGGATTATACCCTATGAATCCCATTTATCGGAGCTTCCAAGGGAGATATCATTTATGGGATTTTACCGATACCAATCCCAAGCTAATATCTAAAAACTTAATCATAATTGAAACAATTTAAGTGAGAAGTTCAAGCTCATCGAGATCATGAACCAAACCATGTTCACTAAACGACCCCATGAAAGCCCCACTAGTGCACACCTTACTCTTAGGGAATATACTGGTGAAAAAAGGGATATGCATCAAGACCCTAGAAATAGGAAAATGTACATTATTTTTTATATAATCATAAATATATTTTCATCTTATTATTATTACTTTATAAATGATTTTTATTTTTCATTCAATAAATCACAAATTGAATTTTTGGTTAATATTAAAATTCAATTAATATATTTATGAATTAATGAATTTTTGAAATAAATAATATTTTAAATATTATAATTAAATAAATTTTATTTAATATAAATTATCATATAATTTTTATGATGTCAAATGTAATTTTATTAGGGTTGTAACGCCCCAACCCTAGTTACCCAGAGTCAGTGCATTGTTACATAACATTGGGATGATCACAAAAGATCAAGTTTCGAAAGACTAATTAGTTTAGTAGCCTTGGAAGTACTACATACATACATACGTTTTACATTACATTATGAAATAGAAAAAAATACAACATTGTATCTCCTTTGAACACACTCATATCCCTTATCCTATTTTTGCAAGTCAATCATAATAAAATTTTTCGCATCCTGGGAAAAATAAAACATAAGAAAGGGGTGATCTGATATGCTTAGTAAGGATAACAATATAGCGGAAACTATCATAAATAAGCATAAAAATTTAAGGAAAAGTATGAGACTAAAACACAAGACTTTTAAACTTAAATTTCAGCATAATATGGCAAAGATAAATCAAATAATTCCATTTACTTATTCAAATGGATATTCTACTAGTCGAATAATCACATGTAATATCAATAACTGATTTCATAATGATGGAATGCATAATGCTGGATATCATAACCACATAGTCAGGGACTTGTGCCAAACTACAAATAATAATTTTATCAGGGGCTTGTTCCAAGACACTAGTTTGTCTCATGAGACCTACCGATGCATAGAGGGGCTATAGAAGGCCCCACCCGTCACATACTATGTCCAATGCATTCCTCATATGAAAAGGTTGAAAAATAACATAAACATTCATTTTAAAACTAACATACGAAATGTTAATACTTTAACCATAAACAATGGATGGTATAAAAATAGAACATCCATAGTCAAACATATCACGAAACCTTCAATAAAATATGGAAGATTGTATCATAATAAATCAACTTCAAACAAGCATAAAATCCAACACAAGATGTTGACATAGATGAAATCAAAACTATTTAAGAGAAATATATCTTTCTATTTTGAAATAATTTGAAAGTAACATAATTATAAAAGAAAAAATTTATTTTTAAAATATTATTATAATATTGTAAGGGAAACTTCAAAGGTTTATAATGGCAGAAGATAGCCTCACCCTCCATATAAGTTAAAAAAAATTCTTTCCTTAATTTTTTGAAAAGGTCATAAAATAAATTGTTTGGAAAGAGATGAAAAGATTCATTTAAAACCATTTTATAAAAATAAAAACAAAGTTATAACTGAATTTAACCCATAGCCTATTAAATATAAAAAATGTTTTGAAATACATTTTTAAGAAACACAGATTTGGATGATAAAGATGTCCCAGTAGATACTCACGTATAAACAACCTCATATAACAAAGAGATTGTAAAATTAAACTTTACCTTGTACTTTTACTTAGTCGAGGGTAGGTTAACCTACTATATAATGGTTAAATAATTGTTATTAAATTATACAAGAACACTAACCTAAATATGATATCATATATGATTCTCTAATATTTCTTTGTTAATAACATTTCAGTAGTATCATTGTTTTGGGTGTTAACTGATTCATTTTACTTTATTTGTTTTGTTACATAAGTTATGTTTGTTATGGATAGTATGTATTTGATTCATATCCAGAATTATATTATGTTATTTAAACATTATTTTTAATCATTAAATGAAAATTATTCTTGAATGGTTATGATGGGGAACAAAATCTCATCGCGTCGTGGAGACGGTAACCCGTACGTACGCACGAGCGACAATATCATTCTATTGAAGGTGAAATCATATGTAATTGGATGGAATATTATATATAAAAAATAATTAACATGTTATATTTATTATTTACATCAATTATACTCATTATTATACCCATCCAAATAATTAAGTGTTGAATAACAAACTAGACCACGACGTGGAGACGGTAAGCCGTACGTACACACATATGGTGACTTTATCATTCATAGGATGAATAATATAATGAATATGGTTGTTACATATTTATAATAACATCAAATTATGTATAAGGCACTAGATTTATTATTTTGGTATGAAAAAAAATAAATAGGAAGTGGAAGAAGAAAATAACTTTGAAAGAGGCGACGAAATAATTACCTCTTCTTCAGGTGTTTCCTTTTGATTTGAACCAAAGGGCTCCTTAGGTTGGATTTATGATCAAAGTAAGTCCTCTAGGTTGAATTGAGGGAAGTTGGGAGAATATTTGAGTAGGTTTTGGCCAAGAGAAATGAATTTGGAGGTGTGAATTTGAGATAAGGGGACGTACCTTTTTATAAGAGAGATAATGGACTCTTTAGGAAAAGCTTGAAATATTAATTTATTATAAAATAATTTTTGGTTTATAATAGCTCAAAATGGATTTATTTTGAGGATAAGGTGGGGATTGGTCGAAATACTCTCAACCAATAGGTTTTATGCAATTTTAGGTCACCATATTAACCTTATCTTTTAGATCTAACCCTTAGTTAAATAGTTTAACTTTTACCTTGTCTTCTTCTATTATTATAATACATGGTTAATAAACTTACTATAAACTGCCAAGTGAAACTCAAGTGGTTAATTAATGAAATATATAACATTATTTAAGTAATTTATCCTAACATTATATTTTTAGGAATATTATATCATTTAATAAAATAGTATTTGTTTTAAAAACTCATTTATGTCAATTTTGACACTATTTAGAATTTGTTTTTTGTGAAAGTTATAACAAGATTATTAAATAAAAATAAAAAAAAATCATTGAATCAAACCTAACATGTAATATTAACCTATAAAATTCGTGTAATGCATCAAAAGTCTCAATTTATATTTATTTTAATATATATAATATCAATTATTTTAATCTTTCATTAATAAGTTAATTACTTCATCATCATTGTGTCATAAATAAATTTAATTATTTAATCTCTAAAAATTATAAATAAAATACCATGATATAGTAAATATTTTTATCTTTCAAATGAATATTTATAGTATAATTTATATTATGTGTAACCCTATATAAAAAATGTTTTATTTATTAAACTTTGAATTTAACACTTTTAACACTTCTTTAAATAAAATATAATAAATGTACCAATATAATACAAGTGGATAAAAAAGGATCATATTTTTGTCCTAAGGTTGGTTTTGGTCGAAACACACTTATCCAAAATAATTAGGACATGTGTTAGGGTAATTATAATGTCATTTTTACCTTTAATTACCCTATTTACTTTTAACCGTGGTAAATAAAATTCAAAAGTTACTATTCACCAAAAATTATTTGCATCCTATTGAACCACATTTTACTTACTGATTTAAACCATTTCTCTTGGATTTTTGAAATTCAATTCACAGAAACTGTAAAATTACGTTTTATGCAAATTTGCAAATGTGCATAAAAGGTGGATAAAAGACGGTAAAAAGTTTAATAAAATTTTATATGTCTATTCTTATTATAAAATGACTTCAATGAATTACATTGTACTAATATAGGCATTATGTATCTATTTTTACATTAAAATAAATTTAAATTTAAAAATAATTATTTAAATAAAAATCCTGTTTTTAAACAATAACGTAGTGTTTTTCACTATTTATCAAAAATTGAAAGTTTTCAGAAAAATACAAAAAAATCACCGTAAGATAATTTTGATATTATGAATCCAAAAATTAATTCCATTTTGAAAAATAAAATTTATAAAATTTCAAAAAGTGGGTATTACTATTTATAACTGCTTTTTAAACGGCTAGTTTGATTGATTGTGGTGTGCTAGAACTTGAAGTTGCGTACAATGCAAGATATTGTTTTATTCAAAGAGAAGCGTACCATGGAAGATTGGGGTGTTACATTGTTCCCTCCTTCAAATAATTTCATTCTCAAAATTTCTAGAATATTACTACATAAAAAGATTTGGGTGGTTCTTCATCATAAGTTCCTCAGGTTCCCACATTGACTCTTCCATTTTATGTTTTCTCCAAAGAAATTTTACTAAACGAATATTCTGGTTTCTCAACACCTGTTCTATGGTATCAAGAATCCTAATAGGTTATTTAAAATAAGACAGATTAGGTTCTAGTTATATTTCTTCATATGTGAGTACATGCATTGGGTCAGGCATGTATTTTCTCAACAGTGATACGTGGAACACATCATCAACTTTGGAGAGACTCGGAGGCATTGATAAATGGTAAGAAACAACTCCAATTCATTCTAGAATTTCAAAAGGTCCAATGTACCTGGGACTTAATTTTCCCTTCTTATCGAATCACATAATACCCTTCCATGGAGATACCTTCAAGAAAACATGATCACCTACTTGAAATTACAAATCCTTTCTTCGATTACCAGCATTTCTCTTTTTACTACTTTGAGCTTCTCTAACGTGGTTTTGGATAATCTTCACCTTTTCCATTGTTTCATAAACATGTTTTGGTCCTACAAGTTTTCTTTCACCAATATCATCCCAACAAGTTGGTGTGAGACATCTATTTCCATATAACGCTTCATATGGTGCCATCTGGATACTTGAATGAAATCTATTGTTATAGGAAAATTATACCATAGGTAAATACCGATACCACATACCTTGAAAGTCAAGTGAGAAAGATCTCAACTTGTATTCTATGGTTTGAATAGTATGTTCTAATTGTCCATCAGTTTGAGGGTGGTAGATAGTGCTTAAATGAAGTTCAGTATCTAGGGATTTCTGAATACATTTCTAGAATCTTTATGTAAAACATGGATCATGATCAGAAACAATCGATAGTGGTACACCATGAATTCTTAAAAATTCATTAATATATAGTATTTCTAAACTTTCAAGTGGTAAATCTTCCCTTATAGAAAGAAAATGTGCTGACTTGGTAAGAAGATCAACAATGACCCATATTTTATCATTCCTTATTGGAGTCTTTGGTATCCCCATGAAAAAGTCCATCGTAATTTCATCCCATTTACACTCAGGTATGAGAAGAGGTTGCATGAATCCTACATGATGTTGTATTTTAGCTTTCACCTATTGACAAACCATACATATTAACGCATAATCATAAATCTCCCTCTACATGTTTTCCCACAAAAAATCTTCCTAGAAATCCCTATACATCTTAGTGCTATTACAGTGTATAGAGAAATTGAAGATATGAGAATCATCCAACAATTCCCTTTTTAGATCAGGTATATCGGGAACATAAAGTCTCTTCCCAAATTTCAAAATTCCATCTTCATATACGAAGTCAATAAATCTCTTGTCGTTCACAGCTTTAATTTTATTTTGAAACTCCTCATCATCAGTCTGAGAACTTTTTATCCTTTCTAGTAAAGATGGACTGGAAACCATTTGAAAAAGTATCAATGTTTCACCTTCCATGATTATTCCCATGTCCATCTTTACTAGATCCATGAACATATGACCCTTTTCAACTCTCATCTTGTTTGGAACTCCATGATCATTTCTGCTCAAAGTATCTTCCACCTTATTTTCCATCCTCGGGTGGTAGTTTATTGTGCAATCGTAATCTTTGAATATTTTGAGCCATCGACTTTGCCTCATGTTGAGTTCCTTATGTGAGAAAATATAATTCAAACTCTTATGATCAGTATATATCTCACATTTTTCACCATAGAGATAGTGTCTCCATATCTTCAGAGAAAATATTATAGCTACTAACTCAAGATCATGAGTAGGATAGTTTTTTTCATGAATTTTTAGCTGCCGTGACGCATAGGTAATAACTCTATCATTCTGCATAAAGACACAACCAATTCCTTTCTTTGAAGCATCACTATAAATTAAAAACCTATAATTACCCAATAGTAGAGTCAAGATAGGATCATTGAGTAATATTTTATTTAATTCTTAAAAAAATTCTTCACAGTCTTTTGTCCAAACAAATTTAACCCCTTTACGCATGATCTTGGTTAATGGGTTGGCCAATCGGGAAAAATTCTAGATGAAATACCGATAATAACTTGCTAAACCAATAAAACTGCGTACCTCAGTTATACTCATCAGTTCTATCCATTCTTGGATTGCTTTAGTCTTTGAAGGATCAACAAAGATTCCATACTTAAAGACAATATATCCAAGAAAAGAAATCTCCTGAAGATAGAATTCACACTTATTAAACTTCCAATAGAATTCATTTCCTCTAAGAGTCTTTAGAATAGTGTGTAAGTGATTTTCATGATCTTCATAGATTTTTGAGTATACCAAGATATCATCAATAAATACCACTACAAAGTCATCAAGATATTTATTGAAAATTCTATTAATTAGATCCATGAAAATAGAGGGTTCATTAGTTTGTCCAAAAGGAAATATTGTAAACTCATAATGCCCATACTTGGTACGAAATCCCGTTTTCGGAATGTCTTCATTCTTCACGCACAACTGATGATATCCAGATTGAAGTTTAATATTTGAAAAATATTGAGCTCTATAAAGTTGATCAAATAAATTATCAATGTGAGGTAGGGGAAACTTGTTATTTATTGTTATAGAATTGATCTCCCTGTAGTCAATGAAAAACCTCATAGATCTATCTTTTTTCTTAACAAAAAGAACAGGGGATCCCCATGGAGAAAAACTAGGGAGAATAAATCCTTTATTACTCAATTCCTTTAGTTGTTTATTTAGTTCCACTAATTCCACAATGTCTATTCTATAAGGGGTCTTCAATATGGGCCTTGAACTAGGAATTAAGTTAATGGAAAACTCAATTTCTCATTCTGGAAGATGTAAAAGTAAATCCTCTGGAAACACATCAACATATTCTTGAAAAATAGGTACATACTCTATTTGAACATTAATTTCCTCACCCATAGTTATTTAACTCTATTACTCCCAAATAATTGAATTTAGTAGAGCTACTGGGGGTGGATAATGATGAGAATCAGATGGTGATTTTTCTGCTCTAAAGATAAGAGATTCCTTATCGTGATAAAAAATTGTAACCTCCTTCTTCTTATAATAAATTTTTGCATCATGGTCCGAAAGCCAAACCATACCAAATATTATATAGAATTAAATCATGGGTATGATAATGATATCAATAGATAAATCACATTTATATGCCATAATGGTAAATGATTCAAAAAACTTTGTTGTAATGAAACTTCCCTTAGAAGTTTTTAATAACAACTACCTTGTTAAATAAAATCAGAAATATCTAATTTTCTTAGAAAATTAGGAAGATATGAAAGAATGTGATGATCTAGAATCAAATAAAGCATTGGCTAAATTTGAGGAAACAGTTAATGTACCTGCAACCACGTCATTCAGAACTTCAAACTCTGCAGTTATGATCGCATAAGCTTGTCCTTGCTCCCTTGGAATTTTTTGAGGAAAATTTCCTTGACTCTTAGGAAATTCATTTTCATAATGCCCCATTTATTTAAAACTATATAATTAAAAATTGAAAGCCTCTTTCTTCCCCTTGCAATGATGACTTTGGTGGCCTTTTTCTCCACATTTGTAACAGACTCCCATTACCTTCTAGCAAGTACCAGGGTGTTTCTTCCCACATTTACTACAAGATAGAAATTAAACTTTTCCCTTATTCCCCTTATTTCCATTTCCAAAGTGTTAAGTAGATCTATTCTTCTCTTTCTTTGCTTTAAAGTTATAAGACTTAGAGAATTCCTTTTCTGTATTGATAGAACATAAGACTGTATCTTCGTATAACAAGAAGGATTGTGAGACTAATGATCGATGAAGAAATGGTTTTAACTCATAAAATAATCAATCAATCTTACTTATTGGGTTACATATATAATTTGCAGCATTCCTTGATATCCTTGTAAAGTTAGCCTCATACTTTGCGACATTCTCATCCTTTTTTTCCTCAAACACAGAAATTAACTTTCCATATCTGCTCGATGTTTATGAGGAAATTATTTTTCTAATAAAATATCCTTAAAATCCTTCCATTCCATATTTGAAACTTCTTCATCCTCCTTTGTGTTTTGAATTAATGACCACCATCGATCTAAATCTCCTGTGAGGCGATAAACTTCCATGATAACTTTTTCACTTTTTCTACTCCCAAAAGCATGAAATATTTTATCTAAGAAACTTATCCATTTCTCATCTACAAATGGATTTTTATTCCCATTAAATGTTGGTGGTTGGTTTATCATGAATCGTTCTAATATTGATCCTCCGCGTTGTGGATCAGGGTGCTCCATACGGTTAAGGTTATTATTCATAACCTGAGTGAGTTGTCCTAGTATGGTTACAAGCTGTTCAGCACCAGTTGCATCACCAGCTCCACTATAATTATCTTGAGTAGGAGGGAAATCCACACATGGATTATGTGCATTGATACAATTTCCATTACTTCTGATAGGATTCATTTCTAAGCAATAGCATACACTAGATTAGTTTATAAATCGCAATGCATAATTCCAAAATAGTAAAATACCTAACATAAATTGAATAGATTATGCATATAATACATAATCATAATTTTTTTTGAGGAAGTATTTACTTATAAATCCTTCATAATGGTTTGTAAATAAAATGCGAATTATCCTAATCATATCCCCCAGGAGTGTCAAACCAGATGCGCATTAAGACTCATTTTTGTGTACCAGGATACCCTGGGTTAAGCCTGAAACTCATTATCAGAGTTTTCACTCCTAGGTACATCTGTTCCAGAACCACGTCCACTTGTAGTATCCAAATAGGGATGTATTTATTTAAAAACTCACATAATATCTACATTACCAAATTTTTTGGATGTTCTTCTATACTAATCCTCAAAGTCTATCTTAGGGTAATGTTCTCTAATAATAGTTTTTCTAAATCTAGTTTCCAACATTTGTAGTAAACTTCTTTTGATACCAATTGTAATTCCCTGACCCTTGTTATCCAGAGTTGGTGCATTATTACATAACATTGGCATGATCACAAGAGATCAAGTATCGAAAGAAAAATTAGTCTATTAGCCTTATAAGTACTAGATACATACATACATTTTACATTACATTATGAAATAGAAAAACTACAACATTGTGTCTCATTTGAACACACTAATATCCCTTACCCTATTCTTTCAGATCAATCATAATATAATTCTTCGTATCCTAGGAAAAATAAAACATAAGAATTGGGTGAACTCAGATGATCAGTAAGGATAACAATATAGGAGAAACTATCATAAACAAGCATAAACATTTAAGGTAAAGTATAAGACTAAAATACAAGACTTTTAAACTTAAACTTTAGCATAATATGTCAATGATAAATTAAATAATTCTATTTACTTATTCACATGGATATTCTACTAGTTGAATAATCACATGTAATATCAATAGCTAATTTCATATTGACGGAATGCATAATGACGGACATCATAACCACATAGTCAAGGCCTCATGCCAAGAATAAAAATAATAATTTCATCAAGGTCTTATGCCGAGACACTAGTTAGTCTAATGAGACCTACTGATGCATCAAGAGGCTATAGCGGGCCCTGCCCATCACTTACTACGTCCAATGCATTCCTCAAAATTTGTATTAAAACTAGCATACGAAATGTTAATAATTTAACCATAAACCATGAATAGTATAAAAATAGTACATCCACAGTCAAACATATAAAAAAAACTTCAATACAATATGGAAGATTGTATCATAATAAATCAACTTCAAACATGCATAAAATCCAACACAGGATGTTGACATAGATGAAATCAAAACTATTTGAGAGAAATATATCTTTTTATTTTGAAATCATTTAAAAGTCACATAATTATAAAAGAAAACATTTATTTTGAAAATATTCTTATAAGTTTTTAAGGGAATCTTTGAAGATTTATAACGGCGGAAAATAGCCGAACCTTCCGTATAAGTTAAAAAAACATTCTTTCCTTAATTTGTCAAAATTGACATAAAGTACCTTGTTTGGAAAGAGATATAAAGATTCCTTTCAAAACATTTTATAAAAATTAAAACAAGGGTATACAGGAATTTAACCCATTGTCTAGTAAATAGTAAAAATGTTTTGAAATACATTTCTAAAAACATGGATGTTGATGATAAAGAGGTCCCACTAGATACTCACGTATAAACAACCTCAGATAATAAAAAGATTGTAAAATTTACCCTTACTTTGTACTTTTAATTAGTTTAGGGTAGGTTAAATCCTTGTATAATGGTTAAAACATTGTTATTAAATAATACAAGAACCACATACATAAATATGATATCATATATGATCCTCTAATATTGCTTTGTTAATAATATTTCAGTAGTATCATTTTTTCAGGTGTTAACTGATTAATTTTACTTTATTTGTTTTGTTATGTAAGTTACGTTTGTTATGGATAGGATGTATTTGATTCATTTACATAATGATATTATGTTTCTTAAACATTATTTTTAATCATTAAATGAAAACTATTCTTGAATGGTCATGATGGGGAATGGAATCTCATCGCGTCGTGGAGACGGTAAGCCGTACGTATGCACGAGCGACAATATCGTTGTATTGATGGTGAAATAATATGTAATTGGATAGAATATTATATATAAAAAATCATTTAAATGTTATATTTAGTATTTACATCAATTATACTCATTATTATACCCATACAAATAATGAAGTGTTGAATAACAAACTAGACCACGACGTGGAGACGGTAAGCCGTACGTACACATATATGATGACTTTGTCATTCATAGGATGAATAGGATAATGAACATGGTTATGACATATTTATAAAAACATAATAGTATGTATAAGGTACTAGATTTATTATTTTGGTATGGAAAAAATAAATAAAGAGGAAGTGGAAGAAGAAAAGAACTTTGAAAGAGGTGATGAAATTATTACCTCTTCTTCAGGTGTTTCCTTTTGATTTGGACAAAAGGGATCCTTAGGTTGGTTTTATGATCAAAGTAAGGCCTATATATTGAATTTAGGGTAGTTGGAAAAATATTTGAGTAGGTTTTGACTGGGAAAAATTGATTTGGAGGTGTGAATTTGGGAGAAGGGAAAGTACCCTTTTATAAGAGAGGTGAGGGGCTCTTTAGAAAAAGCTTGAAATATTAATTTATTATAAAATAATTTTCCATTTCTAATATCTCCAAATGGATTTATTTAGAGGATAAGGTAAGGATGGGTCGAAATCCTCTCAAAATATATTTTTAGACAAGTTTAGGTCACCATATTAACCTTATCTTTTAGATTTAACCCTTAGTTAAATAGTTTAACTTTTACCATGTATTCTTGTATTATTATAATACATGGTTAATAAACTTACTACGAACTGTCAGGAGAACCTAAAGTGGTTAATTAATTACATATCTGAAATTATTTAAGTTCTTTGGATGAGCCTTATATTTTTAGGAATATTATATCATTTAATAAAATAGTATTTGTTTTAAAAACTCATTTATGTCAATTTTGCAACTATTTAGAATTTGGTTATTGTGAAAGTTATAACAACATGATTAATTTGAAAAAAATTCATTGAATCAACCCTAACATGTCATATTAACCTATAAAATTCTTTAAATGCATCAAAATTCTCAATTTACATTTATTTTAATATTTATAATATCAATTATTTTAATCTTTAATTAATAAGGTAATTACTGCATCATCATTGTGTCATAAATAAATTTAATTATTTAATGTATAAATTTTTTAAATAAAATAAAATGATGTTGGAAATCATTTTATATTTCAAATTAATATTTATAGTCAAATTTATCTTATGTGTAACCCTATATTAAAAATGTTTTAGTTATTAGACTTTGAATTTAACACTTGTAACTATTCTTTAAATAAAATATAATAAATGTCCTAATCTAATAAAAGTGGATAAAAAAGGATCATATTTTTATACTAAGGTTTATTTTGGTCTAAATAAACTTATCCAATATAATTAGGACATGTGTTAGGGTAATTATAATATCATTTTTATCTTTAATTACCATATTTACTTTTAACCGTGGTAAATAAAATTCAAAAGTTACTATTCACCAAAAATTATTTTCATCCTATTGAACCATATTTTAATTAAATGTATAAACCATTTCCTTCAGATTTTTTAAATTCAATTCATAGAAGTGGTAAAATTACGTTTTATAAAAATTTGAAAATGTTCTTAGAAGGTGGGTAAAAGACGGTAAAAAGTTATACAAAATTTTATATATCTATTCTTATTATAAAATGACTTCAATGAATTACATTTAACTAATACAGGTATTATGTATCTATTTTGACTTTAAAATAAATTTGAATTTAAAAATAATTATTTAAATAAAAATTTGGTTTTTAAACAATAACACAGTGTTTTTCACTATTCATCAAAAATTGAAAGTTTTCAGAAAAATACCAAAAATTAACCATAAGATAATTTTGATATTCGAAATCCAAAAATGAAGTCCATTTTGAAAAATAAAATTTATAAAATTTTAAAAAGTGGGTATTACTATTCATAACTTCTTTTTAAAGGGCTATTTTGATTGGCTGTGATGTGCTAGAACTCAAAGTTGCATACATCACAAGTTATTGTTTTATTCAAATAGAAGCGTACCGTGGAAGCTTGGGGTGTTACAAGGGTTAAAAAAATATTATTGTTAAAAAAACCATCAATTTTTAATAAATGTCATTTTTTATTTTATTAGTGAAAATTAACATATTTAGAAAATTATTTATATAAAGTGAATAATATTTTTGGAATCAGAACATCGAAATTATCCAACAGTGAATTTTTCATAATTTTCTGAGATAATTGAATTTTTGGATAAAAATTAAATATCGTATAAATATATGGTGTGTTTTTGACATCATAATGGCCTAATAGTGATTTAATAAATACTATAAAAGGTATCCTTGAAAAAATATATGTTTTTTGATTTAATATAATGTGATTTTGTGTTTATTTGATTTATTTTATAATTCCTTAGTGAATCCTCCAAGACTTATAATATATTTTAAGATTTTAAAATTATTTCTTTGAAAGTGTGACTCACCTCCACATAAGAAAGGGAAATATTTTGTTATCTTCAACCCTTAGCCTCATAAAATGATTTATACCACTCCAATTTGGAATAAACAATGGGAAAAACCATGGGATGATTTGTGGTTTTGAATATTTTATTATCTAGTGTCCAAAACCAAAATAATAAATAAACCCCCCTCTTTTCCTACATAAACCCACCCAAGCTGCCATTTCTCTTCACTCAAACTACTTGGATAAAAAAAAACTCTTCCCTTTACTCCCTATAGTCCTTCTAAGATTCCTCAAGCTTTCAAGAAGCCACTCCCAAGCCTTTGGAGTCACATAATCAAGTAAGGGATCCTCACCTTCCCCTCCTTTAAATTCAAGAATCTTCCATGAAATTAGTCCTTATAAATTCAATTTGATATATTGTAATTCATTTAGTATGATACAATTAATTTCTAATTTATGTTATTTGAATGATATATTTTTTATCCTCTCTCATTTTTCATTTATGTAAGCCATTACTATGGTGAAATTCTATAAGATAACCTTATCTTCCACCCTCCTCTTTTACCAAGCATTTCTTTTATGTTATGTCTTTTAATTTCCTTTTTCCTATGTTGGGATATTTTCTTAAATACCCCTCTTACTATCCATTTGATTTATAAATTATGATATCCCATTTCACTCTCATTTAACCCTCCTAAGAACCTTTATGTACACCCGTTACCATGCCGAATTTTTTTAAGGGTTCTTTCCTTTCTCTTATATCTTCAAGTTTCTTTATTATTATATGCCTTCTATTTCCAATTAACTATGTTTGGGAATATATTTAAATGTACCTATTACTATACATTTCATGTCTAAATTATGAGATACTACTTTATATCTCATCAACCCATTTTATGAATTTCTATATGAAACCATTATGCTGCTGAAATTGCACCGAAATTTTCATGCGAAAATAATTAGGTAGTGAATACTATACCCATTTCTCTATCAAGGTTATTCACCTTTATACACATATACTTATTGATTGGGGGATTACATGTATGTATTCTATATTTCTTAATCATGGAATAAATTATGATGTTGAATGAATCCATGATTATATGATCTATATGGCACACTTAAGCATGAGAATGAAATGTTTATAAAGGGTTCACCCTGATAGAACTTCAATTCATTAGGTAATGTTTAGTATCATGATACGTCATGTTCGGATAGGGGTGTACTTGATTCCTTTATGGGAATTTTTTCCACCATGTTTTCTTGGAAGATTTAGCATTGAATTATGTTTATGATGCAGTGTATTAAGTTATTTCCACATTTCCCATGTTATGATTATCATGATATATCATTCTTTGTTATTCATGTTATTTTTATGCTCCATTGATATGAATATTGTATAACATGTATTGTCTTCCTCATTTTTTCCTTTTTTATTCCCTTACTGGGATTTATAGCTCACCCCTTTCTTATGTATATCCTTAGGTTATCCCATACAGTGTTAAGTACAAAGGAATGTTTTAGTCATGTTAAAGAAGTTTTCAATAATGATTCTATAATTAGTGTTTAAAGTTGTAATGAAATGTACCTAATTCCAAAATACACTTTACTACTAGATATTTTGGGTTTTATTAAATATAATTTTATGTAATCATCATTTATTAATGTGTAATAAAGATAAGGTTTGTTTTAGGGATTCCCTTGGTATTCACTTTTTTAGGCCTCCATGATCCTCCCCCATGTATTGTTTTTCTTTATTTCACTATTATTAAAGAATTTAATTATTTTTCAAAATAACACAAAATAATATTCAAGATATTCCTTGAATAATCTTTTCATTAGGTCCATAATAACAGAGGGTGCATTTTTCAATCTAAATGGAATTACTGTAAACTCATAATATTCATACCTTGTTTGAAAAGTTATCTTCAGAATGTATTCCTTATTTACTCACAATTAGTAATAACCATAATGAATATAAATCTTTGAAAAATATTAGTATCCATGAAGATGATCAAACAAGTCATCAATTAAGGGTATATGATACTTGTTTTTTATTATAATAGACATTATTTTCCTATAATTAATGCACAACCTCATGGATCCATATTTCTTCTTAATGAAGAGAACTTGGGCTCACCATAGTAAAATACTAGGGATAATAAATACCTTATTACCCAAATCCTCTAGTTGTTTCTTTAACTCCACTAATTCCATAGTGGCCATTCTATAAGGAGTATCTGATATTGTCCTTGCATCTAGGATTAAATCAATGCAAAATTCAACTTCATGCTTTGGGGGATGTCCAGGAAATTATTAAGGAAATACATCAATGTATTACTGTATAATAGGTACATAATAAAATTTAAGATTAAATTCTTCATAACTAGATGTTTTTTTCTCTTATTCCCCAATAATTTCATTCAGTATAGCTTCTGGGGGTAGATCTAGATAAGAATCAGGCGAGGAAGCTTCCTTTATAAATATAAGGAATTTATATTTTCCTCACAAATCATAATTTTCTTCCTCTTACAATAAATTTTTGCATCATATTTTGAGATCCAGTCCATAATGAAGATTATATAAATTTCAACCATAAGTATAATAATGAGGAAAAAAAATGTAAAGTGCATTTATGTGTCATAATGGGGACTACACGACACATATTTGTTACAATGAGACTTCCCTTAGAAGTTTTGACTGGCAAATCACTTATTAAATCAAACGGTAAATGTCTAATTTTCTTAGAAAATTGGGTAGATATAAAAGAGTGTGATGATAAAGAATCAAATAATTCATTTGATAAATTTGAATATAGGATTAATTTACCTACCACTACATCATTGGTAAATTCTACCTTATTTGTAGTGATTGCAAAAGCTTGGCCTTTTTCCCTTGGCCTATTACGTGGTAGATTCCCTTAACACTTAGGGAATTTGTTTGCATAGTGGAACATATTATTATAGTTTTAACACTAAATAGTATAATTTTTCTTATCCCCTTTCATTTTTTATCATGGTTAACCCTTTCTACACACTTATAAAACACTTCCATTCCCTTCATACATTTCTTAGGGTGACATTTCCCAGTTTCTATTACCATTACACTGGCATGATTACAAGGAATAAAATCCCAAAGGACCAATCAGTTTAATAGTTTTGGACAACCAAATTACATACATGATACCCATATTACATTGATAAATATAAAATAAAACATGATACATAATAAAATTAAATGAATAGAATTCATGAAATCTAATTAAAAAATTTCTTCTTCATATCCTGGGGAAAGGAAAAAAAATAAGGGAAAACTCAAATGCTCAATAAGGGAAAGAATAAAATATAAGTAATAATGAATAAATAAGATTAAACAATATGGAAAGGTAAATAACTAAATACACATCCCATTTAAACAAAGTAGATAAGGCATAATCAATATGGTAAGGTATATAACTGAAGACAAATTCCATTTAATCAAATAACTGAGGATGAAATTAATTAATAGATAATTAAAAAGAAAAAATATCATGGATAATAGTAATAATGACTGAATTATCAATAAATTAGATCCTTAATTATTGGATTCCATGTTTCCCAGGTACATGGTACCTTTACCGTCAATACCTTTCACAAGAAGGTTTAGTATATCAAGTAGAAACCCATCTAATTTGGACAAGGGATTCATCTCATGAGACTACCAATGCATCGAGGGGATTACTTTAAATGTTCCCCAACCCATGTAATACCAATATAAATAATTCCTCATATACATAATAATATATTTAATTTATAAATAATATTCCTTATCAAATATCTGTATTGAGTAAAGGATACAGATTTACCAATATTTCACCAATTAATCAAATAACTGTCAAATTAAACACCATTTGTAAAAATGGTATACAGTTTAGGAAATAATAATATTAATTTAATGATAATATGGATATTTAAGATAAATTTAATTCACAAAAAATGATCATAAGTAAGTGATTATTTCAATATAAAGTTAACAATCACAAAAGAAAGTGATATTGTGAAGATAACTTTTACCACTTAGCAATTTTCAAGTCAAACCCCTTGGATTATAGAATTCAAATTTAAAATTAAAATACCATAAATTTTGAGTGAATAATCATATTAAATTAAAAATTTGATGTATATAACTCACACAAAATAAAGTGGTGAATATGACATTTATCGCATAGATGTAAAATGTGAGATGAAAATCCCTTACCTTATGCTTGATTTTGGTTGAACACTATTTAAAATACTATATAATGATTTTAATAATGTTATAAAATTACAATATAACCATATTAATATATATAATATCATATATAGTCCTTATATAACATATTATAACCCATTATTAATAATATTTTATCATTTTCATCATTTCAGGTGTTAATTGCCTAGTTTTTTCGAGTGTGTTTTTACTTGTTACTTGTTGTTACTATTAATTAGATCAATATTTAATCATATAAATAATTTATAAAGTTATTTAAATATAATATATATTCATTATATATTTATTTATAATAATCCATAAAATTTGGATATTTGAAACGAAATGCTCCATTCATGGAGACGGTTGGTCGTACGTACGTATGAACGTTACTTCCATTTATTTGTTGTGTTAAAATAATTAAAATTAAATGATATATATGTATATTATATTTCTAGAATCATATTTATTTCATATATTTCACATATTTTTATTAAAATCATCCTTAATACATTCCATGTATAGCTTGAATGAATCACATCACTTTGAGGTGGCGGTAGTCCACACGTCCACAAACGATGTTATCGCATTCCTAAAAAATAGAAATCATAAAGGAGTGGATTATATAAAAATTAAAGAAACAAAAATACATAATAAATATCATATATATTATATATAAACTATAAATCCATCATTATTACAACCTTTAAAGGCAGTAAATGGAAGAACGAACGACATCAGTTCATGAGGCGGTAGTCCGTCGTACACACAAACAATGACTGTGTATCACATTTGATGGATGTGTGCGAAAGTGAAGGTTTAAATATTAGAATAAAAAAATATAAATATATTAAATATTAATAGGTTATTATATAAGCATTATATAAAAATAATTTAATTGTTGGAGAAGTAAATGAAACAAAAGTGATCATTGAAGAGAGTTACCTCTTATTCAGGTAACTCCTTTTGGTTTATACCAAAATACTTCCTTGTATTTATTTATAAATTTTTTTGATTATTATAGGAGGATTTTATGGATTTTGTGTGATTATTGGGTCATATTTTTTATGAGATAAAGTTCTTGAGATGTGTGAATAAGTGGGAGGGGGTGAGTGCCTTTTTATAGTGGAGGAGGAGTGACATTCTTGTAAATATAAAAATGTAAAAATTATTGAGAGGTATCCATTACATAATGTGCCTCTAATATAGACCCAAATTATAATAAAGGTATTATAGGGTAAACATATGGACAACCAATGGATTTTGAACAAGTTTATATTTCATTTTGGGCCTTAAGTTTATGGTTTAGTCCTTTATAAAGCTATTTTTTCACATAATTACTATAATTAATTTTAATCACTTTCACTAATATTTTTGGTAAAAAAAGTTTAAATTATTATAAATTATAAATTATCCTTATTAAAACTATTAAATAATTTTTTTCTAAATTCAAATAACATAAATGGTATAAATTAATTTAAATTTAATCCTGAAGATGGGACAATAAAGCGAGTTTTTAAAGTAAAAAAGTTCAAAAGTTTGAAATATTTTTATATAAAATTTCAATGTGAAATTGATTACAATTAACTAAATTGGATAAATTTATCTATAATTGATCTAATTTTACTTTAAAATAAATTTAAAATATAATTTATCCATATAAACAAATTATACAAAAAAGCAGTTTTGAATTAAAATTCAGTATTTTTCCCTATTCATTAAAAAATGAAACCTTTCAGAAAATACCAAAAATTAAAACTAAAATAATTTTTATTTTTTATTTCAAAAATTAATTTTATTTTTTCATATTAAATTTATAAGAGTTTCAAAATTCATATTTAAAATAGGTGCGCAATTAAAAGATGGTAAAATGCTTTTATAAAAATATAGGTTTTTATGGGTAATATTGGGTTTATTCTTATCTTATGACTATAAAATATATTAGATAAATGTTAAAATATTTTATTGGATTTATAAAATGTAAATTAACTATATAAATTCTCTAAAAGTGTTATAATTTTTAATTTACTATGCAAAACACAACTAAATAGTGTTTTGTTTAAACTCAGTATTGCTTGCATTGAAAACTGACTCAGTATTGTGTGTTTTTAATGATATCAAAATTAAATTTTTTCTAAAAGGAATATATGTTGAAGTATTGGGGAGATAAATTCTTGGTGGTGGTCTTGAGTTTGAGGGAAAGGATCTATCAGAGTTGTGATTTCTACTAGAAGAGTTGTGTCACTGCATGATGGTATATGTTATGTCATGAGTTTTCCTTGGGAAGATTCATCACAACATGTGGAGTGTGCCATAGATTGAGGGTGTGATTCATGGGATTTAGTTTCTGTGCTATTTTTGGTAGGAATACTAGTCATTACATGATCCGCATTGGTCACAATGTGATGAGTTTTGAGGTTTTTTTGGAAAAGTGTTAAACCTCACACATTAGAAGAGAACCTTACACAAGGATTTAAAACCATATGTATTGCCTTTAAAAATTTCATGGTCATGATGTGAAGGGTGTTGTTGTTGGATTTGGTGTTCTATAACCAAATTATTGTACTTTGATCAAATATATATTCCAACAATTTAATATTAATAAAATATCTTATTACATATTTTTCATTGTTATGCATGAATTCAATGTAATAATGTCCTAAGGAATCTATCACATTGATAAGGTCAGAGTAGTTTCCTAATATAATAATAACCTTTAAGATCCATGATGATATTCCTAATCATAGTTCCATGGTTGGATAATATACTGTTATAGGGAACACAATAAATAGACTGTTAGGTGCGAGTACTCATAAGAAGATGATGCTTATTCTTATGAAGTTTACACTGAAGGTACCAGGAATGAAATAGAAGCCCCAAAAATAGATTTTTAAAATTTTTCCATCAATAATCGACATGAATTTTTATTCATCAGTGAAATTCTGCCCAATTACTTCCTGAGGATCACACGTGCAGGAAATTAAGAAAAAAATAAAACCATAAAATACCCAGTTAGATATGAATCCACATTCAATGTCTACTCATCATTAGTGATTTATTCTTGAATAATCTAAATCCAAATAACTCTAGATCATTTAAACATGATTAAAAAATATATGGAAGCACCGATCGTTGAAATCCGGGTGCTAGCACGGAGTTCCAATGATGCTTTCGATGCTCCGATGATCACCACATCACTTTACTTACGATGCATGAGAGGGAGCTCAATCTGAACTTCTAGATACATAGACTCTCTCTCTAGAGAGTGTGAGAGAGAATAGGAGAGAGAGATAGAGAGGTTGTGAATAATCCTCAGTGGAATTCTCCCCTCTTCCATTTATAGCATGTTAGAAAATTATCCAGTATTGCCTCTCCGGCCCCAGAAATAATTAACACACTATAAAAGACATATTAAGACTACTATACTGAGTAATAAATATTATTATCACTTTCCTATAATATAATAAATATATTATGTGATAATAATTGATCTATTAACTCAAATCATAATTCTTGCAAATATTAAATGAGCTTTGAATATTTTAAACTAATATTCATTCAATGGATATTTTCATGCATTTACTTTAAAACTTGTAAATACATTTAATAAATAAATTCAATTCCAATTATTCTTAAATTTAATAATATGACTTTATTTATTAATTTAGTGATCTTAACTCTATGGAAAAATCCTTTATCCCAGTGGTGGGTCCCACCATGCCCAAAATACCTATTCAACTGGATAAAGAAAATTTTTGAATATGCTATTGTGTGTGACTCTCTAGGACCTTATCTCTATAATAGTGAATATTATTCATAAACCAAAAGCAGGATCTAGAAACCCATCAGTGACCCAAAATAGATAAGTAAATTCATAGAAATGACAACCAACCTATGAACATGTACTATGTAATATAATATCTTTGTCTTTGATATCTCATAAACCAGGACGCACACCCATGTCATCATCCTTCCCTAATTTATTATTTTTTGATCTAACTATATGGATTTACCTTAAACTTCCATGATCATGGTCTTATAAAGGTACTACCATCTTGATCAATATGGATCGAGAGACATTACTTCCTTAACCTAGAAGTGACAAATCCTTTCTTGACCATTCAACCAATGTTATACCACCAATGATGCACCCAACAAAAGCTACCTCACCATGATGTCATTATCATGGTTTTTCCTTGCATCAAATTATGAAATCAAATGGAACACATTGGAAATGATCTCAATTAAGGATACCATTACACATTCCCATAGATAGGAGCATCCAATGACACCCAAAACATGTGGTGTTCTTATTGGCAGGTCTGTCCTCATGATCTCACAACCAGAGATAACCACGTAAAAATTTCAAGAGAAGAAGTCTCAATGCTTATGATCCCCTAACACTTGATATTCAAATATCTACTATATCTAGTCTATAATATGTATCTAGATCACATGAAATTTGTTTAAGATTTATGTCATAGTATCTTGAGGTTCTCTTTATAGTCTAGGATCTACTATAAGCTTCTGATACGACAATTAATCTATGGAAATTACCATTAAATAGTGGAAACATAAATATCTACACTATAATGGTAATAATAAATAATTCATATCTAACTGTACACATGATATGGTTATGAAAAACACAACATAGTTGGGTCTAGGGAACCCACTATTACAACACTCACTTAGTAACCTATAAAATAAAAGATTATGAGAACAGACCCGCCAGTTGGAATTTCACATGTTTTGGTTTCATTGGATATTCCTATTTACGAGCATGTATAATGGTATTTGGAATTTAATAGTATCATTGATGCATATCACAACTCGAGTAATTAGATTTACTGACCAAAACCATGATTCCATATGTTTGCAAGAAGTAGGGTATGTTAGGTGCATCATGAATGACATGTTATTAATAGATAAGTTGAGGAAGGATTTCCATTCCATATTTATAGAATTTGATATCTCATCCCTTTTATTAGAATAGATCCATCATATTAAATTCCATAGCCATGGTGTATCGATGTGTTTATTTCAGATAGTCAAAGAAATACACATCAAGCACATAAGTTGATGACATATATATGTAACCTTCTTGATGAGATATTGTGACAAAGATATTATACTACACAGTGAATGTTAGTATGTGGTTTTCTTCATTAAGACATTAATTTCTTTCTCTTGGATACCTTGGCCCATTTCTAGAGAGTAATCTTGAACTATATGTAAGCTCACCCAATGCCAATGAGAAAGAATCCTAGAGGGCCATGCACTAAGTGTTTTTGTTGATCTTGATTAAATTCTATTTGAATTTAAGTATTGTAATAAATATTATTATCAATATTGAGGAATAATTTTATTCAAGTTCATTTTCAACATAGTAAATAATTTATTACATGAATATTTGATAAATATTTTTATCACGAACTGACCTATCAGGGCCCGCATGGCCGACAGTAAGCCGAGTGTGACAACCCGAAGTCCACCTCCAATATTCCAAGGGGTGTCAACAAGCACAAAGTAGGCATAATATTAAAATGGGATGCCTTTTCCTAAATTACTATATGGGAACACACAACCAACTCCATGAAACAATGTAGAGGTATAATAAAATACTAAACATATATAGTGTAAATAGTGCATGAAATAACCTCTAATAAATACATATCAGAGTAAAAAAACATAATAAAAATGATATAATGGGATAAAATACACGTCTAACCAGAAATATAGGGGGGGAAACCCAAATTGGGAAAAACTGCAAAGAGTATAGTGGGGGAGAGCCCAACTCCAGATCCTAGAGTTCGACCATAGAACACGATCAATACCACTACATAATGTTAATATTAACTGAACCATGTCCACCATAGTTGATTCTAATTTATCTGTAAGATGCATAAGACAAAACACATGTGAAAAAAGTCCATGAAGAGTTGATTATATATATACACAGTAGGACATCTCAAAATCACTAAAAACAGAGCATGAAAAGAGAGAGTAGTGATCTCATCATAATGAAGGCATTTAAATCAGAATATGAGACAAAAACTATAACAATAACATAGAAATATTGAAAAATAATCCCAAATGAAGAGTGAAAGGAGATATCCATCTCCATAACCTAGCTAAAAACAAAAATCCACCCTAAAGATCCAAAACTACATCTATGATGCACAACATCATGAACAACCTCACAAGAATATGTGTGTAGGGGAACACACCTCACCACTTAATTCGATAGATGAGCGAGCCAAAAATTCAATGGAGGACCTTATCATCACTAGAGCTTGAAAACAGGGTAGTGCCACTCTGTAGATAGAGGACACACGCCCTCTGTAGTATAGGGGAGTACCGATTCTATATAGTTAAAGAGTTTGGGGGACCCACACCCAAGTGCGATAGGGGGTACCAACCCTAAAATATATGTGATAACACCTGATCACTGTAATAAATCAAGCATCATTGAAAGAAGTTTCATTCTCATAACTCCTCGTGTCACATCTTTGATTTCAAAACAAATGCCACCATCATGTTCAACATAGAAAACTTCTCAAGATAGACTACTCGTGAGCCCAAATTTCAATCTGGGAAAAGCCTGAAGAACGTATGAGTCTCATCACTAATCTGATGGGTTACAACATAGATCTACTGATATCTCACCACAAACATCTATGAATGTACAAATAGATCATACTATTGTGATCCTCATGAAAAACCACTCAGGATATGCTATTTATTTTCCTAAAACATACACTTAGTAAAACAATACACTTCATCATAAGAGATATTTATGTGGATTCATGGGACCAAGACATGAATTATAATATTATATCCAATATTGTCTTGAATTAGGTGCCTCAACACAAGAGTCTTGTTGCCATAGACTGATCTTCTATCAGAAATCCTACTAAAAAGTTACCCCCGATTCAATATTTAGTAGTAATAATAATAATATAATAATGATAATAATTATAAAATTAATCAAAAATAAATAGAAGAGAGGTTAATGCTCAATAGGTAAAAATGAGGGTCACCCCCACCCCCCAAACAGTATCCCTTTACTTCTATAAAATATTAAATTTCTATTTATCAGGCAGCCACTGAAAGGTAGTTGCAGTCTTGAACAAAGGTGGGATGACCACCCCCACTAATCCCCCACCCACCCTACTACACTTCCTATAAAAGGGTAAGGAAGCCCCCAAGAGATGTACGACTAATAAAAGGGATACACAAAAATAATTAATAAAGCACCCATATTTCTTTTATTCTCATCTTACTACACAATTCTAATTTTACTCCTTTCAATTTTTGTTTTCGCAACACATTATCAACATAAATGTTCAAAAAGGGAGAAAGTTATGTTTTTATTTTAAAACTTATTTTCACTAACTGGTTGGAAGATTATAATTATTTATATAATATTATTTATTTACCACCATATTGGATGCTTTATGTGGTTTATTTAATCACCACCATAAAGTTTGGGTTTCCACCTATTCAGACAGTTTTAATTTATTTATTTTGTACCGCATGATTGGATATTTTAATTAATAAATTATTAAAAAAAATAAAGTTTTAAATGATTAATGTGATGTATTGATTTATTTGTTTCAATCCCCCATGTGAAATATTTATTAACCAATTAAGGTGGGATATATATATATAATATTAAATGATAATGTTAACCTAATTTTAATGTTTTTAATAAAATTTTATTTTCTTTAACCCAAATGTAAATTATCATTATATTATTATTTTAAATAATCATATTTTTTTCTCACTCCTAGTTATCTTCATTTCAAATCTCACAAAACTTGAATTTACCACTCTTGATATTACTATAAGTAGTTACATGCCATGAACAATGTATGTTGAAATGTATCTCAAATTGATGGATCTCACAGAAACCATTAAAGAAAATAATTCAAAAACCATCTAAAATAAAGAAAAAGTGATTATCTTCTTTAGAATACATACCGATGAGGGATTGAAATGTGAATACCACACAGAAAGAGATCCAAGTAAGATCTGAAAGAGTTTTAAATAGAGGTATGATCATCAATAAGAGGTTGTTCTTCCCGTGACCCATAATGAATGGAATTGTTTACACTTATAATATTATAAAAGGGTTAGTTATTGCGATCATTCCATATATAGAGTTTAATCATAGTTAAATTACTATGGTATTGGGATTACGAATGCCGATGGGCTTGAACATACATATACGACATTTCATGCATTTCAAATTACCCTATATCAGCAATATTACTTGCAATGGTATATAAAATATTTTGATCCCATACCATCATTACTTGTCGTAGATAATAATGGATATATTTTGATTAATATTCATCAGTCTCTTCCTACTAGTTCAGAAGTATTATTTCCTGAATCAAATGCTATATTTCATGAAAATAATCAAAAACTAAGTTGAGGATGTTATTTTTATGGTGGGTGTGGTTTTGGAGGCATACGTGGATGAGGACATGGTCATAACCATGTACACACTCAAAATGAATATTAGAATCAAAGAAATATCAGCTCAATCACTTCATGTAATCCTAATAATTCCTAATATAGGTGTGGTTCTGAGGGACATTGGTTTCGAGTTTTCTGAAAGCCAGATAATCTTTGTAAGCTCTATAAAGTGTCTCTTAAATCAAATAAGAATGTACCACACTTTTCTAATACATCCAATACAGGGAAAGATAACGAGGTGAATTTTACAGAGAATCACTAGCCATAAAATGATAATTTTTCTTACATTTAAGTGGGTGATTTTACATTTAAATTTGATGAGAAAATATCTAGAATTAACTCTAAAAAATTATAGTAGTTATGATATGTCATATTCTATTTTATTATGTACACTTTATATTTTTTTATGTTGTATTATTTGAATTTCATGAGGCATTTCTTATAATATTATTTCCTTTACTTTGAATAATTGAAATGGATTGCATAAATGGGAAAAATATTTGAATAACAGATAGTGTAACAACACACACAATTCTTAATAATAAAAAATATTTTTTTTGATGTTAAACTAATAAGATCACTTGTGAATAATATATCAAGTCCTCCATATTTGATAGAAGGGACTGGTAAAGTGATTTTTTCTTTACCTAATGGGACACAATTTTTTATAAGAGAGGAGATATTTTCCACAAAGTCCAAAATAAACTTGTTAATTTTAAATGATGTATGATAATAAAACTATATATGAGAGAAATGAAAAGTACATGTGAATTACCATTAATAAATTCGATAATATTCATGTAATAGAAAAACTACCAAAATTATCATTTGGATTGGATTATACCTATATAAGTGCAATCGAAACACATATGGTAGTAAATAATGGAACAAAAATAATTAATTTGTGGCTTGACTAGTAATAATAGTTTAGGAATAATGAGAAAAATAATTGAAAGTTATTATGGACATTCAATAAAGTTCTATAAGATCTCTCAACTAAGAAAAAATCCATGAAAGGCTTATTCTCTTGGAAAGATTATTGTGAGACCATCTCCAACTAAAATTAAGGATGAAATGATATCCTTTCTTGAATGAATTCAAGAGGATATATATGGAACAATTTATCCATCATGTGGAACATTTAAATATTCTATGGAATCAATTTTTTCATTTAGCATATGGTTACACATATGTTTGATCTCAACATGTAATGTAGCATTTTCACAATTTCTTGCTCAAATAATTAAATTGAGATAACAATTCCCTGATTATATCATCAAGAAAGCAAGGATCAATAATGATGGATATTTTAACTCTCAATATTTCAATGATTATTGTATGGAAATGGGGATTAATGTGGATTATCCATTCACCCATGT
Source organism: Viscum album (assembly GCA_963277665.1). Lineage (NCBI taxonomy): Eukaryota > Viridiplantae > Streptophyta > Magnoliopsida > Santalales > Viscaceae > Viscum > Viscum album. Next base: position 641,322,571 of record OY728140.1, on the reverse strand, counting down.
ACATACACAAAATAGTTTAGCTGAATCACTGATAAAATGTCTCAAACTTATTACTAGACCATTAATAATGAGAACAAAGATGAAGAACTCCATATGGGGTCATGAAATATTTCAAGCCTTATTATTAATTCTCATAAGAACAAGTTCATATCATAAGCACTCTATACTCCAATTGGTATTTGGATAAGATCCTGACATCACCAACTTAAGAATTATTAGTTTTGCAGTATATGTACCAATAACTCCCCCACAATGTAAAAATATGGGAACTCAAAGGTGGTTGGGAATATATGTTGGATATAAATCCTCATATATAATCAGATATCTTGAAAAAAAACTGGTGATGTATTTACATCATGTTTTACTAATTGTCACTTTAATGAAGAAGTATTCCCAACATTAGTGGGAGAAAAGAAACAAAGGGGGAAGATTTCCTATAATATGTAAACATTATATTTTCTCGATCCTCCCACCCAATAATGTGATATGGAAGTGAAAAAAAGTTTACATTTTTAAGAAATAGAAAATAAATTGCCTGATGCATTTACTAATTTAAAGGGAGTGACTAAATCACTCATACCAAATGTAAATGCACCAACTAGAATTGATGTCCAAGAGGAACAATTACATAGAGATGTTACAAAAATATCAAAAAAAATTTTGAAGTGTGAAATAACAATTGGATCTAGGGATATAAATCCTCAAAAAAGAAAAGGAATGAGTATAATTTAAAACCCAATTATGGACGCATGTGTTCCAAAAGAAACACATAATTTAAGTGTTTTTAAATAAACACATGATGATAACCATAAAGAGAATTAAAATTATATAAAAAAAACTAAAGGTTTTGAAAATAATGAAATCTCTCTTAATTATTCCATTATAGGTGATATATGGAATAAAAGTAATGTTGAAAATATTGTTGAAATATTTTCATATTCTATATCACATGATATAGAAAATGAAGACCCTGAACCAAGGTCTATTATAGAATATAAAAAATGACCCAATTGAAATAAATAGAAATATGCAATGAAAGTTGAATTAAATTCACTCAACTGGTGAAGGGTTTTTGGACATATCATGCTCACACTAGAAGTTGTGAAACCTATTAGATATAAATGGGTTTTTGTGCATAAGAGTAATGAGAAAAAAATGAGATTGTAATATTCAAAGCTCGTCTTTTCACACAAGGTTTTTCTCAGAGACCCAAAATTGATTATGAGGAAACATATTATCCTATTATAGATGCTATTACTTTTTGATATCTAATCAGCCTTACAGTATCTAAGAAGGATAATATGTATCTTATGGGCGTTTTTTACATCTTATTTATGTCAGTCACTTGATAGAAGTATATATATGAGAATCCCTAAAGGATTCAAAATACCCAAATTATTGAAATAAAAACTTAAAGACCCACATTCAATTAAATTGAATAAATACCTATATGGATTAAAACAATATGAGCATATGTGTTATAATCATGTGAGCGAATATTTGTTAAATAAAGGGTATGTAAATAACTCCATATCCCCATGTGTTTTTATTAAGAAATGACATATGGATATGAAATAATTGCTATTTATGTTGATGATTTAAATATCATTGGAAATCTAGACGCGATCAATGAAGCAATGAAAAAATTAAATGATAAATTTGAAATGATATACCTAGGAGAAACTAAGTATTATATTGGATTAAAATTTGAGGATATTCCAAGTGATATGTTTTTATATGAGTCAAATTAAATTTAAAAGGTCTTAAAATGATTTCATATGAATAAAAAAATCCTTCAAGTAATCAAACGGGTTTTAGGTCTTTAAATACCAAGAAATATCAATTTTGACCTTGTGAATAAAATTAGTAGTTGGTTGGTCTAGAAGTTCCATACCTCAGTGCCATCAGAGCACCAATGTATCTTACTAATTGTACTTATCCTGATATATCTTTTTATACTAATTTATTGGAAATATTTTGTTCAAATCTCACATGAATAAAATAGAATTTAATTAACCTTATTTTTCATTATCTTTACAACACTATTGATTTGTGTTTATTATATTCAACAAATTAGAAAAGAGGATGACCAGTTTTGCAGATGGAAGTTATTTATCTAATCTGCATAATGCATGATCAAAAAATATTAATGTGTTCACAGTTGGAGGTACTTCCATTTATTGTAGATCAAAAAAGAATACACTCATTGTAACATCTTGAAATTATGAATAAGTAATAGCATTACATGAAGCATTTTGACAATGTATTTAGTTGCTATCTATAACTCGACACATTCGAGTGGAAAGTGGATTGCCTATGGATTTTATCCCAACAATATTATTTGTATATAATACTGCATTCATCACAAAATTAGAGGAATACTTCATCAAGAATGATCAGATAAATCACATACCACCAAATTTTTTCTCCTTCACATAAGAGTTAATGAAGAATGGAGATATCAACATGAAATATGTTTGATCTAGTGACAACATTTCAGATTTATTTACAAATCCACTAACAAAAATTATCTTTATAAATATTTTACATAATATAGGGATGAATATATTGAATAATTAGTAATGTAATGTTACTTTCAGGGAGATTCTATGTGATTGTACTCTTTTTTTATTCCAGTTTTTATCTTACAGGGGTTTTCTAATTTTTTTAATGTTGTAGTATCAAAAAATGTAATACATTGGTAGGGGTGTGCATATCAATGGGGAGGGTTAAGAAACCTATGAAAATTGTATATATTCTTTAATTTGGGTGGGATTACCACCTACACCAATCCCCCAACCCACCATGCTGTACTACCAATAAAAGGGTAGTGCAATCCCCCTGGAGATGTACTATTGATAGAAGGGATACACCGAAAGAATTAATAAAATACATGTTCTCAAATTTATTCTCTATTCTAATTTTAATCTTTTCAATTTTTGTTTTCACAAAAATATTTATTTTATTAAAACCTTTCATCCTCTTCCCCTAAACCCATGCCTGAACATCCCCATTTCATGTGCATGATTTATAGTAGATAGTGTGTTTCACATTCATTGTGAGGCAGACAGTAATACATTGATTTCTTTCCTTAGTCCCATGTCCGATGAACTTGTTGAGTCCTTAGACAGGTTTCACAGACACATGAAAAGAGTGACACATGACATGCAACTAGCCTATACATACCGTGTAGTACAACCAAGATACATGCCGAAGCCCCACCTATGTATCTTGGGCACATAGCAATCATGGTACATGATGTGTATCTCATAAGTAAAAACTATTTAGTATTATAATAAATGACATAATTAAATTACATTGAATTTATAATTTTAGATTATATTTATTAGATCCTATTGTATTTGGAAATTTATTAATGTATTTAAAGAATTATTAAATACTTAATTAATTTATTGTAATAATATGTGATTATTGGTTCTACTATTTATTTCCCATGAATTTATTTAATGATGGGAATCTCTAAAAAAATTTGGATGACCATTAAGATGAATGGGAATTAATTAATTAATTAATTAATGAAATCTTTTTCATCTTAATAATAAATAACAAATAAGAAATAAATGTTAACTAGTTTTACTTTTTCGTATTCATTGCATGTGTATGACTATTCATGAGTTTGACTAAAACTTTTGTATGTATTATATTTATTTAATGTAATTTATTCCATGGGTTTGAAATTATTAGTTATTAAATTAAAATTATGGCATATGTTTCATCCCTCCTTCCATTCTTATGTAGGACCAGTGTGTCCAAGGTTATTTATGTAATCCCCTTAACCAATCATTTGGTTCCACTTATCCACATTTTATTTATAAATACTTGTAATAAATTGAGTATAATAAGGCATGTAGAGAAAGTTAAAGATGAAACCAAAAAGATGCCAACCTAGGTGATGCTTAGGTGGACAAGTGGGATGCTAAAAGTCATTACAATATTAGAACAATGAGTTATTTCCCCTAGATCAAAGGTTGGTTTATTTTCTATTAAATAAATCAACTACTAGACAAGCTCAGGATCAGGTCAATTATTTATTTATTTCTATCTTATTAATTATTTATTTTATGGACAAAAGACTACAATCACATAAATAAAATAATTAATGTTCACAGATAGAATATAAATAAATGGTTTATGCATAAATATTTTATCAAACATGGTTAATCACTTAAGTAAATTCCACTTCATATTAAAAAGTCAAGTAAAATATAAAACAAGGTAATTTTATACATAATAAATAAAATCCCTCAACTAAATATTAAGTCATATTTGGCCTTCCATTACTTGATTAGGTATGAAACCAATAAAACTAAGTGTTTGAACAACCCTTGTTGGGACGCTTACTTTTATAAGTGGAATTATTATGAAGGTTATGGGTTGGATTAACCATTTTAAATCAATAGAAGTAGACCTTAATTTACTTTTTTTAATTTAGAGGCAAGTGTTGAGGAAATCCAAGTTAGGATTTCTGGATTGGGGAATCCACTCAACGGATCAAAGAGATGAAAGCCCACAGTTGGAAAAGAATTTCCTACCTAAATAACTTCAAGTATCTTGACCAACCCATATTGGGGTTATGCAAAGGGTAATATGGATTTTTGCCACTAGAATATTAAAGAAACTAGACATTCCAAGTTCAATGGTGAGGGCTATTAGGACTTGATAAAATAGTGTGAGATTTAATAAAAAAATTCTTATTATTATTTCTCACATAATTTATAATTAAGAAAAGTACTAATAATGTTATATTTAAATTATATAATAAATTAATTGATCATAATCCATAATGTACTTGTGATTTATATTGGAGAAATTATCTATCCTTACTAGTAGTAACTTCAAGGAATGGTTCAGACACATTTGGGTTGTGTTTTTCCATGAACATAAATATTATGTCCTAGAATCCTCAATGCATGATCTACCTACTAAGGAGGTGAGTAATAAAGATTTATTTTTCTGTGAAAAACATATGAATTATGTGGTCAACTTTCAATGTTAAAGTCTATCATCTATATTTATTGAACACAGTAAGTTTCATGAAAAAATGTTTTCTTATAGTGTGGTCGAGCATCTATGTGGTCTTTATTATGAGAGAGAAAGACGATAACGTTTTGAGATTTAAAAAGCACTCTTTTAGAGTTAGCTTATAATGGGTGAACCATCTATGCCTCATGTATTTAAACTCATTGGATATATTGAGAACCTATAAGTTATAAGGTTTAAAATCTATGATGAATTGCACATTAATATCATTATTACATCACCCCCTTAGAGATTCTTCATCTTTGTTTTAAATTTTAATACGAAAAACATTGATAAGTTTCTCCTAGATCTCATCAGTCTTCTTCTCTAAGTAGATAATGAGATAAATAATGAAAAAAATTCAATCCTTATGGTGAACAAACAAAAAGGAAAAGTGAAGAACTCTAACCCCAAAGATTCTTCATGCCCTTCCAAGAAGGGAAAGATGAAGGGGAAAGCAAGGGAGCAGGATACTGTTTTCTTCTCATGTGGAAAGAAAGGACACTGGGAGAAAAATTAAACCAATCCTAAGAAGAAATGGTAAGCTTTAGGTTCATTAGTTATCGATTGAAATTTATCTATTTCTACAAATTTATTATTAGATACAAATTTTGGTGCTCACATATGCATTCAAATAAAAAAACCAAGTAAATTCATAATTATTGACCAAGGGGAGGTAGATCTATGAGTATCCAACAGATCTAAACATGTTTTTTAGATATTTGATACTACCACCTCACATTTCCAATTTTGTAATAGTCGGTTCCCTACACCCAAATTTAACCTTAATTTTAGATTACCATTTTATATATACAGTTAGATATTTATGATGTACACTTAACATTATAGTGTAGACATTTCAACATCCACTATTTTAATGGTAATTTCCATTGATTAATTTTCATACAAAAAGTTTATAGCAGAACCCATGCTATAATAAGAACCTTGAGATACCATGACATTAATCTTAAATAGATGTCATATGGTCTAGATACATCATTTTGACTGGACATAGATAATGTCTGAATATTTTGTGCTAGGGGATCATAATAACCGATGCTTCTTCTCATGAATTTTTCACTTGGTGATCTATTTTAGGTGAGATCATGAGGACATATACACCAATAGGAACACAACATGTTTCAGGTGTCATTGGATGTTCCTATCTATGGACATGTGTATTGTTCTCCTAACTTGAGATCATTATCAATGTGTGCCATTTGATCGCATACTTTTATTAAAGGAAAAAACTATGATAATAAAATCATGTTAAGGTAGCTTGTGTTTGGTGTGTCATTGGTGGTATGACATTGGTTGATTGATCAAGATAAAATTTTTCACTTCTGAGTTGAGTAAGTAATATATCTTATTCCTGGTTGATCAGGATGATAGTACCTTCATAAAAACTTGGCCAAGGTAGTTGGAGGTAAGATTTTCCATTTAGATCAACAAATAATAAATCAATAAAGGATCATAACATAAGTTTTCATTCTTCTTTAGGAGATATCTAAAGATAAAGAAATTATATTACAAAGTATGTTTTTGTAGGTTGGTTTTCATTGCTATGACTACTCATGATCTATTTAGGGGTCTTGATGGGTTTCTAAACTCTTCTCTTGGTTTGTGAATACTATTCAATTCTATTGAGATAAGGTCCTAGAGGGTCACACACAATAACACATTCCGGAATTTTCTCAATACTCGTGAATAGGTATATAGAAAATGATGGGCCCCACCACAGAATCCGAGAGTTGTCCAAGTTTTATTGATAACCAATAAATAAATAAATTCATTACTATTCTGGTAAAGAATACTTGGTTTGAATTTATTTATTAAAATTATTTACAAGTGTTAAGTAAATATGAGGAATAATATTATACGAACAAATATTATTATAATATTTTAGGTTTTTTTAATACTAGCGGGAATAACAAGTCAAGTTAAATGACTTGGTTTTATCATGTAATATATTTATTATATATATTATAGGTATGAGATGAAATATAAATAATATTTATGATGGAGTTTAGTTCATCATAATTATTATTTATTACTTATTTAGTAGAAGTTAAATATACTGGGGTCGGGGAACCCAATCCAGGTATTTGAGCATCCACTATTTATTAGAGGAGAGAGGCTCTCACAAAATGAATATTAACTATGAATTAATCAGAGACACTCTCTCCTATCCTTATTTCTAGAGGGAGAATCTCTCAATCCAAGTGATTTGATCAAGTTCATCTACTTGCATCAAAAGAACATCGATGTAGTGATCATTAAGACATCGAAGGCATCATTATATCATCACGCTAGCACTCAGAATTTGATGGTTGATGCTCCAGTGGATTTTTAAAGCATGTTTAACTGATCTAGAGTGATTCTTGTTTGGATCCTTCAATTAAAAGTTTCCGACAACAAGTGATGGACCAACATGCTTTGATTTGAGTGAGGTACACATTCTGTTTTAATTTCTTTGACATGTTTAATTATCATGAGATCCTTGGACCATATTGAGGCTCAGATCTCCAGAGACAAAAAATTACATCACTTTGGTGATGAAAAATTTAAATTCCTCAGCCCATTAGCTTCAACTGTGTGCCCCAGTACCAATAACTAACTGGAATTATCTTGGGTTTTAAAGGTTGTTATTATATTCCATCCATTACCAAAAACATTATATATATATATATATATATATATATATCTAGACTTGATAAAAATGGATTTATTTTAAAATTTTGGAATAAATGTTGCTTATTTTATAAATATATAATTTTTTATGGTAGGAAACATTTAAATAATTGTCTTTATGTGTTGGACTACACAAACCAAGTAATGGAAATCAATAATGAAACTACTTCACATGAATCATACCACACCTAATTTTCACGTCACCAGATAGGTCATGAAAAAAAATCATTTGACTAAATTGAAATAAGATAGATATTTATATTTTCTTGAACTAATATCACTTGGTGTATTTAATGCATGATTATAAGGTAAAATGGACAAATTCCCATTTAGTGGGAAAGGTTAAAGGGACAAAGAGCTTCATGAGTTAATTTATACAGATGTGTGTAGACTATTTCCTAGTGAAGTAAGGGGTGGGTAATCATACTTCATGAATTTTATTAATGATCTTAGTATAGACGGATATGTCTACTTAATGAGGTATAAGTCACATTCCTTTGAATAATTCAATTAATACAAGAATTAAGTTGAGAAACATCTTGATAATAAGATTAAGAAATTCCACTTAGACCGTGGTGAAAAATATCTACATAAAAAATTCATTGATTATTTATTGTAATTTGAGATTTTGTCTCAATTCACTCATCCTTATACACCTCAATGGAATGGTGTAAGTGAAATAAGAAATCACACATTGTTAGACATGGTGAGATCAATGATGAGTCCTGAAAATCTTCCATCATCTTTTTGGGGATACACATTACAAACAAAAACACACATATTAAACCATGTACCAACTAAATCGATAAATGGTATTATATAAGAACTTTGAAGTGGAAGAAAATCCATGTTATCGAATTTACATGTGTGGGGTAGAAAAGCATTTGGTAAGGAATATTTAGGTAACAATATTTCATCCTGAGGAATAATGTGTACCTTTATAGGATTCCCTAAGGAAATAAAGGGATATTACCTATACAACCCCTCATAAAAAGGGTAATAGTGGAAAGACACAACATATTACTTGAGAGGGAGCACATATCTAAAAGTAATAGTGGGAGCTTGATAGACCTTGATGAAGTCCAGGCTCAAGATACACAAGATTTTGTACATGAAAAAATTCCACAAATCCCCATGGAAGAAAAATCTATTCCAGAGACACAAATAATGTGTATGAGTACAAGAGAGGTTAGATAACCATAATGATATGGTTTTCTAGTAAATTAGGATGGTGTATCATTATTAGTTGATAATTATGATCATCTAACCTATAATAAAGTAGTAAGTATCACAAATGTTTCTAAATTGAAAGAATCCATGAATTATAAGATGGATTCCATGATCCATTTTTTTGGGATTTTGGCAGATCATATAGTGGATGTAAATCCTATTGGTTGTAAATGGGTATTCAAGAAGATACTAGACATGAATTGACAAGTAAGAACCTATAAGGCATGACTGGTTGCAAAATGGTTTAAACAAAATCAAGGCATTTACTACGATGAAACATTTTCAGCAGTTTCTATATTGAAATTAATTAGAATTATACTTTACATTTCGGCCTTCCATGACTATGAGATTTGGAAAATGGATTTCAAAATAACCTTCCTTACTAGTAACCATCAGGAATATTTCTATATAAAAAAACATGAAGGGTTTTTGACTCCAAAGTATGCCAATAAATTTTTCAAATTACAAGGTCCATTTATGGATTAAAAAAGCATCTACATCATAGAACATTCATTTTGATGAGGCCATAATGGAATTTTGTTTTATAAATAATGAATGTAAGACTTGTATATAAAAATGGTTTAGTGGTAGTGTGGTCATTTTTATTATAGTTTATTTCAATGAAATATTACTTATTAGAAATGAGATACCAGCCTTATAGTCTGTTAAATACTAGTTGAATAAATACATTTCCATGAAGGACTTAGGTTAAGCAACATATATTTTTGGGATCAAGATCCATCATGATAGATTAAAGTGACTACTTTGTTGAAATAACAGGTTCCCTAAAACCAACTATGCAGTACTTTTGATCACCATATCGTGTATATAAGTTTGATATACATGATTTTTACTTACCATTTTAGTGTATAAATTTCAACATCCACTATTAAATTGTAATTTCCTATATTAATTTTTGCGTCAAAAGGTTATAGCAGATCCGAGGCTATAATGAGAACCTTAAGATACTATGACATTAATCTTAAACAAATGTCCTATGGTCTATATGCATCTTACAGACTAGAAAACAGTAGATGTTTAACTATAATGTGATGGGGGATCATAAGCATTGATACTTATTCTCATGAAGTTTGCACTTGGTGATCTCTAGTAGTGAGATAATGAGGATGGACCCGCCAATAGGAACACCACATGTTTTGGTGTCATTGGATGTTCCAATCAATGGACATGTGTATTGGTCTCTTTACTCTGGATCATTATTAGTGTGTACCATTTAATTGTGTACTTTGATGCAAGGAAAAAACCATGGTATTGAAATCGTGGTGAGGTAGCTCATGTTGGGTACATTGTTGGTGGTATGACTTTGGTTGAATGGTCAAGAAAGGATTTTTCGCTTCCAAGTTTAAGGAAGTTGTATATCTCAGGCCTGGTTGATCAAGATGGTGCTACATTCATAAGTCTTTTTCCAAAGTAATCAAAAGGCAAATCCATATGGCTAGATCAAAAAATAATAAAGAAATAAAAGGAAAATGACAAACATATGCATCATACTTTATGAGATATTTAAAGATAAAGAGATTATAGTACATAGTACATGTTTGTAGGTTGGTAGTTGTTGCTATGACTATCCATATCTTTTTAGGGGCCTTGATGGGTTGCTAGACTCTGCTCTTGGTATATGGATTTTATTTACTACTATCGAGATAAGGGCATAGAGGGTCACACACAATAGCATATTCGAGAATCCTCCCTATTCAGTTGAATTGGTATATTGGACACAGCAGGCCCCACCACGGGGTCATAGTATTTTACAAGGTATCGATAACTGATAATATAATAAATTAATTATTATTAAAGTTATGAATTATTGGGATTGAATTTATTTAAATGTATTTAAAAGTTAAGTAAATACGTGAAAATATTAAGCGAATGAATATTATATTGATATTCAAGGTTCGTTTAATATTTTGCATGATTCTGAGTCGAGTTAATGAATCAGGTTTATCACATAATAAATATTTTATATATTGAAAGTATGTGATAAAATAATAAATATATCTATATAGTTTAGTTCATCATAATTATTTATTTATTGGACGTTGAAATAAATAGGGGACGGGGAACCCACCGGGTATTTAGAAACTCCACTATAAATAAAGGGGAGGATCTCTCACTAGGTGACTATTCATTCATTTATTGACTGAAAACCAGATCCTCTCTCTCCTCCTGCTTCCTGTAGAGAGAATCAGTCGATCCAAGTATTCACATTGAGTTCTTCTTCAAGAATCGAACGCATCTTGATGTGGTGATCGTCGAGACGTCGAAGATGTCGTCAGATCTCCACGCTAGCACCTAGAATTCGACGATCAACATTCCAGTGGATTTTTGAAGCATGTGTGGATGATTTAGAGGGTTCCTATTATGGATCCTTCAAGAAACAATTGCCATTGACAAGTTGAATTAGAGTGTGACTTCAGATCTGAACAGGTATGCTTTTTAGTTTTAATTTACGTGCTCTTTTAATTTACGTGAGATCTTAGGACCTTACTAGGGCTCAAATCGTCAGTGACTACAAGTTTCGTCATCCTGTCGATGAAAATTTTAAAATCCCCAACCCATCAGCTTTCACTGCGGGCTCTGATACCTTTTATTATTATAATAATGTAATAATAATAATATAACAATAATAATAATAAAATCATTATATCAAAATAATAATTTATTATTATTATAAATAAAGGCTAATAAGTTTCCTTTGAAGAAAATTAAATTGGGGTTTTTGGGTGTTTGTGTAGAATTCCACACATGAGAAATAAAATAAAAAAACCAAGTGGGTGGGGTGGGGGTGGAAACTTTGAGAAAAAAGGGGATTCTAAGGGGTCCGCATAGACCCCTCCCTCGATCTGGGCAACACAACCATCTTAGGTCCACGATGCCCCCCCAGCCACATACCTCCTCCATTGAGGACCTCCAGATCAGGTGATGGCCCGCGTCCCACCTCCCTGACGGCTTGTCCCGACCCTATTCTACTGCCCTAGTTGAACCTTGCAACCCACAACCTCTCTAGTCCACCGTAGTGCGTTTTCCTCCAACATCCCAACACCTCTCTTGGTCCACATCCGCTCCACCCCATGCTTCAGATCTGGAATGACCAGATTACTACCACTCTATGACCCAATGACGCCTCTTCTGGCCAGAACCTCCTAACAGTGGCTCCTCCCAACGACCCCACGACCTGGCTGCGGTCGAACCGCACCAAAACAATCCGCGATCGGTCACTGAACTCTTCTAGCCTGTGCTATAATTCTATAAATATGCACCTCCCCATATCCGTGACCCACATACACCGAGGGGCCACCTCCTCCTCTCTGTGTGCAGCCAGGCACCTTTCCGGTATCCCCTCCGGCAGCACCGCCCGTTCAGCCGACCTCCTTCCCAATCGCCGGCCCATTAGGACACTGCCGCCACGAACCTCCAGCCTCCTAGATCCCGAAAAGATCTGGGGGTCCCTACCCAAGCAGTAGTGTCACAATATCTCTTTGACCTACTCGTGTCCCGATTGGTCACCCCCTGCCCCGACTAGATCTGGTGGATCCAGTGTCAGATCACCTTGAGGTACTGTCATACCTTTTTGTAGGACCCAAAATGCCTCAGAAATGGTTCAGGTGGGTCTTCCCAACCTGTAATGTTTTTGAGTGGACCTTCCTGGCCCAGTTTATTCCAATACAGGATTTTCTTGACCCAAAAGGGGTTCACACAGGTACCACACAACCCACTTTGGACCTGCATGAGTTTTTCAAAGCACAGATTAATTTATTTAATATAATTAATTAATTTAATTTTAAAATTAAATTAAATAAATTAAAAATTAATTATGATGGGAAATAATATTCTTAATACCCGAGGAAATTAATTTATTTATTGAATTAAACTAAATTAATTAATTAATTAAACTTTTGGCATTAAAATTAAATTTATTAAAGGACCAAAAAATAATTAAACTATTTTAATTATTTAATTCATTTAATTTAATTAAATAACACTCTTATGTATTTAATATAGTTAATTTTTATCGTGCATTATATTTTAACCACTTACAGGTCTTGAGCACCGGCCTATGTATGTTTTTATTCATTTAATTAATTATTTTAACTACGTGCAATGTTTTTAATTAATTGAATAACAGTATACATTTTTTCTTTTTTTCCCAGTCAATATGTATAAGGGCCTACGTGTCCAAATTCATCAGATGTACATTTACACCCCTAGTTCCCCTCAATTGTGTGTGAGTATTTTTGTACTTTGGATGATGACGATATAAAATGTGGACTCCACCAAGACGAGGTGGTGTATGTTGAGAAAGACAAGGTGGTACTTCAAGACGTGACTAGAAGCTCACCAATATGAGGATGATATAAAGCGTAGAGAATTCCAAGTCTAAGTGTTACTTTAGATGAGTAGCAAACATACAATACGAGGATGAGATGCATCAAGATTCAAATGATAACTCAAGTATGATTTCCCTTAGTTTTTAGATGCTCAAGAACAATCAGGTAGTAGTTTACCTTTATTCATTTATTTATTATTTTGTTCATTTTATAATAGTGGGAAAATACATAAAATAATAAATAATAAAAATGCATAAAGAAGCGACATGTGTTTTTCTATTAATGTTCAGTTGTGAGTGCAACAACATAGATAAACAATATTAATAGAAATAGATTACATTCTTTCAGAGAAAAACAAAAAAAACTCTCAAAGTAATATTAATTCATTACTTCCTTCCATCATTCAAATTTGAACAAAACTGGGCGTTTGAGGTACCAGTCATGCCATAGTTGAGGGTGCCTCTTACTACCGTGGAGTTCTTATGAGGGTGCTGGGCTGACTTAACTAAATTAGTAGTGAGAATTATCTATGTCTAACTTTTTATTATTTTATAGGTAAGCATTGAGTAAATGAGGTTATGATTTTTGAAGCCGGGACTACACTCAGTAGATCAAGGAACCATGAGTTAATGCGGTTGACCAGCCAAATACCTACCTTTAACTCTCTAAGTAGCAGTGTATCCATAGCTTGTAGACTATTAGGGGAGGTTCAAGGATCCTTTCTACTTGAATACTCAATATATAGTGTATTCCAATTATAGTACAAATGGTTTCTAGAATTTAAGAAAATAATGGGAAGCATTTAATAATTAATCAGTTTTTTATAATCTAGTAATGACATAAAAGTACTAATATGATAAAGTTTTTATTTTTATAAAATGGATAGTAATACCATAAGATAAAAACTAAGATAAAATTTGGCTAATTTTAATGTCCAAACAAGCATGAATTTCCAAGTGTACTACAGATGCTTGCAAACATTACTACTATATCAGAAATTCAAGGTGCTGGTGTCCCTACCTGATTAGACACCTTCAGAAGCATGAGTGTAAAATTACTTACATGAGACTCATGAATTAAGAATGTTATGTTTTTTTATAATTATATCATCAAAAACTAATTTTTTTTGTAGATTCAACATTGGATCATAGATGATATCTCATGTAGTCTCATCTCCAAGAAGTTTGCGAGGAGAAAGTGAAACAAATTTTTGAATGTGGTGATTACACTTGATTTGTGTAAACATGAAAGGTAGAATATGTTCTTTTATGAAATCTCATTATTACAACCAATTACTTCAGTTTCATTTAATAGCACAAATGAACATGATATGTAAGCAATTTATTACCTTTTAGGTAAGGTTTTCCAAGTAATAATAATATTAAATAAAGTACCGTCTTTAGTTCTTATGGTGAATAAATTGAAAGACAACGTGAAAAAGGCCAATTCCAAGTTATGTAGAAGGAAAATTCATAATGTACTTCAAATAAAATAGGTTGTTTATTTGACAGGATCTTATTTGCATCTCATAACTTGAAGTAAAATTATGGAAGTTTAAAATGCAATGAACTGAATATAATAAGCAAGTACCCACTTCTCGTTCAGGTATATTCATCAATATAAAATTAATGTTTCTTACATACTTCTTGGGTATTAAATACAATATGATTTTCATATATGTGTATTGAAATAAATTAACCAAGTAAGTATTGAAACATTATATGAATTAAGGTGTTTTCTTCAAGTAGTTGAGATAGGGTGATTCCTAAGTTAGCAACGAGACACACATAACTTCTAATTACCAAGTGAATTGATTCAAGTTGAGTAAGTTCTTGAGTCTAACCAAAAAATTTATCTCATGTTCCCTTTGGACATAATGAGACATTATTCCAATTTTAGGAATGAATGCTATTTTTGGTAACATACACAACAAATAGTTCAATGATACATGAATCATACAAAAATAATGATGAATATAAAAAATGTAATACTTTTACCTTGTTGCGGAAAGATAATTATTTGTCAAGAAAAACTAAAAGTATACATCAAGTATATACCCAATATGGTATTTTGGGTCATCACAACTAAACATATTTAGTGTAATTGACGTATTTAGTTTGGACAAAGAAACCTTTAGAAATAAATTTATGTCACAAAGATTATGGAATTAGTTCAACAAGTGAGAATAAACTATTTCAAAGGAAAGATATTGGTAAAGATACTTCATAATATTCCTTTAAGTTATTAAGGAATGTAATAGTGACGTATAAAAATAGTTAGAAGACATTAGTTGCTTCGGATTGTCATGCCGAAGAATATCTTGACCAAGCATTCATCGATCATCATAATGTAGCATGGAGTTATTCCTAAACACACATTACCTTGTCTACATTACTAAATTGATTCCGATAAGGAGGACCGATGATGAGTCTTACATTTTAACATTGATCAAAAAAATGTAGCATGAAAAAATTCCTAAATGCACATTTTATGCATCAAAGTAATGATGTAAGTAGCATCAATGTTACAACCTACAGTAACTTCCATCTTATTTCAAGATGTGCTTTGAAAATAACGGTGAAATCCCATAACTCTTATGACAACTAAAAATTGAAAAATGGATATCATACAAGTTATAGTATTATGAAAATACATTATGTAATAGGACTTGTTAAAGATTAATATCATTTGTTAATATTAAAACAAACATACATCAAGATAAACACATGGTACATCTATGTAATTATCCTAATAGTTTCTTAGTATATTACCTAAATCCCTAAGATAGAAAAGTGGTTGTCAAGTGATTGACTACATTTCTATAAAATGGTTCACATCTATACTTGAGATAGTGAGAGAAATATTAACTTGGATTTAGTCAATGCTCGAGATGAACAAATGGTTAGCATATAAACAAGTTCCACAAGTACTTATGGAAGAGGTATGTTCTAGAGACACATACTGTGTAGGAAGGTTAAAGCCATGGTGATGGTTTTGAGTTCACTGTAGTTAGTGATACATTATTCATTAAGAATAATAATTCATACAAGTGGGAAGTATATAGAAATTAGTGAATTTTGACAAGACTAACAAAATTCAATAATCGATTTCATGTATCAAAGTGAAAAGGGTATTCTAAATTGAATACTACGATGGGTATTCAAGTGAATTAATACAAGGGTGGTACCAGAATAGTACCAATAAGTCTTGATTGGTTATACCAAGTCAGTATTCCTAAATCCATTAAAATTTTACTTGTCATAGCTAACTTCTAAGATCATTTTATTAGATATTGCATGTCAAAATCAACTTTCGTGGAAGGTGTCTATATGACACCACCAAAAAGATATTGTGACATAACAGGATGACAATAAAGGTTTCAAGTTATTGAAATCCAGTTTAGGATTAAAGTAAGAAACAAGATATTTGAGAATTCATTTGGAATGAATATTTTTCATGTGTATACCAAATGTTAGTGGGATCACCAAGGTTTATCAATAGAAATATGTTTGGCAACATTTGGAAAATAGATATTGGTCTTACAGTTAGTTAAGACAAGGATAAAAGTAATTCTATAGTGATTGACTTAAATTAGAAACCTAATTTCTAGAGAACAAGATCTACTGAGGTAGATATATTGGTTTCTTAGAACTATTAAATCATATATATAGTGACATGGTATTGAAAAATAAAAGTTGGAAAAATTATAGTTATGAATTGTTGCCAATATCACATGGCATAATCTCTCCAGGATGACATGTTCAGAACTCGAGGGGAGATTAAAGTTGTGAGTTGTGTACCATATGCTTCATAAATGGATCAATCACATATTACATGATATGTACAAGAATTAATATTATCTTGATATACTATATAGTAGGAAAATATCAATTATATATAGGAGAAATGTAAGTGAAGTAATCAAAACTATCATATTTTACTTCTGCAAGTGCAAAGTTGTGTACCTGGAAAGTGGAGAACAAGGATACTAGTTATTGTGGGACAGAAAATAGTATTCCTTAGATCGATTTGATATAGTATCATAATAAGTATAAATTGTTGAACAAGACAAGATCATATAATCCAGTGGTATCCATACCTATAAATACTGAGTACGTTGCAACTTCTAAGGCAGTTAAGAAGAAATTGAATGCAAAGATTTTTTCTAGTTTTTGGAATCGCACCAAGTAAGTAAGGTATTATCATAATGTAAAATATGATATTATTACTAGCCAATATGAAAAGTTATGACAGTGTACAAAAGTGGTATACTTGGGGATATAATATCTTGAGAGGTTTTACTCATGAAGATAAGGTCGCCTATAACAGAATTTCCATGTAGTGAAAACATGGCAGACCCAGTAGCTAAAGCCTTTACACTGCAGAAACATGATCTTTATCATGTGATTAGCTAACAAGCATAGTTATAAATTTGGATCAAGTGCAAGTGGGAGTGTTGAAATAGTGGTTTCCCTAGAACCAACTATGCAGTAATTTTTATTACCATATCGTGTATACTGGTTTGATATACATGATGTTTACTTGAATTTTAGTGTAGAAATTTCTGGGTACACTATTAAATGGTAATGTCCTAGATTAATTATTGTATAAAAAGTTTATAGTCGATCCTAGGCTTTAATGAGAACCTCGAGATACTATGACATTAATATTAAACAAAGGTCCTATGGTCTAGATGTATCTTACTAATTGGACACAGTAGATGTTTTACTATCAGGTGTTGGGGGATCATAACCATTAAGACTTCTTCTCATGAAGTTTGTACTTGGTGATCTCTATTAGTGAGATCATGAGTAAAGACCTACCAATAGGAACAACATAAGTTTTGGTGTCATTGGATGTTCCTATCTACGAACATGTGTATTGGTCTCTTGACTTGATATCATTATCAGTGTGTACTATTTGATTGAGTACATTGATGCAAGGAAAAAACCATGGTATTTAATTCGTGGTGAGGTAGGTTGTGTTGGGTAAATTTTTAGTGGTATGACATTGGTTGAATGGTCAAGAAAGGATTTGTCTCTTCCAAGTTTAAGGAAATTTTTTATCTCAGGCTTGGTTAATCAGGATGGTGCTACCTTCATAAAGATTTGGCCAAAGCATTTGAAAGGTAAATTCATACGGTTAGATCAATAAATAATAAATAAATAAAAGGACGATGACACAAGTGTGTATCATGCTTTATGAAATATTTAAATACAAAGAGATTACAGTACACAGTATGTGTTTGTTGGTTGGTAGTCATTTCTATAACTATCCTTATCTCTTTAGGGGCCTTGATTGGTTGCTAGAATCCACTCTTGGTATATGGATTTTATTCACTAGTATCGAGATAAGGGCTTAGAGGGTCACACACAATAGTGTATTTTATAATTTTCCCTATTCAGTTAAATAGGTATATAGGACATAGTGGGACCCACCATGGGGTCGGGGTATTGTCCAAGGTATCAATTAATGATAATTAAATAAATAAATTATTATTCAAGTTATGAATAACTTGGATAAAATTTATTTAAATGTATTTACAAGTTAATTAATTATGTGGAAATATTAAGTGAATGAATATTATATTGATATTCAAGGTTCATTTAATATTTTGCAGGATTTTGAGTCAAGTTAATGACTCAGGTTTATCATGTAATATATATTTTATATATTAAAAGTATGTGATGAAATAATAAATAATATTAACAGAGTTTAGTTCATAATAATTATTTATTGAGTGGATGTTTAAATAAATGGGAGCCGAGGAACCCACTAGTTATTTAGAAACTCCACTATAAATAAAGGGAAGGCTCTCTCACTAGGGGAATATTCATTCATTTATGGAATGAAAACCAGATCCTATCTCACATACCACTTACTAGAGAGAGAATCAGTCGATCCAAGTGTTCATATTTAGTTCTTCCTCAAGCATTAAAAGCATCTTGATGCGGTGATCATTGGGATGTTGAAGGCATCATCAGATCTCCGTGCTAGCACTCAGAATTCAACGATCGATGTTCCAGTGAATATTTGAAGTGAATGTGGATGATCTAGAGGGTTCCTACTATATATCTTTTGAACAATGATCACCATCAAAAATTTTATGTTGAGTGAAAATTCAAATCTGAATAGGTATGTTTTTTAGTTTTAATTTATGTGAACTTTTAATTTACGTGAGATCCTAGGACCTGTCCAGGGATCAGATTGTCAGTGATGATAAGTTTCTCCGTCCTGTTGATGGAATTTTTAAAATCCCTGGCCCATCATCTTCTGCTACATGACCTGGTACGTTCATGCTTGACGCATGTCAAGGTATGTATATTGATAAGATACTGAAGATATTTAGTATGGAATAATACAAGAGGGGAGTTTTCCAATGTCACATGGAATTTATCTTTATAGGAAAATGTGTTTTAATACACATGAGGGAATATAAAGAATGAAAAGAATTCCATACATATCAGTGATTGGGTCAATCATGTATTCTATATTACATACTTGGATAGATATTTCCTAAAACTTGATTACGGTAAGATGATATCAAACTGACCAAGGTGACTGCCATTGGATGGCAGTCAAGACTATACTTAAGTACCTGAGGCATAATAAGGATATGTTCCTAGTCTACAGGGGAGATGGGGAACTATTTATCATAGGATATACATGGATTGATCTAGTATGTTATAAATGGTTTTATGATTAATTATTTTTGGATCTAGTGAAGGGGAAGTGATTTTTGGTCAGATTTCAAAGTTTTTTAGCACCATTATTTGTTTTTTACAATGATTTTGATGTAAGTGTATTCTCTCTTATCTCCAATTGATTTAAAAATCGAAGGATTAGTTTTTATTAAATGATTTTTTGGAAATGGTTTTGAAATATTTGTGTGATTATTAATGTAAAATCATTGTTTTTATGGCCATAGAATTTGGAAAAAATGGATTGATTTTGAAAAAAACCCTTTTGTTTGTAATTTTAAAATGAAGATTTTAAAATTATGATTTGTTTTTGAAGTATGTAAAGTGTTTACTGATATGATTTAAATAATGAAAAGGTTTTATGTGGAATGGTTTGGTATGGGTATTTGGAATACATGGTTGGCATGGGTTCATTTCATTTGATGTGACCCTAAATAAGGGGTGTGTACCATTGGGGTACAAGGACACGACCCTAGATAAGGGGCATGTTATATTGGGGAACTTGGACATTGGTCACCTTATGAAGACTTTGTAGATCAACTGGAGACTTCTCATGAGTATGGAACTGTCACTTGGTTATGTATGGTGTGTGTTCAGGGACATGGTTAAGAGTATGGAAAATAAATTAATAAATAGTTTAGAGGCCATATTTTATTTCTTTCCATGGAAAAATATTTTGTATATGATATAAATTATTTTTACTACTTAAAAATATTTTATATAAATTGTAATAATAAGTATTTTCATAGTGTTTTGAGTTGGGAAGTCATTGGGGAAATACTACTGAGTTTAGAATCACCCTGTTGTTGGGAACTATTGTGAGTTTGCAAATGTTTTTAGTTTGGTTCTCTCCGAGTATGTCTTTTGGTTTTTGCTTGAACTCTAATATGGTTTATTGGTTTGGTTATGTTTTTAATTTTATTTTATACTCATTCATGATGTATAGGTTTGGTTGTTTATTGTTTATGTAGTTTGGGTATCTTATCTTTAAAAGGGAAAATCATACCCCAAATGTTCTTGAGACCCTTGGCTTGTGGTATAGGGCTTGAAAATTTTATAAGAAGCAGTTTAATAACTTTAAACTAAAGCATACAATTATTCAAAATATATAGACAACTTATAATCATGAATAATAAACTAGTAAATAACCATAAATAAATGAACATTTCATAAATTTAAACATGATACAATCCAAGGGACTTAAGGCCACATTCATCTGGGATTTTGGGCCACTCAATGTAATAAAATAGGCATGGTGGGTGCTTTTCCTTCCTTATGGGAAGGAATGATACTTAACCAACTAGGTTTACTTAGTGTGAGTGTTATTTGTGGTTTTTAATCTAGTATAAATAATATATATATATATATATATAACCCAATGAAGGAAGAGAGATAATGACTCCTGAGTCCTACCTCCAGTAGGCTCTGGGTTGGCGACTAACACTGAAGGTATAAAATCTAAAAAATGGGAGGAATTTCCCTTTATAATATAAAATAGTATTGGGATATATGATAAAAAACCATAAAGAAAATATAGTAGATAAAATAAAGGTAAACTATAATAAAATTATATGTGGTGACTCAACAATAGCTCCAACCCAAACTAGAAATGTCCAGATCTATTCCCAAAGTCCTCCAGGATGACTGAAAAACTTTTTTTATATGTAGGGTGAGCATAAAAGGTATACTAAGTAGGTACGAAACCAAGGTTTTAAGTGAAAATTTAAAAAGATCATGCTAATTCACTAGTGAAAAATAAATAATTTCGACATCCCTCTCATCACCCATTATCTTGGGAAGTGGTAGTGGTGTTACTGGCCTTAAGTGATATCCCCAAGACACCAAAGGATAAAAATAAATTCCAAGGGTCTCAATAACATTTAGGGGATGATTTTAACTTTGATAAATTAAACATTAAAAGAAAAAAAAACAATTACAAACAACCATTATATGAAGTATGAGTACAAAATACAACATAAAAGATAACCAAACCAACATAACACATCAGAGTACAAGAAGAAACCAAAATACATACTCAAGAGGACCAAAAGGCCACAAAACTAAAAAATTAAAAGTGACATCAAACAACAACACACCATCCACTCCAAGAGAAAAATCCACATTCCAATCCATAGTATTAATAAGTATCACTAAAGAACTGAGATACCGTGACTTTACTTGTGTCTTGATAGATGAAATATGAAAATGAACAATAGTTCCAAAGCAGGGGGTGAGTCTAAAATCAATATAATTTCTCCAATGACTTCCCAACTCATTCCAATATGACAAATATTGTTAGAACATTTTATAAAACAATTTTAAATATTAAAAATAGTTCATATCAAACCCATAATCCAGTTTTCCAAGGAAAAAATCAACAAAGAATTTAAACCATTTATCATTTAATTTGGAATATTATTTTCTATATACACACACACAACCACACACATACTAAATCTCAGTGTAACCATTTATAGTGGAAATTAATTTTCATACTCCATACCATTTTTATGGTGGTACTTTACAACCATTATACATTCAATTCAACTCACTTCCAAACATTTATTCCAACATCATGCCAAGTAATTAACTAAAAACCAATTTACTTGAATTTTTTTTCACATAAAACCAATTCCTTATTTTAATGAATTTTAGAAACCTCTTTACATGTGTCAAAAACCAAAACATAATTTTAAAACATCATTTTCAAATTACTAAAAATGAGATTTTCCAAAACCCAATCAACTTTACACAATTTCAAAGAAAATACCAAAAAAATATTTCCATCAAGAGTCGTACAAATATCTCAAATACATTTTAAGAAAATAATTCCATTAAAACTAAGACTTCAAGTCTAAATCAAGTGGAGTTGATATAGAATCCACACACTTCACAAATGTTGGTGATAACAAAGAATGACCCAAAAAAACTCCAAGATCCGATCACAACTAGATCCATAAAGGTATCATCATAAAGCCATTAATAACACAGAGATGTATCCAAAATAGACTAGATATATGGTTCTTAGAGAGAGAAGAACCTTGGATATAATAATAATGAGGAAGAACAGGCACTTACAGATTAATCTGAGTCTTTAACACACTTTTATTCACTTATGGATCACTCTCATATTGAATGAGATCATCTCTCACATATTGGGAGAAAAAGGATTTCAAGTTATGGAGAGATTGGGGGAAAACAAGATTTTAAGGGGTTAATTTAGATCAGATAAAGTTTTTAAGGAGGGAAAACTGTATGCCAAATGGTTAGGATATACAGTTTGGAAAACCATGTGCCAACCATATAATGGTAATGTCTTAAGAACATACCTTGCATGGTTGTCTTACATAGTAAAACAAACCATGCATCAACCATGAATTTACCTATGTTTTAAGATTTACAGTTTCTCTGAGGAATTTTCATAGTTTGGACAAACTATTTTCCAACTGTGCACCTGTCCAGTTCCCACTGTCTTCCATTAAACGGTTTCCTAGATATTTTTCACGGCTTCTACTAACCATTCACAAACCAAAACCCTCTATAAAATCCTAAAAAACATTAAAAAACCCCAATTAACCTCTTGAAACTTAAACCAAGAATTATATTGACTTAATATAATTTAATAAAGGGTCATTTAATTGAAACCAAGGGTGATATATTCTCCCCAACATTGGTATTTACATACCTATAAAGTTGAAAACCCCCATTTTCCTAGAAGAGTTTTGGCCATTTCTCTGCCATTTTCTTCTCATTCTCTCATGTTTCTTCCTGAATCCAACCACGTTTCCAAAACATCCAGGCTATACTGATGCTTTTACAATGCAGTATTTTCTCTTTCCTATTGAAAATTTGTACTATAACATTAATCAATGTAGCATCTGGATCTAAGTTAACATGATCCCATCAAATCACATGGTCAGGATTAGTTTGGTACTTCTTTAACTGAGACACATGAAACACATTGTGCACTAAACTAAACCCTGGAGGAAAATACAACTGATATTCCACCTCACCCACACATTCAATTATATCAATAAGGGAATATGTATTGAGGATATAACTTTAATTACTTACCAAAGCGATGATTACAAATACTTGGACAGATTACCAAGAAAACATGATCAGTCACATCAAACAAAAATGATCATCAATGAAGATCCACATATGATTTCAGAAAAATACGATCTATCTCCATTCTCTTTCTGAACAACCAAATCTTATCTATTTTATCTTGCACAAGGTTGAGTCCCATTAGTGAAGTCTCACTTATTTCCACCCAAAAAAGTGGAGAAATAAAAGGATGCCCATATAATTCTTCAAAAGGAGACATATGTATTGAGTCCTAGTAGCTATTATTATATGATAACTCTAATAATGGTAAATTATCCCCCCATGAGCCACTAAAAACAATTACAGAAGCCCTAAGAATTTCCTCCAACATTTGTATTATCTGTTCAGACTATCCATCTATTTGAGGATGATAAGTCATACTCATAGTCAACTACATTCCAAGGGATTACTGCATGGATTTAAAAAAAGGAGACATAAAATTGTGGTCTCTATCTAATACAATTGAGACTGGAATATTGTTCATCTTTAAAATTTCACAAATATACATTTTTTATTGGTTTTACACTGAATTAGTTTCATGAATTGAAATGGAGTGAGCCGACTTTGTGAGACGATCCACTATCACTCATATGGAATCATGTTTTATATCCATCCTTGGTAGAACTATTATAAAATAAATTGATATATACTCCCATTTACACATAGTAATTAAAAAATATTACAAAATACCCATTGTTCGTTGGTGTTCCACCTTTACCAAATGATAGGCGAGGCATCTCGATACATACTCTACTATAAATCTTTTCACGCCAACCAACTAGAACTGTAGTTTAAATTCTTTATAAATTTTCTGAATTCTGGGGCAAACAACTCATCTCAAATGGTGGTAGGCACTAAGAAGTATTCCTAAAAAGAAAAAGGTATGACCATATGATCTCTAAATAAAAACACCAAATTCCCATCCATCATCCATCCATCAATGGTCTCCTCTCCATTGAGTTTTTACCTCATAGTAACAAAATTAGGATCAAATATTTGAGAAAATATAACCTGCTCAACAAAATCAGTAACAAACAAAACTGGAAAGAAAATTGCAAAACTACCTTGATCAGAACAATCAAGATGCATATCTTATATAAATGAAATTAGTTTCCACTGGTCCAAATCCTCTTTAGCTAACCAGGAATATGAATTAATGATCAATTCATCTTCCACAAAGTTCCCTTCACATGGTGTATACATCAAGTTTAAGTCAAACATCTATAGATACTTCATCTATCTACGATACCTTAAATTCATATCACTTTGTTATAAAATGTGTTTCAAGCTATTATGATCTGTAAACACTATTAATTTATCACCAAATATGTAATTTTAATTCCCCAATAACTTATATATAAATCTATCTCTTAGTAAAATGAAATAAATAATTCTTAAATGAAAGAAACATTTTTTTATTGAAGAAGTACATTAAAAAAAGTACTAAAATGTATCCTCAAACTAAGATGGTGGTAATACTAAACCTATAAATATCATCATCAACAAACAAGGACAACTTATAACAAGCATGATAACTATGATGTCATAACCCACGTCTTTGGGATCTTCCATGAGTAGAAACTTAACAAAGAGGAAGAGAGAGAGAGAAAAAAAGGAACATAAAAATAGGCCTCATCTTTATGGGTAGATGACCTAGAAATTTGATAATCTTGGTTAAAATAAAATGTGGGTTGACTTAATGTATTTATACATAAAATGGCCATTTGATATAGTTTCTGAATCCCTTTTAAAATAAAATGAAAGTAAATAAAACTAAAAGTAACCGCTAAACTTATTTACACACACACACACATATATATGTGTGTGTGCACGTGTGTACATGTGTGTGTTTATGTCTTAACTAATTAACATAAAAAATGGTTTTATTTAAATACATCTATATATTAACACAATATTTTTAGATCTATTTTGATAATTAAAAAAGGTTTGTTCAAAGTTATATAATTTTTTATTTTTTTCTATTAAATGAGATGGTGTTTTGCTTGAAATAAATATAATCCCTGTTTATTTTATAAAAAATATAATCTTATTTTTTTAAATTCTAACTTTGTATCTCATGAAATAATAATAATAAAAAATTAAATATGGAAAACATAATTTTTTAACAAAAATATTATAATATTATTTTATAAATTATAATAAGTTACTTATGTTACAATAGAAGGTATATACTTAAAATACAAGTATGTTAAGTGGATTACTTGAAAAAAAAGATAATATATGATATATTTAGTTTATGAAAATTAAATGACACATTATATTATTTTATAAATTTTTATCCATAATAAAAGATATTTGAGGAAGTATATAATTATGTCATGAATATTTTTATTTTGAAATAATAATAATAATAATATATTTTATTAATTTTAGGTATAATATTATTTATATAATGAATTAGTATACTTATATATATGTATATATATATTCATAGTAATGATAATGAAAATAATAAAAAATAAGGGTAATAAAATAAAATAGATCTAAATATATTATTAAGTCAAAACATTAATAATTATTAATTTTTATAATAATTATTAAAATATAAAATAATAATTAAAAAAATTAAAATAGGAAATCAGGTTGTGGTAGGGGGTTTCAAAACTGATGCTTTCCCCTCCCCTATGTCATCTTCTCCAAATTGGAGTTGCAACCGCAGTAACAGACAAAAAGGAAATGAATATGACACTCCACTTATTTATTGAGGGTCATACTGTGAGTGATGTTCCTCAACAGGGGGATCTCATGACTCAAGGGTATTCACATGTGGACAAAGCCGACACACCCTACCGGTGGTCAGTTGACCTGCAAGAAACACCAACAAACTCATGATTGATTCATACATCGTTTTGCTTGTGGAAGGACTCTCCCTCAAATCGGTTGACAAAAATGCGTGTTGGATTTGGGGGATGTGGATGAACTGAAAATTATTTGAGGTATTTTTAAATTACATTTTGGGTTTTGGGTTCCTATAAATACTAGTTCTGTTCTATTTAGAGTCCTATATTATAGAAAAGTAGATATTCCTTTTCAGTAAGAAATATGGATTTCCACACTGATCCGGTTATGCATTTGCTTCTTTTTGGGTGTCTATTATTTTTATAAAACACTCAAAGACATTGAAATAGGTAAAAAGGGAAGCAGATCTTGTAAACCTGCCTGCAATAACTATCTTACTTTTCCAGCTTTGTAGATATTTGTTAGTCTTTGTGTTATCTTCATTGTGAGAGGGATTGATCCTAAAAACCAGTCTGAGTAGGATCACTCTACAACTTAAATTCAAGAGTAAGGGATCTTATTTTTTAAATATGTTTATATGATTCAATGTCTATATGTTTTAGGTATTTTATCCCAAATGGTTTTAGTTAGATTTATATTATTTATTACTTGATTGTTCAAATAATTTTTATGTTTATCGTAGTAATGGAACTATGTATTTTTCACACATTTACTTCTTTTCAAAATTTTCCTCGGAAGCCAATTTATTTAAATATTATTTATTTTTAAGGAAACTTCTTTTTTTGAACTGGTTTCTGATATTTAGAAAATATATGTCAATTTTCCATAGCCGACTTCTATTATTTATTTCATGACTCTCTAAATAATTTATGTAGTATATCTTTTTGATAGTAAGAGAGATATATTTTTAAGCAATTATTTCTTTTTGAACTTATTACTATCAATGATTTTTATTTCAAAAGTATTTATGTGCAAATGAATTTTTGTGAAAAATATTCTTAAACAATTCAAGTGGTTATGCATTTTAGTCTTTATATATCAATTTATTTTAGTCTATTACTAATATTTATTACATGACTATTTAAATAATTTTATATTATATCATTATGAAAAAAGAGGAATTTTATTAAAACTATGCCTAATTTTTTAAACTATTTATGAATTTTATATTTTTATACGCAAAATTAATTTAGTCCATAAACAGTGTATTTATAATGGTATTTTGATTTTTTTGTGATGGAAATGTGATTATTTTTATGTTATGCCTCAATGATTCTTGTTGGTCTTAAATTAAAAAATTTATACATGACATTTATTTGGTCCGTGAGATTTATTTTCTGGAAATTTATTTTGAATAATTAAATAACTAAAATTTGGATCTTATAAATAAAATTAATGCCATTATTTTTTTTAAAATTATTATCTAATAATAATGTTGCAAATATATATTTATATATATGCATGTAAACACACACACACATCTTTACATGTTAAAAATAATGTCTGCCCATGGATTTCTCTTTGTAAAATTAATTGAAAGGTTTAAATAATTTTAATTGGGCCTATGTAAGTACAAATGAAGTTATCAAATTTTAAAAATTTATTTTTAAGTTACAAGTGTTTTTAATTTCAAACAATTATATGTATAAATATGTTATAATAAAATGTTTTGTTTTTAAACATGTATATATATATATATTATTATACAAAACAAATTTCTAATTTGATGATATTAAACACATGTATATAAACGTATGTATAAATATTTTAATTTATTTAAATATATTTTATTCTTGATGTTTATGTAAAACTGTTATAAACATATATAGGTTTGTGAATGTATATATTTCATTTCATCAAAAACTACTTTTATCATAACACATGTATAATAATTTAATTTATTTTTATGAAATGGACATGAAAGCTCAAAATTTTGAAGAACTTCATAGTCCTTATGATGTAAAATACAAGTTATAATGTTTTTAATTCCAAAATATCACACTTGGATATAATATGAATGAAGACAAGGGATGAGGAGCGAACCGAAACCCATATGGGGATTTTGTCCAATCATGTGATGGGTGCACCCAGAATTATATAGCGCTCTAATGAATTGGGTAATGTTTTAATTTCATGATATGTCATGTATGGTGCACAGAAGGTGTATCCTTAGAACATTATGGGATTAGGGAGTGAACCAAATCCATCACGGGTCTACGTCCACCATGTTATGTTTTCTCAGGAGTGAACTAAGAATCCATGCTTTGATCCAAGGTGCCTTTGAGAATTAATCATGAATGCTTATAATTTTTGAGTGAAATTGATATTATTTTATGAATTAATGAAGTATACTTTCCAATGTTATATATATATTTAAATCCTTTTAGCTAAAATGTTTATTTTGAAAAGTGATCATGATTTCTTAAGCCTGCATTATCAAACTTTATAACATGTTTTACTTTTTATATTGTATTGAGAAACTATATTTGGTTTCCTTATGTTTTTAAAACCCATTAATGAGATTTTTATCACTCACCTTATGTTTTAAAAACCTATTTTCATAGGGAATAAGGATATGTAGAAGAGAGATAGTGGTTGAGGTTTCGATAAGGTGTTTAACCTCTGTAAATAATATATATAATTTTGGTCTTTTATTTTATAGGTTGTGTAATAAAAATTTCTCCAATGTATCTGGATTATTTAAAACTCTAAAACTTTTCAATCTCATGTTGTGTTATAAATATAGAAATTATATATATAAAGGGGAATAGGTTTCTAGGTCATCATAGTTGGTATTAGAGCTAAGGTTTAGAAAACTTTAGAGGTTGAGATATAGAGAAACCCTTTGAACCTTTAGAGGTATTTCATATATTTTTTAAGGGTTTTACATTAAGGATAAATAAAGATTTAGACTTCAAGTAATTTTATACCATGAGTTTATCATGTATAAGGGGTAACTTAAAATCTATTATTTTTTATCAGTAGGATAAAATATAATTTAGATATGTAAGGGGAAGAACCTCGCACAACACTCTTATCCCTTCACGAGGACTTACTTGCAATAATTATTGTGAAGTCAAGATTGCATTGATTTGAAACCTTTTACAATTTTAAACTTTCCTGTATGACTCTTTGAGACACATCAAAAACCTCTTATATATCATGGAATCATCAAGGATCATGTCTCACCTATGATCAAATATTAATCTCCCAACTCTTTGACCTTTATCACCAAGGGAGGTACCACTAGGTAATTTTCAAATATTTCACCTTGTATAGATATTATGATGCACTATTTGATTTTAGAATAGCTTTTGAGGAGGGAGAGATATGAGAAACCAATATATATATCTAGTCTGGGATTCCAGAATTTTTGGAAACTTAGGAAATATATTAGAGGAACCAAATTTATAAAATTTAAAATCCGACTATGTTAGGATATTTTATAAAAACCTGGTCCATGCTGATGTTTTGAAACTATATGTTAGAAGCAATTTTTTTCAAAAGGTACATAATATTCTCTATCAGTATGATCTGAGTTGTACAAATTATGTATGGAATAAGGAATTGGGAGACTTTGAAAATGCATTGAGGTATTTTTATACTAAGTAGACCCACGCTCTTCGTGATTAATGTGACAATGGGAATTGGGGGATTCTTATTGGCAGGAGGTAAGCAACCATGAAACCAAGATTATATTTTAATGTTTTATTATTTCTATGTAATATGTAATAAAATTGTGAGAACAAAATTTTTTAAGGGGGTAGAATGTAATCCCCCAATAATTACTATATAAACATTTCTCTTAGTAAAATGAAATAAATAATTATTAAAGGAAAGAAACTTTTTTTATTGAATCAATACATTAAAAACAATACAAAAACGTCTCCTTGGACTAAGAATTTGGTAATAATAAAATTATAATTATCATCATCAATAAACAAGGAAAACTTATAACAAACATGATAACTGAGATGTCATAAACCATGTATTTGGGATCTTCTATGAGTATAAATCCAATGAAGTGGATGAGATATAGAGCACAAAGGAACCTAAAAATAGGCATCATCATTACAAGTAGAGGATCTAAAATTTTGATAAATTTTCTAGAAGAAAATTAGGGTTGAGGTAATGAATTTATACATAAAATGACTATTTCATATAACTGTTTAATCCCTTTTAAAATAAAATGATAGTAAATAAAACTAAAAATATCTGTTACACTTATTTACACACACACACACACACATTCCTGTGTGTGTTTATTTCATGACTAATTAACATTAAAAAGGGGTTTATTTAAATACATCTATATATTAATAGAATATTTTGAGATCTATTTTATTAATTATAAAAGTTTTCTTCAAATCTATATAATTTTTTATTTTTTATTTTAAATGTGATGGGGTTTCACTCACATGAAATGTAATCCCAGATTATTTTGTGAAAAATATAATCTTATTTTTGTAAATACTAACTTTTTTAATCATGAAATAATAATAAGAAAAAATATACATATGGAAAACATAATAATGTATCAAAAATTTTATAATATTATTTTATAAATTATAAAAATTTACTTATGTTATAATATAATGTATATACTTAAAATATAATTGTGTTAAGTGACTTACTTGAAAACAAGATAATATATGGTATATTTAGTTTGTAAAAATTAAATGAAACATTACATTATTTTATAAATTTTTATCCATAATAAAAGATATTGGAGGAAGTATATAATTATATCATGAATATTATTATTTTTAAAAAATAGTAATAATAATATATTTGATTAATTTTAAGTGGATAATTATTTGTAGAAGGAATTAGTATAATTATATATATATATATTAATAATAATTAAAATGAAAATAATAAAAAATAAGGGTAATAAAATATAATAGATATAAATAGATTAATAAGTCAAAAAATTAATAATAATTAATTTTTATAATAATTATTAAATGATAAAATAATAATTAAAAACATTAAAAGAAGAAATTGGGTTTTGGGAGGGGGTTTGAAGCCGATGCTTTCCCCTCCCCCTGTGTCACCTTCTCCAAGTCTGAGTTGTGACTTCAGTCACAATAGGTAAGGAAATGAAGCTGACACTCCACTTGTTCATTGAGGGTTATCCTGCGAGTGATGTGCTTTGACTGGGGGATCCCATAACTTGAGGGAACTCATGTGCAGATGAAGCTGACACACCCTGCCGACGTTCGGTCGACCTACAACTCACACCAGTGAACTTGTGATGGCTTTAGATGTCATTTCTCTTATGGAAAAACTCTCCCATGAATCTCTTGACACAAATGTCTCTTAGATTTCAGGGATGCAGACGAATTAAAAAGTATTTTAGGTATTTTTAAATCATGTTTTAGGTTTTTGGTTCCCATGTTCACCAGTTCTATTCTGTTTAAAGTCTTATTTTATAGGAAAGTAGATATTCTGTATCAGTAAGAAATATGGCTATCCACATTGATATGGTTATGAATTTTATTATTTTTGGGTGTGTGTTATTTGTATAAAATACTCTGAGATGTTGAAATAGGGAAAAAGGGAAGCAAGTCTTATGAACCTGCCCGCAATAGCTAGCTTATCTTTTCAGATTTACAAATCTTTGTTAGTTTTTATGTTATTGTCATTGTGAGAGGGACTGATTCTAAAAACCAGTCTGAGTAGGAGCACTATGCAACCTAAATTTAAAATTAAAGAATCTTATTTTGTAAATATGTCTAAATTATTCAAAGTTTTTTTTCTTCAGGTATTTTATTACAAATGGTTTTAGTTATGTTTT
Source organism: Viscum album (assembly GCA_963277665.1). Taxonomy (NCBI): domain Eukaryota; kingdom Viridiplantae; phylum Streptophyta; class Magnoliopsida; order Santalales; family Viscaceae; genus Viscum; species Viscum album. The sequence goes on along the minus strand of OY728140.1, from coordinate 641,289,890 downwards.
TAGTATTTATTACTTGATTATTAAAATATTTTTATGTTTATGATAGTAAGGGAACTATGTATTTTTTCACGCATTTATTTATTTTCAAAATTTGTCTAGGAAGTTAATTTATTTAAATATTATTTATGTGTAAGGAAACTTGTTTTTCAAAACTGTTTTCTATTCTTTTGAAATTATATGTCAATTTCCATAGTCATCTTCTATTATTTATTTCATTAATATCTAAATAATTTATGTAGTATATCTTTGTGATAGTAAGAGAAATCTATTTTTGAAGAAATTTTTTCTTTTCAAACTTCTTTCTGTCCAGATGTTTTATTTCAAAACAATTTATGTACCAAGTAATTTTTTTGAAAAATATTCTTAAACAATTCAAGTGGTTTTTTCATTTTAGATATTATATTTCAATTTGTTTTAGTTTATTACTAATATTTATTTGATAACTGTTTAAATAATTTTGTATTATATCATTATGATATCAAGAGTTATTTTATTAAATCTATGGATAATTTTTTTTAAATAGTTTATGAATTTGATATTTTTATACGCATAATTATTTTAGTCAATTAGTAGTGTATTTATATCAGTATTTTGATTGTTTTTTTGATGGAAATGTGATACATTTATGTTCTCCCTCAATGATTATTATTGGTTTTAAATAAAAAATTTATAAATGAAGTTTCTTTTGTCAATGAGATTCATTTTCTTAAAATTTATTTTAAATAATTAAAGAACCACTATTGGGATCCTATACATAAAATGAATGTAATTAGATTTTAAAAATTATTGTTTAATAACAACGTTTCAAATGTATGCTTATATATACACATGGATATATATAAACACACACTCACACATCATTGTATGTTAAAAATCATTTCTTCCCATGGATTTCTCTTTTTAATGATAATTTAATGGTTTAAATAATTTTAATTAGGCTTCTATAATAGAAAACTATGTTATCAAATTTTCAGAATTTATGTTTAAGTTAATTTTTTTTAATTTCAAAATATTTTAGGTATAAATATGTTATAAGAAAATGTATTGTTTTTAAACATGTATATATATATGTATGTATCTTTATATGAAACATATTTGTAATCTGATGACAATAAATATATGTATATAAACATATGTATAAATGTTTCAATTTTTGTAAAACTGTTTTATTCTTGATGTTTATATATGTAAATAAACATATGTGTGTGTATCTTTCATTTTATGTAAAAGTATTTTTATTTTTAATATCTATATATATGCGTGTGGGTATGAAATCATGTTTAATTAAAATATCAATATTTATATAAACAAATGAATATATATATATATATGTATCATTTTATGTAAAACTATTATATATATATATATATAAGTATGTGAATGTATATAAGTCATTTCATGCAAAACTACTTTTATCATGACACATGTATAATCAAGAAATTTCTTTTTATGAAATGGACACCAGAGTTCAAAAGTTTATAGAACCTTCACAATCCTTATAATGTAAAATACAAGTTATAATGTTTTTAATTCCATATCATCACACTTTGATATTATATGAATGAAGATTAGGTATGGGAATCGAACCCAAACCCTTATGGGGGTTTTGTCTAATCATGTGACGGGTGCGCCCAAAATTATATAGAACTCCAATTCATTAGGTAATGTTTTAATCTCATGAGATGTCATGTATGGTGTGTGGGAGGTGTATACTAAGCACATTATGGGATTAGGGAGTGAACCTAATCCATCATGGGACTATGTCCACCATGTTATGTTGTATTAGGAAGGAATCAAGAATCCATACTATGATCCAAGGTGCCTTTGAGTATTAATCATGAATGCTTATAAGTTTTCTAGTGAAATCACTATTATTTTATTAATGAATGAAGTGGAATTTAAAATGTTATATATATTGAAATAATTTTATCTAAAATTTTTATTTTGAAAAGTAATAATGGTTTCTTAAGTTTACATTATCGAACTTCATAACATGTTTTACTTTTTATATTGAATTGAAAAACTCTATTTGGTTTCCTTTTGTTTTGAAAACTTCTTACTGAGATTTTTATTTCTCACCCTATGTTTTAAAATCCTATTTTCACTGGGAATAAGTATTCATAGAAGAAATATAATGTTCGAGGCCCCGATAATGTGTTTAACCCTTATAAAGAATATGAACAGTTTTGATCTTATCTTTTATAGGATGTGAAATCAGAATTTATCCGATGTATTTAGACTCTCTAAAACTCTAAACCTTTGAAATATCAGGTTTTTTTTATAAATAAATAAATTATATATATATATAATAGGGAAAAGTTTCTGGTTCATCATAGTAATTATGCTATGTCTATAAAGAATGGACCACAATAGCTAATTCAATGTCATGTGTTGGGTAGTTCTTCTCATGAAACTATAACTGCTGTGAACCATAAGCAACAACATGATCTACCAGCATGAGAATACCATAACGACCCAAAATTTTATCAATGAAAATTACCTTCTTATAATTATATCATTTAGTATAATCACATAAAATCACATTAAGAACATTATACAAACATTATAAATGAAGAATGAATAAAATAAGAGGTATTTTTAGAAGTTAAGGAAACTTTATCGACAGAATAGTAACTTGACCTTAAGAATAGTAATATGACCCTTATGAATAGTAAACTAGAAAATAGAATAGTAAACTCACCCATGAAAGTATAAATAGAATTTAGGAATCCTATAAATGAAAGTATGATATAATTATATCATAGTATACGTAAATAAATGTTTTGAAAATTATTAATTAAGTTTTGGTATTTTTGTAAGTTATAAATATTTTATTAAAATTTTATAAATAATATAACGATTTAAAAGAAAATTTATTTTCATAAAATTTATTCATAAATTAATATTTTTTATTATGATTTTGAGATAATTTTATGAGACCCTATTTAATTTTACATAGTGTTACAAAATCAGTTATAATTTTAAAATCTGTATTTTATAAGTAAATAATGATTTTAATTAAAAATTAAATTCCTCATATTTAGAAAACTATTTTCATAAAATGGAGTTCATTTTTGAATTCTAAATTTCAAAAAAATGTTAGGGTGAATTTTTGGTATTTTTCTAAAATACTTGAATTTTTGGTGAATAGTAAAATACGATAATTTACGGTATATATAAATTATAAGTTAAATACACTATTCATTGAGTAATAACTGATATAAGTTCCATAATATATAAATTACATTTATTATTTTAACATATTTTATTATAATTCTCAAACTATTCATAGTATTGAGTCAAAATAATAAACTAATAAAAAAATAATGAGAAAAAACCCCTCTTCTCCACTATAGATACCACTCCTCACCACCTCTTCTCCTCAAACCTCTCAAGCTTTGAACCTTGTAAACATTATACTCAAATATCTTCCCAAACCTCTCCCCCATGTCCATGAGATCTTGTTCTCATTAAAATACCATAACCTTTTCCCAAAGGAGGAAAAATTCAAGAGGTAAATTCCTCATTCTTTTTATTTTATTTTCTTTTCAAGTTATTTTATTTTATTATTATCTACTCACCAATCATCATCCAAATGGAATGAAAAATAGAGTAACTTAAATATAATTTAATTTTATTTTACTAATATAATAATTCATCATCAAAACCCTCATCCACTCCATTTTATTCTAGAAATGAAAACGTCGTTCACGAGGTGTCAATTTATCACCTTCAAGGAAGACAAATTTTCATTTTTTATTAATGACTTAAATGATGTTAATAAAACCATTTTTATGGTTAAAAAACTTGTTATATATGTATCAGATCCTATTCAATGTTTTAGAGTCATTATATACACATGATGTTAAATAATAAAACAAAACAAGTTTGTTGTGAGTAAAAACTGCCCAAGATAATCCAAACGATTATCACTAACTTTTTATCTAGTGATTCATACTCATACCATATAAAAAAATATTTATAAGATCATTCAACATTATGGATTTTCATCAATAACTTATAACTTGAATTCTGGATTTCTATTTCTATTTTACATGAACTTCCATACTCTTATATACGTAAACCAATCATGAAAAATAAGAAAACGAGCACTCCCAAACGATGAAATTGAACACCATAACTCCTCAAAAAGGATATAAATGAACTTATTAAAATAATAATAAATAAATTAAATGTTTAAAATTTTATGGAATTATTAATTAATGAATCTAATCTTATTATTCATGACATTAAGATCTAATTCAGAACCGTTTCAGACATAAGGTAATGGATTCTACCCGAATCCCAATTTTTCCCTTCGGATTACTCTTTATATCTCCTTACTCCAATGTAACGATTCTTTAATTTTTTTAATTCTTATAAATTCAGTGTATATCTTCCAAACTCATATATCCATATCATATCATCCTTATTTTATGGTAAATACATGTTTTTTTAAAAGGTTCCCTTCTCAAAACTTACCGATAAGCAAATCCGATTAAAGGGAATTTCCCAATTTCTTTTTCATTAACATGTGATATAAATAATATATTTTTAGACACCATTATTTTTATAAAATCAATAATTTTATCATGAAAAACTATCATGGTTCATTTCTGGTTTTTTGGAAACAATTACGCCTTTTCTGTTGTAAAGAATCTTCAATATTTTACCTTAAAAGCCGCACTAAAGTGGCTTTTTTATAAAGTTTACTAAACACTATCTTAATTTTTTTTAATTAATTTGGACACCAGTTATAATTATATTTGACTATTTTACTTTATTATTGTCCACATATGTTCTAAATCTATTCTTTCATGGACACTTTTGGGATACGCGCATTTGTAACGCCTTATGACATGATTATTAAAACCATTCATTTACATGGGAAAACCTTATGTTATGTTTGATTCATTATGTATGATTATTCATTTGGAAAAAATATTAATTAACATTTTATGATGGGTTTTCCCAGATATCACTCCAATTCATTAGGTAATTCTTAGTTTCATGAGACGTCATGTTGGGATAGGGTGTGAACCAGATTCCTTTATGGGACTTTCTCCACCATGTTATATAGTCTTGGAGGTTAGCCCTGACTCATGTTTATGTCATGTTATATGTTGTTTCCATATTCTGATGATTCCAAGATTATATGTTATCAGGTTATAAATGTTATTCTTCTTTATTTTTATTCATGTTTTATGCCTTTTATGCCATCATGGAATTACTTCTATCCCATGTGCTATGTTTCATTCATATGATTATTTACTTAACGGGCTGTTTAGCTCATCCATTTTGTTCATGTATTCCCCGTGGTATCCTATGTATTTATAGGAGCTTAATGGAAGTTAGAATATCATTATAGAGATTAAATAAAATATGTTTTCATGATTTTTGATTATGTACGTAATCTTCCAAAGATACTATAATTTATGATCCTTGGATTGTAATTTAAAGTTAATTATGCTTAAAATCAAGTAATGATTTGTGTAAAAGTATAGGGACTTTATAATTGCAATCAGTGTAAAAGTTTAGTTATTTTTAGTTTTAGGACTAGAAAGCTCTAGCAAAATCCATAACCATAAGACTAAATATAAGAAAACATCCCTAAATTTTGGTTATTATAGATTAAGTGGTTTATCAAGAAAATATTTCCCTATCTAGATACTACAAGTGGACTTGGTTCTAGCACAAATTTACCTAGGAGTAACAACTCTGAAAAGGTGTTCAGGCCCTAACTCACTGTAGCCTAGTACTGAATAATAGGCCTTACTACACACGTATTTTGACACTCTCAAGTGATATGATTTAGGGAATTCATAATCTTATTACAAACCATTATTAAGAGGGAAAATCCCATAAGAATATATGGTTGAAAATATATCATGGATAGCCAAGATTTAAACCTAGGTAATCACAAATTAGGATATAATTTTCATTTTAAATTTTATCTATATATATTCAATGTTTTCTTTTTATATTCTTATTAGCTAGGTATTCAATCCCCCTAATTATAATTTATTTTTCTTAGTTAATGGATGGAAATTGAAGAACCCTCTCCAACAATCAATGTGATAGGCAATGTGGTGATTTCCCTAATCATATACCATATATAATGGGAACATGTTCTGAAAACTTTATAACTGTACTTGATCAGCTGGATAAATCTATGAATAATAACTTGAATCGTGTGTAATTCCCTTCTTCTCAAAATAAATAACTAGTTTCCATCAAATACTTAATGCAGAAAAGTCCCCCCATGTTTAGTGGATCTTTAGACCCCCTCCTCACAGAATAGTGGATTAACTCCATTGATAAGATATTCACTATCCTACAGTTATCATTATAAGAGAAAGTTGTGCTAGCAGTCTATCATTTTGATGGGGAATCTGATCAGTGATGGAAACTAATCAAGAACACAAAGTCGCAAGAGGAAATTGATTCCATGGAATGAGAATATTTTAAGAAAATATTTTTCAATAAATATTTTCCTTGAACCATCTATCTTAAGATGGAAAGGGAATTCCATAGAATGAAGCCAAAGAAAGATGAGTCTATAAGGTCATATGAAGAAAACTTCATAGTGCTTGTAAGATATGCCTCCGAATTTGTCATGATTACCAAAATAAAGGTGGATCACTTCTTTAGCAGACTAAAGCTGAGTATATGAAAATTGTTGGCAATTTGAGACTTTGACAATTATGAGGATATTTTCCATTGTTCCCTCAAGGTTGAAATGGATATTAAATAATCTCAGTGGTCTCATAGTCCTGGTGCCAAAAAGATGAAAATGAATTTTAATATGGGTGATAAATCCCATGATGTAAAGAAGAACCTATATCCCACATGTGAAAAGTGTGGGAAGAATCATCCTGGAAACTACTTAAATGGAACCAAGAGATGCTTCAAATGTGTAAGATATTGGAATATGGCTAATAACTACCGAAAAGACATGAAGAATCCCACTAATGAGGAAAAATAAAGGAATATTTAGATCAATACTCAACCTATAGTGTAGTGTTAAAACTATAAGGAGCCTGGAAATTATTAAAACCATTACCCTAAGCCAAGGTTTGTTAGAGAAAATCAACAAAAAAAACATACAAGGCAACAAGGAAGGAAATATGCTATCACAATTGCTGATGTGGATCCTGAAAATGATGCAGTGATAGGTACACTGATTATTCATGCAAGAATAGTGAACATACTATTTTATTCTAGTTCTATGAATTCTTTCATATCTTGAAAGTTTAGTATAACTATTAAAAAAACCACTACAAAATTTGTAGGTTGAGTTATTTGTGAGAACAAAAAATGGGGAAATTATTGCATCCAAAGTTTATAACTCCTCCCCAGTTAATTTTTGTGGACTGAACCTCCTAGAAAATCTTGTCATACTCCCTTTGGAATAGTTTGATGCTATTTTAGGCATGGATTGACTATCTTTATATAAATAAAACATAAACTATTGGGAAAGGGAAATCACTCTTCACATCCCAAAGCATCCTTCTATTATGTACAAGTTTAAGGTGGAAGATGAAGCTTCATAAGAATCATCATCTCAATTGTGGATAATGATACCTTATGAGAAAACATATCTTGCTCAAATTCTCAATACAAAGGAGAAAATCATGCTTGAAGACATGGAAATTGTGAGGGGCTACAATTATGTATTCTCTAAAGAGTTTCCTAGTCTTCCTCATGATATAGAGGTTGAGTTATCATTTGAACTTATTCCTCAATATCTTCCTATATCAAAGGTACCTTATAGAATGGCCACTATTAAACTGGATGTTATAGGAGAATCTAGATAAGGGTTTTATATGCCTGAGTGCTTCACCATGGGGTGCGCCAGTCCAATTCATCAAGAAGAAGGATCAATCATTGTATATCTGCATTGATTATCATGAGATAAAAAAATCACGATAAAGAACAAGTATCCCATATCATGAATAGATGACTCGTTTGATTAGTTACATGGGGATAGTTTTTTCTCTAAGGTGGAACTTTAGTCAGGATATCACCAATTACAGGTAATAAAGGAATATATTCACAAGAATTCCTTTCTAATAAGGTATGAACACTATTAGTTCATATTGGATCCCTTAGGACTCACTAATGCTTCAGAATGTTTCATGTATTTAATGAATATTGACTTTAGATATTACCTCAAAAAATTTGTGGTAGTCTTTATCGATGATATTCTGATATACTCCAGGAGAAAGGAGGAAAATGAGGAGCATTTCAATATTGTTATGAAGACTTTGAGAAGTGAGAAACTACATGAAAATTATAGTAAATGTGAGTTCTAGATGAATGAAGTATCATTATTGGGGCATATAATCACCAGTAAAGGGATATCTATAGACCCTTCCAAGACAAAGGTAGTTGAACAGTGGCCCATGCCAACATCTATAATGGAGATCCGTAGATTCCTTGATCTAGCTGGGTATTAATGACTATTTTTGAAGAAATTATCATTATTGTAAAACTCACTAAAAAATATGACTCATAAAGAATTAAATTTTGTCTGGACCAGTGAATATGAAGATTTCTTCAAAGAGTTTAACAAGAGGCTTATCACTGCACTAGTACTCACACTTCAAAAATATGGGAGAATATTTATGGTGTACATAGACATTTTAAAGAATGTATTAATATGTGTACTAATGAAAAATGATAAAGTGATAGACTATGCCTCAAGGTATTTGAAAATTCATGAGAAAAACTATCCCACACATGATCTAGAGTTGGAAGCTGTGATCTTTGCATTGAAAATCTGGAAGAATTATATGTATGGGGAGAAGTGTGAGATATATAATGATCAAAAGAGTCTCAAATATACATTCACATAGAAGGAACTAAATATGCACTAATTAAGATGTTTAGAGCTCATCAAGGATTGTGGATACTCAATCCACTACCATCATGTGAAGTAAAATAAATTAGAAGATTCTATAAGTTGAAAGGATCTTGCATCTTTATCAATGATTAGAATTGAGAAGGATCCAATCTTCTTAGACCTATAAAGGATGGACATGGGAATTGTTAAGGAAGGAAAGTCATCAATCCTTTCTCAAATGATTTCTAAACCATCCCTTTTGGAGAAAATAAAGGATGCTAAAAGAAATGATGTGGAAATATAGAAGAAGGTGGAAACTATGAAAAAGGGGAAATCCTCAGTGTTTAAAACTGATGAGAAATGAGTTGTAATATTTGGGACATGACTATGTGTACCTTCCGATACAGATATAAAGAAAGAGATTCTAAATGATGCACATAACTCAACCTTCTCTATTCACCCATGGAGCACAAAGATGTATCAAGATCTCTGAGAGAATTATTGGCGGGAAAATATAAAAAAGAAGATCATTGAGTATACATCAAAGTGCCTAGTATGTTAGTAATTGAAGGCTAAAAGGAAAAAGTATAAGGAGATGATGCAACCCCTACTCATACCAACATGAAAGTGAGAGAAAATTACCTTGGACATTGTCACTAGAATTATGAAGACATACAAAGGAAATAATGCTATATGGGTGGTTGTGGATCATTTTAAAATGATAGATCACTTTATCAAAATTTGAGAGGATTTCTCACTAGATCAACTTGAATGAATATATATTAGATAAGTGGTAAGGCTTTATGGAGTACCACTATCAATTTTTTTGACAAGGATATGAGATTCACCTCAAAGTTATAGGAAAGTATCCAATATTCTAAAACAATATCTAAACTTCAGTATGACCTATCATCCTCAAACTAATAGAAAATCTGAGAGGACTATTCAAACACTAGAAGACATGTTGAGAGCATGTTCTATGGACTTAAAATGAGGATGAGACCAACATCTTCCTCTGGTTGATTTCTCTTAAAAAAATATTTTCCAATGATCCATATGAATTCCTTTATGGGAAAAGATATATATAAAACCAGAATATTGTTTTAAAGTTGGTGAACATAAGCTTCTCGGACCTGAAATGGTCAAAGAAATGGTGGAGAAGGTGAAAACCATTCAGCAACACATCAAGGAAGCACAAAGTCAAAAAAGAGTTATATAGAAAATCATCGACGATACCTTGAGTTTAAGGTTAAATACATAGTATTCCTCTTCATATCTCCATAGAAGATGATCATGAGATTTGGGAAGAAAGGAAAGCTAAGTCTTAGGTACATCAGCCCCTTCTATATTTTTGATTGTGTTGGATCTGTGACCTATCGAATAGCACTTCCACCCACCATGTATCAAGTACACAATGTATTCCATGTATCCCTCTTGAGTAAGTATATACATGATCCTTCACATGTAATGAATTCAGAGGTGGTACAACTGGAAAATGATCTCTCATATGAGGACCATCCAGTGAAGATATTTGATTGTAGAGATAAAGTTATACGCAACAAGACTACTCAACCGGTCAAAGTACTATGGAGGAACCATAATCATGAAGAGGCAACATGGGAACCTATGGAAACGATGAAGTAGAAGTACCCACACATGTTTTCAAATTATAATTTAAAATGAAATTTCAAGGGATAAATTTCATAATGGGGTAAGGATGTAACGACCCAAAATTTTATCAATGGAAATTCCCTTTTTATAATTTTTTCACCTATTTTAATCACATAAAATCACATTAAGAACACAATACAAACTTTATAAATAAATAATGAATAAAATAAGAGGTATTTCTAGAAGTTAAGGAAACTTTATTGATGAAATAGTAACCTAAACATAGGAATAGTAATATGACCCTTTTGAATACTAAAATGGACAATAGAATAGTAATCTCACCCATGAAAGTATAAATAGAATTTAGATATCGTACAAATGAAAGTATGATATAATTATATCATAGTATAAGTAAATAAATGTTTTAAAAATTATTAATTAAGTTTTGGTATTTTTATAAGTTAAAAATATTTAATTACAATTTTATAATTGATATAATTATTTAAAATAAAATTTATTCATAAATTAATATTTTTTTCTTATGATTTTAAGATAAATTTACAAGACCTTATTTAATTTTTCAAAGTGTTACAAATTCAGTTATAATTTTAAAATTTGTATTTTCCATGTAAATAATGATTTCAATTAAAAATTAAAATTATCACATTTAGAAAATTATTTTCAAAAAATTGAGTTCATCTTTGAATTATTCACATTGAGATATGTTTTGAGTAATTTTTTTTGGATTTTTCTAAAATACTTGAATTTTTGGTGAATAGTAAAATACTATAATTTATGGTGTATATACATTATAAGTTAAATATACTATTCATTGAGTCATCACTGATGTAAGAATCATAATATTGAACTTAAATTAATTATTTTAATATATTTGGTGATAATGATCAAACTATTCATAGTCTTGAGCTAAAATAATAAACTAACGGATAAAATAATGAGAAAACACTCCTCTCCTCCACTATTAACACCACCACTCACCACCTCTTCTCCTCACATCCCTAGAGCTTTGAGCCTTATCCAAATTATACTCAAATATCTTTCCAAACCTCTACCCCACGTCCATGAGCTCTTTGTCTCCTTAAAAGACCAAAATCTTTTCCCAAAGGAGGTTCTCAAGGAGGAGAAATTTAGGAGGTAAATTCTTCATTCCTTTTATTTTATTTTATTTTCAAATTCTTTTATTTTGTTATTATATCCTAACTTATCCTCATACACATGGAATAAAAATTAAAATAACTTACATATAATGTAATTTTATTATTCTAATGGAATAATTCACCATAAAACCCCTTCTTCTCTCATTTTTATTCTAGAAATGAAAATGTTGTTCATGAGGTGTTAATTTATTGCCTTCAAGGATGATGAATTTTAATTTTACATTAATTCCTTAAAGGTTAGTCATACAACCATTTTTAGGTTAAAAACTTATTATATATTCATTAAAACCTATTTAATGTTTTGGAATAATTATATACACATGATTTTAAATAATAAAACAAAACAAGTTCATCGTGAGTAAAAACAACCCAAGATAATCCAAACGATTATCACTAACATTTTATCTAATGATTCATACTCATATCATATAACAAAAAGATTTTTAAGATAATTTAACCTTTTTTATGTTAATTACTAACTTATAACTTCAATTCTGTATTTCTATTTCCAGTTTACATGAACTTCCATACTCGTATATAAGAAAACCAATCATGAAAACAAAGAAAACAAGCACTCCCGAACGATGAAGTTGAGCACTATAACTCATCAAAAAGGTTATAAATGAATTTAATAAAATTATAATAAATCAATTAAATGTTTTAAATGTTATATAATTACTAATTAATTAATATAATTTTATTATTTAGGAAATTAATATCAAGTTCATAACCATTTTAGACATAATGTAAGGGATTCTACCCAAACCCCCATTTTCCTCCAGGTTACTCTTTCTATCTCATTAATCTAATGTAATGCTTATTTAATTTTGTTTACATATTATAAATTATGTTTATATGTTCCAAAATCATATATCCATATCAAATAATCATTATTTGATGGTAAATACATGTTTTTTAAAAGGCTTCCTTCCCAAAACTTCCCGATAACAAAACTCGATTAAAGGGAATTTACCGATTTCTTATCCATTCTAATGTCCTTTCCATAATCTATTTTTATCCCCCATTATTTTAATAAAATAAATCATTTTATCATGAAAAACTATCATGGTTCATTTTTGGATTTGTTCAAACAACTATGCCTTTTCCATTTTAAATACTCTTTAATATTTTCTCTTAAATCCGCATTGAAGTTGCTTATTTCTAAAGTTTCCTAAACACTCTTTTAAAATAATTTCACTTCATCTAGACACCATTTATCACTATCTATGCCTATTTTCCTTTATTATTGATCATTTATGTTCTAAATCCATTATTTCATGGAAAATTTTGTGACATACCCATTTGTAATGCCATATGGCATGATTATGAAACCCCTTCCTTTCCATGGGTAACCCTTATGTTATGTTTGATTCCTTATGTATAATTCTTCATGTGGAAAACATATTCATCAACATGTTATGATTGGTGCATCCAGAGAGTGATCCAATACATTGGATAATTTTTAGTCTAATGAGATGTCATGTTGGGACAAGGAGTGAACCTGATTCCATTATGGGAATTTGTACACCATGTTATATAGTATTGGCAGTTAGCCTTGACTCATGTTTATGTTAGGTTATATGTTGTTTCCACATTCATATGATTCAATTATTATATTTTCCCTTGTTATAAATTTTATTATTCCTTATGTTTATTCATGTTCCATGCTATCATGACCCCCTCTCTCCAAAGATACCCATCCCAGGATGGTAGTGAAGAAAGAGAGATAATCACCCCTGAGTCCTGCATCCTGTAGGCCCTGGGTTGGGGACTAGCACCAGGGATGTACAAATATCACAATATGATAGGCATTACCCTTTATAATATAAATAGGATTGAGAGATAAGATGAATAACCCAAAATCAACTCCATTAAATACATATAAGAAAACCATAAACCATCCCAAAATGCATGTATAAATAGAACTGATAGAAATAAAAGTCTCCAAAGTAAATACCCAAAAGTAAAGATAAAACAACAACACAATAATGGTCAAAGATCTGAGCTAGTAAGATCCAACATGGTCTGCAAAATCCTCCTAGAAACCTAATTTCTTTATATATATGTAGGGTGAGTATACAATTATACTTAGAAGGAAAACCAAAGTCTCTCATGCCCATGTGAAGGATGCATACTAATTCACCAATGAGAAAACATCCGAACCAAATAGCACCTAAATTGGCATACTAACTATCCCAACCTCACCAAGGAACACTCACCAAATAATTTAATCCATGCAATATAATATAAAGTAAATAACATTGATGACAGAGTACCCCGAACCACTTTCCCATTGATTAGCTGCTCTCACACCCAAATGACAAACGTCTTGGGGCTCCCACCTCTTCTGAAAATACCGCACCACATCCCACCCACACACACTCAAGCCTCACAACACATCCCACCTACAAAAAACTAGTCCTAAAAACACATCCTTACCACACACACCTTGGACTCACAACACATCACATATCATCCCAAAGACACCTAGGATACCACGTCACAACTCATCCCGAAGACATGTTGTACATAAAATCACAACTCATCCTCAAGACACCTGGTATGCCACATCACAACTCATCCCAAAGACATCTAGGATACCAAATATCATCATATGATGCACCAACAGACTTCCAGACATCATATACTGTGGAATACCTACCTTTCTTGGAAGAGGGAGTAGGGAAGAGTGGGTGGCCAACCATCCATCCTCGCACCGGGATATTGGTAAAGACACCCCCGTCTGACTATACAGGTGTTAGACACATAGTTCTCAATGTGAGAGGGGTTTTTATAGAAATCAAAATATTATACAAGGTATATATATAGTATCAATCACTCAATCCTAACCAATAGGTTTACAAACAAACCAAAAAACTCATTACACCGTCACTTTTTCTACCACCTCTAAATGCATTTATTAGGATCTAAAACATTCATTTAAAAAGGTGAAGAGTCCTTATACCCTAATGAGGCTTCACATTTACTCAAATTTTAACACCCATTCATTTTATTATTTAGCCTCAACCACCTTTAATCACACAACCCATCATTAAATTATTAATTAGAAATCTCTTATAATTAGTCAAACCAACCCATTCCATTTCAAACATTATTAAAAAATTATTTATTCATTCCATCACTACTCAAGAATATAGAAGAAAGAAACCATATATCACAAGAAACTATTCATTCCCAAAAAACACACCTTACTACCCTAAAAGCACAACCAAATAAACTATCACCTCACTGTCCCAAAAAAATGTCCAAATAAACTATCACCTCTCTCCCCCAAAAGTACGAACCACAAACCATGATCCCCACATGCCCCAACCACACATCGCCATCACAAAATAACAACCTCACATCACAATACATCAAGATCAATTTATAGATTTACAAAGAGTATTTTTGTCACATCCCAATTTATTTTAGGGGCGTTATCACACAAACCAAAATCACAGGGCAACCATTTCATTAGCTAAATATAAGTAATTAATGAATTTCCATTTAGCTTGATATCACAATAATCAAAATCAATGTATAAATCACATTAGATATATCTTTAAAAAAAAACCCTTACAACCACAATTTTTAGCAGGGCATCAAGCCCATACAATTCACAATATCACAAATTAACATCAAAGCTGTAAAAGCATGGGAATCAAACCCCATTTTACTTTTAAATTAAATTAACCAATTATTTATATTTGATTAATCCAACACAACCATAAACAATACATAAAAAAGAAACCCGTCTCACATGATACATAATAAAGAGAAATGAGGTAAATACTACCCCAAAGAATCTTTTTCTACTCATTGTGCACCACAAGGGGAAGAAGAAACACCGCTGCACCAGATACCTTAGAGAATAACACAATAAAATGGAGAAGAATGAGAGTATAACTCACCACTGATCGATGAAGGATCACCAACAAACAACTATTGGGATCAAAGGATCTAGAAGGAAGGAAAAGGTCTTGAAGAACACCTAAGGGCACCTAGGATTCACCCAAAAACAAGAGGAAATATAAGCCACAAATGATTGAATGAGAGTTTTTACGAAAAATAATTTTAAAACTACATTGGATCGGGGAATTACATGATGTGTAATATCCTTTCATGTTGTGTAATCCCCAAGGTTCTGTTTCTGCAAAAAATGAATCACCTCTTCATTTTATTATTTATTTTTAACCCTGATATGTTGCATGTTGTGAAACACTCTTTTACATCATGTAAAAAGTTTATACGTTGTGAAACATCCCTAATAAAGCTGTGAAACCGACTTTCATGTTGTGTAATCCACTTAAATGATGTGTAATTCCTACTACACTTCTAGATTCCACTAGAAACTCATAGAACTACCCTAGAACACCTCCAATGCTCAAAATACTATCCACTCTAGGAGGAAATGACTCACCCACACAGGTTTAATCACATCACAGTTAATGAATCTCGATTATGAATTAGGTCATACCATTTTCATAAGTCATCAATTTATCACAAATCACACCACACACATCAGAAAGCAATGAAAACTACTCATATCAAAAAACAAAGGGATCAAAAAAATTAAATCACAAATAAAAATGGAGAAAATAAAAACACAAAATAACTCTAGGTACTGGGAACAAATTTGTGTCTCTCACTCCCAAGTACTCTAATATAGGCCACCATTGTAGAGACCCAAATCCTGGCATACATGGAAATTACATTACTTTTTCGGAATACTTAATACATAAAAAAAACCAAAACTCAAGGACCATAATAGTTTAGTGTCTTTGAAAAATATTGGGAAAAAATACCTCAAGGCATCATTGAATCATTTTTGAGGTGATTGTGTTTGTTGACAAAGTGGACATCTGAGTGGTGATTGTTGACAAAGAAAAACAATGACATACAAATTTGTTGACAAAGAGGATATCATGATGGAATGTCGAGTTCAAGAGCTGAGGTCAACGATCCATGTTTGATTCAAGAATGTCGACAAAAGGAATGGATGATCTCGAGGCGGTACAAAAAGAATAGATACAAGGTGGCGCCATTTTCCAGTGTTTGCCAAATTTTTGGGCCTGAAAATCGACAAATGAAGAAAAGTGTTTTTGGAAAAGGGACTTGCGCGCCGAGGACTTGGAGTATAGGAAACCTGCGCTCCATATGTTTTTCAAGATCAAAAGTCCAAAATATGTCTAAGGAAACAGGTTCGTGCAAGTTTGGGAGTTAGTCGCGCAAGTGTCTAAAAGGACAGAAGACTTGCTCGTCGAGACTGGGTCGCGCAGGTACCTTGCGTGCCGACGCACAGGGTGGTCAATTTTCCTATAAATACTGGACCACCCCTCTTCATTCTTGACTAGAGTTCAACACTTTGAGAAATCAGAGCTCCCGTCGCGCAGGTGTGGTGGTCGCGCAAGTGGTTTGTGTGGTCACGCAGGTGGGACTTGCGCGCCAGGGTGATAGTTACGCGCCAATGTTTGAAGATGCGCGCCAGTGTGGAGTTGTGCACCAATATTGGATTGGGTGTAAAAGGAAGTGAGTCGCGTAGGTTTAGAGTTGAGGAAGCTTGAGTCGCGCAAGTGTCTGAGGAGGACTTGCGCGCTAGTTGTGACTTGCGCGCCGATATTGACTTGCGCGCCAAGTAAGGTTTGTTTCTAGCAGTGATTTTCAGGCTGTGTGGAAGCTGGAAGTTTGCCCGATAGCTTCGGTGCAAAGAGAGATTCATCTACGAGTGAAAATTGGGATTCAATAGAGCATCTCGACACAAAGGAAGATGCATTCCTTCATGCAAATAAAGAGACCTACAGGTCTATAAATTGTGAGTGGATTCCTTCCAAGAGCAGTGAGCAAAGGAAGAGAAAGAAGGTGATCCTCTCCACTGGTAGTGATCCAGAGAGAGAGAAATAGGGAGTGACCCTTGGGGAAGCAGTGAGCTGATCCTAAACATTGTAAAGGTAGTGAGCCTGGACATAGAAGTGATCTAGCCCGAACATTATAATCCACAACTAGTGAAGTTTAGTGGAATTGGTACGACCAGCAACTTGTCAGCGTATGCTCCTTGGACGTAGCCCTTTGCGATGAACCAAGTAAAATTGATGTGTCCTGTGCATGCTTTACTTTCTGTTTACTTTGTGCAACAGGAAAGAGATAGAAGAGTGTTTTTATTAACAGCGAAACAAGATCAGAACGGGCGTTAATTTTAAATTAGTCATACCCTGATTCACCCCCCCTCTCAAGGTATTCAGCCTTGTGGACCTCACAATTGGTATCAGAGCGAAAGGTTGATATTAGGGATTCTCTCAATGGAGGTAACTAATAATAAAGGGATTCCGATCTTCGACGGATGTAATTTTCAGATATGGAAGAATTGAATGCAACACTATTTTCAATCCTTGGGAATGGATGTGTTTTCAGCAGCTATGCATGGTATCACATCCGATATTAGTAGTGGTGCATTATCAGAAGCTGATCATAGAGAGTTGGATGCTGATTCCAAAGCAATCAATGCCTTGGGGGAGCCTTTTCCAATCCCATCTACACGAAGGTGATTCCATGCAAAATGTCACATTCCATGTTGGAAAATCTTTTGAATATATATGAAGGGGATACAAAGGTTAGAGAGGAAAAGCTGCAGGTGTTGTGGAACAAATATGAAGATCTGAAAATGAACCCGAATGAGTCTGTTGACGCATTCTTTGACAGGGTAAATATTGTTGTGGAAGATATGCGAGGTCTTGGAGAAGTCATTTAAGACATAAAGATCGTAAAGCGCATCTTGAGGAAACTTCCACCTTGGTTCAATCCGAAAGGTTCAGTTCTAGAAGATAAAGATCCAAACGAGCTGACACTGGACAATTTGAACAGTACCTTGGTTGCATATGAAATGAGGAACGATGATAATGAGGCTGTGGAAAAGGGGAATTCCAAAGAGGTGGCATTTAAGTCCATGAAGAAGCTTACCATTGAAGATTCTCAGGAAGAAGAAGAGACAAATGAGGTAATGTCATTCCTCCCCTAAAATCTTCAAAGAGGAAAATTAAAGTTCAAAGGGAAGCTTCCACTTGCTTTATTTAGATGTGGAAAAGTTGGTAATCTTGCTGCAAGGTGCCCCAAAAAGTTTCAAGAAGAAAATGATGAAGATGAAGTTGAAATTCCCAAGAAAAAATCTTCAGCCTTTGTGAAAGGTAAGAAGAAGTTCAAGGGAAATTTCTTTAAGAAGAAGAATCTTCTTTCACAAGAAATAGACAGTTCAGATGAGTCCGAGGGTGAAGAAATTGAAGAGATAGAAAAATGCAACGATCGTGGACAAAATGAAATGGCGGATGTTGTCAGTAGTGCTCAAGAAAAGAAATAAACTGGAAATGATGAGGAAGAAGAAGAAATTGAAGGGAGAGTTGACATGGAAGCTGAATTAGAAGCAACTCTTGAAGAGATATATGTTTGGAGAGAAAAAACAAAGAAATCCAACAAGGTGGTACATGATGCCAAACTCTACATGTAACAGTAAGAAGAAGAGAAGTCTGAGCTAGTGAAAGAAATTGAAAATCTTAAGTCTTCCAGGTCAGAGTGCATAGAAAAGGTTGATGAGCATAAGATCAAGATTGAAGAACAGAAAAAGGAGATCGATTTCTTGAATAGAAAAGTGAAAGATCACATCAAGCGTATTGAAGAGCTTGAAGAGGAAGTTGTCGGTATGCAGAGAAAAGTTAAAGACCAGGAAAAACCTTTGAATCCCAACACATTCTTGGGAAAGCAGGTCATCACGAAGACTGAAAAGAAGAAAGAAGAGCATAGTAGTTCATCAGGAAAAAGTAGCAATTGAGCTCATAAGTTAAGGCTGATTCATGGCTTAATCAGAAACAAAATTTTTTGGCAGTTGAAGTTAGACCGCAAGCACCTGTCCCGAGATTGAAGGTGAATTTTGGCACAAAGAAGAATCATAATATTCATAGATCCCAAGGGGAAACTCATAGTGCTCAAGTAACACGAAGGAATGAACCTTATATGAGGTGTTATTGTTGTGGAAAGATGGGACATTCACAGTATGTATGTTCCATATCCAAAAGATATTAAAGGGAATAAGAACAGAGATGGCATCCAAACAGAGAATGATTTTCCAGAACATATTTTGAAGGAAACTATTTTTGGTGCAGAGGATTTGGGCATATGGCTAGGTACTGCACTTCGATCATTCAGAGAAATGTGCCAAAGCAGAATAAAAATGTTAGCAAGCAGCAGATTGATAAAGTGACAAGTGAGTTAAAAATGCAGAATAGATTTGCGGCTTTACAAGATGAAGCTGGTCCACCATACTCTGAGGAAGAACAGAAGCCTCAATCTATGCCGAGTATGAAGGAAAAAGTGTGGACTAAGAAGAAGAAAATTGAGAAGTCCGTGGTGGTAGAGATTTTCCTTAAAGCATCAGATCGCTCTGGTGTGTGTATCCTTGATAGTGGTTCCACATCTCACATGACGGGTAATAAGGATCTTGTTACAGGCATAAAATATGAAAAAGAAGGATTTGTAAAATTTGGAAACGATGAAGGCCTAAAGATTTTTGGCTCAGGGAAATCCAAGTTTGGGGGAAAATAAATGAGACGTGCTGATGTCTTGGTAGTAGAGGGTCTCAGTTATAACTTGCTTAGTGTCAGTCAACTATGTGACTCTAGGAACTCTATCCTATTTACCAAGAAGATGTGTATTGTTAAAGGAAAAGATGGAGCAGTCATTTTACAGGGAAAACAAACAAAGATAAATCT
Organism: Viscum album; assembly: GCA_963277665.1. Lineage (NCBI taxonomy): Eukaryota > Viridiplantae > Streptophyta > Magnoliopsida > Santalales > Viscaceae > Viscum > Viscum album. The sequence goes on along the minus strand of OY728140.1, from coordinate 641,269,500 downwards.
CTACCTTGTAAGTGGAGAAGAAGATATGTGCCTCTTATCCATAGAGGAAGAAAACCAGTTGTGGCATAAGAGACTTGGTCATCTATGAAAACCATCTATGGAAGATCTGGTAAAGTGTGATGCTTCTAGAGACCTTCCCAAAATATCATGTGATCACACTCATACGTGTGATGCTTGCCAAAAAGGGAAAATCATCAGAAAGACATACAGGTTAAAGGAACAGAAATCAACTAGAGTGCTTGAATTGGTGCATGTTGATGTATGTGGACCTATCTCACCACGAGCTATAAATGGGAAAAGGTACTATATTCTTTTCATTGATGATTATAGCAGAATGGCTTGGGTATTTGTTATTACCCATAAGACAGAGGTGTTCAGTTGCATAAAGCAGTATAGGAGGGAATCAGAAAAGATGCTTGGGCAGAGAATTCAGAAGTTCCGTACTGATAATGGTACAGAATTCACAAACACTCAAGTTGAAAACTATCTCGAGAAACATGAGATAAGGCATCAAGTTTCATCAGCGAGAACTCACCAACATAATGGAGTGGTTGAAAGTAGAAATCGTATCATCAACAATATGGCCAGAATGATGCTTATTGATAAAGACCTACTAGATAAATTTTGGAAGGAAGCAGTTTTGACACCGGTTTATGTTTCGAACAGGTCTCTGTTGTGTCCGAAACAAGGGAAGACTCCATATGAACTGTGGTACAGAAAGAAGCCAATGTTGAAATACATTTGAATCTTTGGAAGTAATTGTTTCATTCTCAACAAAGAAAATCACAGGAAGTTTGAGGCATGAGGAGATGAAGGGATATTCCTTGGCTACTCAGGTAAAATTAAATCATATAAATGCTTCAATAAAAGGCTGAGAAAAATTGTTGAGAGCAATGATGTCACTATAGTCGAATATGAACAAAATTCTCAATGACCTAGTGAACAATTTTTGGATGAAATTGATGATGAGGTAAGTGAAACAAGGGGAGTAGAAGTGGCAGAGGCTAACTCAGAAGAAGATAGTGATGATGAACAAGAAAGTGTATAGTCTGTGTCTGCAAAGGAAGCCAAAGAGTCGAGCTGAAATTGATAGGCAGAATATCATTGGTGATCAGACAGCTCCAGTTCAGACTCGAAGAATGAAATCATTACATCAAACATCGTTTTTGTCTTAGGTAGAGCCGAAATGTTTTTCTGATGCAGCTGAAGATGAAAAATGGGTTCAGCCTATGAATGAAGAGCTTGATCAAATTGAGAAGAACCAAACATGGGATATTATTTCGAGGCCAGCAGACAAGAATGTCATCGGGAATAAATGGGTCTATCACAATAAGATGAATGAAGATGGAATGGTTATTTGGAACAAAGCATGACTAGTGTGCAAGGGGTACTCCCAGATCGAGGGAATAGATGTAGATGAGACATTTGCACCGGTTGCAAGGCTGGAGACAATCAGATTATTTTTGGCCATAGTAGTGCAAAGAAAGTTCAAAGTGTTCCACATGGATGTCAAATCTGCATTATTGAATGGGGTTCTGGAAGAAGAGGAGTACATTGAGCAGCCAGATGGTTTTCTCATTCATGAGGATGAGAACAAAGTTTGTAGGCCGAAGAATGCATTGTATGGGCTGAAACAAGCACCAAGAGCATGGTACTCAAGGCTTGATCAGTACTTGAAGAAACTTAGTTTTCAGCGTGGAGGAGTTAATTACAATCTCTATTTTAGTAATGACAGTAATCAAAGGATGATGGTGTTGGTTTATGTTGATGACATAATATTTGGCAGATCAGATGAAGCTCAGTGCAGACAGTTTTCTGAATTCATGAAAAATTAGTTTTAAATGTCAATGATTGGAGAGATAATGTTTTTCCTTGGTCTACAGGTGACATAAGGAAGGAATGAAACATTCATTTCTCAATCTAAATATGCCAAGGACGTCCTGAGAAGGTTTGGAATAGAAAATTTCAAGGAGATGAAGACTCCGGTTGCTACCCGGATGAAATTATCAAAAGATGAGGATGGCAAGGTAGTTAATATCACAGAATACAGGCAAATCATTGGAAGTCTGTTGTACTTAACCACAACAAGGCCTGATATTGTTTTCGCCACATTCCAAGCAGCGAGATATCAGAGTAATCCCAAGGAAAGCCACATGCTTGCAGTGAAAAGAATACTTCGGTATATCAAGGGCACATTTGATTTCGACTTGACATATACTAACAAATCTCAGACAGAGTTATTGGGATATAATGATGCAGACTAGGCCGGTTCAGCAGATGATAGAAAATCAACGTCAGGTGGTGCATTCTATCTTGGTGGATTGTGTATTTCTTGGCTAAGCAAGAAGCAAGATTGCTTTTCATTGAGCACCGCAGAAGCTGAGTATATTACGACCACTCAAGCATGCACACAGTTATTGTGGATGAAGCAGTAGCTTGAAGATATGGGAGTTGAAGTGAAGTCTCCAATCGGAATCCAGTGCGACAAATCAAGTGCTATAAATCTTAGAAAAAATCCTGTCCATCATTCAAGGACAAAGAAAATTGAGATTAAGTATCATTTTATCAAGGAGAAGGTTGAGCAGGGAATTGTGAAGTTGGAGTATGTGCCTATAGAGCTACAGGTTGCAGACATTCTGACAAAGGCCTTACCCAAGGAAGATTTTGAGAGGCATCGACTGGCTCTGGGAGTTCAGTTGATTCCCCGCACTTGAAATAGTGTGGATGTGGAACCCCCCTCTCCCCGAGGTATGATGTGTTTTCCCTAATGTGCTGATATGTGTTCTATACTCCGTTACAGACTGCAAAGGAGTGACCTTTGGGTTCGTCGCCAAAGGGGGAGAAAATGGAGATTGTTCAAGGGGGAGACAGTGTGACAATTTGATAAATCGTGATTGATACGGGGAGAAGCTAACCAGTGGAGTAGCCAGATAGGGGTAGAAATGAGAAAGGGGGATATTTTTAAACCTGATGATACTAGACGTGATCGATCAAAGAATAGATATCACGATAGCTGAGGATCATGATAAAAGCAGAAGAGTGGTGTTGGAGAGTGTTAAGAATATTTCCAAACCAAACATTGGTCTTCTCACAAGTCCTTCAACAATTGGTATCAGTTTAGTACAAATTGGTATCAGTTTGGTGTCAACAATGGATGTCAGAGATGAAGTGACTCATTGATGAACTTTTCATTTACTCTTGTTTCTCACGCCGAGCATTGCTCATGTGGGCTTAAAGTATGTGTTGAGTAAATCCTTGATCGCTATCAGAATCGCAAAAGGCGAATGGTGGCTAAAGAATTAATGATGTATCTTTCCATAAAAGAGTTTTAAACAAACCCAAAGGGGGAGATTGTTGGTCAAAGATACCTCAAGGCATCATTGAAGCATTTTTGAGGTGATTGGGTTTGTTGACAAAGTGGACATCTGAGTAGTGATTGTTGACAAAGCAAAACAATGACATACAAATTTGTTGACAAATAGGATATCATGATGGAATGTCAAGTTCAAGAGATGAGGTCAACGATCCAAGTTTGATTCAAGAACGTCAACAAAAGGAATGGATGATCTGGAGGTGGTACAAAAAGAACAGATACAAGGTGGCGCCGTTTTCCAGTGTTTGCCAAATTTTTGGGCCTGAAAATCGACAAATGAAGAAAAGTGTTTCTGGAAAAGGGACTTGCGCGCTGAGGACTTGGAGTATAGGAAACTTGCGTGCCATATGTTTTTCAAGATCAAAAGATCAAAATATATCTAAGGAAATAGGTTCGTGCAAGTTTGGGAGTTGGTCGCGCAAGTGTCTAAAAGGACAGAAGACTTGTGCGTCGAGACTGGGTCGCGCAGGTGACTTGCACGCCGATGCGTAGGGTGGTCAATTTGCCTATAAATACTAGACAACCCCTCTTCATTCTTCACCGGAGTTCAACACTTTGAGAAATCAGAGCTCCCGTCGCACAGGTGTGGTGGTCGCGCAAGTGGTGTGTGTGGTCACGCAGGTGGGACTTGCACGCCAGGGTGATAGTTGTGCGACAGTGTTTGAAGCTGCGTGCCAGTGTGGAGTTGCGCGCCAATATTGGATTGGGCATAAAAGGAAGTGAGTCGCACAGGTTTAGAGTTGAGGAAGCTTGAGTCGCGCAAGTGTCTGAGGAGGACTTGCGTGCCAGTTGTGACTTGCGCACTGATACTTGCGCGCCGAGATTGACTTGAGCACTAAGTAAGGTTTGTTTCCAGCAGTGATTTTTGGGCTGTGTAGAAGCTGGAAGTTTTCCCGATACCTTTGGTGCAAAGAGAGATTCATCTACGGGTGAAAATTGGGCTTCAACAGAGCATCTACACACAGAGGAAGATGCATTACTTCATGAAAATGAAGAGACCTACAGGTCTATAAACTGTGAGTGGATTCCTTCCAAGAGAAGTGAGCAAAGGAAGAGAAAGAAGGTGATCCTCTCCACCGACAGTGATCCAAAGAGAGAGAAACAGGGAGTGACCCTTGGGGAAGAAGTGATCTGACCCTAAACATTGTAAAGGCAGTGAGCCTGGGTATAGAAGTGATCTATCCCGAACATTTCAATCCACAGCTAGTGAAGTTTAGTGGAATTGGTATGATCGAAAACTTGTCGGCGTATGCTCCGTGGATGTAGCCCTTTGCGGTGAACCAAGTAAAATTACTGTGTCCTGTGCATGCTTTACTTTCTATTTACTTTTTGCAACAGGAAAGAGAGAGAAGTGTGTTTTTCTTAACAGTGAAACAAGATCAGAACGGGCGTTAATTTTAAATTAGTCATACCCTGATTCACCCCCCTCTCAGGGTATTCAGCCTTGTGGACCTAACAAAAACTCGAAACATAATCTTCTAATCATGGCGAAAGATATTCAACATCTCCCATAAAGATCTTCCCCTTTTTTTCTTACCTAAAACCTTTCTTTATATCCCGGGGAAAGAAAACATAAAAAGGGTGAGCTCAAATACTCAGTAAGGGTGAACATAGATAACATTAAACAATACATAAACATTTGAATGCAAAAACTTGAACATAAAATCTAAACATCAAAATCTTGATCAAAGACATAAATCTTAGAAGTATGTAAGGCATATATCATAAAGGAACATCAATCATGATAAAATAGCATGGGAATAAAACATGTAATTGTGGAAAACCATTAAGCACATGTTATGATTTCCATAATAGCCAAGACATTACTTCTAAGACCATCTTTGTGGACAAAGTCCCTTTCTGAATCGAGTTCACTCCTCGTTCCAGTCCTGTATCACTGAACCAGATTAACTTTCCGTTACAGCCATGTTTATCTCATGAGACATAAATATTTACCCAATGCATTGGAGGGAGATATAGGTCTCACCCATCTCATAATTAAATCATTCTTACTTGTTCCACAACATAAACATAAGTCATTCATCATAACCCAAAGAATAAAAATGGGTTTCATAAACATCATCCCATAATAACATATTCCATATAAAAAAATGGACATCATTTCATCATAAGAAAAGTGAAACCATGTAAATCATAGAGATATTATACTTGAAACATACACATAAGAAATAATGTAATCTTAGATGGAAAATGGTTTTGATAAAACACTTGAAATGAATTCTTGAGGAAAATATCATTTCTTATTCAAAATCATTTTCTTTTCATAGAATGCCATGAAATTATAAAATAAAAGGATTTCGTTGAAAATATTCATGAAATCTTGTAGAGTAAGCTTCATGAAAATAAGGTGTTATGAAAACTGTAAAAATCCGTTCATGGCGTATACGTTAAAAAAACATTCTTCTCGTACTTTTTTCGAAAAAGTCAAAAAGTACCTTATATGGTAAACAAAAGAAAGATTCCTTCCATAAAACAATGTAAAAGTAAAATAGGGGTAAACATGACTTTAAACATACATTTAATAATATTAAACACTTTATGAAAAACATTTTGATGGACATGGATGAAAAATATAACCCCAGTAAATACTTACGTATAAGAAATCTCGGATAAAAATGAGATTGAAAAATTATCCCTTACCTTAGGTCCGATATGCTTAGAACGTATCCAAAAATCATGTACAATGATTTAAATAATATCATTGAATTATTACAGAATCATATTCATTGTTATGATATCATATATGGTTCACTTATGACTTTATATTACCCGATCTTTTGTAAATTCCATGTTAAAGCAGAGTTTTGGGTAAAATTGTTTCATTTATCGTACGTGTTTCGACATGTTGTTCTTGATATTATTACTTATATCCTGATTTACTTAATTCCATAATGTAAAAATGATTTATATATAATATATATTCAATATATAAATGGAACTAAATACACCGTTCATGGAGACGGTAGGCCGTGCGTACGCATGACCACTGTTTTCATTTTCTTATTGAATTAAATGGAATTAAGTAAATGAAACATATATGTACATAAATCCAGTATCATTATTATGTAATATCTTTCATGATTTTTTATTATATATAATTTATAATCATACTTGAATGGTTAATCATGGAAAATGAATCTCATCGCGTTCGTGGAGACGGTAGTCCGTACGTACGCACGAGCGATGATATCATTCCCATGATCGTGGAATTGCATTGAAGTGTATGTATAATATTTCAGAATAAATATCACTTTACAATAATCATATATATTTATTTATTTACACCATTATACCCATCCAAGTAAGGTGGTGGTGGAAAACAGATTACACCATGACGTGGAGACGGTATTCCGTACGTACGCACCCACGGTGATTTCGTTTTCCGTAGGATGGATAAAAGTTGAAATTGGGTTGTTTCATATTTATAATAACATATCAGTATATTAATTATACTGATTTTATTAATTTATGATGAAAAAAATAATGAAGAAGAAGTAGAAGAAGAAATAAATTGGAAAGAATCGGTAAATGATATTACCTCTTCTTTGATGCGCCTCTTCTTAACCTCCTCTTAAGGCATTAGGGTTGGTCTTTTGAGGAGAAAAAAAACCTCTATAATGTTTATAGGGAATACTAGAATGAAAATGGGTAGGGGTTGGCTGAGCTTCAAGTCTCAAAAGGTTGTGAAGAGAAGAGGGAAGGGGTGCCCTTTTTATAAGGGAGGAGAGGGGCACCTTTGGGAAAACTTAAAATATTATTTTATAATAAAGTCATATTCAGTTTATAATAGCTCCAAATTAATTTATTTTGAAGCTAAAGTGGGTATGGGTCTAAATACTCTCATCCAATAGGTTTTATACAAGTTTAGGTTACTATTTTAACCTTATCGTTTAGATTTAACTCTAAGTTAAATAATTTAACTTTTACCGTGTCTTCTTGTTTTATTACACTATATGGTTAATAAACTTACTATAACAAGACAAACTAACCCCAAGTGGTTAATTTTTAATATATATAACCTTATATAAGTCATTTGGACGAACCTTATATTTTTAGGAATAGAATAACAATTAATAATATAATATTTGTTTTAAAAACTATTTTATGTTAATTTTGACACTATTTGGTAATTGATTTTTGTGAAAATCATAACAGCATGATTAGTTCAAAAAAAGTTAATTAAATAAATACTAACATGTCATATTAACCTAGAAAATTTGTTTAATTCATAAAAAGTCTCAAATTACATTTATTTGGGTATTTATAATATCAATTATGTTAATATTTCATTAATAAGGTAATTACTGCATCATCATTGTGTCAAGAATAAATTAAATCATTTAATGTATAAAAATTATAAATAAAATACCATTATGTAGGAAATTTTTTTAGATTTCTAATTAATATTTATAGTCGAATTTATCTTATGTATAACCCTATATTAAAAATGTTTTAGTTATTAAACTTTGATTTTAACTATTTTAACGCTTCTTTAAATAAAATAATAATAAGTGTCCTAATCTAATCCCAGTGGACCTAAAGGGTAATATTTTATTCCTAAGGTTGTTTTTGGTCGAATTAAACTTATCCAATATAATTAGGACATGTGTTAGGGTAATAATAATATTATTTTTAACCTTAATTACCCTATTTACTTTTAACCGTGGTAAATAAAAGTAAAAAGTTACTATTCACCAAAAATTATTTTTATCTTATTGAACCACATTTTACTCCTTGATTTTAACCGTGTTTCTTAGATTTTCAAAATTCAACTCACAGAAGTGGTAAAATTAAGTTTTATGTAAATTTTCAAATTCTCCTAGGAGGTGGGTAAAAGATGGTGAAAAGATCAATAAAATTTTTATATATCTAAAATTATTATAAAATGACTCCAATGAATTAAATTGAACTTATATAGGTATTATGTATCAATTTTGACCTAAAATAAATTTAAATAAAATAAATAATTATTTAAATAAATAGTCGGTTTTTAAATAGTAACCGAGTGTTTTCACTATTCATCAAAAATTGAAAGTTTTCAGAAAAATACCAAAAATTCACCCTAGGCTAATTTCGATATTCCGAATCCAAAAATGAAGTCCATTTTGAAAGATAAAATTTATAAAATTTCAAAAATTGGGTATTACTATTCATAACGACTAGTTTATATAATATTTTAATAACATATCGTTGTTTAGTGAAACTCGGTATTGCGTACAACTCACGCTATCGTGGAAGGTCACGATTGCGTGTAATGTAAGCCAAGTCAGGGTTTTGTGTAGTGCAAGTCTCCTTTTTTTTCATATAATAGAATCCAACCATATTTCATTTATACATTGAATATATATATATATATACACACTCAATGTTGCGTAGAATAACTACTATCAAATGAACTAAAAATTTTGTGTAACATTATCCAAGAATAGTGTTGTGTTTACGGTGTTGCATATAGAACGAGATAATTTTGGTGTCGCATACAACACAAGACATCAATGAAGTTAAAAATAATAATTCTCATAAAATCTCAGGTTGTTACATTCTACCGCCCTTAAAATGAATTTAGCCCTTGAAATTCATCGGGGTTATAAATGGTTTACTACTTGAAAGTTTCTTTCATAGAAACCCATATCTTAAAAAGGAATACAAAAACTTAACTTTAAAAACTAATGTATGAAACATAACGGTTATCCAAATTAACTAATCATTGGGTTTCCACATAGGAGAACATAGGTGAAAATATGGATATGGAAGAGAAATCTAACCATCAAGTTCTAATGGAGAGTGGTAGAGAACATGGATATGAAAAATCAAATAATCACAAAGCCATAAATTTGTGATGATCTAAGGTACCATCTAATTCATAGGATATAAGGATATGAGGAATTTTTTTTTTGTATTCAAGATCATTTCCCTAAAGTTGAAGAATTGTTGAATTAAAAGAAATACTTACATGATTTTGGTACAATCTTACTATTGTTTGTGCCTTGAACAATTTCCACATCATCTCTTAAGGAAATGAGGATGAATTTGTCTTTCGTGAAGTGTTAGCAGATCATGCGATAGAATGATAGGTCATTCCATCTATATCAAACAAAAGGATAGTAAAAGTTATTAAATATACATAAGTCCATCTATAGTGAGATTAATCGTATATGGTTCCTAAAATGGACTTATACTTCATATATCATACAACTTAATATAATAATACTAACTTATACTGACCAGGGACTTCCTGTAGGCCAGTGGTATGCAATAAAGGCCTATCGTACGTCAGTTGTGTGTTCGATTCCCACAACCTTGTCCGACGTGATGGGTTGTCGCTCGTCCTATGGGTTATCCTTTTTCTAAAACTATACTATTATAACATTCCAGAAATAATATCTAAAAACAAGTTCTATCTTTAAATAATACTATCTTATGTCCAACATAATCCATTCCAATCTTTAGGCTTATCCAAAATACATCTGTCCAATCTCATATTATAATGAAAATGATTACTAGAGAGGTCATATACCAAGAATGTGAATACCATCATTTATCTCCCATATATCATAAGATATATCTTATTGGTCATATTCCAAACACGTGAATACCTTAATCATGTATTCTTTTGAAACATAAAATACCATAGAACCTTAGTGAAAACATGAATTCTGTCAAAAGTTACCTCATTCCACATACCAAAATCCCAAAATTTCTATATAATCAAACCATGATATAAAGTTTTCCTTATATCAGTCATGAGCTCATTTCATTTTCTCTTTATCCCTTCATTATGCGCAGATTTTCCAAAAATATTTCAATCACTTTTCATGGTTACTGGTACCATATAATTAATGAAAACCAATATATAGATATTCCAAAATTCCACGATGCCATAAATGAGATTCCATGATACTATTTTGAAATCTCATTTCATAAACACTTAATCATTACACAACATCATTGTCATACTCAACATCACAAATAGTGATCACATGTGACTTCCCTTTATCCTTTGCCTTAAGTGGTTGCTCACGTTGATCATCATTGACCCTTGGATTAGGGAATTGAATAGAATAATGCCCCATTTCCTTGCACTTGAAGCATTTAAGTGTTGGTGGTGCGTTCTCTGCAATCTTTTCTTTATTCACATCATTAGCAACCCTTTTTCTATTACTTCGACACTCAACTGCTCGATGACCTTCTTTTCCACACTTAAAACATTTTCTAGTCCCTTTAAGACAATCTCCACTATGCTTCTTTCCACACTTTGAGCATAAAGAAACATTCATATTCTTTTCACCATTATTATGAGATTTCTCCTCGAACTCCATATTTCATTTCTTGTCAAAACAATGAGATGGATATATAACACCAACTTCCATTTATACCTTGATAGCACAACACACAATTTCTTCATACCTACTAAAGTCTCTTATAGCTAATGCCCTTCGAAGGCTTGGTTTTAAGCCACTGAAGAATCGATCAACTTTACTTTCAGGTTGGATAATAAAGCCAGATGCATACCTTGAAAGACTTGTAAAATTCGCTTCGTATATACCAACAGATTCATCATAATTTTTCTTAATCTCAAGAAAATCCTTTTCCATATTTGTTCAAAGAATACGAGGGAAGTACTTATTGAAAAATAAGTTCTTTAACTCATCCCATTCCATGGATTCAATTTCATCTCGGGGCCTTGTATTCTTAATTAGAGTCCACCATTAATCTGCTTCACCTTATAAACGGTAAATAGTCAGAATGAATTTTTCATGTTTCGAATAGTGAAGTATGGAAAATATCTTTTCAATGGTACTGATCCATTATTCAGCAACAAGTGGATCAGAAGACCCACTGAAAGAAGGTGGACGTTGCCTAATGAAGGACTCAATAGAATATTGTTCCCTTGTCTATTCATTTGGAAGTCCAGAATGATTTATAGCTTGTGTAAGTATAACAATAAGATTTTTCACTCCATCTCCCATAAAATTGGTTTGTTCAGGAGGAAAATCATTTCATTGTCCATTACATTGATCAACATGGTTCCTTCAGGTTCCAGCCATCGTCTAAACCCCAAAAAGAATAGTGTGAGAGGCAAAAATCATGCTAGAGAAAACAACATAATAAAGGGGGAGTACCTTCAATATCTAACATCTTATGTTTAATTCTAAGATCATTATCATAATTATAGGACTATAACCTATACTTATACTTAACCTTAGGGACATCCCTAGACATACCATAGAAATATCTCTAGAGATCTCACTAAAGTTTTCACATCCTAGTTTCCAAAGGTTAACTAAAAATTTCTCTGATACCAACTGTAGAGACCCAAATCTTGGCATACATGGACATTACATTAATTTTGTGGAATACTTAATATATAAAAAAAACCAACACTCAAGGACCGTAATAGTTTAGTGTCTCTGGAAACTCGGAACATAATCTTCTAATCATGGTAAAAGATCTTCAACATCTCCAATAAAGATCTTCCCCTTTTGTTTTCTTACCTAAAACCTTTATTTATATCTTGGGGAAAAGAAAACATAAAAATGGTGAGCTCAAATTCTCAGTAAGGGTGAACATAGATAACATTAAACAATCCATAAACATTTGAATTCAAAAACTTGAACATAAAATCTAAATATCAAAATCTTGATCAAAGACATAAATCTTGAAAGTATGCAAGGCATATATCATAAAGGAACATCAATCATGATAAAATAGCATGGGAATAAAACATGTAATTGTGGAAAACCATTAAGTACATGTTATTATTTCTATAGTAGCCAAGGAATTACTTCCAAAACCATCTTAGTAGAGAAAGTCCCTTTCTGAATCGAGTTCACTCCTCGTTCCAGGCCTGTATCACTGAACCAGATTAACTTTCCATTCCAGCAATGTTTATCTCATGAGATATAAATCCTTACCCAATTAATTGGAGGGAGATATAGGTACCACACATCTCATAATGAAATCATTATTACTTGTGCCACAACATAAACATAAATCATTCATCATAACCCAAAGAATAAAAATGGGTTTCATAAACATCATCCCATCATAACATATTCCATATAAAACAAATGGATATCATTTCATCATAAGAAAAGTGAAACCATGTAAATCATAGAGATATTATATTTTAAAGATAAACATAAGAAATAATGCCATCTTAGATGGAAAATATTTTTGATAAAACACTTGAAATGAATTCTTATTCAAAATATCCTTTCTTATTCAAAATAATTTTCTTTTCATAGAATGCCATGAAATTTTAAAAGAAAAGGATTTTGTTGAAAATATTCATGAAATATTGTAGATTAAGATTCATGAAAATAAGGCGTTATGAAAACTTTAAAAATCCGTTCATGGCGTATAAGTTAAAAAAACATTTTTCTCGTACTTTTTCTGGAAAAGTCAAAAAGTACCTTATATGGTAAAAAAAAGAAATATTCCTTCCATAACACAAAGTAAAAGTAAAATAGGGGTAAAAATGACTTTAAACATACATTGAAGAATATTAAACACTTTATGAAAAACATTTTTATGGACATGGATGAAAAATATAACCCCAGTAAATACTTACGTATAAGCAATCTCGGATAAAAATGAGATTGCAAAATTATCCCTTACCTTAGGTCCGATATGCTTCATACGTATCCGAACCTTCTGTATAATGATTTAAATAATGTCATTGACTTATTAAATAATCATATTCATTGTTATTATATCATATATGGTTCACTTATGACTTTATATTACCCGTTCTTTTGTAAATTCCATGTTAAAGCAGCATTTTGGGAAAAATCTTTTCATTTATCGTACGTGTTTCAACATGTTGTTCTTGATATTATTACTTATATCCTGATTTAAATAATTCCAGAATGTAAAACATTATTTATATATAATATATATTCTGTATATAAATGTAATGAAATACACCGTTCATGGAGACGGTAGGCCCTACGTACACATGAACGCTGTTTTCATTTCCTTATTGAATTAAATGGAATTAAGTAAATGAAACATATATGTAAATAAATCCAGTATCATTATTATGTAATATATTTCATGATTATTTATTATATATACTTTATAATCATACTTGAATGGTTAATCATGGAAAATTAATCTCATCGCGTTCGTGGAGACGGTAGTCCGTACGTACGCACGAGCGATGATATCATTCCCATGATCATGGAATTGTATTGAAGTGTATGTATAATATTTCAGAATAAATATAACTTTAAAATAATAATATATATTTATTTACTTACACCATTATACCCATCCAAGTAAGGTGGTGGTGGAAAACAGATTACACCACGGTGTGGAGATGGTATTCCGTACGTACGCACACGCGGTGATTTTGTTTTCCGTAGGATGGATAGAAGATGAAATTGGGTTATTTCATATTTATAATAACATATCAGTATATGAGTGATACTGATGTTATTAATTTATGATGAAACAAATAATTAAGAAGAAGTAGAAGAAGAAATAAATTGAAAAGAATCGGTAAAGGATATTACCTCTTCTTTGGCGCACCTCTTCTTAACCTCCTCTTAGGGCACTAGGGTTGGTCTTTTGAGGTGGCCAGAACCTCTATAATGTTCCTAGGGAAGATGATAAGGTAAATTTGAAGGGTTTTTCTGAGATTCAAGGATCAAAAGGGTGTGAAGAGAAGAGGGAAGGGGTGCCCTTTTTATAATGGAGGAGAGGGGAACCTTTGAAAAAACTTAAAATATTGTTTTATAATAAAGTCATATTCGGTTTATAATAGCTCAAAATTAATTTATTTTGAAGATAAAGTGGGGATGGGTCTAAATACTCTCAACCAATAGGTTTTAGACAAGTTTATGTTACTATTTTAACCTTATTATTTAGATTTAACTCTAAGTTAAATAATTTAACTTTTACCGTGTCTTCTTATTTTCTTACACTATATGGTTAATAAACTTAATATAACAAGAAAAAAGAACCCCAAGTGGTTCATTATTAATATATATAACCTTATATAAGTCGTTTGGCCTAATCTTAGATTTTTAGGAATATAATAACAATTAATAATATAATATTTGTTTTAAAAACTCTTTTATGTCAATTTTGACACTATTTGGTAATTTATTTTTGTAAAAATCATAGCAGAATGATTAGTTCAAAAAAAGTTAATTAAATCGATACTAACATGTCATATTAACCTATAAAATTAGTTTAATTCATAAAAAGTCTCAAATTACATTTATTTGGGTATTTATAATATCAATTATGTTAATATTTCATTAATAAGGTAATAACTGCATCATCATTGTGCCATAAATAAATTAAATCATTTAATGTCTAAAAATTATAAATAAAATACCATTATGTAGGAAATGTTTTTATATTTCTAATTAATATTTATAGTCTAATTTATGTTATGTATAACCCTATATTAAAAATGTTTTAGTTATTAAACTTTGACTTTAACTATTTTAACTCTTCTTTAAATAAAATAATAATAAGTGTCCTAATCTAATACAAGTGGACCTAAAGGGTAATATTTTATTCCTAATGTTGTTTTTGGTCGAATTAAACTTATCCAATAAAATTAAGACATGTGTTTGGGTAATAATAATATCATTTTTACCCTTAATTACCCTATTTACTCTTAACCGTGGTAAATAAAAGTAAAAAGTTACTATTCACCAAAAATTATTTTTATCTTATTGAACCAAATTTTACTCATTGATATTAACTATGTGTATTGGATTTTCGAAATTACACTCATAGAAGCGGTAAAATTAAGTTTTATGTAAATTTTCAAATTCTCCTAGGAGGTGGGTAAAAGACGGTGAAAAGATTAATAAAATTTTTATATATCTAAAATTATCATAAAATGACTCCAATGAATTACATTGAACTTATATAGGTATTATGTATCAATTTTTACCTAAAATAAATTTAAATAAAATAAATAATTATTTAAATAAAAAGTTGGTTTTTAAATAGTAACCCAGTGTTTTCACTATTCATCAAAAATTGAA
Organism: Viscum album; assembly: GCA_963277665.1. Classification (NCBI taxonomy): domain Eukaryota; kingdom Viridiplantae; phylum Streptophyta; class Magnoliopsida; order Santalales; family Viscaceae; genus Viscum; species Viscum album. The sequence continues at coordinate 641,254,092 of OY728140.1, read as the reverse complement.
AGTTTTCAGAAAAATACCAAAACTTCACCCTCGGCTAATTACGATATTTAAAATCCAAAAATGAAGTCCATTTTGAAGGATAAAATTTATAAAATTTCAAAAATTGGGTATTACTATTCATAACGGCTAGTTTATATAATATTTTAATAACATATCGTTGTTTAGTGAAACTCGGTATTGTGTACAACACACGATATTGTGGAAGGCCATGATTGCGTGTAATATAATCCAAGTCAAGGTTGCGTGTAGTGCAAGACTCCTTTGTTTTTACGTATAATAGAATCTACCATATTTCATTTATACATTGAATATGTATATATATACACTCAATGTTGTGTAGAAAAACTACTATCAAACGAACTTAAAATTTTGTGTAACACAATCCAAGAATAGTGTTGCGTATATGGTGTTGTGTATAAAACAAGCTAATTTTGGTGTCGCGTACAACACAAGATATCAATTAAATTAAAAAGAATAATTCTTATAAAATCTCGGGTTGTTACAACCATTCCTCCATAACACACTAACCAAATAAATGGTCCATCTATGCAACAACTTTTCTTAGAGATCCTAGATCTATACTAGCCACTCCACAAATGTCTCATGATCCTCAATATCAAATTCTCCCCATTGAATGACATGAGATTCATCATGAAGATACTGATGAAGCTGAGAGATGTGAAAGACGCTGTGGATCCTCTCCAACCATGGTGGCAACACCAACCAGTACACCACTTCACCAACTCTCCCCAACACCTTAAAGGGTCCAAAAAATATGGGAGAAATCTCACTCCCTATAAAAAACCTCTATTTCCCACATCAATGGGAAACCTTCAAGAGCACATGGTATACAACCAAAAACTCTAAGGGCCTCCTCTTATGATCAAAATAAGACTTTTTCTGGTCCTGAGATGATTTCATCCACTCATGAACAAGATGAAATTTCTTTGTCTTACTCTACACCAAATCTAGACCAAGAAGTGATATCTCCCCAACCTATATCCAGCACAATAGAGAATGATACAGTCTCTTGTACAAAGCCTCAAATAGAGCTATGCCAATGGAAGAGTGATAACTATTATTATGAGAAAACTTTACAAAAGGAAAGTGTCATAACCAAGATCCACCAAAGTCTAAGAAACACAATCTTAGCATATCCTTCAATGTATGGATAGTCTGTTTCATCTACCCATATTTCTAAGGGTGTCAAGTAGTGATGAGGTACAACTGATCATACCACGATTCTCTGTTTCATTTTCATTCTTACACCATTGTATTAAACTGAATTTGTATTGTAAATTCCAAATATAATAATAAAATGAAAATCATGTTTGATTCAATTATTTTGTGTTTATCACTGTTAAAAAGGTAAATGTTACTTGTTTTGATAATTTCATTAAAGGGGGAGGTGATTTGGAGGACACATGATGAAGTCCAAGAAAAATGGTCCAAACCGCGCAGGATCCACGAACACTAGTGTATTAATCTCCAAACTTCTACTAGACCATGAATCCAAATGGGATGAAATTTTGTGGTATGGTCCAAACTTTAATAGGATACATTTCATATCAAGGAACCCAGTCCAGATTCGGCTTCTAAGGGTCCCATCCGAACTGATCTGTCCAAGACAATGAATCTACACAAAGTCAAAAGTGGCGTTCTGTAATATGCCCATATCTCGAGCTGTGATTTTCCAAATGATGAAAAAAATTCAGTGGTGATATTAAGGAAGTTGGAATAAAACTTTATAGTTTTTAAAAGGGATATTTGACTATCTAGTATTTGAAATCCATCCTCCAGGTGGTTTATCAAAATCTGGGTGCTCAAAACCATGTCCCATTTTGGATATAAAAAGGCACCATAGGAACCTCAATTGGAAGTTAGAAATAGAAGTGAAGCACTACAATTTTGGAGTCCTAGAGGAGTCTCCTCCTCATAATTGAAGTTATGGAGGCCCCAATCCTCATAGAGGGATCAATAATGAAGAAGGAGTTCCACCCAAGCTTCCTCCTCCTCCTGATGTCGAGCTAAACGGTGGGTGATCATTGCGAGGGAGATACACACTTGAAGAGAGAGTTTTGGAACCTTATTTTCTACTAGTTTTGTGTAATTTATTTGTTAATTATTTCACTTATGTTTAATATTTATATACTTCTTCTCTGAATGCATTTATTTGGTTTAATTAAGTGAAACATTTCTCATTTCAAACTGATTGGGTTGAGATTGAAGTGGGAATCTTGGGTTGTTCTGATTGGAAAACATGATCATCCTCTTTCTCTCACACATACATGATATTTCAGAATTATTTGGTAGACCTCACTCTATGATTGAGTTCCGAACCTTTACAACATGATTTTTGTGTCAAGGGGTGGTTCTTTATGCATCATTTTAAGAGGAAAGAGGGGAACCAAGATCTTGGTCATCCCTCAACCAAAGGATTACAACAAAACCTAATAACCAATTGAGAATAAAGAACTCTTCAAGTGCTATAGTAACTTAGAAATTATCACTTATTTATCTTATATATTTCAAAATCCACTTTTTCTTTCAACTTTTCAAATCTTTATGTTAAGTTACTTTCTTTAAATTGTTTACAAAATCACCCCCCCTTTTTAGTACTTTTTATTAAAAATTCATAATATAAACCTATTAAAGCTTCTTGAGAGATAACATAGGGTCTTACTTATACTTCAAATCAACCTTATAATCAAATCAATTTTATGTGTCATGAAAAAGAAGTCAAATTTTGGCGCCATTTCCAAGGAGTGCTTTGGTTTTTGGTGCGTGTTTTTGATAATATTTTTGTAAATTTTTTGAATATTGTTTTATCTTATAACTTTACCTATTGTTTTGTATTATGATTTATTTATATTGTAGGTTTTGTTCATGAAGAATTTAACTTATATATAATTACCACATTTCAAACCCGAATCAGAGATGATCCTATATCAACGACACTGAGATGCACAAGGGAACCCTTTAAAAGAGGACACACAAAACATCAACAATCTTCTTGATCCTTCCTATTATTATTCTAGAACCAATATAAGACTGTGATAAACTTACATAATTTGGATGAAATCAACCAAAAATTAAAATAACTAACCTCACCTGATGTTGATATCCAACCCACCTATATTTAAATGCAAGGTTAGACACCCAATTTTGAACTGAAATCCAGTTTAATTCATTTATTACCAAGATTTCATGGACTCATGGGAGAAGATCCACATAAGAACTTAAAAGCATTTCATACTATGTGTTCAAATTTAAAACCTTTTAATGTGGATGAAGAACAAGTAAATATTAGAGCATTCCAATTTTCATTATAAGATAGTGCGAAAGATTGGTTATATTATATTAATTCAGCAATTAGAGGTTGGGAAAACATGAAACACCCTTTTCTTGAAAAACATTTCCCAGAATCTCAAACTGCAACTATAAGGGAAAAAATTTGTATTATAAGGAAATGACAAGAGGAAACATTTCATGAATTTTGGGAACACTTTAAAAGGTTATGTTCAAGTTTCCCACAATTTTAATTCAATATTTTTATAAAGGTTTAATTCCTATTAATATAAACATGATTGATGCTGCTATAAGTGGTGGATAGTTGATAAGATCCCAATTTCTACAAGAACCCTAATTGAGTACATAAATAAAAACACTCAACAATTTGGTTCATGGTCCAATGTACCTATTTGAGGTGTCTATGAGGTGAAAAGTTATGAATTAGAGAAGACGGTGGATGCGAAGTTTGAAGAGGTAAGTACCCTTATTCAACAACTTTCTCTTTCCTAAGGGAAATCCCAATCTCCTCCTCCCATCCATTGTGGTATATGTTCTTCTGACACCCACTACTCTAACCACTACTCCCAATTAATAGAAACTTCTGAGATTTGTGTGGAAATAATTTCAGGACACCCCTATAACCAAAACTTTAGAAAAGAAACATATTATCCTTCCCACTTTGGGTGGAAAGAAAACCAAGCCTATAGGCAAGGGGGTATTCAAACAACCTCAATAAAAATGGAACCAAAAGGGTCAGAGTAGTCATCCACCACCACCACCACCTAGAAATCCTCAACCACCCCAAAGGATTTTCCAACAACCTCCTACAAAAGCTAAGCCTATCCTTGAAGACATGATGAAACAAATGGATACCAACAATATAAAATTACAAAAAACCACTCAAGCAACCACACAAGACCTTAAAACCCAATTAGGCTAACTAGCTAACTTGGTAGGAGAAATCCAAAGTCCTGGTTCAGGTAAACCACCATCTCAACCATTAGTAAACACTAGAGATAAAGGAAATGTTAGTTCCACCACAATTAAGAGTGGAAAAAAATTATAAAGTCAAATTAATCCTCTATTAGGGTCATCCCCTCCGGAGGAAACCTCCACCCCAACCATTAAAAATGTTCCAAATGTTGAAAAACCATGTCTTGAGAGAATCTCTTCCAAAAGAAATAGTGTGTATGTCGATGAGTCTCCTAGACAACCCATTCCTATTCTGTTTCCCCAAAGGGCCACCCAAACTAGAAAAAAAGGGAACTAAACTTGATAACGAAATTTTTGAGACCTTCAAAAAAGTTCAGGTAAACATCCCCTTGATTGATGATGTGAAAAAAATTCCAAGATATGAAAAGTTTTTAAAGGAGATATGTATACATCAAAGAAGAATTCATGGTGATGAGAAGGTAATATTGGGGAGGAATGTCTCAACATTGATAGAACCAACACTGCCTACCAAATTCAATGATCCTGGAACCTTCTCGATTCGATGCGCCATAGGGGATTATTCATTTTCCAATGATATGCATGATTTAGGTGCTTCTATAAATGTGATGCCTCACTCCATTTAGTCTTCATTATAGGTTGGAGAATTGAAGCCAACTGGGATAGTCTTTTAGCTATAAAATCGGAGTACAACACACCCTTCTGGTGTGTTAGAGGATGTTCTTGTGAGGGTTCAAAATTTAATTTTTCCTACTGATTTTTATGTGCTTAAAATGGAAGATTATAGGATGAATGGACATGCCCCAATTATATTGGGGACAAATTTCTTGAAAATAGTCAAAACCATAATTATTGTCCATAATGGAATATTATCTATGGAGTTTGGTGGTGAAATTGTCCACTTCAATATCCTTGATGCCATGCTGCACCCCTCAGAACAACATTCCTCTCTCTTTGTTAATTCCATTGATGTACACCCATCCCCTCAAAAAACTTATTTTAATTACCCTGATCCCCTTTATGAGTTTTCATCTTTGATTGAAATTTTAGGTAATGAATCATGCATTGAATGTTGTACCAATCTAGAAAAATTCCATACGTATTAATTAATTGAAGATTTGTTGAACAATAAGGATCACATGACCATCGATGATACTGCTAAGCTTGTAAAAGATCATTCCTCATTTGAGGATAATACTATTGAGAAGTTAGATGATATTAGCAACCTCTAACTTTTACACACACTTCAATCAATCCAAAATAATATGAATTGGAACTGAAACAACTGCCTCAAGATTTAAAATATTTATATATTGAGAATGGAAACAAGTTTCCTGTCATCATTGCAGGTTCACTCCCTCCTGATCATGAATTGCGACTGTTTGAACTTTTGAGGGAGTATAAACAAGCTTTGGGATGGATACTTTCTAGCATTCTTAGTATTATCCCATCAATTTGCACACATCATATTTTATTTAATGATGAGGCTAAACCAGTGAGGCAAGAACAACGTCAACTGAACCCAAACCTCCAAGAAGTTTTGAAAATGGAGGTAAAAAAATTATTGGTTGTTGTAATAATTTACCCTATCTCTGAAAACCAATCGTTCAGTCCCATTCAAATAGTTCCTAAAAAATCAGGCCTTACAGTAATCAAAAATGAAAATAACGAATTGGTTCCAAATAATGTGTAGAATAGTTGGCATTTCTACATAGACTATCACTGACTAAACCAACACAATAGGAAGAACCATTTCCCTTTTCCATTCAATGAACAAATTCTATAGAGGCTAGCAGGTAAGTTCCACAACTGTTTCTTTGATGGGTATTCTGGATAATTTTAGATCTATATTTCTCCCGAGGATCAAGAAAAGACAACCTCCAGTTTCCCCTTTGTCATATTTGTATATAGGAGGATACCATTTGGTCTATGAAATGCTCCAGGTACTTTTCAATGATGCATGGCTTGTATTTTTTCAGATTACCTGGATAATTTCATGGAAGTTTTCAAGGATAATTTTACTATGTATTGATCCTCTTTTGATGAATTTTTAAGTAGTTTAGGTTCAGTCCTACGTCACTGTATTGAAAATAATATCGTATTAAATTATGAGAAATTCCATTTCATGGTGCGCCAAGGTATAGTTTCGGGACATGTAATTTATGGGGATGGTACCCAAGTAGATAAATCAAAAGTGGATGTCGTTTCTTCCCTATGATTCCCCAAAAATGTATGGGATGTGCGATCTTTCCTAGGTCATGTTGGATTTTACCTTCATTTTATTCATGAATTTTGTAAGATTGCACTCCCCCTCTCCCGGTTACTCAAAAAAGAAAAGGAATTTGTTTTTGATAATGAATGTGAGGAATATTTTAATAATTTAAAATGGAGTCTCACGTCACCCATGGTAATATAACCACCTTGGTGGGATTTACCATTTGAGAACATGTGTGATGCCTCTAACTATGCAGTTGGGGCAGTCTTACCACAATGGGTCGAACGAGATCCACATGTCATTACCTATGATTCATGTACACTAGACCCTGCCCAAGAAAACTACACCACAACTAAAAAATAATTCCTTTCCATTTTCTTTGCCTTGGATAAATTTTGGTCGTATCTTTTAGGGTCCAAAGTCATTGTGTTCACAGACCATGCAACCCTCTAGTATGTCCTTAAGAAACTAGAAGCCAAACCACATATCATTTGCTTGATGCTGCTCCTGCAAGAATTCAATCTTGAAATTAGAGATTAAAAAGGAGCAGAGAATTTGGTATCTAACTATATCAACAGGATCCACCCATCCTCAGACATTGACTCATCCCCATATATTCCTATAAATGATATGTTTCCTGATGAGATATTGTAATGAGTGAAAGATGTTATTCCCTGGTATGCTAAAATTGTAAATTATTTGGTAGCATCTCACATTCCTACTGATTTCAATAAAAACCAATCCAATTTTCTAAAACATGAGTCTTGTTGGTACATTTGGGATGACCCCTACCTCTGGAGCACATGTAGTGATAAAGTTATTAGGATTTGTGTTCCTGATAGCGAGTTTTAGTATGTTCTTATATTCTACTACACTCTTGCTTGTGGGGGTCACTTTGGTCCCCAATAGATTGCTCACAAAGTCCTTGATTCTGGTCTCTTTTAGACAACACTTTTTTGGGATGCCCATTATTTTTTTAAATATTTTCGTTGTTTTCAAAGAATGGGTAATGTATCTAAAAGAAATGAAATGACACAACAAATATTGTTATTTCATGACATTTTTGTTGTTTGGGGTATTGAATTTATGGGGTCATTTCCCAATTCCTTTGGAAACTTTCACATTCTTTTGGAAGTTGATTATGTTTCAAAATGGGTAGAGGCATGAGCTACCATGACTGATGATTCTAAGGTAGTTGTAGAATTCCAGAGAAACAAAATATTTTGTAGGTTTGGATTACCTAGGTTCATTATTAGTGACTAGGGTTCTAATTTCTACAACCAAATAATGTAATAACTTTTACATCAGTATGGGGTCAGTCATATAGTGTCTACTATATATCACCCACAGACCAATGTTCAAGCCTAGGTGTTAAATAGAGAGGTAAAACAAATTCTTGAAAAAACAGTTCAACTCAAAAGAAAATATTAGAGTGTTAGACTCAATTATTCATTATGGCCTTACCATAATACCTTTAAAACTTCCATTGGAATGTCACCGTATACACTTGTTTTTGGAAAAAGTTTTCACCTCCCTTTTGAGATTGAGAACTTGGCCTACTGGGCCATCAAACAATGGAATTATAATCTTTGTGGTGTAGGTGCTCAAAGGACGTTGTAGATTCAAGAGATGGAATAAATGAGAATAGATTCATATGAGAACTCTAAGATTTATAAGGAGAGAACCAAAGCTTCCCATAACCACCTCATCCTTCATCGTCAGTTCCAAATTGGGAAGAAAGTCCTCCTATATAATGCAAGGCTGAAGTTTCATCCAGGTAAGATTTGTTCCCAATGGTTTAGAACATACACTGTTACTAACGTCTCTCTATTTGGTGTTGTCCAGGTTCAAAATAAAGAAACCAATAAGAAGTTTACTGTCAATGGGCAGAGGCTGAATCACTTCCATGAATCCATTCCGGAGTCTTCGATGGAGGAACTCCTTGTTCAAGAAGCAATCTATGAATAAAAATCACCATGTTTTATCCTTCCTTCCCATATTCTCTTTTATTACAATGAGAACACTAAAAAATTTAGGTGTGGGGGGATGGGTATATTCCTGGTTCAGTTAGGAATTTTCATTATCTTTCTTAGTTTTCTCTTTTTATCTTGCTAAATTGTATAGTTACTTTCCCCATTCCCCCCGTCACCTTTGTTCCAGAATATTACCTTTTTTATGACCACTTTATCTTGGAGAATAACGTCCGTTTAATCATGGAATTTATTGAAAATGCATGTGTAATATCTGTATTTCATGTTGTTTTAACATTCAAAAAAAAAATTCTGATTTAATGTGCATTTTATCAGGAATTCAATACTGTGGTGTGACATTCTTTTGAAAATTGGTTCTTTTTCAATGATATAAATGGTTGTATCATTTTGAAACCTTTGAGAAGAATGGTTCCCTTTTTTTTGAATAGTTTAAGGGAAATTTGTGTCACTTAATCTCTCCACACATTTTTGTACCCAACCTGGATGTGGGAAAATTTCTTACTTAATGGAAGGTATATATAAGTTAGGTTTATTTTTTTATAATTTCCAAAATCAATTTTCTACATGTTCGTTCCTTATATGATCTATTTTATTACTGTACTAGATTGATCTATGCGTGTGTACATATTATCTGAATATTGTATGCCCTCAAAAAGAAAAAGAAAAAAGGGTCTTATATTGGGCAGGTCAAAAACCACCCCTCCTTGAATTTTTATCTTTTTATGACTATTTTAATTAGTGTCGTGAGGAGATAAAATATGGGTTGGGAGAAGAGTATGATATTTGTTCCAAATGCAACTTTTGAAAAAAAATAAGTAAATGATGGGAGTGATTAAATGTAAAAAATATGGGGATATCTAGGTCAGGAGCTTATGGTTTGACTTTTGTTAATGTTTAAGTGAGTGGGTCTTGAGATTTGATTGTAAAGGATGTGAGGCAAGTTCGGTGGAAATGATCTTGTATGTAGAAAATTATTAAAATAACTTATATTTACTCTATAGAAAGTGGAAAGAATAACATGAAATAGTTGTCACACACACACATAGAGAATTAGTGACATGATTAAATACAGAATTATTTTTTTGATTGGTATCATACATCTCTTGGAATTTCATTTGGATATAATTTTTGAGACGTCTTTTTTAGTGATCATTGAGAATAACTCCTCAGTGTGATTTTTTCTTTGATCACATTTCTATTAGGGATTAAATTTTCATTAAATTTTAACTCTTTATGAAGTTGTAAATATCTACATGCATAATTTTTGGAAATATGACTTTTCCCTGGAGTGCAAATGTTTAGGTGTGAGGGTGTGATCGTACCACGATTCACTATTTCATTTTCACCCTCACACCATTGTCTTAAACAAAATTTTTATTCTAAATTCCAAATATAATAACAAAATGAAAATCATTTTTGATTAAATTATTTTTGTGTTTATCACTATTAACAGGGAAATTTTACTTTTTTTAATAATTTCATTAAAGTTGGAGGTGATTTGGAGGACACATGATGAATTTCAAGAAAAATGGGCCAAACTGCACAGGATCCCAACACACCAGTGGATTAATCCCACACTTCTACTAGACCGTGCATCCAAATAGGATTAAAATTTGTGTACCAATCCAAAATGTAATATGATACATTTCATCTCAAAGAACCCAATATAGATTTGGCTTCTAAGGGGCACATCCGAACTGATCTTTCCAAGACACCGAATCAGCACAAAGTCAAAAGTGGCATTTTGTAATATGTCCATATCTCAATATGTGATTGTACAAATGATCCCAAACTTTCAGTGGTGATATTAAAGAAGTGGGTATACAGTGTTCTAGTTTTTTCAAAAGGGAGATTCAACTTTCTACAATCCTAAAACCATCCTTTAAGTGGTTTATCAAAATCTCGGTGCTCAAAACCATGTCCCATTTTGGATATAAAAAGGTACCATGGGAACCTCATTTGAAAGTTTGAATGAGAAGTGAAGATCTGAAATTTTTGAGTCCTAGAGGAGTCTCCTCCTCATCCTTTAATTTATAGATGCCCCTATCCTTATAGGGGAATCAATAACGAAGAAGGAGTTCCACCCGAGCTTTCTCTTCCTCCCGATGTCGAGCTAAACGGTGGGTGATCATTGCGAGGGAGCTACACACTTGAAGAGGGAGTTCCAAAAACTTATATTCTATTGGTTTTGTGTAAAGTGTGTTTGAATTATTTCACTTATATTTAATATTTATATGATTCTTCTCTAAATGAAATGATTTGTTTTAATTAAGTGAAACATTTCTCATTTCAATACTGATTGAGTTGAGATTCAAATGGGAATCTTGGGGGTTTCTGATTGGAAAACACAAGTATCCTATTTCTCTCACACATACATGAGATTTCAGTATGCTTTGCTATACCTCACTCTATTCTTGAGGTCCAAACCTTGACAACACGTTTTTTGTGTCAAGGGGTGGTTCTTTGTGCATCATTTTAAGAGGAAAGAGGGGAACCAAGATCTTGGTCATCCCTCAACCAAAGGATTAAAAAAGAACCTAATAACTAATTTAGAACAAGGAACTCTTCAAGTGATATAGTAACTTAGCAATGATCACTTATTTATCTTATATTTTTTTGAATTCACCTTGTCTTTCAACTTTACAAATATTTATGTTAAGTTACTTTATTAAATTTTTTTACAATATCACCCCAACATTTTAATACTTTTTATTAAAAGTGCGTACTCTAAACCTATTAACGATCCTTGATATATGACCCTAGGTCTTCCCTATACTTCAAATAAACCTTAAAATCATAATCAATTTGACGTGTCACTACAACGCAGTCAATAAATGAGTACCGAAATCATGCTGCAACCCCCTCTAGATTCATGAGGTAAAATGTGCATCTCGATTCGAGACAATGGAACTCAGAAATCCATGAAAATTCACCACCTCATCCACATACATCTTAGACAAAGCACCCACTACACCCAGATCTTTGATCATTAAGAAGTGAGCTTATTTTTTCAACTGATCCACTATCACCCAGATAACATCACAACCTCCATGAGCTCTGGGTAACCCTATTATGAAATCCATTTATATTTTATCCCATTTCCACTTGGAAACATCCAAGAGTTACAAAAAACCACCCAGGACAGGATGATTTGCCTTTACTTGTTGGAAAACTAATCAACTTACTACAAAGTCCACCACTTCCCATTTCACCTTGGGCCCACAAAACTACATCCTAAATCCACGGTGCATTTTTTAAACTCTTGTCTGTACCACCAAAGGTGATATCTGAAACTCATGAAGGAATACACCATGCATTACTACCATAAAAAAAATATACAATGAAACAACTCTCAATTCCGACTATCCACTAACCATCCCTATAGATCATCACTATGACCAACATGATTGTACACCACCTCTTCCTCTGAGTCTCCCCCACTATGATTCTTCCACCGACTATGTCAGAGAATATTGTACCACCATCTGAAACTAACATCCTCTACCACCATCCACTATTTTATCTAAGTGTAAGGATTCCAACTCCTCTATTTCTCTCTAAGAATCCTCATACTTCCAAAAAACACCCTTCCATGACTTCCTACTCAAAGAGTAAACCACAACATTCCCCTTTCCAAAGGTGTAAAAGATCTCAAAATTATAATCCTGAAGAAACTATCTCCAACTCTATTGCTGTATGTTCAGATCACACTGAGAAAAGATATACCTCAAGATATTGTTATCCGTAAAGACTGCAAATCACTCCCTAATGAGGTAATGTTGCCCAAAATTCAGTGAAAACACACCCTCTACTAGTTCCAGATCATGGTAAGCAAAGTTACACTCATGGGGATGTAAATTTCTAGACCCATAAGTGATAAATTACCACTGCTGCATCAAGTTTCACCCTAATCCCATATGAGAATCATCACAAAACACCTCAAATAACACACCCTTATCTGATATCTGAAGCACTAGAGCACTAAATTACTCCCCCTTCAGCTAACTGAATGTTTCCTGGTACTGATCAATCTACACAAAATCTTGGTCTTTCATAGTCAAAGATTTCCATGGGGATTCAACTTGAGAGAAATCATGTACAAGCATATGAAAATAGCCCAAAAGACCAAGAAAACTATGAACCTCTACCACACTCTTGGATACTTTTTAGGAAACAACTACTTCAACCTTCTACGGGTCTACTTACACACTCTACTGCGACACCACATGCTTGAGAAAATGCACCACTCTTGCATAGAACTTACACTTGAAAAAATTTCCATAGATCTAGTGGCATCGAAGAATAGGAAAGACAGTTATAAGATTCTTGGCATGCTTCTTCTATGAATTCAAGTAGATCAAGATATCTTTGATTATTACGATGAAAAAAGTTTCCAGGAACCCATGGAACATGGAGTTCATAAGCCCAATGAACACATCTAGTTTGTCTGTAACACTAAATGGCATGGATACAAACTTGAAGTGCCCATACCTACATTTGAATTAAGTCTTCAGGATATCTCCCATTTTTACCCTAATATGGTGATATCCAAACCATAGATTGATCTTAGAATACCAACTTTCCCATATAAACCGGTCAAAAAGATATTATATCCTTTGAATAGGGTGACTATTTTTTACCATCACTGGATTCAACCTCCATTAGTTTATACACAACCTTAGACTACCATCTGCCTTCTTGGAAAACAACACTGGAGAACCCCATGACAACAGACTGTGATGGATAAAACCCTTATTCATCAGACCATCTTTCTGAATCCTTAACTCTTGCAACTTAAAAGGTGGCATCTAATAAGGACCCATCAAAATCGAAGAATCACTAGGCTGAAATTTTATCCCAAACTCAACAACACATTGAGGGGGTAAAATCCAAAAAAAATTGGTAAAAAAATACATTAACCCTCCTAAAACCCTTGGGAACCTCCAATGCCACAACATCCAATGATTCAACTAATAAGTTAGACAATAAGGAAAGAAGGGACCCCACACGCTGACTTCCCACCTGATAACCCCACTTGCCAAAAAAAACCACACATTGGCCATCCACATCCAAAAACATGACTCTCCTTAGAAATAAGTTGATAACATCTTGCATGGAATACAACCAATCAATTCCAAGGATGAAATTTTAAGGATTCATATGTATAAAGAAAATATACTCACAGGACTGTTGTGATCCCATCATCATTCTACACCCCCGACACACATCAAACAACCTGGTTTGGCCTTTTACTGGCATAGTCAACACTAGGGGAATGAGAATCCTATCTATGTCTAGTCCCCGAGAATGGGCTAGAATGAGTGTAATAAAGGATTGCTATGGTCTTGAATCAAACAAGGTAAAGCAAAGAGTACCAAACAAACTGATTGTACCTTTGTCAATCTCTAGACCCTTTGGAACTACTACCTCCACTGTGTACATCTGACCATTCCCAAATAATCTACCTATCTATTAATGAAAACCTCCATAGGAATGCTTGGATCATAGTACCTAAACATGAGGAAAATCCTAAGGTAATCCTATACCTACTCCATCTCCCCTTTGCGAGCCAAAAACCTACATCCCCTGCTACTGAAACAAACTCACCAGAAACTACTTCTGAGGCTGGTATTGAACCTATCCACCTCCACCAAACTGATCTCAAGCAGACAATGGAAACTATATCAAGATATGGCCACAAACCCCACAACAAAAACACAATGGCATAAAGCTCCCAGGAAAATCATGAAAACAAATAGCACCAGAAGGCTGTAAAGAAAGTTGTTGAGGTCGACTACATGCCATTCAAAACCTCAAAGGTCCTAGAACCTATGAACTTCCACTAACAACCCTACCCCTTGAGGAACCCTGCTAGTTCCCCTATTGCGGTGAACCTCATTGTGAGTTTATCTGCTCAATCATCTATGCCTTATTTTGATCTCTAGATATGTTAGAAATGTAAAAGGAGTAATTGCTTACTTTATTGAAGGATGGAGTGCCTCCTGCAGACGTCTCACATGAGAATCTTCATCTAGAAAAAGATATAGGAAAAAACGTAGAAGGTACATGAACTTGATTCCCAACTCCCTCAAAGATATGCTCCCCTACTAAAGAGAAAGAAGCTACTACCTCTTCACTACCTTCATGGTCAATGAAAGGAACTCTGCCCGAAACTACTTCTAGAAGTAAAAACACAAAATATCTTCCTCATTTTACTCTCCCAGGGACAGTGTCCACCACTGACATGAAAATCCCCACATCTCACTGATTACCAAAGGGGCCCAATACTCTATCGAGGCCCAGATCAAACTAAAAATTATCTAAAGCTCCTCCAGATAGCTCTCTATTTAATAATTCGAAATAATTACCTCATACATACCCAATTCTTTCCACTAGAAAGCACATAATGTCCTCTACCACTAATATACCTCCTCAACTGGATAAACCCTTTGTTGATCATCCATGTAATTCTACTGAACCTCAACTTCCTGATCCACACATGGATGATGAACATGATCCCTAACTAAAAGTAAAAAAATTATTTCCTAATCTTGGTAGTGTGTAATTATAATAAGATTCATTTTAACCTTTTCAATTCATTTTATTTTCCATTTCAACTTTCCCAAAGCAACCCCATTCAAAAAAAGACAATTCATTCTGATACATGTACCTTTCTTAGGTTGTCACCCTACCAAAATATACATATCACTTGGCCATTCAATAAGATCATTTTTTGTGCATTGGATCATGGGGGGGGGGTCTAAAATCCCATGTCCTAGCCAGTCTCCCTTGCCTACGTCATGAACCAAGGTTAATTAGAATTGTTTCCATACCACCACATACAATCCTTACTATTCCTAACACAAAAATACATCCTACATATTATCCATCACCTTTGATACCATTCTATCACATCCCCCTCCCTCTAAAGATACCCATCCTGGGCTAGTAGTGAAGAAAGAGAGATAATTACCCCCAAGTCCTGCCTCTAGTAGGTACCGAGTTAGTGACTAGCACCAAGGATATACAAATCTCACAATATGGAAGGAATTTCCCTTTATAATATAAATAGTATCGGGAGATAAGATGAATCAACCAAAATCAACTCCATGAAATATATATAATAAAACCAAAAACTATCCCACAATGCATGTATAAATAGAACTGATACAAATAAAAGTCTCCAAAATAAATACCCAAAAGTAAATCTAAAGCAGTGACATAAAAAATTTCAAGGATATGAGGTAGTATGGTCCAGCATGGTCTATAAAATCCTCCTGGAAACCTAAAAATACTTTTTATATATGTAGGGTGAGGATAAGTATACTTAGTAGGGAGACCAAAGTCTCTCATGAACATGTGAATGAAGAATACTAATGAACCTATGAGGAAACAAATGAACTAAACAACACCTAAAGAGGAATACTAACCACCCCAACCTCACCAAGGAATTCTCACAAAATAATTCAATCCAATTAATATAATATAATGTAAATAAAATAGATGATAAGGTACCCCACACTACTTTCCCATTGATTAGCCACTCTCTCACCCCAATGACAAACGTCATTACGCTCCCACCTATTTCGATAATACCACACCACATCCAACCCACACACACCTAGGCCTCACAAAACATCCCATATGAACACACCTAGGCCTGACAACACATCACATCTCATCTTGAAGATACTTGGGATATCGCATCAGAACTCATTCCAAATACACCTAGGACATCACATCACAACTCATACTGAATACCCTTGGGATGCCACATCAAAACTCATCCTGAAGTCACCAGGGATACCTCATCTCATCTTACAATGAACTAACATAAATTCAACAATAACAACCTCTGAAATACCTACCTTTAATAGAAGAATGAGCAGGGAAGATTGGTTTTCTATCCAACCATCCTCGCACTGGGATATTGGGAAAGACACCCCCCGTGTGACTATGCGGGTGTTCAGCACATAGTGCTCAATGTATGTGAAGTGTGTATAGAAATCACAAGAATATAAAAGGTATATATATAGTATCAAGAACTAAATCCAAAACTATTGGTTTATAAAAAAACCATCCAACTCACAACACTGTCACTTTTTCTTCCACCTATAAATGCAATTATTAGTATCTACAACAGTCATTTCAGAAGGTGAAGAGCCCTGATAACCTAATGCGGCTTTATATTTCCTCCACATTTAACACCCATTAATTTTTTTATTTATCATAAACCACCTTTAATCACACAAACCATCATTAAATTATTCATTAACAATTTCATCCCATTAGCCAATCCAACCCTTGTCATTTCAGACATTATTAAACAATTATTTATTCATTCCGTCACTACTCATGAATCTAGTAGAAAGAAACCATATATCACAAGAAACCAGTTATCCCCAATAAACACACCCTATAACTCTGAAAGCACCCCAAAAAAATTATCACCTCACCACCCAAAATCATGGACAAAGAATCTATCACCTCACTTCCCCAAAAACATGACCACAAACCATTAGTACCACATGCCCCAACCACACATAATTATACCACAAGAACGACCTCACATCACAACACATCCAGAGACATTTATATATTTACAGAAGGGAATTTTTATTACATTACACTTTATTTTAGGGGTGTTATCACACAAAAAATATATCAGGGAAACCATTTCATTTTCCAAGTATAATTAATTAACCAATTTCCATTTAGGGTGATATTACAACAATCACAACTAAATAAACAATCAAAATAGATATATCTAGTGAAAAAAAATCCCACAACAACCATAATTTTTAGTGGGGCATCAGGCCTGCATAATTCATAATACCATAAATAAACATCAAATATGTAAAAGTATGCAAATAAAACCTCATTTACCTTTACAATTAAATTAACTTATTCTTTATCTTTGATTAATACAACATAACCATAATCCATAGGTAAATAAAATAAATCCCTCCCACATGATACACAATAAAGAGAAATGAGGGAAATCCTACCATAATGAATCTTTTCAACTCAATATACACCGCAAGGTGAAGAAGAAATCGCTCAAAAACCACCATTGCACAAGAAACTTGTGGATCAACCGACACCGCACCAAGGATCCATAAAAATAACAAAAACACACCCCAAATCAAAGAAACACCACCATAATAGATCTATGAGAGAACAATGGAAGAAAATAGAGAAGAATGAGTGTAGAACTCACCAAGAATTAAAGACGAATCACCAAGGAATAACTACCAAAATAAATAGATCAAGGAGGGAGGAAAAGGGCTTTAAGAACACCTTTGGGTGCCTAGGGTTTTCCCAAAATGAGAGGAAAAGGAAGACATGGACAATTGAATGATAATTTGTCTAAAAAATAATTTTAAAACTACACTGTATTGGGGAATTACAGGATGTGAAATCCCATTTCACGTCGTGTAATACTCATGGTTCTGTTTCACCAAAAAACATGTCGCCTCTTCATTTTATTATTTATTTTTAACCCTGATATATTATATGTCGTGAAAACCGATTTAACGTTGTTTAAAAAGTTTATACATTGTGAAACCTCACTATTCAAGCAGTGAAACCAACTTTAACATTGTGTAATCCACTTACATGAAGTGTAATTCCTACTTCACTTCCTGTTTCCACCAAAAAATCCTGAAACTTCCCCCCAACTCCTCCAATGCTCAAAACCAGAAAAGTAATGGACTAGAGAGGCACATACCATTACATAATATACCTCTAAAAAAATTATCACACTCGATAATCCAAAACCAATACCAGAAGAAAAGGGCTCTAAACAACCACCCATGAGATACCTCTCAAGGACCTCATCATACCTCAAACGCTACTAAAAACCAAAGATTCCAAACCAAATGACCACAAAAATCTCACACAAAATCATTACCAAGAAACCAAAACTACAAACTGTCTCCTCTCACACAAGCACACCTCCACACAACCAATGCACAACCAATAAACTGCAATGTCCCAAACACACAGATCAGGGAAATCTATCCTTCATGTCAAGATACTCTCTACTCTGGGCAGAATTGACTTCACCGCATGGGTTTAATGGGAACATAGTTAATGCGTCTCGATTAGGAATTTGGTCCTCCCATTTTCATATGTTAGTAATTTATCAAAAATCACACCACACACATCACAAACCAAGGAAAATAGCTCATCTTATAAAACAATGGGATCCAAAAATCATATCACAAATAAAAACATAGAAAAGAAAAACTCAAAAAAACTCAAGTACTGAGCACACATTTGTGTATATCACTCCCAAGTACTATACTCTAGGACACCATGCATCCAAAACACACGGACCAAAGAAATGGTCCATCCATGCAATGCCTTCTCTTGGAATTCCTAGATCTCTACTAGTTTCTCAAAAAATATCTCATCATCCTAGATATTCAACTCTCCCTAGTCAATGACATGAGAGTCATCGTGAAGATATCAAAGAATATGAGATATGTGAAAGAATTCATAGATAATTTCCAACCGCGATGGCAATGACAACCGGTATGCCACTTCGCCAACTCACCCAAACACCTTAAAAGGTCTAACAAAACTGGGTGAAATCGTACTCCCACTACCAAAACTATGCTACCCATGTGAAGGGGAAACCTTAAAGAACACATGTTCCCCAAACTCAAACTCCAAGGGCCTCATCTTGTGATCGATATAAGACTTCTACTGGTCTTGTGCTACTTGAATCCTCTCACGAACAACATGAAATTTCTTTGTCATGATTTTCACCACATTAGGACCAATAACGCTTGTCTCCCCAACATCTGTCCAATACAATGGAGAAAAACACAATATTTTGTACAAATAATCAACCAGAGATATGCCAATAGAAGATTGATAAATATTATTGTGATAAAATCCTACAAAATGTAGGCTTCATACCCAAGATCCACCCAAGTCCAAGATACATGCTCACAATATATCCTCCAACGTCTAGATAGTTTGTTATGTATTCCCATCTGTCTGAGGGTGGAAAGCAGTGCTGAGGCGTAACTGAGTTCCAAAATCATGTTGAAATATACTCAAGACTTATGAGGTAAAATTTAAATCCTTATCTGAGACAATGTACCTAAAAACTCCAGAAACCACACCACATAATCCACATACCTCTTAGCCAAAGAATCCACTTCACTCGCCTCCTTTATCGCTAAGAAGTGAGATGATTTTATCAACTGATCCACTATCACCCAGATAACATCACAATATCCCTAAGATCTAGGTAACCCTATGAAAAAATCCATTTATATTTCATCCCATTTCCACTCGGGAACATCCAAGGGATGAAACAAACCACCAGGAACACGATGCATTTCCTTTACCTATTGGAATACCAATCACCTTGCTAAAAACTCCACCACTTAGCAATTCATCCGGGCCACTAAAACTATATCCTCAAACCACAGTACATTTTGGAAACTTCTCAGTGTACCGAAAAAGGTGAGTTATGAAACTCATGAAGGACTCCACTATGCATTACTACCAGAACAAAAAACCTCCCACGAAACAACACCTGATTCCAACCATCCTCCAATCATCCATAGGAAGAATCACCATTTAAAAAATGAGCATGCAACACCTATACCTTTCAGTCTCTCCCACTGAGATTCCTCCACCTGTTGTATTTAAGAAGACTAAACCTTCATCTAAAACAAATAGCCTCTAACACCATCCACTCTTGCATCTAAGTGCATGGTTTCCAACTCCTAAATTTCTCTCCAAACATCCTCAGACTCCCAAAAAACACCCTTACATGAATTCCTACTAAAAGAGTCAACTAAAAAATTTCCATTTTTTGAGGTGTAAGAGATATCAAAATCATAATCCTAAAGAAACATCATCCACCTCCATTGCCACAGGTTCAAACCACGTTGAGAAAAGATATACCTCAAGCTCTTGTGATCTATAAAGACCACAAAGTGCTCCCTAATGAAGTAATGTTGCCACAAATTCAGTGAAAACCCAAAATTTTCTAGATCCATATCATGGGTGGCATAGTTACACTCATGGGGACTTAACTGCCTAGCCCCATACAAGATCATTTCCCACTATTTCATCATGATGCACCCTAATCCCATATGGGAAGCATCACAAAACACATCAAATGACACACCCTCATCCAACAGCCGAAGCACTGGAGAACTAAATAACTTTCCCTTCAGGCAACCGAACACTTCATGGAACTAATCAGTCAAAAAAATATTGGTATTTACAAGTCAAAGCTGTCAATGAGGCTTCAACTTGAGGGAAATAAGGTAAAAACCTCTGATAATAGCCCATGAGACCAAGAAAAATGAAAACCTATACAACACTCCTAGATAATACCTAAGAAAAAACTACTTCAACCTTCGATGGGTCTACTTACAAACCCTATTGAGACACCATATGCCTGAGAAAATAAACCTCTCATATCCAAAACTTATACTTGGATAAATTTTCATAGAGACTGTGGCATCGAGTAATAGAAAATATAGTTTTGAGATGCTCAGCATGCTCCTCCTATGAATTTGAGTATATAAAGATATCAATGATGAATATGATGATGAATAGGTCCAAGAACTCATGGAAAATAGAGTTTATAAGCCCTATGAACACAGATGGTGCGTTTGTAACACCGAATGACATGATTACAAACTGGAAGCGCTAATACCTGCATTTGAAGGCAGTCTTCAGGATATCTACCTTCTTCACACTCAACTGGTGATATATAAACCACATATTAATCTTATAATAATAACTCAACCTATCATCTATTTGAAAATATTTCCTATCCTTGGGAGAGGGTAACTGTTTTTGACCGTCACCAAATTCCACCTCCAGTAGTATATACAAAACCTTATACTACCATCCTCCTTATTGGAGAACAACACTAGAGAACCCCATGATGACACACTAGGCTAAATAAAATCCTTCTATATCAGACCATCTATATAAATCTTCAACTCCTCCAACATAGAAGGTGAAATCGGATAAGAAGCCATCAAAATTAGAGAATCACCAGGCTATGAGTCCACACAAACTCAACATTACATCTAGGGGTAGCATCAGAACATCCTCAATAAAAACATCCAAGAACCCCCTAAAAACCTTGGTATGCTCCAATATCACAGCATATACTGATTCCATTGACAACTCATCCAATAAGAAATGAAGGGGCCCACATGCCGACTACCCACCAGACGACCCCGCTCGCCAACTAAAACTACACATTGGCCATCCACATTCGAAAAAACAACTATCCTCTAGAAGAAGTCGATAATAGAATGTATGGAATAAAAATATTTTATTCCAAGGATTATATCTTATGGATACATATATAGAAAAAAAATATCCCCACGGAACTGATGTGGTCCCATCATCAGTCTACACCCCCATAACACATCAAACAAGATTTTCTAGCCTCTAAATGGCATATTAAACACCAGGGGAATGGAAAAAATCTCTATTTCTAGTCTCATATCATGTGATAGAGTGGGTGAAACAAAGGAATTTGAATGTCCTAAATTAAAAATGGCCCAAAAAATAGTACTAAACAAACTGATCGTACCTCTGATGATCTCCGACCCATCTGGGTTTGCTGCATTCAATGTATGAAACTAACCACACCCAACTCCTCTACCTCTCTAATGAAAACCACTTCTATAGGAACACTCGGGTCAAGGTCCCTAAATATGAGGAATATCCTAAGGTCAGCCTCTACTTGGTCCATCTCCCCTTGGTGAGGCAAGGAACTGCTTCCCCTACCATTGAAACGACGTCACTGGAAACTGTTTCTAAGGCTGGAATTGAACCTATCCAACTTTACCAAGATGATATTGATAATACATTGGGAACAAGATCTAGTTATGGACACCATCCCCAAAACCAAAACACATTAGCAAAAAGATCCCAAGAAAAGAACATAAACTAATAGCAGTAGATGGTCAGAAGGGAAGCTAATGAGGTCAAATCCCTACCGATCAATACCTTAGAGGTCCTGGAACCTGAGACCTACCAATGAAAACCCTACCCATTGAGGAACCCTACTAGTTATCCTCTAATAGTGAACCTCCTCATGAGTGAATATGCTCAATCACCTATGTATTCTTCTGAACCTCCAGATACATTGGAATTTTAAAATAAGTAACTGCATACTGGATTGAAGGACAGAGTGCCTCCTCAAGACGTATCACATGAGAATCCCCATCTGGAAAAATATCTTGGGAGAAACACAGAATGTACTTGAACTTGATTCCCAATGCACACACTGATATCATTCCCTTCTAAAGAGAAATAAGTTATTTCCTCTTTACTACCTTCATTGTCGACAAAAAGAACTTTACGCAAAACTCCTTCTAGATGTAGACCAACAAAAATTATTCTTCCTTCCGCTCTCCTAGATACAACATCCATTACTGATGTGCATCTCCCCACATCTAAATGACTACCAAAGGGACCCAGTACTCTCTCAGGGCTTGAATCAAATTGAAAGTGATATCAAGATCTTCATGCAAGCTCTCTGTTTCCAAATCTAAAATAGTACCCTCACACATCCCCAAAATCCTAACATTGTAAATTACACAACATCCTCTTCCACTGATCATCCTCCTCAACCAGATCAACACTTTGATGATCAACCGGGTCGGTCTACTGAACTTTAACTCCCTAATCCAGATGCAAACAATGAATATGATCCATAAATTAAAGGAATACAAGGATTTCCTAATCTTGGTAGTGTGACATTTTATTAATATTCAATTTAACTTATTTAATTCATTATTTTATCCATTTAAACTTTCCCAAAACAACCCAATTCAAATAGGAACAAAAGTCATTCTGATACATGTTCCTTTTCTAGGTCTTTATCTAAAAGGTTACAGAGCCCGTAGTGGAAGCTGGTGAGCCAAGGATTTTAAAATTTTCATCAGCGAGATGATGGAACTTGTTATTTCCAATAATCCAAGAATTGTTAAGGCCTGAGAATGTTGCGTAAATTAAAAGGAGCACAAAATAAAAATTGAAAACGTACCCATTTCAAATCCAAAGCTGCGGTCAACTGAAACTAGTCAATGGAAATCATCACCTGAAGGATCCAAAGCAGGAACCCTCTAGATTTTCTACACACACTTCGAAAACCCATAGGAGCATCGATCATAAAATTTAGGATGCTAGCGCAGAGATCTGACGATTCTTTCAACATCCTGACAATCACCTCATTAAGATGCCTTCGATGCTTAAGGGAGATCTTGATCCAAACTTCTTGGATCGAGAGATTCTCTCTCTAGAGAGTGGGAGGATAGATAGGCTCTCAACTTTCATTCCATTAAGTGAATGAATAGTCATTTATCCCCCATCTGGGAGAGCCTCCTCTCACTACAACAGAAACACCGTTTAGCGGCAGTTCTGGGAACCGTCGCTAAACCTTTTTTAAAAAAGGTTTCCCTACGGTTTATAATAAACCGTCGTGAAACATTTTTTTTACAGCACCGACCCTTACCCCACCCCGACCCTTCTTCTCACCCCACGACCCCGTGACCCCCGCTTCCCCTACAACCCGATCCCCCCGTGACCCCGACGACCCCGTGACCCCGACGACCCCCCGACTCCAGTGACCCCGACAACCCTAGCCCCCCGTGACCCTGGAGACCCTGCGACCCCAGCGACACCGTGACCCCGACGACCTAAACAAACCCTAAGGTTTGAATTCTAGTAATTTTCTTGTAGGTTGAGTTAAAAATCACTCAAGAACTTTTATAGAGTATGCACCCAAATCTTCATTCATTATTGTGTTCATTTCTATTTCAACTAATTTAAGTGTTTTTCATGTTTATTTGTCTTAGCATTTTGCAGTCTGTTTGTTTTGTTTTGGAGTCTACAATAGCTCCTGTTTTGTTCCAGCATATCAAGTAAGGGTGAAATTTTATTTTCAAATTATGGTTTTTTGATTTCCAATAAGTAATGAATTGTATTTATCAAAGCTATGGTCCGCAAAAAGTAATTTCTTTGGTCAAAACTTGATTGTGTAATGAATCCTCATTTTGCAGTAAATGATTATGTTTAGTAAAATTATATTCATTTTCTGTAACATATATTTTTTATACAATTTATATTTTTGATTGTGGGCCTTATTTTCTGTAAGGGATCATTTAATATATTTGAATTATGTTTTAGTTAAGTTTAGGAAATATAATGTAAGGGATTTAATATTTACTGATGTGCTAAAACTTATTTTAAGGGATCATTTCATTTTTATAATTTATGTCTTATGTTAATGTTTCTCTAAATCATGTTTTGAGAATTAGAAGATAGGGTTTAGTTTTTCCTTAAAAATTTATTTTCTTATAATTGAGTTCTATTTAGGGAACTATATTTTATCATTTTTTGATGTTCCAAAGTAAGTGATTACTTTTATTTTAAAAACTTTAATTCATGAATTTATAATTTTGTTAGAGGAATTTCATATATATATATATATTCATCTCAAATTCCATGTTTTATACATAAGTGATTCCCAAATTTATTTTTTTAGAATTTAAATTCATATAAATATATGCATGTGATTTCATGTTCATCATACATAAACATATATAAGTATATTTAAGTATTAAATTTCAAACTCTATGACTAATTGATTCAAGTGATGTAAGTGGGTGTAACATATATATATATATATATATGTGTGTGTGTGTGTTTGTGTGTGTGTGTGTGTGTATTATACAAGTTATGTAATTCATATATATATATATATGTATATATATAAATTAAGTTTTTAAATGGGCGTATTATATATATTTATATTAGGGATAAAATGTTTATTGACATGTTATGATGTTCACTACAACATTAATAATGAGATGAAGAAGACCCCAAAACCATGTCTCCCCCACTATCAAGCTCCACTCATTGTGTAATGACACTGCACCCAAGGTGGACACCACATACTCTCATCCATTAATATTCATCATCAACCTCTAATTGTATCCTCACATACACCTAACAATAATTCACTATGCCTACCGGTGTCCCTCTTGTGTGGTTCATGACCCCTGACCAATAACCCAATGCCTCACACCTCCTCTTCTACTGGTTCTCTCTTATCCATGGTGTTTTCATCATGATTTGACCTTGATTCTTGTCTATTCCTTCATCTTAGGCCCTCTTATTCCTTCACAATTACCTCTTCCTCTATTTTCTCCTTTTCATCATTGTAATTTGGTTTGGAAAAATCCTTGGTTGAGTTATGTCAAAAATAAGTATTTTTGAATATTTTTTATAAAATGAATTACAAAGAATATATGGTGAAATATTTCTAGGACTATTTATATCACACTTTTCATACACATTCATGTGTGTGTGTAACTTCTATCTTTTCATTCTAATTCCAAGATTGTTATTTCTAGTTATTTGTTTCCTCTTATTCTATTAATGGACATTAGAATGTTGTGACTTTTCAGGGATCGAATGGAGATGTTTTGAGTTGTGAATATGGTTGTGACTTTTTTTGGGAAATTTTATTGTGAGATAGTTCAACTAGGTTTATTTTGCATTTAAATTTTATTTGTATTTTCTTTCTCTATATGTTATCCAAACTAGATGATTTTTCAGTAATATGTGTAGTCTTGGATGAAAGTAATCACTTTCATTGAATATGTATATTTGTATTTTTCATTATTTTTTGAAATGGATAACCTATTTATTTATAAGTACTACTTGACTATAATGAATTATGACACTTAGGTATAGAGTTTCTTATACTTTTGATACTTGATCATGGAGTCCATCAAACATGTGTTACTCAAGCATAACATCCCTTTAATTTGCATAAATTTCTTTTTTGTGTTGAACTGAATGGTATTGAATTCATTCTTACTTATTGTAGTGGTTTAGATGAATATAATTCTTCTAAGTTCCCAAATATAATGTTTAGAGAGAATTTCTTCTGGGATCTATTTCCACCTACGTGATTCTGATTATCTTGTTATGTTGTCCTGGATGATAGTACCAAAACCTCACATTTCATCTCCAAATTCCCAACATGATTCTCTATGAAACTCCAAACACCAAGCCCAGACACATCAACTATTCTTTAAATACCCTAGTTTGATCCCCAAACCACATCAACCGCATCTTGAACGCCATTTCTGATGTGGTCTCCACCTTACCACAACAATTTTATGCAACAACACAAGTAATTCCTTCTCTAGATGAATTATACCAAAGGCACTCAATCTCAAACACCAATGCGCTATCATATCCTGACCACGATGCCTTAAAACTCAAGTAATAACAAAAGTGTTCCATGCCCACACTAAAGTCTGAATCTGACTCTTAGTTCAACTCCATGGTCAGATCCTAGATCGTCCCATTTAACCATAATTCTCCACTCATGAGCACTAACACATATATGATCCAAATCACCCTCAAGTCACACCACCACTCTTTTCTATGTGAATACACCAAATAGAGGTCTAGGAATTCAATCCACACAAGGTTCGTAGAACCTCAAAACCTAATCTACCAAGTTATTTCATCATGCATTTCCATGAACACCACCACTTATCATGCCTCAAGACTACCATCGCACACATGGTTCTTGACACTCCAAATTAACAATGTGTTGAGTTTTGTAAGAATCATATGGTTTTCCCTAAACATTATTTATAATAGATTTATTCTATATTAGAGTTTTATATGAAGACTCTATAGAGAACTTAGGTTGGGGTTATTCCAAATTAAAAATGTGATTTGGTTTTCATGGTAAAGTAGCTACCACATTGTTAGCAAACTGTTTCTCTTTACCAAAGAAACTTCCCCTATCCCAAACACTAGAGGGTTCATATCTAACTCAGGGGCTCATATTTATTATATTATGTTTCTGTAATCTTATACTATCGTATATACGGATATATTTCTCTATTTATTAGTAACAATGAGTTTTAATTTTTTTTATTATTGTGTAGGCACATTGTGATATACATGGATAAAAGCTGTATCACATTATCGAGGAACACACCTCAGTATGTTAAGGGATTGAATAAGTTTTTAGATTTTTTAATTTCTAATCGATCTATTGAAGGGAGAATAAAATTTCCATGTCTTAAATGTAAATTTAGAACATGGTTGAAGAGAGATGAAGTTTATGAACATTTAATACTGAAGTAATTCCCTAGTCAATATTTGTGTTGGATTTGGCATGAAGAATCAAATGTTACAGAAAGATTTATCACTGATGTTAATCCACAGAATGAGGTCCCAAGTTCATCGACAATGTAAAATGAAATGAAAAACCTCATAAATGATGTATTCGGCACTGCAAGACACTACTATCAGCATCAAAACATATCAGAATAACCAGAAGAGGGTGCTAAAAATTGCAACGTGACAAGTGATGCTTTTGAGACTGTAACACATATAGATCAAGATTGTAACATATCATTGCATCCTCCTCTTGATTCTATCGATCCAAATGTAAGATAAAAATTCACTGAGAAAAATTCATTTCATGATTTAGTTGACAATGGAAATCAAGATTTGTATAGTGGGTGTTTGAAATATTCAAAGCTTTCATTTCTACTGAAGTTGTACCATATCAAATGTCTATGTGGAATTACAGATAAGGCAATGTCTATGATATTGGAATTGATTCGTGATGCATTTCCTGAATAAAAAATCCCAGAATCTTTTTATGATATGAAAAAAGTTGTTAACAAGCTTTCTTTGAATTATATAAAAATACATGCGTGTCCCAATGATTGTATGCTTTATTGGGGAGAGGATTCAAGTAGACCGAATTACAAGAAATTTTCTTCTTCTATATGGAAGGAAAAGGGTGATGTTGGAAGTATGAATGAAAATAATTTCATGGAGAAGAAGAAAAGGAACACACCTGCAAAGGTTTTGCGTTACTTTCCTTTGAAGCCTCGATTGCAAAGATTATTCATGTCATCGAAAACCACTGAATACATGAAGTGGAATTCTGTAGATAATAAAAATGATGGGTTAATGAGACATCCATGATATTCCCAATCGTGGAAGACATTTGATTCATTACATCTCAATTTCTCAGCTGATCCTAGGAATGTTCGATTGGGATTGACTGCCGATGGATTCAACCCATTTGGGATTTTGAGTACCAGTTATAGCATTTGACCAGTTGTTTTGATTCCTTATAATCTACCTCTATGGATGTGTATGAAACAAACATCTTATATCCTTTTGATGATTATTCCTAGAAAACAAATTCCTGGAAATGATATTGATGTATACTTGCAGCCTTTGATTGACGAATTGCAGGAGTTATGAAGCAACGATGTTGAGACATTTGATGCTTCTTCAAAAACAATGTTCAAAATGCATGCTGATTTAATGTGGACCATTAGTGACTTCCCTGGGCTTGGAAATATATCTGATTGGAACACTTACAAGGGTTTGGATTGTCCCATTTGTAACTTTTATTTTGAGCCCAAACTACTACCTCAGAGTATAAAATGGTGCTTCTTGTGTCATCGAAGATTTCTCGACGCATCTCATAGATTTCGGCTGAACAGATCAAAATTTAATGGTTCCATTGACCGTAGAACACCTCCAAAGTTGTTAACTGGTTCTGAAATATTGACACAGCTTAAAAATGTTGAAACAAAATTTGGAAAGGTTCATCATTTGAATGATAGCAGAAAACGGGTCCGAAGTGCATCGTCAAGAGAAATCGGAACGCAACAATGGAAGAAAAAAAGTATATTCTTCAAAATTCCATATTGGGAATTTAATTTTTTGTGGCATAATCTTGATGTGATGCATATTGAGAAGAATGTCTGTGATAATTTTATTTTCACATTGCTTAATGAGCATGGAAAGTCGAAGGATCATCTCAATGCTTGAAAAGACTTACAAGCAATGAACATAAAACACGATCTCTAGCCAGATGAGAATGAAAAGTATCCTCTGACAATTTTTGCAATGAAAAATTGGGATAAAGATACATTCCTTCAAATTTTAAAGAATATTAAGGTATCTTATGGGTATTCAAGTAACATCTTGAGGTGTGTTGACTTGAAGAATCGTAAGTTACATGGATTGAAAAGTCACGATTCACATATTTTGTTACAATAGTTACTACCACTGGCATTGCGTACATTATTACCTGAAAAAATTACTGCTGTTGTACTCCAATTCTGCACATTTTTCAGAAAACTATGTGATAAATATCTATATCCATTTCAGCTTGACAACCTCAAGGAGAGGTTTGTATTGACCCTTTGTGCAATGGAGATGATCTTTCCTCCGTAATTTTTTATTGCAATGATGCATTTAACTGTGCATTTGGTTGAGGTAGCTAAATTAGGAGGCCCTGTTCATTATCGATGGATGTATCCAATTGAGAGGTACTTTATTTATATGTTTTTCATTTAAGTAAACAATTTTTGGTACTTAATTAAATTCATAATTAGTTTTATTTTATTTCACAGATATCTTGGGCATTTGAAATCATACGTGAGAAATAAAGATCAACCAGAAGGCACTATTATTGAAGGCTATTTGGATGAGGAGTGTCTTACCTTTTGTTATCAATACTTGGATGATATTGAGATAAGATTTAATCGAGTTGTATGTGTTGATGACACATCGACTCAATCTCAAATACATTGGAAATCCAAAATATTTCCTGCTATTGGCCGATCAGTTGGGAGTACCTCAAATGTGACACTGACTGAATTGGAATTATTACAGGCACATAGATATGTGATGCTGAATAGTGAAATTGAAGATCCATTTATTGAAGAGTTGAGTATACAAACAAAGATATGAATGAGAGTCTGAACACGAAATGAGAAAGATATAACAAAAGCTATTAATAAAGAGCTTATATAATGGTTTGCACGACGTGTAAGTTCATAAATATTGAAATAAGTACAAATATTAGTTTGAAACATACATTTTGTAAATCTAATAAAGTGTATTTCTTTTTTCAGATCATGAATAATGATACTCGAGCATAGGTGTCAGAATATTTGAAGTTTCTTGCTAGAGGTCCTCTAAAACAAGTTAGAAAGTTCAACGCTTATAATGTGAATGGATTTAGATTTCGTACAGTCGATCGAGAAGTGGGTTTGAAAACATAGAATAGTGGTATATTTACATTTGCTGAAGTGGAATAATACGGAAAGCTGCATGATATTACTAAATTAAACTACCACAGACATTTTTTTGTTGTTTTATTCAAATGAAAATGGGTCGATATTATCAGAGGTGTTAAAAGATATTCCTTTCAATTTACTTCTGTGAACTTCTCTCGCTTGATGGATGTTGGTGATTGTGAAATGCATGATCCATATATCTTAGCATCATAAGAAAAAATGGTATATTATGTAAATGATGTTTTCGATGAAGGGTGGAGTGTAGTTTCTCACGTAATACAAATATATTTGTATGATATGGGTGATGAAGTGGAAAATTTGACCTCTGAAATTGAATTTAATCAACAACAGGAAGCAGAATTATTTGTCCATCATGATATTGAAAATATTAGTCTAGCAAGGATGAATGAAGTGGATGAAGCAATGGAGCAGGAAACTGACATGATTAAAGGGGAAAATTATTATATGTACAATTATTTATTTATTCAGTAACCACTTGCTTAATTTCTGCAGTCATTCATCATCATTGTTATATATATTTTGTCTGTTAGTACTGGGCATCTATTATCATTTTTATTTTATTTTTTTGCATAATTTTTTTGAAATATATATTCTAGAACTTAATTTTATTGGATTAAATGACAGGAATGCCAAGGAGAAAGCGGTACACTATTTCATTTAGTTCCGTGACAGATGACGATCCATCTGGCTCCCTCCCCACGACATCTAAGGCACCTGCTGCCTACACCCTTGCACCATCTCCCCCTGCACCATCTCTCACTCCATATTTGGATATCCCATTAGAGGCTGAGTCATCTACTCCCCCTTTAGGAGCCTTAGCAGTGGGGCAACGACATGCCCCTTCCAGTTCATCACGGGCATACTGGAGTGTCACTTCCATATGTACAAATTTTAATTAAATAAATTTATTGCATTTTTTTAAACTAATTGTTTCCTCATTGAAGATGACAAAAATTAAACCGTGGATAAAAACATAAAATGTGAAGACGTTTGGAATATGAATGGTGAAAATATAGTCATTCCATTTGATTCTTATGGGGTCCCGACAGGTGACGTCATGGGGTTACTTGGACAGATTCTAGGCTAGCTGGAAGTGGATCCCATTTCCCTTCCTATTTCATATGATGATTGGAGACATATTCCTACAAGCTAGAAAAATGAAGTTTTTGATTCTCAAATAAAGGTAAATTTATTACATTATGGTTTAATTGAATGTCATGTTACTAATATGTCCAAAATAAATTTCTGTATACAGATGCTCTTCCACTTTACAGTTGCTGATGTGATATCACGGAAGTGGACATTGAAAAATCTAGGTAAGAAATGGAAAGATTTAAAATGGAGATTGTGGTGTGATGTCAACGATACCTCGTTGACCGTGCAACAAATGTATGAGAAGCTACCCAGTGGGGTACCAAAATAATAGTGGAAAATTTTTGTTGACAGACATTGTGATGAGAAGCGGATGGTATTGAAATATATATTATTATATTATCCTCAGTTTTTATTTATACATGTATATAAAGAGGAAATGACATTGAATAAATTACTATTAAATTTAATTTTATTTATTTCAGGATCTCTCAAGACAAAATTCATCAAACTGGGCTAAGAAAGTCATCCCTCACACTGCGGGCTCAAAAATATTTTCTAGAAGCCGAACGACATTGGTAATATTTTAATTAGTTTAAATATTTATAAGAAAAAATTATCTGTTTAATATATTGAATTGTTGATTTATCTTTTCTTAATGCAGTCACAGAGTTTAGGGCACGGAGCATCCCAAACTGAACTGTGGTTTGATGTTCACAAGAAATCAGATGGAAGTTTTGTTAATGAGCCTGCTAAAGAAGTTGGGGTATGAAGTCAATTTTTTATTATAATAACTTATTATTAGTTTTTACTGTGTTAATATATATTGATATTTGATTTATAGGTAAAAATTAAAGAACTATGGGATGCCAATCCTGTGCAGTCCTACTCAATCTCCCATGATGACCGAGTTATTAAAGTCCTTTGGAAGAAGCATCCTGGTAGAGTGCACGAGATGAGTTTGGGTCCCATACCATATGAGGTTTTTAGCAAGCCACCAGGGATGAAAGCTGCATCTACTCCTGGATTTAGTCAGCACATACCCAGAGATGCTTAGAAAGAGACTGTTTCTCTACAAAACATAGTTCACCAGCTGGGGGATCAGATATCTACTTTGTAGAAAGAGTTGATTGAAATACATCAACATATGAGCTGATATGCCCCCGGTGGTAGTGAAATGACTGGTGGTATGTAGGTAAATCACAAAAAAATCAAAATCATTTAGTTTTCTAACTTTCATTGGTTTTAAGTTTTAATATAAATATGGAACCGTATTTAATTTTCAATATAATATTCTTACAGGTGACAACAGAAAGTGGTGATGAAGGTGGCGAGGGTGACTATTCATCATCGGACCATGAGTAGTTGTATTTTTCATGTGTTGAACAAATATGGGAACATTTGGCTTTTATATATAACATTTTTGGCACATAGTTTCCACCAAACATTTTCATGTCCTAAAATTTCCTTGATTTCTCATGTTTCCTTTTATGGGTTTTATTTATTTCTGATGTTTCTTTTTATGTATTTATTTCTCAAGTGTGGTATACATCATTCCATTTAGGCCTGTGTTTGAATTGGTAGTCGAGATTTTGGATGACTAGGATTTAAACCCATTGTTGATGTGTTGAACAAATTGGGTCATTTTATAGTGATTAAGGGGATAGTGTTGTGGAAACTTTGGTGAGGCCCTTGTAATTTGTCTTACTGGGAGGCCCTTTTGAGTGGTAATTGATCACCACTAAATAGTGTTTCTCTTGTAGTGAATCCTATCTTTGTTCTAGGGAACCAAACATTGCGACACATTGGGATTAAAAACACCTAATATACTTATATAGATCCGTCATTATATCGGATATAAATAAGATGGAGGTTCCAAATATGTGTGGTATAGGATTTGAATCCACACACTCAAGATATGAATTCCAATAATGTTGCACTCATTCACATCAAAACTCAATGAAATCAATATGAGAAGTGAAGGAATCCAGCGACTCCTAAGATACTACATCCTAAAATACCATTGGGATAATTTCCTTATATTGATTGAGATATATACCCCATGAAGGTAACTATAGATAAAACATTAATGTTGTGGTAATTTGTATCAATTTATTTGATCCTAATAAAGTTGGACATCTCAGATCAACCTTTATTGATTGATTAATCTACTATTATTATATAATATTAGATAAACGAGGTATGATAACATCAACCAAATCACCATACATAATGGGTTTTTTCCCTATATAAATTTAATATTAATTTTCACATGTTATACTATTTTGAATTTGAGCTAAGTAATATTCTATTATGTTGAGATGGTTTTACTATTTTTTAGTGGTGAGGGGGTAGTGGATTCATCCACACCTGTTTCATACTCAAAATAATCATGTTTCCCAACATCAATTGGGTTAACATTGAAGAAATATACTAATGTGTTACCACCAATATGAAACACATATTTATATTGTAAGAGGGATATAATTAATTTGGGTGTGATCCCATAGGATGAATTATACTGGAGATGAACATGAGGAAAAAATGATAAAAAATTCCCCCACCCATGCGGGTTATGTTTTCCATTGTAATTTTATAGTCACAAAGGAAACTTAGGATAGATTCTAATGCTTTTAGATATTAGAGCATTGTAACCATCCCTAGTATATTATCTAGATATTCTAATGGGACTCAAGGGTGTTTAAACTAGTAGGGGAATAAATATACTCTTTAGTGTCAGTGGTTGGATATCCCCAGTGGGATCAACTTTTAGATGCTTGAGTATAGACAATAGGGAAAACACCCTATATATCTTCTTGAGTACTCAAGGTCACATGTTAATAAAAATGACTATAGTGAACATGATACTCATAATGAAGTTCTAAGGTGATTTCTACATTATAGTGGACATATTTATCCAAATCAGTATGATAATAAAAGAATGTGTTCTCATGATCTATTGAAAGGATACAAAAAGGTTGGATGTGAAATTATGGACCAATGGTTTTTCAATAGAATATTTTTAGTTGGACAACCTATGGGTCATTATTCCCTATAGATTACCATGAGTGTCATATAATGTCAGGACAGATCCATTTAGATGGTATTCCTGAAATAAGGTGTGAAACATCATGCACTCATTTTACAAGGGTAGGAGACAATGTATGTCAGGGTATGGGGAACATATATTCATAGAAATTGAGTCTTATGTATGACATTACAATTGTTTTCATGCCTCACCATTGTGTTCCTTATGGGTACTATCAGCTTGTTTTTGGTCTTGAATATAATTGGTGCATTTGGTGATTCAATTTTAATTGAAGGATGTGATGAAGGTATTGAAAAGGAAAAAAAATGAAGAAACCCATCAATACATCATCAAATGTAAGAGTTCATAGTTTATCAATCCAATTCCATGTTAATGGATTCACATTAGGTTATCTATTTTTTGATGAGATCCTCCAATGGGATTCCATGTATATGAATATTTGGTATGGATGTCCTTTTAGAACTAAATTACAATGAAAGGTGTTCACTAGTGATTCATACTATATATTCTTCAAAATAGGTATTGGTAAAAGGTGTGAGATTTTGGGATCATCAAATATTCTTTGGGTGGAATCATTTGAATTATTGGATTCCCTTATAGATTTATGATTTTTTAATGAATAATATCAAAATACTAGTGTTTAACGAGTTACCCCTATTCCTATGATCTCTCTGAATCTGTGTAGATATGAAAATATATGATTTTAAGGTTAATCATACATATAATACATGTTTATGATTCATTTGTTTAAGGCCACATAGTTATGAAATTATTCATTTTTTTCCAAACAAAGAGGTCGTAGGTGTTTAAATTGTTGGGATCAGGCCCATGCGATGAGCATCATATGAATCTCTATAAATAGAATCATAACACACATAGTTTATTAATGATTAGTGGGATACATTATTCCATTTATGTTCAATTTAAATAGAAATATTTCAAGAATCTTAACTTTTTGTGAAGGGGAACACTTTGTGAAAGGTACCTAGAAATAGATAGTGTTTAAATTTATCATGAGTTTCCATTTCAGTTTCATCTTGGTCTTCAATGAATAATTTGGAGAAGGTATGGTTGTGGATTACACCTATTAGAGGGGCCATATATTGTTTTCAATATCATATATGTTGGTATGATGATAATGGATGAATGCTTAAGAGGATGGGGCATACAACTTAAAGGTGGATATGATATTGTGATACTAGGAGGGGTATCTAAAATTAAAGACTATATGAAGAATCTAATACTAGAGTATTTAACTATGGTATTTTGTAAATGTGATTCATATTATTCTTAGCGCATAAGAATAATAACATGTTTCTTGATGTTGGGATTGAACCTCAGAGGGGACTATATTGTATCCTAGTTAAGATGAATAAAATACAATATAATTTGAGGCATAAATTTTAAGGTAATGTGACATGATTCATCATAGATTAAAATTGTGTTGAAATGACATGTGTAATGAATTTTAGAGTCATCCTACCAGGTTTAGAAGGTGATTACTATAATGTATCTCAATAATTATTTTAAATTATGACCAAATAGAACATAATGTTTTTCTGTATCATGATTTTTTAATGAAATAATTTAATAGAAGATTAGTTGTGTTACATAAAAGTGAACAATAAGGTATTGAGTGAGGTTAACACATGAGATTCTCTAAGACACCTGGTATAGTAGATGTGTGTGGTGATGGTATATTTGGGGTATTAAACCAAGTAGGAGGCCCAAACATGGTAAATATAACAGTGTTTTATGCTCACTCCCTATTTGGGAACACCGACACACATGTAGATCTAATGTTTCATTTTCAAGTGATATATATTATGGGGGATCAAGAAGGATCGACTGGATGTATGTTTAGAGATTAGTCAAATAATGGACCTATGTTTTATAATTGATTCTAACATATATATTTTTTCAATTTATTCTATACTGATTTCTTAGGTTGATATTTATTTTTGTATGTTGGTATCTACAATATAGTTCATTCTTATATATCATGTCAATGTTTACTTATTTTTTTCAATTTATTCTATACCCATTTCCTAGGTTGATGTTTCTTGTTTTCTGTTGGTATGTACAATATGGTATTTCTGGTTTGATTTGTCTTTCAGGGCAGTGGTGCAGTGGAAGATTTTTTTTTTCTGGTCAACTTTTAGTGGTGGTTTAAACCGCCGTGAAATGTGCATTGGTGGCAGTTTAAACCGCCACTAAATGGTGAAAACTGTCGCAAAATGTAAAAAAAAATTACGTTTCGCGATGGTTTTAACTGCCCCTACATAGTCGCATCGTAGGTGATCATTCTGCGGTGGTTCTCGTGACTTCAGCAGCGATTTTACGACCGCTGGATTTTTGTTTATTCGCGGCGGGTATAACCTCCAAAAATAAACTGATGTCAAGGGCTCATCAAAACTGCCGATAAACTCAGTAAAACTGCCGTGAAATGAGGCAGCTATGACTCTTTCCTTAAACCGCCGCAAAACAGAAATAACCACTGCTAATAGATTGGAGACACCATATTAGGCGGCAGTTTACATAAACCGCCACCAAACCATGTAGCGGCGGTTTAAACCGCCGCTAAATGCAAAAAAAAAAACCGCCGCTAAACGGATATTCTCTTGTAGTGTCTTATATTTATAATGGAATTGATAAATACCTGGTTGGGTTCCCCGACCCCCATTTATTTCAACGTCTACTAAATAAATAATTTTGACGAACTAAATTGCATCAATATTATGTATTATTTTATCGCATGCTTGTAATATATATATATATATAAATTATATTATGTGTTAAAAACCAATCCATTTAACTTGACTCGCTGTCCCACTTAATATTAAATGAACCTTGAATAAAATAATATTCGTTCCATTAATATTTTCTCTTATTTACTAAACTTGTAAATACATTAAAAAAATCAATCCCAAATATTCATAAATTGAATACTAATGAATTTATTTAATTCTTTTGGTGATTGAAAACTTGAAAAACACTCAGACCCCATGGCGGGGCCCACCATGTACATATTACTATTCAACTAAATTGGGTAGATTCTTAAATATGCTATTGTGTGTGACCCTCTAGGCCCTTATCTCAATAGTAGTGAATTAATACACAAACTAAGAGTAGAGTCTAGTGACCCATCATGGCACCTAAAGAGATAAGGATAGTCATAGCGATGACTACCATCCTACCAACACTGACAATGTACTATAATCTCTTTTTCATTTGGTATCTCATAAAGTAGGATGCACACTTGTGTCGTCGTCCTTTTCTTGATTTATTATTTGTTGATCTTACCGGATAGATTTACCTTTGTACTACTTTGGCCAAAGACTTATGAAGGCAACACCATCCCAATAAACCAGGCTTGATATATACAACTTCTAAACTTGGAAGCGACAAATTATTTGTTGACCATTAAACTAATATCATACCACCAATGACGCATAAAACACAAGCTACCTCACCATGATTTCAATACCATGGTTTTTCGCTTTGCATTAAAGTACGCAATCAAATGGTACACACTAGTAATGATCTCAAGTCAGGAGACAGATACACATGTCTGTAGATAGGAACGACCAATGACACACAAAACATGTGGTGTTACTATTGGCGGGTCTGTCCTCATGATCTCACTACTAGATATCACCAAGTGTGAACTTCATGAGAAGAAGTCTCAATGCTTATGATCCCCTAACACCTGAGAGTTAAACATCTACTATTTCCAGTTAGTAAGATGTATCGTGACTATAGAAAAAATATTTAATATTAATGTCATTATATCTTGAGGTTCTCATTATAGCATGAGATCTGCTATAAACTCTCAACATAATAATTAATATTTGGACATTACCATTATAATAGTGGATTTAGAATAGTCTACACTATAATGGTAAGATAATATCATTTATAAATAACTGTATACATGATATGGTAATAAAAAGTATGACATAGTTGGGTCTAGGTAACCCACTATTTCAACACTATCCTGTAAGTAGCTCTATCTCACATGGTCATTCAATAATCTCAGATTCTGTGCACTGGATCACAGGGGCCCTAAAATCCCATGTTCTAGCTAGTATCCCTAGGCTATGTCATGCACCAAGGTCAAATAGAACTATTTCCATACCCCATATTCAATCCTCACCATGACTAACTCCAAAATACATCACATATCTCAACCAACACCAATGATATCACTCTATCATGACCCATTCCCTCCAATGATACCCCTCCTGGGTTGACAGTGAAGAAAGGGAGATAATGAACCCCCCGAGTGCCACCTCCGGTAGGCTCTGGGTTAGAGACTATCACTAAGGATATAAAAATATCACAATATGGAAGGAATTACCCTTTAAAATATAAATAGGATCAAGACATAAGATAAATCAACAAAAATCAACTCCATGACACAAATATAAGAAAACCAAAAACTATCCCACAATGCATGTATAAAGAGAACTGATACAAATAAAAGTCTCCAAAGTAAATACCCAAAAGTAAAGCTAAAGCAGAAACACATGAACTTTCAAGGATGTGAGGTAGTAAGGTTCAATAGAGTTCAAAAAATCCTCCTCGAAACCTGAAAATAGTTTTTTATATACATAGGGTGATCATACAAGTATACTTAGTATAAAAACCAAATTATATAGTGCACATGTGAAGGAAGCATACTAATGCACCTGTGATAAAATAGAAGAACCAAACAACACCTAAAAAAGCATACTAACTATCCCAACCTCACCAAGGCATGTTCATTAAATAAGGAAAGCCAAGTAGTATAATATAAAGTAAATAACATTGATGATAGGGTACCATGATCCACTTTCCCATTGATTAGCTTCTCTAACACCCCAACAACAAACATCTTGGAACTCCAAACTCTTCTAAAAATACCACACCACATCCCGCTTGCATAGACCTGGGCCCCACAACACATCCTTCTCATACACAACTGGGCCTCAAAACACACCCCAACTTCACACACCTTGGCATTAGATCACATACTTCCTAAACAAACCTAGGAATCACAACACATCACATCTCATCCTGAAGACACCTAGGATACCGCATCATAACTCATCCCAAAGACACCTAGGACATCACATCACAACTCATCCTGAATACACCTAGGATTCCACATCACAACTAATCTATAAGACACATGGGATACCGTATATCATAATCTAATTCAGTAACATAATTCCTATTATCAAGCCTATGAAATACCTACCTCACCTAAAAGAGGGAGCAAGAAAGAGTGGGTGGCCAACCATCCATCCTCATGTCGGGGTGTTGGGAAAGACCCCCCCCCGCCCGACTATGTAGGTGTTCGATAGATAGTGATCAAGTTGGGTGGGTTGAGCATAAAAATCAAAATAATATACAATTAATATATATAGTATCAAGAACTCAATCCCAACATATGGTTTTACAAACAAACCAACCAAATCACAACATCGTCACTTTTGTTACCACCTCTAAATGAATTTATTTGTATCTAGAACAGTAATTTCAGAAGGTGAAGAGCCCTGATAACCTAATGTTGCTTCACATTTCCTTCACATTTAACACCCATTAATTTTATTATTTAGTATCAACCACCTTTAATCACACAACCACATCATTAAATTATTCATTAAATTTTTCATCCCATTAGCCAAACTAACCCATGCCATTACAAACATTATTAAACAATTATTTATTCATTACATCACTATAAGGGCATCTAAAAGAAAGAAAAATTTTATCACAAGCAACCAGTCATCCCCAACAAACACACCTTGCTACCCCAAAATCAAATCCAAACAAACTATCACCTCACTACCCCAAAAGCACGACCAAATAGACTATCACCTCACTACCACAAAATCACGACCCACAAACCATCATCCCCTCAAGACCCAACCACACATCGCTATCCCAAAAGCATGTCCAAACATCAAAACACATCAAAATCCATTTATATATTTAAAAAGGGACTTTTCATCACATTCCACTTTATTTTAGTGGCATTACCACACAAAACAAAATCCTAGGGAAACCATTTCATTATCCAAGTATAAGAAATTAACTAATTTCCATTTAAGGTGATATTAAAAAAATATCAACAAAAGAAGAAATCACAATAGATATATCCATTTTTAAAAAATCCCCAAACAACTATAATTTTTAGTGGGGCATCAAGCTTTTACAATTCCAAATATCAAAAATAAACCTCAAATATGTAAAATCATGAAAATAAAACCCCATTGACCCTTTCAATTAAATTAACCAATTATTTTTATTTGACTAATCTTGAATAACCACAATCAAAAGTTAAAAAAACCCACCCACATGATACACAATATAGAGAAATGAGGGAAATCCCACCTCAAATAATATTTTCAACTCACTGTGCATCGCAAGACGAAGAAGAAACCACCAGAAAACCACTATTGCACAAGAAACTTGCATATCAACCTACACCACACCAAGGATCCATAAAAAAGAAAACAAAAACACCCAAAACGAAATAAAAACTACTACAATTGATCCCTAAGAGAAGAACAGAAGAAAACAAAGAAGAACTAGAGTGGAAATCACTATGAATAGAAGAGGGGTCACTAACGAACAACCACTAGGATCAATGGATCTAGGAGGTAGGAAAAGGGCTCAAGGAACACCTAGAGGCACCTAGGGTTTACCCAAAATGAGAGGAAAAGGAAACCCTGAATTATTTAGTGAGAATTCAACCAAAAAATAAATTTAAAACTACACTGGATTGGGATATTACATGATGTGTAATCCCCTTTGACGTCGTGCAATCCCTGAGGTTCAGTTTTACCAAAAAATTCATCACCTCTTCATTTTATTATTTATTTTTAACTTTGATATCTTAAACATTGTGAAACCCTCTTTCACAACATGTAAACAATTTATGCGTTGTGAAACCTCCCTGGTTGAGCTGTGAAATTCATTTTGATGTTGTGTAATCCAGTAACACAACATGTAATTCCCGCAGCACTTCCAGCTTCCACCAAAAACTCTCAAAACTTCCCCCGAACACCTCAAATGCTAGAAACCGGCAAAGTAATGGGATGGGGAAGCATGTACCATTACACATAAATTTTATGCCATTATGTTATTCCTTCTAACCTATGTGTTATGTTTTATTCCTATTCTTATTTCCTTTTTAGGATTTTTATCTCATACATTTTGTTCATGTATTCTCTATGTTAT
Organism: Viscum album; assembly: GCA_963277665.1. Lineage (NCBI taxonomy): Eukaryota > Viridiplantae > Streptophyta > Magnoliopsida > Santalales > Viscaceae > Viscum > Viscum album. The sequence goes on along the minus strand of OY728140.1, from coordinate 641,212,095 downwards.
CCTATGTAGTTATAGGAGCTCAATGAAAGTTAGGAGCTCATTATGGAGATTAAATAAAAGGTTTTTTCTAGATGTTTAATTATATATCTAATCTTCCTAAGACACTAGAATTTATGATCCTTGTCTGGTAATTTGATGGTTAATTATGATTACAACCATTTAACAATATTTTTAAAAGGATAGGGTTTCTATAAATACAACCCAACCCAGATCTTGATGCATCAAAATAGACCAAATTTCCCTTTACAGACTCTGGAAACATGAGTATAGGTGCTGATGTAAGTATAACATTAATTTCTTGAAATTATTTATGACATTTTTTGTTCCATTGTAAATAAATACATTTCCTATTAAAATATATCATTTGTGATTCCAAACATGAAAAATCACATAAAAATGTCTTTAGTATCCTGATAAGCTAAATAAAATATATATCTCAAATTCATTCTTCAATGGTTTCCAAGAGATAAAGAATTATATCTTTTAATGATCAATTGAAACTAATTTTTCAGAAATGACATAGTTAATGAAACTTACCTATTGTTTCTAGAAATTATACTTTGATAACTTGGAATAAAAATGATGTTCCCACAATATACCTAACACTATAGCTAAGTGTTTCTCATGATCCAATTTTATATGAGAATACACCAGTATATCATCAAAAAACACCACCATAAAGGAATCTAAATATCTTTGAAAGATTCAATTCATCAATTCCATGAAGATAGATAGTTCATTTGTAAGATTAAAAAGGAATAAATACATATTCTTAATGGTCATATCTGCTTCTGAAATATGTATTTAGAATTTACAACTTCCAAACATGCAATTGGTGATATCTGAAACATAATTCAATTTTTGAGAACCATTGGGATCCCCTCAATTGATAAAATATTTCATCAATGTGTAGAAGAGGATATAAATTCTTTATAATAATTTTTTAAGCTTATAATAATCCACACAAAGTCTAAGAGTTACATCTACCTTCTTTACAAATAAAACTAGTGCTGCCTATAGAGTTGTACTTGGTCAAACAAACCCTTTAGTCCCCAAATATTTCAACTAAACCTTAAATTCCATAAATTCTATCTATTATATCAAATAATATGGAAGTGAGATAGTACTAGACCCTGGTAAGAGATCAATCATAAACTCAAATTCTCTTTTTGTTGGAAACCCTGATTTTTTTTGGGGAAAACATCAGGAAACTGATAAAAAATAGTTAGAAAATATACATTACCAATATCATCCAAAGATGCTAAGGTAAGAGCTTCCAACATATAAGATATGGTTCCAGCCACCAATTCCAAAAGTACCACTTTACTAGGATTTACACCCCAATATCATCTAAATATATGCTCAACACCATCCAGAGATGTGAAACTAACCTTTCAGGCATAATAGTCGATATGGTCATTGAATTATGTCAACCAATCCATACCCAAAATAATGGTATAGACATTCATCTAAATAATAAATAAATCCAAAATTAATCTGGACCCATTCAAAGTTATGGGACCAACTTTACACATAAGGGATAGAAACTCTATTGACCATCTCTGTGTAATAATTTATACAAAGAAAGAAAATATTTGAGAGAAAATATGGTAGTAATCATGAATAAAAAATGCATTCTTTAAAGGATGCACTTGAAAAAAATTTCAGGGAAAACAAACCAAATTCATAAGTTTAGGCATATAATATATATATGAGATATCTCTTAATTCAAACTGAAGAAGTTCATTATTCTAGAAATGCGAAAGTTTTGGGGATATAATTTCATGTAAAAAAATTATAAAAAACCCTCCCATGTCATGTATTGTTATAATTTATCATGAACTGATAATTCCCACAATTGGCATGCCAAATTCTCCAGCACATGTGTCTCCAAATTCACTTTCAGTTCTAATATCATCTTAAGGAAGTAAATGATTTGATTCATCCAATTCAACTAGGCTTATAATTTTTTCAGCTCTAAATCCCATAGAAATATGGGAGGATTCTGACTTTGGAACTAAACGGAATGGTCCACTTTTCATTATTCACCATTTTTATTACCCTTATCCCCGACCTAAAAATCAAGGAAAATTATTTGAACCAACTATTGGTTCACCCGTGGTTCAGGTGCAACCACATATTTATAAGCTACTTCTAGTTAGTTTCTATTACACCTAACTGATTCCATTCACTATAACTAGAACAAAACTCCATTTAGTATCACTCACTCGCAACTGAACTCTTACCAATTCCAATATTCAACATCAAAATATATCACAACATATATTTTCCCAATTCAACCATCATCAACATTTCAACCATTTTTGAAAATATTACAACCATGTTTTTGAAGACAACCATTTTTTTCATTTTAAAAAATCACACTTTTTGTCTAATTCATAAACTATTTTACTCAAAATGAACAATGAAATCTTATTGGGAATTCTCACTATCAATGAATGTTATACAAAACTCATTGGATAAACCCTTGACAATGAGGTGAAAACTCACCTAGAAGTGTCATAAAACACTCATGAAACCAAAAACCCTATTAACTTGAAGTTTAATATAAATATGTCATCTATTCATTTTTATTCTCTAAAATTAATTTTCTAAAAATCCTAACCCTTACCACCATCCCAAGAGACATACTGATAATATTTCCCAAAATAATATAAAAAAATGACACCATTTCCTATGCCAAGGATCGAACAATGGTGATACCATTTTCCCAAAAGATACTATTTGTTATGTTCAGAATCTAAAAAATGATACTATTTTTCTCAAAAATATATTTGGACCGATAAATACTAATACCTTATATATAATCTCTCCCCTCACCCATTGTCTTGGGAAGAAGAGGTGGTGTTATTAGCCTTAGGAGACATCCCCAAGACACCAAAGGCTGGAAATAAATGCCAAGGGCATCAAGAACATTTGGGGGATGATTTTCTCTATGAAATATAAAACATCCAAACCATAAAAAATAACCAAAAAAACCTACATATAATCCATGAGTAAAAAACACAACTCAAAACATAACCAAAACAACAAACCATATCAGAGTACAAGCGGAAGCCAAAAGACATACCCAAGAGGACCAAAAGGCCATAAAAATCAAAACTTCAAGGTGATATCAATTAGAAACACCCCACCTACTCCAATCTCCACCCCACATGCCAATCCATGGTATTAAGAATCATCACTAAAGAACTGTGATACCGTGCCTTTAACTGTGTCTGGATAAATGTCATATGAAAATTCAAAAAAGTTCCCAAGAAGGGGGTGATTCTAAACTCAGTAGGATTTCTTCAATGACTTCCCAATTCACACCAATAGATTAAAACATATTAGAAATTTTTATAAAATAGTTTTAAGCAGTAAAAAATTCATATAAAATCCATAAACTAGTATTACAAAGAAAGAATAAACAAATACCTTAAAGAACTTCTCATTGGATTTGGCATATTCTTTTCCTTGTCTACACAAACAACCCGACACACACACAGTCAATCTTCGTGTCACCATTGATGGTGTAACTTCACAACCATAATCCATCCCATTTTTATAGTGGTACTTTATAACCATTATCCATCTATTTCAACTCACACCAAACTATTTATTCCAACACCATGACAAGACGTTTACCTGAAATCAATTTCCATCCCAACCACTTCATATAAAACCATTTCCTTCTTTTAAATAATTTCAAAAACCACTTTACATGTGTCATAACCAAACTGTAAATTAAAAAAATGATTTTAAAATTATAAATAATGAGGTTTTCAAAAAACAAATCAACTTTCCATAACTTCGAATCCAATAAATAAACAATATTTCCATCAAGAATCACACAATGATTTCATAATAATTTCAATAAAATTATTCCATTAAAATCAATCCTTCAAGTCTAAATCAATTGAAATTTAGAGAGAGACCACATAATTCACTATTTTTTTCAAAAATATAGAACAACATGAAAAAACTCCAAGATCTGATCACAACTCACATTTCCTTAGATCTAACAAGATATCATCATGAAACTATTCATAACACAAAGATATATCCATAAAAGACTAGATCTACAGTTCTGAGAGAGAGAATAACCTTTTATTTAAAAATAATGGTGAATAATGAGCACTTAACAATGAATTCGGGGCTCCTATGCACTTTGATTCACTTAAGGATCACACTCGGACTGAAGGGAATCATTTCTCATGCCTTGGGAGAAAAATAAATTTGATTTATGGAAAGATTAGGGAGAAATATAAGGCTTAATGTGTAACATCCCAGGTAAATAAAGAATAATACAATTTCATATTTATTAATATTTGAGAATTAAATATTAATTTTACTTTAAAGGGGTTTCTATGTTCGATAGTGTACCCGATACACAACAATGAGTTACTTTGAATTTACTAGTGTGCAATGTAAGATTACTAGTGTTCAGTGTAAGTTTCTTTGATAGATACTGTTTCTTAAAAACATGCTATTTGTTTTGACAACGGGAATTAATTATAAAATTAATTAATGAAACTTATATGTTTTTAATTTTAAAAAATAGACATTATTTTTGAATTAATAATATCAAACATGTCTTAGGGTGAATTTTTGGTATTTTTCTGAAAAACTTCAATTTTTGATGAATAGTGAAACCACTAAGTGGTAGTTAAACAAACTGATATTTCGTTTAAATGAAAGTTTACCGCTTATGTGTATTAAATTTAAAAAATCCGACACACATGGTTGTCATTAGTAAGTAAGATGTGGTTCAATAGGATTAAAATATTTTTTTTGGTGAATAGTAACTTTTGAGTTTTGTTAACCGCGATTAGAGGTATTTATTGTAATTTAAGATAAAAATGATATTATAAAAATATAAAAAAATAAAAATATGAAAATATATTGACACATGTCCTAACCATATTGTATAGGTCATGGCCAACCAAGAAAATCCATGGATCAATTTGTGGGACCCCATGGAGCCACTTGAGTGAGATAATGACATTAATACCTTTTATTTAAAGTAAAAAAAAATATCACAAACATGTATTGTTTTACTAAAACAATTATTACATGGGGTTATATAAGCTATATTTTTAACTATAAATATTCATTATAAAGATAAAAATATTTCCTACATCATGGTAATTTTTTTATAATTTTTAGACATCAAAAAAATTAAATTATTTATGACACAATGATGATGCAATATTTAAGTCATTAATGAATGATTTAAATAAATAAGAAGATAATGTTTAAAATAATATCCAACACTTGTCCAATTCTTATTGGATGATTTTATTTCTAACATGGACCACCTTATATTTGAATTTAATTATTTTTGGAGCTTTATAAACCTAATTTAATTTTATAATAAAATAATAGTTTCAAGAGTTCCACAAGAGCCCCTCTTGTCCCTTATAAAAAGACCCCACTTCCTACCCATATCTCACACTTCTAAATCCCTTTGGATCTTTCAAAATATACTAAAATAAGCTCCAAATATCCCTCTATTCATCCTAGAAGCCTTACCTTAGGCATAAAGCTCTTCAAGAAACCCTTTTGGTTCAAACCAAGAGGAGTTACCCGATTTAAAGGTAAAGTCTTCTCTAATGTTATTTTGTTTTATTTTGCTTCTCCAACACCCTAAACTATTTTTATTCCATTATTTTGTAAAAAGAACAGTATCTTAAATATACTAGTATGTAGTTATAATAATTATTTGAGCTACACTTACACACAACTACATCTAATGGCTAAAGAACATACTGTTTCCGTGAATGGCGAATTTCTGCCTCACGAAACGATGATTGTTCAATATTATTTTAACACCTTTAAAGGTGGACATTAAGATGTCACTGTGTTTATATATGATATTTATTATGTTTATGTTTTCCTTATGCTTCTGTATTTTTCATTTATGGCATAACTTTATGGTTTCCATTATGGGTAAACATGATAATTTCATCTTAGGAAGTGCGGACTACCGCCCCCTCAAAGTGATTTGATACGTTAATGCCATATGTGGGATGTATAAAGGATGGAGTTAATGATATTATATATGATATTATAATGGAATTATAATATACCTTTATATCATTATGATTCCCTTCCATTAGATACAAAATAGAAATGAAAGTAGCGTTCATGCGTACGTATGACTTACCGTCTCCATGAACGGTGCATTTCATTTCTTACCTCTAAATGTTATGTAATATTATAAATGAATGTATATACTGGATATATATGATATATATATAGTATCTAAATCATGAACATAATTCTATTTATAATGGATATTTTACCACATGAACAACTTGTAATTATAACGAGTTTATTTTTGACTCAAGTACCAATGATCGTTAAAACGACCGTTATTAACTTAAATAATTACATAGTGTTAATAACATGGTAAAAAGTGGTATAAAAGGAATAATGAACTTGAAAAAGGTTCTTAATAATGTAGAAATTAACTCAAGTTTATTGTTTAGGAGATTAAAGAATGATTGAGTCAAGTCAGACATGAGGTAAGGGACTTCATCCCAATCTCTATTCATTGAGTCATATTTTGTTTTATACACAACTTTCTTTTATACGGTGTATAAAAACCTTTTGACTTTTACTTTTATTCAAAAGGAATATTTTTATACGAATCATTTTACTAAATGACAAAATTAATGTTTTTGTCTTACGTATGCGGCGACAATGACTTTTCCGCCACCGTTACCATTATTTGAGTTTTGGCTTCCTTTACAAGCCATAAATTTTTTTTAAATGAAAAATAAATACCATGTTTTACTTTTCTTTTATTTTGGTATTGAAAATGGTTTTGATAATGTTTTTATATCAATGTTTTGTATTGATATCCTGTGATTGATATGTGGAAATTCTATGTTTCCTTTATGCATGTTTTATGTGGTACAATTATGTTATGGTTCTTGGGCATTTTTTATGAAGATGGGTGGTTTCGTGATAAACTAAGGGTAGGTGAGCCCGATATAGCTCTCCAATTCATTGGGTAACATGAAGGGGTTAAATGCTAAGCTTTCTCCAAAGAGATTTAGGGAATATACTGTGATGGGTATTCCAAACGTAACCATGAGGGTTACTCCCTACGTAAGAATGTTATGAATGACTCAAGTTACCTTTATGTCTTATGATTTCTATGATTTATTCATGATTTGATGAGGTATGTTAGAGTTCTTATGTTTTATGAGTAAAGTATGATTTCATTGATTCTTATGTATACATGGACTAATGTTTTCATTCCATATTTTTATATACCTTAATGAGATTTTTATGCTCATCCCAAGTTTTTGAAATGTTTTTCACAGGCCAAGGGAAAAGTACATGATGTGCTGATAGTGTCGAGGAAGTGTCATGATATAATCCATGTTTTATTTTAAATATGTCTCCTTTGATGGGAAAAATGAATACTGTCTTTTATGTAATCGCCTTGTTTAAATGTGGAATGTAATGCATGATTTATGATCTAATTCTATAAAACTCTAAACCTGAAAAGATCCTCAATGTGTATTCTTGAAATAAATCAAGATTAATAATGTTTAAGGCTGGGGCCTTATATTTGGTATCAAAGGTCAGTTTAGATAACTTTAGGAGTTAGAATTCTATTATATAATTATCCAAAAATATTTTTTTAATGGTCAAATTGAAATGATATAGAATTTGAAGATTACCATGTTGCTTCGCCTAATATATTTTTGTGTTAAGAATGGTTTTTCGTAGAGGAAACAGAACAGATTTTCTAGGAAGGAAAACAGAGGGAAATGAACTTTCAAATCAGTATCCTGAGATGGTCAGAATGAGAACTAAACAGTTTGTTGCAGTGATGGCTCAGTTGACTCAGGTGAAAAATGTTGGTTGATTTTATTGATGATATTTTGGTGTTTTATAAAAGTAAATAGGAGAATTAAATTCATTTAAGGGTTATCTTGAAAACCTTAAAAGAAAAGAAATTGTATGGGAAATTCAACAAGTGTGAGTTTTGGTTGCAACAAATTTCTTTCCTTGGTCACATTGTTTCTAAAGATGGAATAACTGTTGATCCTAAAAAAAACAAAGGTTGTTGAAGAATAGCCAAGACCCACAAATGTAACCAAGATTCTTAGTTTTCTTGGTTTGGCATGCTATTACCAAAGGTTTTTTAAAAATTTTTCATGGTTATCTAGTCCAATGACTAAGCTAACTCAGAAGGGTGTTAAGTTCATCTGGACAAAAGAATGTGATGATTGTTTTCTAGAATTGAAAAGAAGATTGGTGAATGCTCTAGTTTTGGAACTACCTTCCAGGAATGGTGGCTTTGTTATCTACAGTGATGCTTCATTGAAAGGAATTGGTTGTGTCCTAATGCAGAATGATTAGGTAATTTCTTATGCTTCACGTTAGTTGACAACTCATGAGAAAAATTACCCTACACATGATTTGGAATTAGTTGCTGTGGTTTTCGCTTTAAAAATTTAGAGGCAACATTTTTATGGGGTAAAGTGTGAAATATATACTGATCACAAAAGTTTAAAGTATATATTCACTCAGAAAGAATTGAACATGATATAGAGGAGATGGCTAGAATTAATCAAGGATTATGATTGTACAATTCTTTATCATCCGGGAAAAGCAAATAAAGTGGATGATTCTTTGAGTTGAAAAAGTAATGCTTCATTAAAAATGCTACATTTGGAATGAGATCCTTTGGTTTTTTGATTTGATGAACTTTGGCATAGAAGTTGTTGGTGCAGGAAGTTCTTCTGTTTTGTTTTAGGTGTCAGTGATATCATCTCTATCAGACAGAATTAAGCAAGCATAGAAGCAAGACAGTGAGTTGCAGAAAAAGGTAGATCTGGTTCAGAATGGGTATGTTTCCTAAATTCAAAATTGATAATATTGTGTTTTGAGATTTGGGAAGAGATTGTGTGTTCCTTGTGATTCACAGTTTAAGATAGAGTTGTTATGTGAAGCTCATAGTTCTATGTTTTCAGTTCATCCAGGCTGTACTAAGATGTACAAAGATCTTCAGGAGTATTACTGGTGGGATGGAATGAAAAGAGATATTGCTGATTTTACTGTGAAGTGTTTGACTTGTCAACAGGTTAAAGCAGAGCGACAGTTACCAAAAGGGATTATTCAGCCTTTACCAGTGCCGGAGTGGAAATAGGATAATATATCCATGGACTTCGTTGTGGGATTGCCGAAGACACCTAGAGGTAATAATCAAATCTGGGTTATTATTGATCACTTGACTAAATCTTCTCATTTCCTTTCTATACGAGATAATTTTTCACTAAATAAACTTTCCCGTTTGTATCTTAAAGAGATAGTCAGGTTACATGGATTTTACCTCTCCATTGTATCTAATCGTGATCCCAGGTTTACTTCTATCTTTTGGAAAGGCCTTCAGAAGTCATTGGGTACTGAATTAAATTTTATTACAACTTTTCATCCTAAATCAGATGGGCAGTCAAAAAGAACAATTCAGAATTTAAAGGATATGCTACGTGCTTGTTCGATGGATTATTAGGGAAGTTGGGACCAACATATTTATTTTTTTGAGTATTCTTATAATTACATTTTTCATTCCAGTATACAGATGGTACCATTTGAGGCATTATATGGGAAGCAGTGTCAAACTCCAGCTTTTTGGGATTAAGTGGGTGAAAGGAAGTTGATGGGACCAGAATTGGTAGAGGAGTTGGCAGAAAAAGTTCAACTGATACAGAAACACATGAGAACAGCTCAGAGCAGGCAGAAAAGTTATGCGGACAATAGGAGGAAGGATCTCTATTTTGAGGTAGGTGATCATGTCTTTCTCAAAGTTTCACCATGGAAAAGTGTGATGCGATTTGGTAAGAAAGGAAATCTAAGTCCAAGGTTCATTGGACCATACAAAATTCTGGAGAGAGTTAGATCAGTTGCATACCAAGTGGCTTTACCTCCGAGTTTATCTCAGGTACACAATGTTTTTCATGTTTCAATGTTAAGGAAGTACATGCCAGATCCATCTCATGTTTTGAGTCCAGAGGTAGTTCAGTTGGAAGAGAATCTATCATATGAGGAACAACCGATCCATATTCTTGACCATAAGGAGAAAGTATTGAGGAATAAGGTGATTCTTCAAGTAAAGGTTTTGTGGAAAAACCACATGATTGAAGAGGCAACATGAGAATCTGAAAATTCTGTGAGGGATAAATACCCCCATTTATTTAAGTGAATAAATTGCGAGGACGCAATTCCCAAAAGGGGGGAAGGATGTAACATCCCAGGTAAATAAAGAATAAGACATTTTCATATTTATTAATATTTTCGAATTAAATATTAAATTTACTTTAAAAGGGTTGCTATGTTCGATAGCATACCCGATACGCAACAACGAATTTCTTTGAAATCTTACGTTTCACACTAGTAATATAATAATATTATTTTAAATGGTAGTTAGCACGTAGCCGTTGTATTGGTGGGAATGAATATAAATAACTAAAATATGATTATATATGTTTTTTTAAATGTTTTTACATTTATCCAATAAAAGACAAAGGCTTAAAATAAGAAAAGAATTCAATTTTAGGCATAGATACTCTAATATTTACTAAAAGGTCGACTTATCGACTTTTGATGGCGAACCCTCTTTAAATATAGTTTGGTCACTCTTATAAATTATATTGGACTAAATAAAATTCTTCTATAGAATTGGGACATCAAAATTTACTTTGTGTAAATTTTTGGTATTTTTCTGATAATGTTCATTTTTTAATGAATAGTGAAAAATTTTGTATTTTAATTCAAAACCTCATTTTAATCTAACTTATTTGTAAGGATAGATTATATATTTATTTGGTTTTAAAGTGAAATTAGAATATATTTTTACCATTTAATCCAATGGTGGTCATTGGAATTAATTTCACTTTGAAATTGGACATAAACAAGTGTTAGTCTTTTGATAGATATTGTTTCTTAAAAACACGCTATTTGTTTTGACAACGGGAATTAATTATAAAGTTAATTAATGAAACTTATATGTTTTTGAATTTTTCAAAATATACATCATTTTTGAATTCGGAATATCAAATATATATTAGGGTGAATTTTTGGTATTTTTCTGAAGAACTTCAATTTTTGATGAATAGTGAAACCACTAAGTGGTAGTTAAACAAACTGATTTTCTTTTAAATGAAAGTTTACCGCTTCTGTGTATTGAATTTCAAAAATCCAACAAACATGGTTGTAATTATTAAGTAAAATGTGGTTCAATGGGATTAAAATATTTTTTTGGTGAATAGTAACTTTTGAGTTTTGTTAACCACGATTAGAGGTAATTAGTGTAATTTAAGATAAAAATGATGTTATAAAAATATAAAAATATCTTGAAACATGTCCTAACCTTATTTTATCGGTCATGGCCGACCAAGACAATCCATGAGTCAATTTTTGGGACCCCATGGAGCCACTTGAGTGAGATAATGACATTAATACCTTTTATTTAAAGTAAAAATAAAAATATCACAAACATGTATTATTTTACTAAAAAAATTATTACATGGGGTTATATAAGCTATAAGTTTGACTATAAATATTAACTAGAAATATAAAAATATTTCCTACATCATGGTAATTTTTTTATAATTTTTAGACATCAAAAAAATTAAATTATTTATGACACAATGATGATGCAATGTTTACATCATTAATGAATGATTTAAATAAATAAGAAGATAATGTTTAAAATAATGTCAAAAAATTGTTCAATTCTTATTGGATGATTTTATTTAGAACATGTATCACTTTATCTTCTACTTTAATGATTTTTGGAGCTTTAGAAACCGAATTTCATTTTATAATAAAATAACATTTTCAAGAGTTCCAAAAGAGCCCCTCCTCTCCCTTATAAAAAGACCCCACTTCCTACCCATCTCTCACACTTATCAAGCCCTTTGTCTCATCCAAAATCTACTCAAATAATCTCCCAATATCCCTAAATTCATCCTAGAAGCCTTACCTTAGGCAGAAAGATCTTCAAGAAACCCTTTTGGTTCAAACCATGAGCAGTTACCCGATTTAAAGGTAAATTCTTCTCTAATGTTCTTTTGTTTTATTTTGATTCTCCAACCCCCTAAACTCTTTTTATTGCATTATTTTGTAACAACACCAGTATCTTAAATATAACAGGATGTTGTTATAATAATTATTCTATCTACACTTACACACACCTACGTCTAATAGCTAAAGAACATACTGTTTCTGTGGATGGCGAATTTCTGCCTCACGAAACGATGATTGTTCAATATTCTTTAAACACCTTTAAAGGTGTCCATTAAGATGTCACTATGTTTATATATGATATGTATTATGTTTATATTTTCCTTATGCTTCTGTATTTTTCATTTATTGAATACCTTTATGGTTTCTATTATGGGTAAACACGATAATTTCATTTTAGGAAGTGCGGACTACCGCCCCCTCAAAGTGATTTGATTCGTTAATGCCATATGTGGGACGTATAAAGGATGGAGCTAATGATATTATATATGATATTATACTAGAATTATAATATACCTTTATATAATTATGATTCCATTCCATTGGATATGAAATACAAATGGAAGTAGCGTTCATGCGTACGTACGGCTTACCGTCTCCATGAACGGTGCATTTCATTTCTTACCTCTAAAAGTTATGTAATATTATAAATGCATGTATATACTAGATATATATGATATATATAATATCTACATCATGAACATAATTCTGGTTATAATGGATATTTTTCCACATGAACAACTTGTAATTATAAAGAGTTTATTTTTGACTCAAGTACCAATGATCGTTAAAACGATCGTTATTAACTTAAATAATTACATAGTGTTCATAACATAGTAAAAAGTGATATAAAAGGAAAAATGTACTTGAAAAAGGTTCTTAAGCAAGTATAAATTCACTCAAGTTTATTATTCAGGAGATTAAAGAACGATCGAGTCAAGTCGGACACGAGGTAAGGGACTTCGTCTCAATCTCCATTCATTTAGGCATATTTTGTTTTATACACAACTTTCTTTTATATGGTGTATAAAACCCTTTTGAATTTTACTTTTATTCAAAAGGAATATTTTTATACGAAGCATTATACTAAATGACAAAATGAATGTTTTTGTCTTACGTATGCGGCGACAACGACTTCTCCACTGCCGTGACCATTATTTGAGTTTCGGCTTCCTCTACAAGCCATAAATTTTTTTTAAATGAAAAATAAATACCATGTTTTAATTTTCTTTTATTTTGGTATCGAAAATGGTTTTGATAATGTTTTTATATCAATGTTTTGTATTGATATCTTGTGATTGAAATGTGGAAATGATATGTTTCCTTTATGCATGTTTTATGTGGTATGATTATGTTATGGTTCTTGGGCATTGTTTATGAAGACGGGTTGTTCTGTGATAAACTAAGGTCGGGTGAGCCTGATATTGCTCTCCAATTCATTGGGTAACGCGAAGGGGTGAAACGCTAAGGTTTCTCTGAAGATATTTCGGGAATATACTGTGATGGGTATTCCAAACGTAACCATGAGGGTTACTCCATACGTAAGAATGTTATGAATGCCTCAAGTTACCTTTATGTATTATTATTTATATGATTTATTCATGATTTGATGAGGTATGTTAAAGTGATTATGTTTTATGAGTAAAGTATGATTTCATTGATTCTTATGTATACATGGACTAATGTTTTCATTCCGTATTTTTATACACCTTACTGAACTTTTTTATGCTCATCCCAAGTTTTTGAAATGTTTTTCACAGGTCAATGGAAAAGTACATGATGTGTTGATAGTGTCGAGGAAGTGCCACGAAAGAATCCATGTTTTATTTTAAATATGTATCCTTTTATGGGAAAAATGAATACTGTCTTTTATGTAACCGCCTTGTTAAAATGTGGAATGTAATGCATGATTTATGATTTAATTCTCTAAAACTCTAAACCTGAAAAGATCTTCAATGTGTATTCTTTAAATAACTCAAGATTAAGTAATGTTTAAGGTTGGGGCCTTATATAATGGGTTAATTCACGTTAGGTATGCTTTTTAAGGAGGGCCAACTATATGCTGGATGTTTAGGCCACCCAGTTTGAAAAAAATGCTCGAACCGTCCAATGTTATTGTCTTAAGGCCATACCTCACATGGTTGTCTCACACGGTTTTACAAATCATGCGGCTACTATGCAATTACCTCCTTTTCTATATGTATGGTTTCTCCTATAAATTTTAATGGTGTGGAAAAACCATGTTCCAACTGTATGCCTAGCCTATTATCACCATCTTACCTTCCATGTTTTCCTCGAGATACTGTATAATTTATACTAACCTTGTAGAAACCACACACATCCAGAAAAGTCTCCAAAACATGTAAAAACCCCTCAAATACTACCAAAACTTAACCCAAGAATTATATAGACAAAAAAATGAATCAATGGTCTTGTACACGAAATTAGGGGTTCTATAAGAAACAAAAAGAACTTATATAGGTCATCTAACCAATCACAATCCTCACAATGGTTCACTCAACAAATCATGCATAGAATAAAATTAAATAGCATAGAGATCATAAAAAAGCATGACACCTTACTGTTGATTCCCCAATAATTTTATTCCCTCACACCCAAACATTAAATGCACTATTCTCCCATCCCTTCCATACTTGTAACATCACAACCACATATCATCAAATATCATTAGAAGAAACCTAGGAAATCTCTTATGTGTGTGAGGATTCATCGCTACCTACCCCACCCTAACAAGGTATTGAAATGTTAAGACCAAAATGGGATTGGATACCCTGAAGGGGAGTGGGGTGAATCAGGGTATGGATATTATTTTCAAAATTCTTTATATCCCATTGGATCTTGACATCTTTATTATAAGGGTCACATTATTTTTCTTAAGTGTTTATACTTATCTTATTCATTCCTTCTTTATTTAATGACGATGAATTGAAAGTGAAGAAGAAGAGAAAGCACAAGAACACTATTTTATTACCTGGTTCGCCTTCAATAGGATACATCTAATGAGTATACAATGACAATACAATGACATACGAAATACACTAAGTCTCACTGCCAAAATGAGGTTCAAGCTAGATCACTTCTTTGCCTAGGATCACTACCTTTACAATGTTTAAGGATATATCACTGCTTCTCAAGGGACACTCCCTAAGTCTTCCTTATATGGATCACTAAAAATGTAAATTATTATCTTTTTAATATTACTTTTCTGACTACTCCAATAAGAATTCAAACACAGTTTATGGATATATAGGTCCCTTCATTAACAATAATGAATATATCCTTAATTGAAGGTAGATGCTTTGTTGCGGTACCACTTTAATTTACTTGATGAATATCACATTACCATAGTTTAAATTGGAATTACCTTTTGAATACTTTCAGGATGCTCACTTCTTTTTGTGCTTCTCACCTCTTTTTTGAATCTCAAGCAGCCTTGACGAAGCACCTTCTTTTCATAAAGCTAAAATATCCTTTGTGAAGTACCTTCCTTTAATGAGGATAAAACAACCATCATGAATCACCTTCATTTTATGAATCTCCTTCCTTTCATGAATCTCACTTTTCCTTCATGAAGATCAACACATTCATGAAGCTCACAACTTTTGGTCAACTTATATAGACTTTATGGAATTCCAAAATTTTAGTTAGATTTCATAACCTTCGTGAAGTTCAACACTATCAATCGGATTTCATAAACATCATGAACTTCATTTTTGTGACCTTTTTTTTCAATAATAATCTTCACCACTCACCTTCACAAATCCAAATCCTTAAAATCATTGTTATGTCTTGCTCTCTATTTTTAAGGAGGGTAGGAGCATATTTATAGGTGTTTCCTCTCATTCTAGAAGTATTCATCCACTGCATTACATTTTCATGAATCTATTCAATCACATTTTCAAATATTTCTATTTTTGTAAAGCTCTAGGTAAATTTACCATTCATGAATGTTCTAGTAGTTTTGAAGATTTATCGTCAAACCCTCATGCAATCACGATGCTTGTACGATGATCCAAACCTTTATGAAACTCCCTTTGTAAAACCTAGTCTTCAAAAAACTCATGAGTTTACCATATGTTTGTGAGGAATTCATCTAAATATGACTTTCATGAGGATTGATCCATACTCCAAATTTTGGACATCAAAAATTTGGAGAACATTGGGAAACAACGACACCTTGTATACTCAATTTTTTGTACTACTTCTAAGAAATTCATTCCTTTTTCTTGGATATTTGTCAATATACCTTGTCAAAAATCTCTCTAGAACTCCACAAATGACCATGAAAAAAATTATATTTCAATAAACACAATCAACCCAAAAAACACTACAATGTTACCTTGAGGTATTTTCCCAACAATCTCCCCCTTTGGGTTTGTTGACAATTCTTCACATTTTGATACCTCATTCAGGATTATTTCATCTTATTCCAAAATTATATTCTTAAGATTCATATAGAGATCAATGATTTTACCCAACACACATTATAACCCCATATGATCCACAATCGGTGTGAGAAACCAAATTAGTATACAAAATTAATCAACGAATCACTTCATTCCAAAACCAATCAACTAATTTCATCACGAACCCTATCTATCGTGATATATAACCTTTGATCGATCATCTTTATCATCATTAGATTTAAAACCCCCTATATCACTACTCCCCCGGTCAGCTTCCCCTATCTCGATTAACACATTTTCTCTCTCTTTTATTGACACAACTTCTCCCCATTTGTTAACTAGCCTGAAGGTAAATACTTTGTGGTCTAATATAGGGTAAATAAGATAGATGAATGCATTAGGGAAAAAATCATACCTCAAGGCCCACATTTTCAATTTTTTAAGTGTGTGGAGTCAATTTAACTCCAAGATCCAGTATATTACTTTCAAAATCCACTTTGGGTGAGGTATTCATTAGAATTTCTGCAACTTGTAGTTCTGTCGGAACATACTCGAAGTTCACAAGACCTTAATCCACCTTGTCCTTGATAAAATGATACTCTATTTCAATGTGATTTGTCCTTGAGTGATGGGATTGATTTTTTATAATATTTATAGGAATTTAATTTTCATAATGGATTCTTATTAGAGTATTTACTAGAACTTCCATATCACCAAGCTGCTACTTCATCCACAAAAACTAAATACAAGCTTGAGTGGTTGCAATATATTATACTTCTGCAGTGCTTAGTGAAATGTAATATTGTTTCTTGATTAGATAATAAATACACAATCTAACAAGATAGAATGAACCATAGGATGTTGATTTTCAATCATCTGCTAAACCAGCCCAATCTGCACCTGTATAGAACAATAACTCCTACTAAGATTTTTTATTATACAACAAACTAAAATCCACCATTCCCTTTATACATCGAAGTATTATTTTTACTGAAATCAAGTGGGTTTCCTTGGGATTGATTTTCTATCCTATTACTTGGAATGTGAAAAGAAAATATCAGGTCTTGTCACTTTCAAGTACAATAGAATTCCAATGATTTGCCTATATTATATGACATTAATTGAATTTATTTTATAATCCCATGATTGTTTCATCCGGGTATCCATCATATTCATCATCTACTTGGAATGACTCTTTCTAAATCTTCTCAAAACACTATTAGTATATTTAGATTGAGAAATAAATGTGCCATTATTTCCTCATCTCACTTATAAACCAATAGAAAATGTCAGTTCACCAATCATTGACATTTCAAATTCAATTTTCAAGAATTCTGTGAACTATTTGCATTGGGATTTATCAGATACACCTAATATTATGTTATCTATATACACCAGCACCATCATCCTTTAATTACTATCATTTTTTACATAGATATTTTAATCAACTCCTTGATCTACCTTTTTAATAAATTCTAAGTATTATATATTATTTATATGGTTATACATGAATTTTTGAGCCATATAACTGGTGTCTTATCCAAATGATTTTTAAATGCTTATGCAAGGATGAAAAAGTTATAATAACATATTAAATAAGTTCTCATGACCTAAATATGAGTTAAAATACATATTTAATGTGTCTAAATTGATATTTTTAGAATAATAAACTTATTTTTAAAATATTAGTTTATTTATAATTTTTTAGGAATTAAATATATACCTAAAATGATTGCACAACATCATCACAACATTTATTTAATTAATATAAAAATAAAATGAATTATATTAAAAATTCTAAAACTAATATAATTTAAAATAATTAATGTTTCCCATGAATTTTATAGATCTATATAACCTATTAGGGAAGTGTTAAATGATTATATTTTAAATCCTCCTTTGTATTGATATATTTAAAGTTAAATTAAATGAATAGTGTTGAAATTGATAATAATGATGTTTTATCAAAATAATATTTTATTAAGTTTTTTAAAAATCATAAAAATATTGAAATAAGACAAGGTAGGTATGATATGGTAAAAAATGTCATAAATTATCCACTTATGGGACAATTTTCACCTTATAATTAGAAATTATAACCCTTTAATATTGAAAAAATTGTTACTGTAGTTAAAACTAAAATTGGTCAAAAACGGATGAATCAAAATGATAAGGATTAAAATTACACCAAAAAATGTGTAAATTATATTGGTTTATGGAATTAAAACCCTATAATACATTATATTCTAATATATAGACATTTTGAGGCATTTTTCTTGAGAATGAATTTATTATAATTTAATCTTTTGAGAAATTTCAAAAGTGTCTCTCACCTCAATTATAAAAGGGAAACTCATCCATCACTTATTTAAACCACTTTGAGACTTATTGTGTAATGAAATGGATTTTCCATGTACTATTTTTGGATATTATATTGATTATTTTAAAATCTAGGTGCTATGAAAACATGTGATTTTGAGGCCCGATGTGCCTGGAATAAATGTTTGAAATATATTAAATATATTAAATAGAACACACATTTAGTTTTCCTAAAAAAGTGGAATAAATCTTAAACGGAGGCCAAGATTAGATATCTGAGGGCAAAATTGAGTCTATAATGTAGGTTTTACCCAAATAACAACATAAATTTTGTTGTATAAGGCCATTTTTGAATTTTTTTTAACATACATGAAATTAAAAAATTAAATAGATTAAATAATTTATTTTATTTTTATTTGATACAGTGATCAACTCCCTCTTTAAATTTTCATCTATGTATTTTTTCATAGGGTTGGCCTCTAAACCATGGATACCTATAATCCATTGGATGAGAGTGTTCTTAGTGAATGAAAAAATATTAGGACCAGATCATGGATCCTTGGGCCAACAAAGTTCACAGATCTCATTAATGATGGAAGCACAATCTTTCTTCATCAACGATTGATCCAAACTCCTGGTAGGATATTTTTTTGATTTCCATCCCATTTAATAATCACAAATGAATTCAGATCAATTAAAAAAATAGAATTGACAAATGAATCATTGATATAATTAAATTGATGGAATGTTTTATTTATTAATTTTGATTTATCCCTCATTGCTTGTCTTATTCTAAAAAAATAAATCAAGGCCAAACGAACAATGTCCAAGGTCCGATCCTTAAATTTTGTGTCTCATGTATTTCTCCCATATTTATTCATTTGATCATCATTAGAATTTATTTTGTACAATGTTTCAACAAATACCCAATTTCTGATTGTTACATGGACATTCTTTGACACAAGAGATTGAAACTATGAGTGCGACATGCGATGGAGGTTGTGGTTTGAGAATTGATTACGATGGTGGGAAGATCTAGGGAGAAAAAACTAAATCGTGTGTTATTCGTTTTTCCAAGTGGAATATGGAGATTTGATAAAATTTGATTCTTTCTTGATCTATTTGGTGGAAAAAATATAGAAAACAACTGATGGAAATTCAGTCAACCCATGATATGGTATCTTTGGGAAAGATTAATGATGGAGGTGGAAGATCTGGGTGATGCATAAATCTGGTGAAGATTTCTTAAAAATCCTAATCAACATGATTTGTATTTTGGGATTATAGGACATGTGGGGATCTTTCAATGGCGGCTACCGTTTCAGGATGAAGTTAAGGATCACATAGAGTATGACCCCTCTCACATGGTGTGTGAACCATCCATGAGTCTTGGAATATACCTTAGAGGTTACATGAAAATAGAAAGAAGTACATGGCCATTGGAACACTATGTACTTGGATATGTACATGAACACCTATACACAAGTTAGTACACATGCATTCCAAGTACACAAACACAACCTAGAAACACGGGTAGGGTTTCATGTGTCTCTACACGCTGCTTACTTATTCTACATGTCATGTATACTATGACTTACATGTCATGTGAGTATTTTCCATACATGAATACCTGGGGATATCTGGACATGTCGTGTACCATTATTACACACTATGTCACCCTTTCAATATTATTTTTAGCTCTTTGTTTCTTTAATTTGTAATAGTATTTGTTGAGTGTGTTCCCTTAGTCCATTACTTGGAGGGTATAGTGCGACATTACATCCACATCACAAGATTTTGATCCCCTATAGAGGATGAGTCTTAGATAGAGTTGTGATGTCCCTCCATGAGACTAGAGTAGAATCCTCTATAATATTTGTTCCCTAGTTAGGGTTTGTGGAATTGACATGAAATACCTAGGTAGGGCATTCATCCTCTATCTAGAAATCTGTATCAGTAGGGTTTGTGGTATCATTGGAATATGATCCCCTATATAGTGGGTTGATCCAGATTGGGTTTGTAATATCCCCCAATGGTTCTGTATGTGATCCCCTATATGTGTATCATGGTTTTCTTAGACCATTGGTCTTTCTTGGGTAGGACCCAATGACCGAGAACTCTTTTTCAAGTGTTTTTGATGATAGCATGGATTGTTAAGTGGGTTATCCTAGACCAATCATTTCTTTGAGAAAAATCCTCTAGTTATTAGTTGGTTATGACTTCCTTATGGTGTGGTGTCTTCCTTGAGCATATCTTAGTGTTTTTGTTATAAATTTATTGTGAGATATTTTATTGAGATGAATATACTGGGTTCTTCATGTTCAATTTTTTTGGGGTGTCCTACTGGGTATTTTTATTCTCACTCCTACATGGGATTTTCCCACAAGTGTCATGTCTTATGCATATGAAGAACCTTTTGACAGTGTCCTGGGAAGATAGGGAGAGAGTAGATCATATATTGATCTTGTTTTACTGATGTGTTTACCAAGAGCTTGCATTTTACTTCATTACTAACACTTAGAGAAGGTTAGAATCTTTATTGTTTTTGTTTGGGATTGTATTTGGCCTCCCCCCCTCTTTTAGTACATTACTATCATACTCTATTGTGGGATATTAAATGTTTTCACTCATTGGTTTTAGTTTTTTATATTTCCGTAATGTGTGGTCTTGGAGATGTGTATGTGTACAATTACTTTTGGATAATTCCTTCCATTTGTGGGATATTCCTACTAGAAATTGATTTCTATCCACTGGACTATTTGATATAGGCTTGGGGTATTCATGGGTTATACCTCGGCATGTCAGGTCTTGACAGAGTGGTATCAGAGTATTCGGTTCCACCTTAGGAATAAAGTAAATGAGTTTGGTTTGGGGAAAAATATTTAGTGTTTTGAGTTTGTCTTTCAGATCAGGGACTCCAGTGTTGGTGTGGTGGCTAACCTATCTATACACCAGGACTCTTATTACCTTCCTTTAGACTTGGTACATGTAAAAAATGGTTTTAGGAAAAACTTTGGTACATGAATCATATAGGAATGGGTTGTGTTTTCCATTTACATCCTGAGTCAACTCCCTAGATATACCCTTTTGACCATATGGTACATCTTTTTCTATTTTAGGATTCCTCCATGAAGACATCCAGACATGAATCTACTGCGTGATCACAAGGATGATCCACCTATGGTGAGACATCAGTACATGGGTCTGTATTGGAAATATCACATCTGGGTGGCTTACTAGCTATAAAACCACTCATTGAGCAAAAAATAGAACTTCCAGTACCAGTTAAGGATGAATATAGGTTGAGTTAATTACATGATATTTATAGGCATCGACCTCCTAGGTTTCAAGGTGATCCAGACTAAAACAACCTGAACTGTTAAAAAATAAAATTCCTCTTGTGGTTTAATAAAATATATTATTATATGATATGGTTATAAAACAAACATTAACTTATTTTTTTATTATAACCAACTAGATTTGTGAAACCCTCTTTCACATCATTTCTAAAGTTTATACATTGTGAAACCTCCCTGTTTGAGCTGTGAAATCAACTTTCACTTTGTATAATCCACTTAAATGACATTTAATTCCTGTTGCACTTCCAGTTTCCACTAAAAACTCCAAGAACTTCCCTTGAACACCTATAACACTCAAAACCAGCAATGTAACATACCAGGGAGGAACATACCATTACACATGCATTTTATTCCATCATGTTATGCCTTCTAACCCACCTACTATGTTTTATTCCTATGTTTATTTCCTTAATGAGATTTTTATCTCATTAATTTTGTTCTAGTATTCCCAAGGTTATCCTATGCAGTTATTGGATCTCAATGAAAGTTAGAAGATCATTATGGAGATTAAATAAAGGATGTTTTCATGATGTTTATTTATGTACCTAATATTCCAAAGACACTAGATTTATTATCCTTGTCTTGTAATTTGATGGTTAATTATGATTAAAATCATGTAATGATATCTGTAAAGAGATAGGGTCACTATAAATTGAACCCAACCCAGATCTCGATGCATAAAAATATACTACATATCCCTTTCTAGACTTTGGAAACATGATGATAAGTGATGATGTTAGTATAAAATTAAGTTCTTGATAATATTTATGTCATTTTTAGTTCCATTGTAATGGAATGCATTTACTCTTCAAATATATCATCAGGGATTAAGAAAATGAAAAATAACATAAAAAACATCTGTATTATCCTAAATATCCAAAGAAAATACATATATTAAAGTCATTCTTATAATGTGTCCTACAGATAACAACTTATATCTTTTAAGAATCTATAGAAACAACTTTTTTGAAAATAGAATAGATAAGGAAACGTAACTATTATTTATAGAAATCACTCTTTGATAACTTGGAATAAAAACAATGTTCCCACAATATACCCAACACTATAGCCATGTTTTTCTCATGATCTACTTTTGTTTGAACCAATTGGCTCCCCTAAATTGATCAAACATATCATCAATGTGTGGGAGAGATTATCAATTCTTTATCATAAATTGGTTAAGATTATAATAATCTATACAAAGTCTAATAGTTCCATCATCATTCTTCACAAATATATTTGGTGCTACCCAGAGAGATGTACTCAGTTAAATGAACCCTTTTCATCCCAAATCTTACAACTAAAACTTTAATTCCAAAAATTCTATCTGTTATATCTAATAATATAGAATTTAGATAGTACAGGTCCCTGGTATGAGATTAATTGTAAACTCAACCAATCTTTCAGGTGGTAACCCTGAAAATTTGTTGGGAAAAAACATTAGGAAATTGATAAACAATAGTTGAAAAATCTACCTTCCCAATATCATCTAAAGGAGATAAGATAAGAAATACCAATTGATAAGATATAGTTCCAACCATCGATGCCGATAGTCCCACTTTACTAGGATTTTCACCTCAATATCCTCTAAAGATATTCTCAACACCATCCAAATATGTGAACCTAACCTTTCAGTCACAATAGACGATATGGAATTTGATCGATGTAAACTAATCCATACCCAAAATCAAAACATATACATTCATATCAAGCATAAATAAATCCTAAGGTAAGTGCTACCAACTGAAAATCTCTTGTTAGAAAGTTTAAAAATCCATCCCATGTCATGCCTTGGTCCAATTTTTCATGAACTACTAATTTCCACAATTGGAATTCAAAATCCTCCAGCATATGTTTTTCCAAATTCAGTTTCAGTTCTACTAGTGTCCCATGTAAATCCTATATTTTATTCATCGTATTTAACTAGACTTCTACTTTTTTCGACTCTAAATCCCCCAGAAAGAGAGGTGGATTCTTATTTTCAAACTGAACTAAATGGTAAACTTTTGTGGTTAATAATTTCTGTTACACTTATCCATGACCTGAAAATCCTAGAAAGTTATTTAAACCAACTATTGGTTCACCTGTGGTTCAGGTGCAATCACATTTTTATTAGATTCTTCCTGTTGGTTTCTATTACACCTACCAGATTCCCTTCAATATAATGAGAACAAAAATCCATTTAGTCTCACTCACTAGAAATTGAAGACTTATCAATTCCAATATTTAACATCAAAACATATCAAAAAATAACTTTTCACAATTCAACCATCATTGATATTTCAACCTTTTTTGAAAATATTACAACCATGTTTTTCAAGACAACCATTTTTTCATTTTTAAAAATCACACTTTTTTCCATTTGATAAACTATTATACACAAAATTAGTATTGAAATAATATTATGTAGTCTCACTATCAATTAATTTTATACAAAATCATCGACTAAACCCTTGATTATGAGGTGAAAACTCACCTAGAAGTGTCATAAAACACTCGTGTACCCAGAAACCCTATTAACTAAAAATTAAATAGAAAGATGTAATCTATTCTTTTTTATTCTATACAATTAAAGTTAAGACAATCCTAATCTTTAACACCACCCCAAGAGATATAATGATACTATTTCCCAACCAAGGATAAAATAAATTCCACCATTTCCTATTTCAGGTTTCAAACAATGGTGATACTGTGTTCCCAAAAAGAAACCATTTTTATGTCTAGGATCGAGAAAAATGGTAACATTTGTCTCAAAAAGATATTTATACCAACCAAGACTAAAACCATTTATATAATCTCACCCCTCACCCATTATCTTGGGAAGAGGTGGTGGTGTCACTGGCCTTATATGTCATCCCCAAGATACCAAAGGCTAGAAATAAATTCCAAGGTCCTTAAGAACATTTGGGAGAAGATTTTACCCTTGAAATATAAAACATCCAAACCATAAAAAAATAACAAAAAAACATCTATATGATTCATGAGTAAAAAATAAAACTCAAAATTTAACCAAACCAATAAACAATATCAGAGAACAAGTGTAAACCAAAAGACATACTTAGGAATAAAAAAGGAAACAAAACTCAAAACTCCAAAGTGACATCAATTAGAAGCACCCCACCCGTTAAAAGATCTAACTCCACATTCCAAGCCATAGCATTAAGAAGCATCACTAATGAATTGAGATACATTTCCTTTAATTGTTTCTTGATAGATGTCACATGCAAACGCATAATAGTTTCCAAGAAGGCGGTGAGTCTAAACTCAGTAGGATTTCCCCAATGAATTCCCAATTCACACCACTAGGTTAAAACTTGTTAGCACATTTTATATTTTTTTATGTAGTAAAAATAGTTCATATAAAATATATAAACCAATTTTATAAGGAAAACATCAACAAAGAATTTAAACCATTACTCATTTCATTTGGAATATTCTTTTCCATGTCTACACAAACATCCACACACACACAGACAATCAAACTTGGTGTCACCATTGATGGTGGAAATTCACATACATACTCCATCCAATTTTTGTGGTGGTACTTCACAACCATTATACATTTAATTCAACTCACACATAACTATTTATTCCAACACAATGACAATCCATTTACAAAAAATAAATTTCCATTCAAACCATTTCACATAATTTTTTTTCCTTCTTTTAAATAATTTAAAAAACCACTTTACATGTGTCAAAACCAAACCATAGTTTTAAAATATCATTTTAATAATATAATCAGTGAGGTTTTCTAAAAACCAATCAAATTTCCACAGTTTCCAATCCAATACCAAAACAATATTTCCATCAAGAATTAGACATGGATTTCACAATAATTTATAGAAAATTCTTCCATTAAAACTAAGCCTTCAAGTCTAAATCAGGTGGAGTCAAGATAGAGTCCACCCACTTCACTATTTTTTGTAAAAATAAAGAACAACATGAAAAAAATCCATGATCAGATCACAAATCACATTCCATTATATCTAATAATATATCATCATAAACCATTCATAACACATAGATCTATCCACAATGGAGTAGATCCATGGTTCTAAGAGAGAGAGAGAGAAGAACCTTGTATCTAAGAATAATGAGTAAGAACAAGCACTTAATGATGAATCCAAGCCTCTTATGCACTTTGATTCACTTAAGGTTCACTCTCACATCGAAGGGGATCATATCTCATGCCTTGGGAGAAAAAGAAATTTGAGTTATGAAAAGATTAGGAAAAAATAGAAGGCTTAATGGGTTAATTCATATTAGATCCTCCTTTTAAGGAGGTCCGAATATATGCTGCATGTTTAGGCCACCCAGTTTGGGAAAACCTACACCAACTATGTGATGCTACTGTATTATAGCCATACCTCACAAGTTTGTCTCACATGGTTTGAAAAATTGCATGCCTACTATGAATTTAACTCTATTTTTATACGCATGGTTTATCATGGGAATTAATTTGGTATGGAAAAAATATGTTCTAATAGTGTGCTTACCTAGTTATCATTTTATTCTCTTCCATGATTTCCTAGAGATACTATAGAATTTCTACTAACTATATAGAAACCACGCATGACTATAAAAGCCTCCAAAATGAGTCAAAATCCCTGGAAGCCACCCAAAACAAAACTGAAGCATTATGTTAAATAAAAAAACGAATAAAGGGTCTTTTACCTGAAATAAAGGGTTCTAAAAGAAGTAAAAATAACTTATATGGGTCATATAACCAATCCCTAGCCTCACAATGGATCACTCACCAAATCACACATCCAATACAATTATATAACATCAAGATCATAACAAATAATAGTTCCCCACTATTACTTCCTTACTAATTTTATTCTTTCACACCCCAATATTAAATTTACTATTCTCCCATACCTTCCATACTTGTCACATCGCAACCACATCTCATGACATCTTTCCAGAAGACACCTAGGAAATCTCTAATTTGGGTCAAGATGCATCACTACCCACTCCACCCTTATAATTTATTTAACTATTAAGCCCAAAAATGGATTAGATACCTTGAGGAGGGGGTTGAATCTGGGTATGGATATATTTTTCAAAATTCTTCCCGCCCAACTGGATCTTGGCCTATTTATTATAAGGGTCACTTTATTTTATCTTAAGTGTTTATAATGATCTTATTCTTTCCTTATTTATTAGATGATGATGAATTAAAAGTAAAATATGAGATAAATCACAAGGACACAACAAGTTTTACTTAGTTCACCCTCACTGGGATACATCTAAGGAACACATAATGACAATGCAATGATATAAAAAATCTACTAAGTCTTACTTACAGAATGAGGTTTAGGCTAGATCACTTCAATGCACATACTCAATTCCTTTATAATTTTTACAGATATCTCACTATTTCCCAAGGGTCACTCCATAAATCTTTTTTATATAGATACCTACTAGTGGAAAGGATCACCTTCTTCATCTTATTTTAATCACTAATCTATAAATAATTCACACATAGTTTATGGAAATGCATTTCCATTCATTAAAAATAATGAATGTATCCTAAATTTTTGGTAGATTCTCTATTCAGGTACCACTTTAATTTACTTGATTCATATCACATTATCACAATTTAAATGGAAAATACATTCTCAATACTTTCAAGATTCACCCTACTTTTCATGATGCTCACCTCTTTTGTGAAGCTCAAATAGCCCTCATGAAGCACCTTCTTTTCATGAAGCTCAAACAACCTTTGTGAAGCACATTCCTTTCAAAAAGATAAAAAAACCTTCATGAAGTACCTTTCTTTCATGAATATTCTTCCTTTCATGAAGATCACTTTTTCTTCACAAATCTCAAAAATTTTGTGAATCTCACAACTTTCAGTCAACTTATATATATTTCACAAACATTAAAAATTTTAGTCAGATTTCATAGCCTTCGTGAAATTCAAAACTTTTGGTTGGATTTTTTAAAATTTATGAACTTATTTTCTTCATGAACTTTTTCACAAGAACAATATTCGTGAATTACCTTCATGAATTTAGAGCCTTAAAATCCTTTTTTAAGTCTTTATCTTTATTTTTAAGAAGGGTAGAGGCCTATTTTTTGGTGTTACCTCCCATTCTAAAAGCTTCCATCCACATCATCACCTTTTCATGAAGCTCACT
Source organism: Viscum album (assembly GCA_963277665.1). Taxonomy (NCBI): domain Eukaryota; kingdom Viridiplantae; phylum Streptophyta; class Magnoliopsida; order Santalales; family Viscaceae; genus Viscum; species Viscum album. The sequence goes on along the minus strand of OY728140.1, from coordinate 641,183,790 downwards.
AATCTCGTTCACAAATATACCAATTTTCATGAAGCACCAGGTAAATTTCCAATTCATAAATCTTCATGTAGCCTGGAGATTTATCATAAAACCTTTGTATATTCATGGTGATCATTTGAGATTATCCAAACCTTCATGAAATTTACTTTGTGAATCCTAGTCTCTATAAAACTCATGCATTTACCATATTTTTATGAGTAATTCATGGAAATCCAACTTTCACTAAGATTGATCCAACCTCCAAATTTTAGACCTCAAAAATTTAGAAAATATTGGGAAATAGGGGAACCTTGTATACACAATTTTCTATACCGCTTATAGGGAATCCATTACCTTTGTATTTTTTCTTTTTCAACATAACTTTTTAATAATATCTCCAGAACTCCACAAATGACCATAGAAACCTTCTTTGTCAAAAAACACAATGAACCCAAAAACATTGCAATGTTACCTTGATGGATTTCTCCCAATTATCTCCCCCTTGGGGTTTGTTGAAAATTATTCACATTTTGAAACCTCATTAAATATTCTTACATATTATTCCAAAATTATATTCCTATGATTCATATAGAGATCAAATATTTTAACCAATACACATTCTAAGCCCACCTGATCCATGCTTGGTGTGAGAAATAAGAGTAGTATGAAAAGTTCATCAATGAATCACTTCATTCCGAAACCACTCAAACACTTTCATCACTACCCCTATCTATCATGATATATAACCTTTGATTGATCATATTTAGCATCATAAGATTTAAAACTACCCCTATATCATTTCTCCCTATATCAGGTTCTCCCTCTATCTTGATTAATATATTTTATCCCCCTTTTGTTGACACAAATTCTCCCCCTTTCTTAACAAACCTGAAGGTCAATCATTTGTGGTCTACTATAGGGTAAGGAACACAAATCAATACATTAGGGAAAAAATAATACCTCAGTGCCCATATCCTCACTTTTTCAAGTGTAGGGATTCAATTAAACTCTACGATCTAGTCGACACCTTTAAAACACCACATTGGGTAAGGCCTTCATTAGAATGTCTACAAATTGTAGTTCTGTAGGCACATACTCAAAGTTCATAAGCCCTTGATCCACCTTCTCATTGATAAAATTATACTTCATTTCAATGTGATTTTTCTTTAAGTGATGGACTTGATTTTTTCTAAGATTTATAGCACTTGAATTTTCATAATGGATTCCAATTATAGTCTTCACTAGAACACCCATATCATCAAGCAGCTGCTTCATTCACAATAACTATGTGCAAGTTTGAGTGGCTAGAATATATTCTTATTCTACCATGCTCAGTGAAATACAATCTTGTTTCTTTCTTATCCAATAAATACACAATACAATAAGATAAAATGCACCGTCATATGTTTATTTTCTATTGTCTGCTAAATCAGCCCAATATACACCTGTATAGCCCAATAACTCTTTTTTATATTTTTATTGTATGAAAAGTAAAATCCACTTTTCCCTTGATATATCAAAGTATTATTTTCACTGTAATCAAGTGGGTTTACTTGGGATTTCTTTGTTGTCTTGCTGCTTATAATATGAAAAAAATATATCAGGTCTTGTCACTATCAAGTATAATAGACTACCAATTATTTTCCTATATTCTATTACATTAACTGAATTAACTTCATCATCCCATGACAGTTTCATATGGGTATCCACCAGAGTCATCATATCCTTATAATTATCTATTAAAAATATTCTTAAAACCACATTAGTATATTTATATTGAGAAATACATGTTCCATTATTTTCTCATGTCACCTATAAACCAAGGAAATTTTTTATTTCACTAATCATTGACATTTCAAATTCACTTTTCATGAATTATATGAACTTATTTCACTGTTCTTTGTCTAATCCACCAAATATTATGTTTTTGACATACACCACCGCCATCATCCTTTGATTACAGTCATTATTGACATAAATATTTCAATAAACTCCTTGATATACCTTTTTATTAAATTTTAAGTATTATAAATTTTTTTTATGGTCATGCATGAATTTTTGAGTCATATAACAAGTTTATTATCTAAATGATTGTACAATTGTTTTGAAAGGATTAAAAGGTCAAAATAACAAATTAAATAAGTTTTCATGACATAAATATGAGTTAAAATACATATTTAATATATATAAATGAATATTTTAAAAATAATAAACTTATTTTTATAATTTTAATTTATTTATAATTTTAATAAATTAAACAAATACCTAAAATTATTGCACAACATCATCACACCATTTATTTAATTATTAGAAAAATAAAATAAATTACATTAAAAATACTAAAACTAATATAATTTAAAATAATTAATGTTTTCCATGAATTTTATAGATCTATAAGACATGTTAGGGAAGTTTTAAATGATTATATTTGAAATCCTCATTTTTATTGATATATTTCAATCTAAATTAAATGAATAGTGTTGAAATTGATAATAATGATTTTTTATCAAAATAATATTTTATTAAATTATTTTAAAATCATAAAAAACTTTAATAAGATAAGGTGGGTATGATATTTCCAAAAATGTCATAAATTATATACTTATGGGAAAAGTTTCACCTTATAATCAAATATTAAAACCCTTTAATATTGAAAGCACTATTACTGTAGTTAAAATTAAAATTGGTCAATGAATGGTGAATTAAAATGACAAGGTTTAAAATTACCCCAATACTTTCCTAAATTATATTGTTTGATGGAATTAAAACCCTATAATACCTTATATTCTAATATATATACATTTGGAAGCACTTGGATTGAAAATATATTTATTATAATTTAATCTTTTGAGAAATTTCAAAAGTGCCTCTCACCTAAATTATAAAAGGGCATCTCCTCCATCAATTATTTACACCACTTTGATACTTCTTGTGTAATGAAATGGATTTTACATATACTATTTTTGGATATTATATCGATTATTTTTTATACTAGGCACTATGACGACATGCGATTCCGAGGTCTAGTGTTCTTGGAATAAATGTTTGAAAAATATGTTAAATATATTAAATAGTTCACACCTATATTTTTACTAAAAAAGTGGATTATATCCTAAATAGGGGCCATTATTATGTATCTGAGGGCACCATTGAGTCCTGAATGTAGGTTTTACCCTAGGAACAGATCAGGAAGTTTTTGAAAAATTTATAGCAGGTGTGATTAATAAAACTAATTAATTAAAGAATTTATTTTATTTTTATTTTATGAAATGACCCAGACCATATTTAAATTTTGAGCTATAGATTTGGTCTCTAAGTTGGACAATAAACCATGGAGGCCTATAATCCATTAGAGGAGAGAATTATTTGTGAACGAAGACAAAATAGGACCAGATCATGGATTATTGCACCAATTGAGTTTTTGGATCTCATTAGTGATGGAAACCCAGACGTTATTCATCAATGATCAATCCAAACTCATGGTAGGATGTTATTTTTAGATTTCCACCCTGTTTTTTAATCCTAAAAGAACACATATCAATTCCACAAATTGAATTTACACGCACACCGTTAGTAGAATTAAATTGATGGAATTGTTTATTTTTTCATTTTGATTTCTCCCTCTTCATTTGACTTTTTATATGAAAATAATCAAGGCCAAATGAACAATGTATGAGGTACAATCATTAAATTTTATGTATGGTGTATTTCTCCCATATTTCTTTATTTGATCATCTTTGGTATTTCTTTTGGCGAATGGTTCAAAAAATACATAATTTATGATCTTTTCATGACCATTATTTGGTAAAACGGATAAAAAATGTGATCATGACATGCAATGGAGGATTTGGTTTGAGAATCAATTATGATGATGGGTAGATCAAGGGAGAAGGAAAATCAATCACATGTTATTCATTTTTACGAGTCGAATATAGTGACGTGGAAGGAATTTGATGCTTTCTTGATCTGTTTGGTGGCCAAAATATGGAAACATACCAATGGAAAGGGTGGTAAACTCAATATATAGTATCCATGGGAAAGATTAATGAATGAGGAGGAAGATCCATCTGATGTGTAAACCAGGTGAGAATTTATAGAAAATCTTGATCAACACACTGTGTAATTCGAGATTACATGCCCTGTGGGGCCCTTTTCGTGGCAGCCAGGGTTTTGAGATGAAGTCAAGGATCACACAGTGTATGCTACCTATTACATGGTGTGAGACCCATCCATGAGAATTGAATTATACCTCAGAGGGTACATGAATATTGGAAGAAGTTCATGGGTAGTGGAACACTTTGTACTTGGACATGGACTTGACCAGATGTACATGGGTTAGTACATAGGCATGCCAAGTACACAAACACAGCTAGGAGACAGGGGTAGGGTGTCATGTGTCTCTACACATTGTGTAATTATTATAAATGCCATTTATACGAAGACTTAAATGTCGTGTGAGGATTTACCACACATGCAGACTTGGGGATAGCTGGGCACATCGTGAAACCCTAGTACACACCATGTACCCCGTTCAAGAGTATATGTAGCTCTTATTTTCCTTAGTATGGACCAATATTTGTTTAGTGTGTTACATTGGTCCATTACCTCAAGGGTACAGTTTGACATTACATCCACATCATAGGATTATGGTCCCCTCTAGAGTCCAAGTCTTAGATAGAGTTGCAATGTCCCTCCATGAGACTAGAGTGTGATCCTCCATTATCTTTGTTCCCTAGGAGAGGTTTGTGGAATTGACATGAAATACCTGGGTAGGGTGTTCATCATCCATATATAAATCTATATTGGTAGGATTTATGGTATCATTGGCATATGATCCCCTACATAGTGGGTTGATCTAGATTGGGTTTGTAATGTCCCCAAATGGTTCTAGATGTGACCCAATATCTGTGTATTAGGGTCTTCTCATACCATTGAGCTTTCTTGGGCAGGTCCCAATGATCTAGATCTCTTCTAAAAGTGTTTCCTATGATAGCATGGTTCATGGAGTGGGTTTTACTGGAACTAGCATTGATTCAAGAAGAATCCTATGGCTGGTAGTTGTCTATGACCACCTGGTAGTGTGGTGTCTTCCTTGAGTATATATTAGCATTTCTATTATAAATTGAGTGTGATATTTTTTTTATCTGACTATACTCAGTTCTTTATTTTCAATTTTCTTGGGTTTTCCTACTGGGTATTTTTATACTCACCCCTACATGGGAATTTCCCACAAGTGTCATGTTTTATGCTGATGATGAATCTTTTGATAGTGTCCTAGGAAGACAGTGATTGAGTGGATACAAGATTGAACTTGTCAAAATAAGGTGTTTACTGATATCATACATTTGAATTTAGTCCTCACCCTTGGAGGAGGTTGGAATCTTTTTTTGTTTTTGTTTGGGCTTGTATATGGCCCCTTTTCCACTTTTAGTACTTTACTATCGTACTCTATTGTGGGATATTAGATGTATTCATACATTTGTTTTAGTTATTTCATATTTTAGTAATTTGTGGTCTTGGAGATGTGAGTGTCTACATGTACTTTAGTCTAATACCTTCCATTTTTGGGATATTCTTACTCGACACTGGTTTCTATCCCTTAGCCTATTGGGGGTAGGCTTGGGGTAGTTGCGGGTTTGACCTTAGTGGGTTAGGTCATGAAAGAGTTGTATGAGAGCATCCGGTTCCACCTTAGGATTTAATTCAGTGAGTTTGGTTGGGGGAAACAATGTTTAGTGTTTCAAGTTCATCTTTTAGGTCAGGGACTCCAGCGTTGGTGCGGTGGCTAACCTATCAATACACCAGGAATCTGGTCAACTTCCTTTAGACTCAGTAGATGTAAACATTAGTTTCAGGGAAAACTTCGTTAAATGAATCATATAGGAATGGGTTGTGTTTTCCGTATCATTCTTTAGTAATCTCCCCAGATATACTCTTTTAACTATGGTACATCATGTTCTATTTCAGGATGCCTTTATGTAGACAGCTAGACAAGATTCTACTGCATGATCACAAGGATGATCCACTTAGTGGTGAGAAATTGGTACAGGGGCCTATATCAGAGACAACACCTCTAGGTGGTTTACCATCTATAAAACCACCCATTGAGAAAGAACTAGCACTGGAAGTATCAACTGAGGAGGAACAAAAGTTGAGTGAATTTCATGATATTTAGAGTTATTGTCCTCCCAAGTTTTAGGGTGATCCATACTCTAATGAGCCAGACCGTCAAAAAAGAAAATTCATCTTGTGGTTTAATTAAATGTATTATTATGCGATATGGTTATAGAACAAACATAAATTTTTTTATTATATCCAATTTTATTTAAATGACCATTAAGAATAATTAACATTGATAATATAACCAATTAATAGTGATTACATGATTAGTATAAATATAGGGTTTTAAAAAATCAAATTGACATAGACAAAGGAAGAGATGACTTCAACCAGTAGGATCATACCATATGAATCCCATTTTTCCGAGATTCCAAAGGAGAAAAAATCTCTATGATTTTCTATTGACCAAGCCCAAGATGAGAACCAACAACTTAAGCATAAGTGAACCTATTTACAGGATAAGTTCAAGCTCATCAAAATCACGACCCAAACCATGTACGTCGAGCCACCCCATGAAAGTCTAATCACCACACACCATACTCTTAGGGAATTTGTGGGTGTATTAAAGAGATACGTATCAAGAACCCAGTGATATGAGTATATACATTATTTTTTATAGAATAATGGGTATATTTTTATCCTATTATTTTTACTCTATAAATTATTTTTATTTTGATACAATAAAACAAAAATAGTATTTTGGGTAACATTTAAGTTCAATTAAGGAATTTATTTTGACGAATTAATAAATTTTTGAAATAAATAATATTTTTAATAAATATAAATTATCATAAAATTAATATTAACTTTTTAATAATATATTATTATTAAATATTTTTTATTTAATAAAAATGATCGTATAATTTTTATGAAATCAAATGTAATTTTTATGAGGGTTTGAAAACTGTTATTGTCAAAACCCAGAATTTCTTAAAAATGTCAATTTTATTTTTAAAAATTGAATATTCACATATTTAAAAAAATTTAGACAAAATTAATATTATTTTTGGAATCATAATATTAGAATTATACAATGGTTAGTTTTTTATAATTTTCTGACAGTTGAATTTTCAAGTAAAAAATAAATACCGTATAAATATACTTTGTGTATTATGACATCATAATGACCGAAAAGTGATGTAATAAATACTATAAAGGGTATTAACTACCAAATATATGTTTTGAATTTAAAATATTTTGATTTTATGTTTATTTTATTAATTTTATAAATCCTTTGTGAATCCTCAAAAACCATTATTATATATTATGGTTTTAAAATCATTTCTTTAAGAGTATGACTCACCTCAACATAGTAAAGTGAATTATTTTATTAATTTAGGACCTTGTACTTATAAAATAATGGAAAACACTTCATTTTTTTATAAACCAAGGCACAAACCGTGGGACGGTTTGTGTTTTTGGTTATTTTTTTATATAGAGTCCAAAACCTACATTTGAGAAATGATAAATAATTCCCCAGTCATTTCCTATATACACCCACCCAAGATCCATTTTATCTTCACTAAAAATCCTTTTATCATGAACTTAATTTTCACTCCCCTCTCTAGAGTCCTCCCAAGGTGACCCAAGACCCTCAAGAAGCTCCCCCAAGCTTTTGGAGTCACACACTCAAATAAGGGATCCTCATATTCTCTTCTTATTCAAGTTTCTTTATTATATTATGTCATCTATTTCCAATTAATAATGTTGGGATATTTATTTCCATGTCTATAATACTTCCAATTTTATTTCTAAATTATGAGAGACCAATTTCTATATCATCAACCCATTTTATTAATATTTAAGTGACGTTGTTATGATGTCAACATTTCACCACAATTTTCCATGCCAAAACAATTAAGTAGTGAATACCATACTCATTTCCTATTAAAGGTGTTAAACTTTATAAACTCATACCTATTTTAATGTTTAATTACATGTATGTATTCCACAATCCATGTTCATGGAATAAAATGTGATGATAAATGATTCCATGTTTTATGATCTATGTGGCACACTTAAGTATGAGAATAAAATGAAAGTGATGAGTGCACCCAAAATTATATATTTCTCAAATTAATTGGGTAATTTTTAGTCTCACGAGACACAATTTTGGGATATCTAGGTAAGCTGATTAATTTATTGGACTTTTTTCCATCATGATGTCTTGGAAGTTATCTTAGACCTATGTTTATGATGCAGTATTTTAAGTTATTGCGACATTTCCCATGTTATGATTATCAAGCTATATCTTGCCTTATTATTAATATTCCTTTTATTCCCCATTGATATGACTAATTTATAACATGTATTATATTCTTCATGATATTCCATGTTTATTCCTTTATTTGGATTTATATCTCACCCCTTTCTTATGTATATCCCCAGGATATCCTGTACAGTTTTAAAATCCATGAAATATTATGATCATGTTAAGGAAGTTTTCAATAAAGCTGATGTATTTCCTATTTTAAGTTGTTTTGTAATGTACCTAATTCACAAATAAACTAGAATTCTAGATCTTATGGGTTTTATTAAGTGTAATATTATGTAATAAATCTTGTATTAGTGCGAAATAAAGAGCAGGTTTATTGTAGCTAGTATCAAAGGAAAAGTTTAGTTATTTTTGGGAATAGTATTAGAAAACTCTAGAGAAAGCCTTAGGGATAAGACTAAGTATAAGAAAACATCCCTAAATTCTATAAGTATATATTAAGTAGTTTATAAATAAAATACATCACTGTGTGGATACTACAAGCGTACGCGGTTCTCACACAGATGTACATAGGGGTAACAACTCCGATAAGGTGCGTTGGGCCTGAATCAGTGTAACCTGGTGCATACCAATGGGAATTACTGTGCACTTGGTTTTACAATCCCATGGTATATTCTTTGGTAAAATCGCAATCTCATTATGAACCATTATTAATGGAACAAAAAATATTCCTATAAGTGTATATGTTTGGAAATAGATCATGGATAACATATATCGAAGACTTTAAATTTATAAGTTAATGAAATAAATAATTTATCCCTTTAATTTAATTGAATTCTCATTTATGAAATTAATAGTTTAAAAATAATCATCCCTAGTTTTCCCTTTATTCTATAAAATGGATAGAAATAAGAGGAATCAAGTAAGAAAACAATGTGAAGAAATATGATGACTAACCAAATGAGATGCCCAATTAGATGGTAGCTCAATTTGGACATATTGTGATTATGCCAAAACTGCTATTAAAAATCACAATTAATAATTGGATCTTTTTTTAATTCCCAAAGACATCAAGGAATAAGAAAATGAAATCTCAAGGAATTTCATTGGATAACGGTGATAAGGGAAAGATGACCCAATTTTCTTTGTGCAAAAAGTGTGGAAAGAGGTACCAAGGAAATGTCACAAATGGACTATAATATATTTTATGTGTGGAAAGACAGAGAATAAAGTTTCCAATTTCAATGAAAAAATCAATAAGGTGATGGATGGAAATAATTTCCAATATAATTTACCTTATATAGTTTTATGTCATAAATGTGGATAATTTGGGAATTATCCCAGATGATTCTCTATTACAAAGGTTGAGAAGCACGATGAGCATTAACAATATCCAAGAACAAGGGAACAAGGAATGTACTATACTGAGATGGATCATGATGACTTAAGTATATATAGATTCTACTCAATAATTGTGTATTTCATGATGTATTTCAATTCATTCTCTACTAGAATATCTTGTATGTTTTATAAGATCATCTAGTTACCACCTAAATTGATTTTATATCATCAGGTAAAAATTCTATGATTATATATCATATGTTGAAGTTTGTGGAAAATTTATTCTTGGAAATAATATTAGTATCCCATTAGTGTAATTTTATGTGATTCTAGGAATGGATTGTATTTCCTTATATAGAGCCGACATAAATTTCCATGAGAATAAAATCACTCTACGTATTGTGAATTCTCCCCCGACTCTATAAAAGTGTAAAGAGTGGATGGATCTTCTTTATCACCAACATATCAAGCATGGATATTATTTACCTATTTGAATTTTTATCTAGCTCAAATGATTGATTCTAAGGAAAGAACCATCCTTGAAGACCTTCCTATTATGAGGGAATATGTAGATGTATTTCCTTGTGAATTTTCTGGTCTTCCTCCTAGTCGAAAGGTTGAATTTTCAATCAATATTATACCTAGGGGGTTCCCATTATCCCATACTCTATATATATTGGATTTTTTGGAACTTGAAGATATGAATAAACAACTATAGGAGAATTTGGATAAAGGTTTCACACACCCAAGTTCTTTACAATGGGGTGAACCAGTCCTCTTCGTCAAGAGGAAGGATGAGTCAATGTGCCTTTTCATTTATTATCAAAAACTCAAAACGACCATGAAAAAGGAAAAGTATCCTATTACACAAATTGATAAATTTTCAATCAACTAAATAGATCATAATAATTCTCTAAGGAGGATCTGTGGTTGGGATATTACTAAGTTAGGGTGAAAAAGGATAATTTCGCCAAGATCGCTTTTCATAAAAGGTAGGGGTACTATGAGTTTATAAAAATTCCATTCAGACTCACTAATTATATATAAATATTCATGGAATTGGTGAATAGTGTCTTTATATATTACCTCAAAAAAAATTTGTAGTCTTTATAGATAATATTATAATATTCTCCACAACTAAGGAGGACCATGAAGAGAATCTGAGTACTATTATAAAGACCTTGAGAAAGGATAAGATTTATGAAAAGTATAAAAAATGTGAGTTCTGGTTGAAGAAAATCTCTTTCTTGGGTCATATCATCATAATAAACTGAATATATATGGACCCTTCAAAGATAGAAGCAACTTAAGGATGGACGTGAGAAAATTCTATGATAGATATCTATAGTTTTCTTGGGTTATATGGGTATTATTGTCGATTTGTGAGAAATTTTTCATGATTGTCAAACCCTCTTACCAAGATAAATTGGAAGGGAGTCAAGTTTTCTTTTAATGGTGAATGTGAAGAAAGCTTCATGGAGTTAAAAAGAAGGATAATCACTTACCCTATTCCCATACTACTCACAAGTGGAGAAGTTTTCATTGTATTAAGCATTGCTTCGAAGAAGATATTGGGATGTGTGTTAATAAAGAATGACATTGTCATAGCCTAGTATTCAAGGAAATTGAAATTTCAGGAACAAAACTACCCAACACATGATCTAGAGTTGGATACAATGATTTTTTATTTATAGTGGAATTATATCATTTGGTATAAGTGTGAAATATATACGGATCAAAAAATCCTCAAGTATATATTCACATAGAAAGAGTTAAATATCCTCCAATGAAGATGGTTAAAGCTGACCAAGGACTATGACTGCTCAATCCAATACCATCTTGGGAAAGAGAATAAAGAAGAAGATTCTATTAGTAGAAAGGATCCATTAATTCTATCATCGATGAGAATTGAGCGGGATATAATCTTATTTGATTTGGAATGGATGGACATGGGATTCATAATAGAAGGAACACCATCAATCCTTTCCCAAATGATTTCACAACCATCCCTTATGAAGTAGATAAAGGATACTGAAAGAGATGATGTGGGAATTCAAAAGAAAGTGGAAACTATAAGAAAAGTGGAATCCTTGTAGTTTAATGTTAATGAATAAGGAGTTGGGAGATTTGGGTCACAACTATGTGTACCATCAAATCATGAGTTAAAGAAGGAACTGTAGGATGATTCACATAGTTCAAATTTATCCATTCAACCATGAATCACAAAGATGTATCAATATCTATGAGATCACTATTGGTAGGACAATATGATGAAGGAGATCACTAAATATACATTAAAGTTCCTGTTATTTCAAAAAGTGAAGGCTGAGAGGTAAAATTCTAAGGGTATGATGAAACCATTACCCATACCAATATGGAAATTGGAAAAAATCACCATGCACTTTTTCAATAGACTTCCGAAGATATCTAGGGGAAACAATGCTATATGGATTATTGTGGATCAATATAAAAATACATCTCACTTTATCACAATTTGAGAGGACTTCTCACTTGGTCAACTTGAATGGATATACATTATAGAAGTGGTAAGGCTACATGGTGTACCAATATAGGTTGTATCTGATATATATATGATATTCAACTCCAAGTTATAGAAAAGTATCCAAAATTCTCTAAACACTGAGATAAATTTTTGTATGGCCTATCATCCTTAAACTAATGGACAATCTGAGGAGACTATTCATACACTGAAAGACATGTTGTGAGCATGTTCTATAGAATTTAAATGAAGACGGGACCAACATCTACCTCTGGTCGAGTTCTCTTACAACAATAGTTTACACTCAAGAATCCAAATGGATCCCTATGAAACCCTTTATGCTAAGAGGTGTTAAAAACCTACATGTTGGGATGATGTTGAGGAAAAAAACTAATAGGTCTTGACATGGTCGTGAAATGATTGAAAAGGTTAAGACCATTAAACATCACATCATGGATTCTTAGAGTCGAACGAAGAAATATGATAAAAATCATTGACGAGACCTAGAGTTTGATGATGAATACATGGTATTATTCCATATATCTCCATGGAAGAATTTTATGATATTTGGGAATAAGTTAAATCTTAGTCCAAGGTACATTTTCCACTTTGAGATCATTGATTTCATTAGAGTGGTGGCCTACTGAGTTGCACTCCCACGTAACCTATCTCAAGTACATGATGTATTCCATGTATCCATATTGAGAAAGTAAATACCATACCCCTCACATGTACTCAATCTAGAGGTGGTACCATTAGAGAATGACCTTTTATATATGGATCATCCAATGATGATATTAGATCATAGAGGAAAAGTTCTACTAAATAGGACAATGCACCTTGTATAAGTGTCTTGGAGAAACCAAATGTTTGAGGAATAGAGATGGGAACAAGATGAGGTGATGAAATAGAGTTACCATCATCTATTTTAGTGTGGGAAATGAACATTTTGAGGGTGAAATTTCCTAAGGGGGGATATTGTAAACCCCCAAACTATTAATAGATAAAATTCCTCTTGTGATTTAAGTAAATGTCTTATTATGCGATATGGTTATAGAAAACACATGAATTTTTTTATAACCAATTTGATTTAAATTACCTTTATCCACCATTAACATTGATATTATGGCCTTTTAATAGTGATAACATGATTAGTATAACAATAGGATTTTAGAAAATCCAATTGACATAGACAAAGGAAGTGATGACATCAACAAGTAGGATCGTACCCTATGAATCCCATTTATCAAATATTATAAGGGAGATAACATATTTGGGTTTTCCCTTGACCAATCCCAAGTTGAGATCCACAAACTTAAGCATGAGAAAAACCATTTACAAGGGAAGTTCAAGATTGTCTAAATCACATCCCAAACCATGTACAACAAACCACACCATGAAAGTCTTACCCCCACTCACCTTAATCTTAGGGTGTTTTTGGATATATTAAAGGGATATGTATTAAGACCCTAGAGATATTAATATGTACAATATTTTTTATAGAATAGTTGATATATTTTTATCATATTATTGTTACTTTATAAATGATTTTTATTTTGATACAATAAAACACAAATAGTATTTTGGGTAACATTGAAATTAAATTAAGTAATTTATTTTAAAAAATTAACGATTTTTTAAAATAAATAATATTTTAATAAAATATTATTATTAAATATTTTTTTGTTAAATATAAATTATCATATAATTTTTATGAAGTCAAATGTAATTTTTATAAGGGTTTGAAATCTGTTATTGTCAAAAACCCAACATTTCTTAATAAATGTCCATTCTTTTTAAAATGTGAAAATTAATATATTTATAAAAGCTGTATATTATTTTTGAAATAATAACATAGAAATTATATAATGGTGAATGTTTCATAATTTTTCGAGATAGTTGAATTTTCAGGTAAAAATTAATTACAGTATAAATATATTTTGCGTATTATGACATCATAATGACATAAAAGTGATATAATAAAAAAAATAATGTGTATAAAAGAAAAAATATATGTTTTCAATTTAAAATTGTTTAATTTTAGGTTTATTTGATTAATTTTATAAATCCTTTGTGAATCCTCTAAAACCATTACTATATTTTAAAGTTTTAAAATAATTTCTTTAAGAGTATGCCTCACCTCCACATAACCAAGGGAATTATTTTATTAATTTAGGACCTTGAAATTATAGAATAACAGAATCTACTCCCTTTTGGTAGAAACCATGGGAAAAAACCATAGTAGGGTTTGTGGTTTTGGTTATTTTATTATATAGAGTCTAAAACATACGTTTGGGAAATGGTAAATAATTCCCCACTCATTTACTATATAAAACCAATGAATATCTCATTTATATTCACTAAAAATCTTTAGAGAACGTCCTTAACCTTCCTTTCCCTCTTAATAGTCTTACCAAGCCCTCAATAAGTTTCTCTCAAGTATTTGGAGTCACACGCTCAAGTAAGGGAGCCTCACCTTCTCTTATTTATTAAAGTTTTTTTTATTATATTATACCTTATATTTAGAATTCATAATGTTAGGATATGTATTTACATATCCCTATTACTAACCATTTTATTTAAAAATTATTATAGACCCATTTTTCTCTCATCAAACCATTTTATGAAATTTCAACTAACATCATTATACTATTGATATTTCACCACGATTTTGCATCCCAAAACAATTGTGTAGTGAATTCCATAACCATTTACTATCAAGGGTTTTTACCTTTATAAACTTATACCTCTTTTAATTTGTAATTACATGTATTTATTCCACACTCTATTTTTTTGAATGAAATTTTATGATAAATGATTCTATGTTTTATTATCTATGTGGAACACTTAAGCATGAGAATGAAATAAAAGTGATGGGTGGACCTAGAATTATATAGCCCTCCAATGCATTGTGTAATTTTTAGTCTCATGAGCTGTCACATTGGGAAAAGGAGTGAACCTGATTCCTTTACCATACGTTGTCTATCATTAAGTCTTGGAAGTTATCCTTGATCTATGTTTATGATGCAATTTTTTAAGTTTTTACCACATTTCCTATGTTATGATTATCATGCTATATCATGCCTTATTTTTTATGTTCCTTTTATTATACACTGATTTTCCAATTATTAAAAATTTATTATATTCTACATGTTATTCCATGTTTATTCTCTTACTGGACTTTATATCTCACCCATTTCTTATGTATATCCCCAGGTTATCCCATGTAGTTTTAAAATCCATGGAATATTATGACTATGTTAAATAAGTTTTCAATAAAGCAGATTTATTTCTTATTTTAAGTTATTATGAAATGTACCTAATTACTAAAGACACTATAATTATAAATATTACAGATTTTATTCAGTGTAATATTATTTAATAAATCAATTATTAATGTTAAATAAAGAGTAAAGTTTTTATACAGTCCCCTAGGTGGTTTTGGACTGGCTAGAGGCCGTCACTCATGTTTTTCTCCTTATGAGGATGCATGAATATTAGGTGGAGGTCCTCCTGGAGAGTCTTATTTAGGAATATTTTGGGAGATGGTAAAGCCTAGTGACTTAGTAACATGACGATACAACTCTATCCTAGTCATAATTTGAGCATCTCTTCAGCTACATTATAATCAATATGCATATAAGATCTTCTGCATCTGTATCATTGTAGTTTGAGCATGGAAGAGTAATCATCAAGGTTTAATGTTATCTCATGTTACTCCTTAGATATAATGATATATCAGTAATTAATATATCATACCTTTGATCAGGGATTATGCCGAGACATCATGGATTTAGTGGTATCCCTTTGCATTCCGACCTATGTTGGGGCACCTGAGTGAGACTTGGTAATGGAGAGATTTCTGGAATTACAAGCACTGATAGTAGGTTCTAATAGTGGTAACATAGTTGCTGATACCTTGGAAGAAAGTATCCAGTGACAGTTATAGGTATCCAAGCATATCAAATGATTTAGGAGGTGATCCTAGGACATATGGCCTATAGTGCATGGCTCTCAGGGTGGCTTGAATCAACCGAGTGAGAGGCGATGTTTCTCCTATGATGGTTATGGACATATGGCTCTAGATTTTTCAAACCACCGTATAGTTTATTGTGAGATAGTATAGGGACCAAAAAGGCAAAGGAAGAGGCAGGAGTAGGGTGGTCCATAGGGCACTGAACATGGAAGAGGGTCCAATAGAGCAGTAAGAGGTGGTCTGAGGTTTGACCTGTTATCACCACCACCACCAAATGGTCTATGCCAGGCTTAAGGAGATGGTGGTGTGGGATGAGGCTAGATATAGTCTATGGATACCTATGAACCTGAGGCTCTAGGGATGATATGTGTATCTTATACTTTATATACAATGTTGATAGACACATGGATGATTCACTCCTTTCTAGGCACTTATCTAGTTCGAAACTTATAGATTCTAGTTGAGCCATTGGCTTGACCCTTATGGTTGGTGAATCCAACAAGTATTGAATCAATGATTTTTAAATAGTTCCAACTATGTGGTCTAATGCTTGGAGGTGAGAGTTTTTTATGGGATCTCTTTGCAGTATAAATGAGGCCTTACGACGTCATCTTAGGTATGGAGTTGCTGTCCACGATTCATTCCCATATTGACTATTTTTGGAAGAAGGATGTGGTGTGTCCATAGTTAAAGAATTTTGTTTTACTTCATGGGTGAAAATAAAACCTTGGAAGAGTTAGATGAGATCAGGCATAAGAGAGTGAAACTGATTATTCACTAGTTTTCTTGCATGACTCTTGGAGCAGTGGATGCTTTGGGATATTAGTTTCTTGCGGTGGTGACAGATTATGAGGATGTATTGTCTGAGGGAATACCAAGTTTACCTCCCTATTGAGAGATAGAATTTTGTATCAACTTATATCCTGGTAAGGCTCTAATAGCTTCACTAGAATATCAGATAGATCCTGCAAAGCTTCGGGAGCCGAGGATGCATTTAGAGGACTTACTGGAGAAGGGATTTGTGAAACCCAACATTTCCCCCTAGACAACCCTAGTGTTTTTCACCAAGAAGGAAAACATGAGTTTGAGGTTATGGGTGGATTAATAGTTATTGAATCAGGAGACTATGAATAATAATTATCCATTACCTAGTATTGAAAACCTCTATTATTTGTTGATTGGGGAACAATTGTCGTCTAAGATTGACCTCAGATTAGACTATCACCATCAACGATCACGGGACAAGGATATACCGAAGATGACATTAATATTTCACTATGGTCACTATGAGTACTTGGTGATTCCATTTGTAATAAAGAATGACCCATCAATGTTCATGGGACTCATGAACCAATTCATTCATCCTTTTTTAGATGGTTCATAGTGGTCTTCAAAGATGAAATCCTAGTGTATTTAGTGTCCAAGGAGGAGCATGCACGACACTTGAGGATGGTATTGAAGACACTCTAAGAGCACAATATTTATGTTAAGGTCTCAAAGTGTCAGTTTTTGATTTTATAGGTCCACTCTTTGGGACACATCATCTCATAGTATGGAGTAGCAGTGGACCCGATGAAGGTTGAGGTAGTTCTCTCTTAGGAGTCACCTTAGAGTGTTACTGAGGTGCATAGTTTCCTTGGGTTGGTAGTTTAATATCAGTGGTTTGTACTCAATCTCCCTTGAGTGGAATAACACTTGAGAGAATTGACCAAGAAGGGGTATCCTTTTATGTGGATAAAAAGGCGTAAATAGTGATTTTGGTAGTTGAGGCATAGGTTGATGATCGCTCCCATCTAGAGATTTTCTGAGGAGGGTGTTGAGTATGTAGTTTTTTATGATGTATCAAGGACCAAAATTGGATATTCTATAATGTATAGGTAGGTGGTTATTTCCCATGGTTTACGTTAGTTTATATACCAATAGTAGAACTATTAAACCCATGATCTCGATTTAGTAGAGGTAGTCTTTTCAGTGAAGATGTGGTGACACTACTTGATGGGTGAGCAGTTTATCCTTTAATCTAACCAAAAAATTATCAAGTATATATTTCCACAAAAGGATATTAACTTGAGATAGAGTCAATGGATAGAGTTCCTCTAGGAATATGAATTAGAGATTTTCTATACTTATTGGAAGGGGAACACAGTGGCAGACGCTCTCAGCATGATATCTTGTTCTCAGTTGTTGTCTAAGGCATTGTTGTAGTTATCCTCATTGTAGTTGTCCTTAGTGAACAAGGATCATGCTTCATATCTACAGTCAATGGTTGTTACCCCAATTATTTTACAGTGTTTCAGGGATTCTAAGCATGGAGATTATTACTGTGAGACCTTACATACTCAGAAATCCATTGAACATGATCCTTATTGATATTATGAAGGTAGAGAGCATGCTATCATTTTTAGAGGGCAGGCGATGGTACCTTTGACATTGTGGGAGTATGATATGT
Organism: Viscum album; assembly: GCA_963277665.1. NCBI lineage: Eukaryota > Viridiplantae > Streptophyta > Magnoliopsida > Santalales > Viscaceae > Viscum > Viscum album. Next base: position 641,165,210 of record OY728140.1, on the reverse strand, counting down.
GAGAGTTTCAGAAATCCTATTTTTAAGTACATAAAAGTGTGTAAAAGATGTACCAAGACCTCTGATGTCAGTTTTGGTGGCCTTGAATGAAGAAGTGTGTTTCAGAGTTTGTCTCTCTATGCCTCACTTGTAAGTAGGTAAAGGCAGAGCACTAGGTTCTATTAGTTTTAGCTCAATATCTTGAGGTGATGGAGTGGAAGTGGGATGATATTTATATGGACTTCATAATGGGATTAACACGTATTTCCAGGGGACAACATTCCATATCAGTGATTATAGATCAACTCACCAAGTCATCCTAATTCCTAGTTATTCAAGAGAAAAGTATAATAGGGATATTGGGATGCCTCTACAGGCAGAAGATAGTATAACGCCATAGATTTCCCGCAGCGATCATATTTTACCATGATTCTTACTTCACACATCAGTTATATAGAGTATTATAGGAAGGTTTTGAACTTATTTACTTTTGAGAATAGCATTTCACCCTCAGACTGAATGCCTTACAGATCAGACTATCTGGGTCTTGGGGGGGGGGCATGCTGCAGTCTTGAATTTCAGAATTTGGCCGTAGTTTGGAGGATCACCTACAATTTTTGCTGTTTTCATACAAAAATAGACACCCTTCCACCATTGGTATGGAACCATTCAAGGATTTGTACGGGTGACCTTGTAGGTCACCACATTGTTGGACTGATCCAGACGAGTCTGCACTCATGGGTCTAGAGTTAGTGCAAGCTATTATAGAGAAAGTGAAGATCATCCGGGAGAATATGGGCACTACAAAGAGCCATCATAAGTCTTATGAAGACCAAAGATGGAGATATATAGAGTTTAAGGAGGGAGACCATGTGTTCTTGAGGGTCCCACCTCAATCTGGATTGGGAATTTTTGGTCATGGTGGAAAGTTATCTATGATATTCATTGGTCCCTTCCAGATACTAAATAGAGTTGGTGAGGTGGAATACCTCTTGGATCTACCATCATAGCTGGACCGGGTACACGCAATCTTCTATGTGTCACAGCTGAGGAGGTACGTGTGTGACCCATCACATGTTATCAAATGGGATGAGATGGACATCATGGATGGAGATACCTTTGAAGTATATAAAATGGATATTGAGGATTGGAAGGATATGATCCTTCATGGGAGATCGATTCCCCTTGTGTGTGTTTAATGGTAGCATAAAAATATTCAAGAGTTAACTTGGGAGTGAGTGAAACAAATGTGAGATTAGTACCCTCATATTTTTGAGTAGGTCTTTCTCTTTTTATGATGAAAATACCTAATGTGGGGAGAATGTAAGGAATTAAATTTTCTATATACCATTTTTGGATATTATATGGATTATTATCGAGACCAAGCACTGAGACAATGTGCGATTTTGAGCCTCAGTGTGACCAAAATAAATGTTTAAAATATAATAAATATATTAAATAGAACATATGCACATTTTTACTAAAAAATTGGTATAAATATTGAACAGGGGATCAGATAATAAATCCAAGGGAACCAATGAGTTTAGAGTGTGGGTTTTACCCTAGGCGTGATAAAAAATTTGTTATCATGAGCCATTGTTGGAAAAGTTATTGTGGGTGTGAAATTAATAAAATAAATTAATTAAGGAATTTATTTTATTTTTATTCCATACCATGGAAAAATCCATCTTTAACATTTTGACTATGGACATTGTCTCGGGGTTGTCCATTAAACCCTGGAGACCTAGAAGTCATTAGTGGAGAGAATTATTGTTAAACGACGACATATCAAGACCAGATCGTTGATCATTGCACTAATGGATTTCATGAATCTCATTAATGATGGAAACAAAACTATCTTCATCAACAATCAATACAAAATCAAGGCAGGATGTTTTGTTTTTTTATTTCTACCTTGTTTATTAATCCTGAAAAAACTTGAATCTATTTTACTAATAGAACTGATACATGCATTGTCGATAGAATTAAATTTCTAGAATTGTTTATTTTTTCATTTTGATTTATCCCTCTTCGTACATCTTTTTATATGAACACAAATCAAGTCCAAATGAACAATGACTGAGGTTATTTCCTTATATTTTGTGGTTAATTTATTTTTACCATATTTCTTTATTCGATCATCATTGGTATTTATTTTGGACAGCGGTTCGACCAATAACAAGTTTCTGATCATTGTGTGATCATTCTTCGATGCAGCAGATCGAAACTGTGAGTAAGTCACACGATGGTAGTTGTATTTTTAGAATCTATGGAGATGGTGGGTAGATCAAGAGATAATAAAACTAAATTTAAAGTTATTCATTTTCCTAATATTCATATGGAAATACGAATGATGGTTGATGATTTCTCAATCCATTTGGTGGAACAAATCTAGAAAATGACCGATGATAAGGAAGATCAACCCCAGATCTGGTATCCTTAGGCAAGATTGATGGTGGAGCTGGTAGATCTAAGTAATGCATGAACTAGGTGAGGATTTCTAGAAAACCCTGATCAACATGATGTGTATTTTGGGATTACACACTGCATGGGGCCCTTTTAGTGGAAGCTAGGGTTTATATATAAAGTTAAGGATCACATGGAATGTGACCCATATAACATGACATGTTACCCCTCTTTGAGGATCATTATGTACCTTAGAAGAAAAAAAACAAGGAAATGAGTACATTACAAGTGGAATGACATGTACTTGGAAACATACACAACTATCTGTACACGGGTTGGTTCACAAGAAGGAAAAGTAAACAGACACTTCCAAGAAACATGAGTAGGGTGTCGTGTGTATATAAATTCTGTTTACTTCTTCTTCACATTGTATATTTTAGACTTACATTCTGTGTGAGGCTTTACCACACAAGCATACTTGAGGATAGCTGGACAGGCCGTGTACTCCTTATACAAAATGTGTACCCCCTTAAAGAGTGTTTGTATATCTTTGTTTCCTTTGTTTGGATCATTCTGGGTTGAGTGTGTTACCTTGGTCCATTACCTCGAGGGTACAATGAGGTATTACATCCACATCACATGACTGTGATCCTCAATAGAGGACGAGTCTCAGAAAGACTTTTGGTGTCCCTCCTTGAGACTGGAGCACTATCCTCTATCTTCTTTATTCCCAAGGTGGGGTTTGTGGAATCAACATGAACTCCATAAGAATGGCGTTGATACTCCATCTAGCAGAGTATATCAATAGGTTTTGTGGTATTGTTGTCATATGATTCTATACGTAGTGGGTTGATCAAGATTGGATTCGTGGTGTCCCCCATCGATTCTAGGAATGAACCCTTATCTTTGTATCAGGGAATTCTCAGACAAGTGAGATATATTGGGGTAGGACCAATAATATATACATTTTCATCGAGTGTTTCTTATGATACCATGGATTGTGGAGTGGGTTCTCCAAGAATGAGTATTTCTTATAGAAAAATCTTGTGGATAACAGTTGGCTATGACTGAATGGTGGCGTAGTGTCTTACCTAAGTATATCATAGTGTTTTAGTTATAAATTTATTGTGATATATTTTATTAAGATGAATTTATAGGGTTCTTCATGTTTAATTTTTTGTGGTGTCCTACAGGGTATTTTTATATTCATCCCTACATGGGATTTTCCTACACCTGCCGTGTCTTATGCAGATGGTGAACCTTTTGACGGTGTCCTAGGAGAACTGGGAGTGGGTGGAGCATAGGGTGCGCTTTTTAGACCTAGGTGTTTATTGGGATCCTGAATTTTACTTTAGTACTCACCCTTGGAGCAGGCTTGGCTCTACTATTTTTGGTTGGGATTGTACTTGGCCTTGTTTTCCACTTCCAGTCCTTTATTGTCGTACTATTTTTTGGGATCTTAGATGTATGCATGCATTATTTTCTATTGTTTACATTTCATCATTGTGTGGAATTGTAGATATGTGTATGTGTAGTTAATTTAGGTCAGTGCCACCCATTTATGGGATATATCTACTCTGCATTGGTCACCATCCCCTAGCCTATTGGTGGCAGGCTTGGGGTTGTCATGGGTTAGACCTTGGTGGGTCGGGTCATGACATATAGCTCAACCAAAAACTTCCAATTTATCTTCTCAAATTTCTTATACACATCTATGAGATTTTGGTCTTCCCAAAATACCAAACCGAGGCCCCTTTAGAGGAGATTTGAAGGAGTCATTTCAAATAAGTGGTAATTTCCTTAGCCGATCACTTTCATTTATATTCTTCACTACCTCATATAAATCTATGGTATGTATCATAAAATAATAAATTAATTATTCTAAATATTCTGAAATTTTATTATTATGAAGGCACCGTTATACACCCTCTTTTCTATCAAATGAGAAATGAAATTATTGCTGATGCACACATATGGCTTACCATATCCACGTAGAGATACAATTTGTTTGTCATCACCATATTTTATGGATAGGTATTATGATTGGTTTATTATTTATATACGATATTTATGAAAAAATTATAATTCTATAATGATAATATCATATCTACATTTTTACCATCCAATTCTTTGGAAAAAACTAACATCTCTCATGCACATGTATGGACTACCACCTCCACGAAGCAATGAAATTTTATTTCATTTATATTTTAATTAGATGGTAATGAGGATGAATTTGATGAATATATATTATATATATGATATAATAATGATCTTGGGGTGGTTAAATAATATTTAACTTTCTTTTATTCTATCCATTGAAAAATGAAAACAATGTTCATGCGTACGTATGATCTACCATCTCCATGAAAAGTGTAATTAATTTTTCTATATTTAAATTTAATGGATGAATATAAATATGTATATAATGAATATGAATGATATTTATATTATTATTAATATTATTTATATGATGGAACCAAATGTACATGGACTATAACTACTGAACTAAAATACTCATGATAAACGAAACAGTAAACACCAGGAAATGATGATTTTAATAAGTAATTATTGATAAAGGGGTTTTAAATTATATAAAGGGATAATATATGATATTATAAGTAAGAAAATTACTACATTATATAATTATAATAAATTTTAAATTTATTGTACATGAGGATAGAGTGATTTTTAAGCAAGGTGAACTCAAGGTAAGGGATTTTCATCTCACTTTTATTTTCATGAGACACATATCCTAATTCACCAATAATTTATTTTTTGTGGTGTATATGTTGAACATGAATGATTTTTTTTATTATTATGAAATTTATGGCGATTTTAATATCCATTTATGGTCATTTATTTCATGGGTATTACGATTTAAACGCTACCAAAGTGATAAGGTTTTTATATTACAATCTCATTATTTATATGGATAATTTTTTATTAAGTCTCTAATGATGAAATATTATGATATATCACTAAAAAATATCATGAAATTTCTTCCCATGTGGATATTTATTGATAATTCATATTTTAATTTCATTTTCCTCACCTTAAGTTCTCAAGATACTAAAAATATGTTTCTCGGAAAAACCGATTTCATTTTTCTCTTCAATCGAATAACTAGTTTCTTGAATATCCATGTTTTCTAATATTTAAAGAATGTTTTTACAATTTTTTTATGATTTTTTAAATTCATTATTAAACATGTTTGAATTTTTAAAAAATGGTTTGAATGGAATATTTTTTTTTATTTTCCAAATGAGGTATTTTGTGACTTTTCTGATGAAAGTATTGAAGGAATGCTTTTTAACTTATACGAATTGAAATTTTTTTCATGCTTCCATTAATAATTTTTTCTTTTAAGATTACTTTTCAAATTTTCATGTTTTTTCAAATAAAAATATTTCCTTTATAATTGTGTAGTTTTTTTAAATAAGTGATTTCAAAATGTAAAGAATATTTTTCTCAATAATGTTTTAATGATATTTTAATGGTATTTCCATTCATCAAAGTCAAAAAACCTTGATATAAATTATAATTTATTGGGTATATGATCCAGGGATACCATAATTATTATTTCTCTAGATGTTTTATCTTTATGATGAAGAGATGTTTATGAAACCCATTTCTTTTCCTTGGGTTATTCTAAGATGAAATGTTTATAAAACCGATTTCTTTTCATAGGTTATTATATGATGAATGTTTTATAATATTGTGGAAAAAATATGTATTATTTTCATTATGTGATTGGTGGTAACTATATCTCCATTCAATTAATTGGGATATCTCATGAGATAAATAGGGATAAAATGGGGAGTGAACCTAGTTCAGTAAAGGATTATGCCCACTATGACAGTCATGGGAGTGAACCTTGAATACTACGATGGTTGGGGAGTGAAATTGTTCCACTATGATAGTCTTGAAAATGAGCCTTTAATTATAAGTAAATTATTTCCTATACTTATGTTTATTCCACAAACTTATGTATTATTACAATTTTATGCTCTTGTGGATCATGTTATTTGATTCATTTATGATTTATGTCTTATAAACTGCTAATATTAATTCCATGACTCTAGATTATGATCTATCATATGTAGGGTATGATATTAAAATGTTTTGATAATGTTATAATAGTCTTATGTTCATGTTTTTCTCAAGTGATCATTGATATCTCCCTTGTTTACCCTTACTGAGCATCTGAGTTCACCTTTTCTTATGTTTCATTTCTCTATATTATAAAGAAAGGTACTATGTATGATATGTCTAAGAAGGGTGCTAGTTATGAGTAAATAAGTGGGTGATGATGTTTATATTTTACGAACTAGTTGTTTACATTTTCAAGTTTCTAAATATACAAGATCTAAACTATTATATCATGGATAAAACTAGTATGCAATGAATATTCATCTATTAAGATGTAATATCTATGTATAAAAAGTTTGCCCCATTATAGTTGGTATCAGAGCAAGTTTTAGTTGACCTTTGGAAACTAGGATGAGAAAAATTTAGTGATAACCCTAGGTATATGTCTAAGTATAGGATAAAATCCTAATTTTTTGGAAATGATAATGAATGAACAAGGTTAAACCTAAGGTTTCATAAAATTAAGTGTCACAATTTAGACAATATTTAAATGATTTTTTCGCAATTATGTGGTTTACCACTATGATTATTGATTCTAAAACTATGGTTTTTTAGTTTTAGTCGATGGATGTAATCCCAAGGAATCATGTTAATGTTGAATATGATGGTCAATGGAATGACTGTCCCCATGAGAAACTAATTTAAACAATATATGGAATGTGAAATCATGGGATTATGCCTAATCAACTATCTCTTTATATGATTAACAATCTAGAATTTGGTGAGTTTCCTGACACACATAATAAGAGGAATATATAGTTTCATAAATACCTTGTATGAAAGAATATTTAGATTCCAACATGTCCAAAACATGAGAAGAAGCACCCAAATGAATTTCTTAGAGTAACGAGAATATGTTTTGAGTGTGGGAAAAAAGGATTCATGGAAAGTAATTTTCTTGGAAAGATGAAAATATTTGTTAACACAATTAATTATAGTAATGGTCTCCCTAAGTTATATAAGACATTTTAATGTTTTAAATGTAAAAAGTATGGGAAATATGTAAACTAATGTCTTAGGGGAAATCTTGAGAATTGAATCAACAAGTTTGTATGAGTAATGGTTTTACCAATTATGATTAAGATACTAAAAATTAAGTATAAAAGGTATGGAATATTTTAAAAGTATTTCTTATATTAAAATTAAGAAACAAGGTTAAATTGAAGTTAATGGATCTTAATACATGAATGATATTTCATATTGTAGGAAATAATTATTGGGAAATAGGATGATGATTCCTAGTTAATGATTTAAGAAAGAAGTGGGATGATTGAAGTGTTTATTTATTTGGATTCAAGAATTATATTTTATAAGTGTTATCCTAATGATATTATGGAAACATCTAAGTATTTTTCAATGTTAGATTTTATTTAATTATTTGAAAACATATTTTTAATGGTACTAATAACCAAGAAAATTTATTTAGTGGAAAGTTTATATTTTTAGAGAACACATGATTAAGGTAAAAGATATACTTTATTATGCATCTAATGCTAAGTTAATAATTTTTAGCTTGGATAAAGAGATTATTAGAATTGTTAATATTGGTGACCATAAAATTGGTTAGAGATTTTATGAAAAGGTTATTTAGTTTATACTTGATGAAGTTAATTACATATTTTTATTTATGGAATAAATTCAATAGTCTATGAACTTATTTGAGGAATAAGGATTATGTTAATTTTCTAAAGCATATATGTTTTCATGTGATTTTAACTTAAATGTTATGGATACCATCATGGTTTTATAAGTTTAAGGTTTATTGTAAGTTTGAAGGCATAAAAACCCCCTTTTAATGTTTTAAGTGATGAGATTTTGATACTCTATTATGGTTTAAATATCCTTTTGGGTTGGTATATGATTTGATGTTAATTTAATTATATATTACTAGATTGTGCTATATAGATAATCTTGATGGTTGAAAAGTGATTCATTGAAAAGGTGATATTTTTGGATATATTTATGATCAAGGTAAGGATTACCTTTTATGTTATAATCTAAATTTTATTAATGATTTTTAGTGAAGTTCACTACTTTACAATATTATATAGTAATTTATCATGGAAATTAATGATATTTTAGAGATGTTTCATTGGGTTGAGGTATTTATACCCTTATTTTTAATAGGTGATTTAACATGAAATATAACTGGTAATAATGAAATTGATTTTTTAAATATGTAAGACTAAGGGTATGATAAAGTATTTGAGATAAAAACATTCTTTAATATTGAGGTTATTGAGGTAATTAATTATTTAGATATTAATATCGTATTTATTTATATGAATGTTTATTCATTTTCGGAATTATCTTACCTTTTGTAGACCATTTTTGGTTTTGATTAATGCCTAAATATAAAATTAATATCTTGATATACTTTTGATCCATTATAAGTTTATTTTATTTCTTCAAACATAATAAAATACAACTTGAATTCTCACTTTTTGGAACAATAGATTAGATTGTGGTGGAAATTTATTCAAGGATGAAATTCTACTTCTCATGTAAGTATATTTACTTATGATCTTAGTGTATATGATAAAGAAATTACTTAAATCTAGGAAAATAATCTTAAGGAAAAAATGTTTTCATATAACCTTAAATTCCAATTAATTTATAGTCTTTTAACCCCTCACAGATTCATGGTTTTTTGTATGTTAATTTTCTCCTAATCATGTTCTCTATCACTCTTTATTATTCCTTGGGAGTTAGTTTTATCTTCTATTTCTATGATTTCACTTCCCACTTATGTTATCCTATTTGGAAACCTAGTTTTTTGTAGACATCCGTACTTCCCTTTACCTCTTTTTAAGTGTATTTTTTATTAACATTTTTTTACGATATGGGTTTTCAATAAACGAATTTTCAAATACCCAACATTTTATTAATGAACACATATTCAAAATTCTAGGATGAAATTTATTAGGGGGGATATTACATCCAAATATTCTATAAAATATTTATCTATCAATAATTTTTTTCTTCGATAGCTTATGTTACACGCAACACTGAGTTTAAACAAACCGTAGTATAATATTAAAATATTATTATTCAATGTGACAATTATAACTTAGCCATTAAATTATAGAGTAATAATATGATTAAATAATTTATGAAATATATATAAATTTCCTTCTAAAAATATATATATATATATTAATAAATTCCTAGTAAATAATCACTCAATTTTTAGTAAAGTTATTTTATGCTCTGAAAATACATCTTCTTTAAAATTTATTTTATTATTTTTTCTGAGAAACTATTATAATTAATTTCTGGAAATTTTAGATATTTTATTTAATAAAAATAATATAATTTTTTAAATCAAAATATTCAAATTATCTTAGGTTGAATTTTAGAGATTTTTATGAAAATATTGATTTTTCAATGAATAGTGAAAATGATGATTTTGATTGAAAACGATAATTTTTTTAAACATTTATAGAAAACCACTTTGTTTTTAAAATGGATTAAAAATAAAATTAGTTCTATTATACTTTGAATTATCCAATCATTTTCATTATAATTAATTTTGTGGTAGAATTTGGTAAAAAACATTTTTGTACTTAAAATGAATTTGTCTAAAATCTGATTTTTGTTGAATTTTTTATTAAAATTAATTTATTCCACATATAGGAACTGAATTTGATGAAATATAATTTATTTTTTATTTAATAAATTCAAATTTAACCCTGGATTAGTTTTTTACATTTTTTAGAAGAAGTTAAATCTTTGGTGAATAGAAAATATAATTTTTATAAAATATGACATCTTTTATGATATCACAAAGACATAAACATAATATAAAGAAACTTATGAATCTTATGGAATGAATCAAGTATGATAAAATAATAAAAATATCATAAATAATTAATTCAAATAAATATAAATTATAATTTATTCTACAATAAATATGATAATCATTTTCAGTGCCGACACAAAGCTTGTGCAATGATGAAAAAGTCAAAATTCGAACCCGGAAGATAATATTTGAGATATAATAACTCATTAATAAACTTTTTTTTACTAATTATTATGTATTATATATGTTTTTTAAGGATGTACATGAATATTTGAGTTGTATAAAAAGTGTATTATCCAAATTTTCATGAAATTCTTGTGCTGGGCTGGAAAAGTTAAAACAACATATTAAATAAGTTATCATGAAATAAATATGGGTTAAAATAATTATTTAATTAATATAAATGAATATTTTTAGAATAATAAACTTATTTTTGTGATGTTAATTTATTTATAAATTTTTAGTAACTAAATAAATACCTTAAATTATTTCACAACATCGACACAACATTTATTTAATTAATATAAAAATAAATTAAATGATATTAAAAAAACTAAAAGTAATAAGGTTTTAATAATTAATATTTATCATAAATTTTATAAATATATATGGAATTTTATATAAGTTTTAAAGTATTATATAAGAAATCCTCTTTTTTTGATGTATTAAAAGTTTGATTAAATAAATAGTGTTGAAATTGATAATAATGATATTTTATCAAAATAACATTTTATTAAATTATTGAAAATCATAAAAATATTTAAATAACATAATTTTGAAATGATATAGTTGAAAAATTAATAAATTATACATTTATGGGAAAATTATAACCTTATAATTAAAAATTAAAACCCTTTAATATTGAAAAAGTTTTTACCATAGTTAAAATTAAAATTGGTTAACTAAGGGTTAATCAAAATAACAGGGTTGAAAATTAAAAAAATTATCCAATTTAAAATTTTTATTGGGATTAAAACCCTATCATAATTTGTCTTTGAATTACTAGAAATTTTTATGTATTTGTATTGAGAAATAATTTATTGTAATTTAATATTTTGAGAAATTACCAAAGTGCCCCTCACCTCAATTATAAAAGGGCACTTTATCCCTCACTTATTTAATTTTTTTTTATCTTTATATCACAACCAAACTTTGAAAATTTATATTTAAAACTTCCATACATTCATTATATATATTTTGTTCTTCTCGAAAGACCAACCCTAGAGGCCTTTAGAGGAGATCTAAATGAGTCGTTTGAAAGAAGAGGTAATTGGTTTAACCGAACAATTTATTTTATAATCTTATTTAACTATAAAAAATATATTGTATGTATCATAATATAATAAATTAAGTGTCAAAAATATTCTAAATTTTCATTATTATGATAATACAATTATACACCCTCTTTCCCATCAAATGATAAATGAACGTATCGCTCGTGTGTATGTATGACTTTTTGTCTCCACATAGAGATACAATTCATTTTTAATTAACAACATTTATGGATGGGAATTATGATTAGATTAATTTTTATATATTATATTTATTACACATTTATACTTATTTAATTTTAATATCATGTTTATCATCTTAGCATCCAATTATTTGGGAACCAATAATGTCGCGCGTGCATGTATGTGGAATACCACCTCCATGAAGAGATGCGATTCATTTTTCCTTAATATTTCAATTGGATGGAGATTATGATTAATTTTATGAATATATATGATATAATAAGGATATTTAAAGGGTTAAATAATATTTACCTTTATTTATTTTCTTCTATTGAAAAATGAAAATGAAATTCATGCATACGTATATCCTACCGTCTCCATGAATGATGCAATTAATTTGTCTATATTTATATTTTATAGAAGAATATAAATATCTATATAATTAATATAAATTATATTTATATCATTATAAATATTTTAGATATTATGTAATTAAGATAAATGTACAATTATAGAAACTGCTGAACTGAAATACTCAAGATAAACGAAATAGTCAACACCCGAAAATGATGATTTTAATAAGGAATTATTGATAAAAGAGGTGATGAAATTTTATAAAGGGATAATATATGTTATTATATGTATTAAAATTAATCTATTATATAATTATAATAAATTTTAATTTATTATAAAAGAGTATAAAGTGCTTTTGAATCAATGCTAACTTGAGGTAAGGGATTTTTGTCAAACTTTTATTTATGTGGGACACATGTCATAATTCACCACTCATTTTTTTGGAGTATATAATCACTATTAATTTATTTTATGGTTCATATAATGAAATTTATGGGTATTTAAATACCCATCTAAGGCTTTTTCTTTGATAGTTTTTATGATTAAAAAGTTACCAATCTGATAAGGGTTTTATATTATAATCTCTTTATTTATAAGAATCATTTGTGATTCAGTATATGATGATGAAATATTATGATATATCTCTATATAATCTCATAAATTTATTATCATATGTATATTTCTTGATAATACATATTTTTCATTTCATTTTTTTCACTTTATGTACTCAAGAGGTTGAAAATATGTTTTTTAAAGAAAATCGACTTTATTTTTATCTTCAGTCAAAAAAAACTTTTATTCCATATATATGTTTTCTAAAAATTGTTTAAATAAAGTTTTTAATAATCTCATATTATTTTTAAAGATATTTTTACACATGTTTTAATTTTTACAAAATGTTTTGAAATGAATCTTTTTGTCATTTTCCAAACAAGGTATTTGTGTGAATTTTTCAAAAAAAGTATTGAAGGAATGATTTTATAACTTACATGATGTAAAAATATTTTCCCACCATAATGAATAATATTTTATTTTAATATTAATTTACATGTTTACATTGTTATTTTGAACGAAAATTATTTCCTTTATAATTGTGCAGTTTCTTTAAATAAGTGATTTCAAAATAGAAAGGATATTTTCCTAAAGGATGCTTCAATGATATTTTAATGTTATTTATATTCATAAAAGAAAATATATCTTGATATAACTTATTATTTATTGGTGATATGATCCAATTATACTATAATTATTATTTATTTAGACGATTCATGTTTATGATGAAAATATATTTATGAGACCAATTTCTTTTCCATGGGTTATGCTATGATGTAATGTTTATGAAACCCATTTATTTTCATGGGTTCAGATATGATGAATGTTTTATGATATTTTGGCACAAATATGTATGATTTTTATTATGTTTCTGGTGATACCTATATCTCCCTCTAATGCATTGGGTAAAGATTGATATCTCATGAGATAAAGATGATCAAAATGGGGAGTGAACCTAGTTCATTAAGGGAATATATCCACTATGATAGTCTTTGGAGTGAACCTTGAATACTATAATGGTTTGGGGAGTGAACCCACTCCACTATTATAGTCTTAGAAATTATCCTTGTATATTAAGGAAATGAACATTTATGCTCATTTTTATTCCATAAACTTATGTCTTATTCCAATGTTATGATCTTATGGATCATGTTATTTGATTATTTTATGATTAATATCTTATAAACAACCAAGATTTATTCCATGACACAAGATTATTATCTATGATATGAAATTTTTTATTTGAAAATGTTATGATCATTTTATCATATACTTATGTTCATGTTATAATCTTGTGATCATTGATATCTCCATTGTATACCCTTATTGAGCATATGAGCTCACCATTTCTTTTGTTTCCTTTCAAAAGGTTGTAAATAAAAATACTAAGTATGATATGTTTAATAAGGGTGATAGTTATGAGGAAATAAATGAGAGATGATGTAGATATTTTATGTACCAGTTGTTTATGTTTCCAAGTTTCCAATGATACTAGACCTAAATGATTTTGGCATAGATTGAAATGTTATGTCATAAATATTCATATATTAATATTTAATTTCCAAGTATGAAAATTTTGTGTCACTATACACATCACCTCACAACCGTACAACCATATCAACCTCTATATATCCCAAACCAACCACTTCCATAATCAACACATAACACTACCATGAGCACACAAATTAGATAATTCGATCTTCCTTGACAAGATATCATCCAATTTATGTGGAACTGAATCTCCCACACAATTTTAATCATGTATAAGTATAATACATCTCGATTAGGATTCAGGTCCAACACTTTTCATAAGCTGGGAACTTTATCATGCATCACACATAAAAAAACCACACATATCATAAAAAAATAGATCTAAACATCAAATCATCAAAAAATAGGGAAACATAAAACTGAAAACAACTTTGGGTACTGGGAACACATATCTATCTCTTTGTACCAAGTACTCTCCTCTATCCCCATGCCTCCAAAACACAAAAACCAATGGAATGATTCTTCCCCACAACACCTTCTCTTGAAAATCCTATATCTCCACTGGAAGCTCCCTGAACATCGCATCATCCTTGATATCCATATCTCCCCAATCAATGATGTGGGATTCATCGAGAAGATATTGAAGAATTTGAGACACATGAAAGACATTGTCAATCCTTATTAGTCATGGTGAAAACACCAACCAACACACCACCTCACTAACACACACCAACACCTCAAAGGTACTAACAAAACATGAAGAATGCTTAATTTCCTTACCAAAACTTCAATTCCCACACTGAGGGGAGAATCTCATGAACACATGGTCTTCAACCTAAAACTCTAAGAGCCTCCACATATAATCATCATAGGTCTTATGATAGTATTATGCTAACCTAATCCACTCTCTAACCAATTGGATCTTATAAGTTATGATCTAAACCACATTAGGACCAAGAACTGTTCACTCTCTATCCTTTATATAGAATAATGAAGAATGAAATGGTCATCCATACAACACCTTAAAAGAATACATGAAAATGGATGAGTGACAGTTTTTGTTGTACACAAAACCAATTAGAGGAAATTTACTTACCCAAGATCCACCTAATTACAATACACAAGATCAAAATATATCCTCCAACATCTGTGTGGCCCACTTCATCTGACCATCTGTCTTAGGGTAGAAAGCAGTGCTAATGTGAAATTAGGAGCTATAATAATACTTTAATTACCACCATAAACATAAGAAAAACCAATTATCCTAATCATAAATGATGGTACTATTTAACTTTTTATGTTTAACTACATAATTCATATACCAACTTGCTAAAAAATCCATGGTACTCAACTCACAGAATGCCAAAAAGTGGGATGATTTCATCAACCAGTCCAATATCACTTAAAATACATCAAAATATCTTTGAGATAGTTGTAAACCATTGAAGAAATATATCAAGTTGTGTTCCCATTTCAACTTAGGAATGTTATAGGAACATAACAAAACCTCTAGGAACATGATGCTATGCTTTCAATTTCTCATAAACTAGACACCACACCATAAACACTTCAACTGAGTGTTTCATCTCTGTCCACCAAAGATGTCTCCTCAATCCATGATACGTATTTTTTACTCTAATATGTACCAATAAAAGTGATATATGAAAATCATGGAGAAATCCCTCATGTATCACCTTTGAAATAAAAAACCACACCTAGAAATTGTTTTAGTTCCAACCATCCTCTAACTATCCCTTTAGACAATCACCATAGACAACACAGTCACACATAACCTCTACCTATGAGTCTCCCCATTGGGAGTACCCCACCCACCACATCAATTTTGAATCCATGGTCATCTAATAAATAACAATATACCCACTAATCTCTCCAACATCAAGATTCATCACTGAAATATCCTCTATCCCTTTACAAACATCCACAGACTCCCAAACCACATCTCCTAAGGACTTTTGTCTCAATGAATCAACAACTATATTCCAATTTCCCAAGGTGTTATAGGATACAAAATCATAGTATTTAAAAAACTACATCCACCTCAATTGGAATATATTTATATCTCACTAATAGAAAACATATTTTAGGATCTTTTGGTTCTTGAAAACAACAAAGTACTCTCCGATGAGGTAATGCCGCCACAAAATTATCACAAACACAACTGCCACCAAATACAGATCATGGGTTGTATAGTTATTCTCATGGAGAGTAACTACCTAGAACCATAAGAGATCATCTCCCTATGCTATAATAACATATATACCATGCCCATATGGGAAACATCACAACAAACCTAAATTAACACACCCTCCTCAGGAAACTGAAGTAATGGAGAATTGAAAAACTCCACATTTAGGTAATAAAATTATTCCTAAAACTTATCACTCTACAAAAAAAGTCCATTCCTTCCAAGAAAGTGTTATTAATGGGGTCACAAATTTATATAAATTGGGTACAACCCTCTAATAATAACTGATCATACCAAGGAAATTGTGAGCCTATGATACGTTCTTGGGGGAAACCCAAGAAAAAAATATCTCTATCTTGAATGGGTCCAATAACACACCCTAATGGGACACCACATTTCAAAAACAATTGAACTTCTCACATCTATAACTTTTACATGGAAAACTTTCCATAAAGTTGGTGGTGGATAAGGACCTGAAAATTAACTCTGAGATGCTTGAAATACTCCTCCTCTAGCCTCGAGTAGATCAAAAAATTATCAATGAATATGATGAAAAAATAGTCTAGAAACTCATAGAACATAGGTTTCCTAATCCCCATGAGCATGAATACTGCATTCATAACACCGAATAACATGAATAAAAACTCAAAGTTCCCATATCTTCATCTGAACTTTGTCTTCAGGACATCCTCACACTTCACCCACAATTAGTGATATCCAAACCATATATAGATATTATAAAACCAACTATATCCTCTCAGATAGTTGAAAACATCTTATTTCCTTAGAATAGGGTAACTGTTCTTGACTTCCACCTAATTAAACCTCTATTAGTCTTTACACACCCTTAAAAAACCATCATCCTTTTTGGTGAACAACACGGGAGAACCCCATGGTGACACATTAGGTTAGATGAAACCCCTCTACATCAGATCATCAACTTGTGACCATAATTCGCATAACTCTATAGGTTCCATTTGATAATGATCCATCAAGATTGGTGATGTTCCCAAATACAACTCTATCACAAACTCAACATCGTGTTGAGGGGGTAGTGTTATAACCTATTTTGGGAAAACATCTAGGAACTCCTCCACAACTCTTGGAATATTCGCTACTTGAGATTATATTGATAGATCCATCAATTGATCTAAAAGAGGCTACACTTTCCTACCACCCATTCGAGAATCTCACTCACCAATGAATGCCACTCACTAGAACTCTACATTGGAAAATTAAAATCTCCTCCAAAAGAAGCTAATTACTATATATAGGGAATAAAACCAATCCACGCTGAGGATAACATCGTATTGTTGTATCTACCGCAACAAGAAGTCTCCCACTAGCTAGTGCTTCCCCATCACCAGTTTACATCCTTGATGCACATAAAATAAAGAAACCTAAACTACAACAGGTGTAGATGAAACCAGAGAAACTATAAGTCTCACCACATATAGTACCAAAATATGGACTAAATAAATATGAATAAAGGATTGTGAGGATCCCAAATCGAACAAAGCTCACACAAAGGTGGATGATAAACTGAACACACCTTGAAAAAATTCTGAATCAGTTGGCATAATTTCCTCTAACATGTGTATTTGACTATCCCCATCCCCTATACCTCTCTATTTTTGGACTTCACAACTTAGATTTAGCCTATGTATATATGGGAATTGACTATCATAAGGATTACCTTTGAAAAATCTACCTACACTTGGTTTCTGAAAATTTTTCCGAGGTCCCTACTACTAAAACTGCCTTGGTGGTAACTACTACTACCACAGAAAGGGGGTCTAGCCACCCAACTAAAACTGGCCTCTTGAGTGGTTGGAAATTGAGTCTGATGATTCCCATGTTTCTTGCATACATAACATGAAAACAAAAATCCTTTTATTGGTTTTATAGGTCTACCTTCCCCAGAATAATGGAAGGGGAATTGTCGCTACTGGCTACCCACTATCCAGAACCCTGTCTTCATGAACACCCACATCTTACTACCTAAATCCCTACTTTTCAAGATGACCTATTATCCAATATATTGAGTCTTAACTCCAAAATTAATCATCTGAACGATAACCTCAATCAAGATAATTTGGGAGCATACATGATGTGATCACATACCTGATTACTGTGCACAAAGTCTCCTCTAGACCCTACTCTCAAGAATTATCATATAGTAAAACATATAGAGAAATGAATCAGAGGCCATTGAACCCAATTACCAACTCTCACATTATCATGATACCCAAATGAATAGATATTATCTCCTACCTATTGTATTACCTCATCATCGACAATAATAACTCCTCCTATAACTCCATCTAAAAGTCAGGCCACAACATATATTTTTCCTTACTGTTAACTAGAAACAACTTCCACCACAAACTCATAACTTCGAATATCTAACTCACTACCAACAAAACCTAGGACTCATCCCATGCCCATATTAGACAAAAAGAAATCTTGTGATACTCTAACAACACACTATCTCTAGTTTAGAGATTCACCCATCATACTTTCCCAAACTATACTGCTGAAAGGCACACAAGGTTCTCTGCCATACCTTATCATCCTATATCGGTTTAACTATCTGAAAATAAACAAGTTCAGCCCACTATACCTCAATCGTTTAAGAAAATCGTAGATGAAAAACATGATCCATTCCTGTAAATCAAGGTGAACACCCGAAGCCTTTCAACATAGAATTTTTCAATATTATTTATTAAATTAATTTTATTTTACCATAATAATATAATTAAAACATGAACACAATCAATAATGATGCATGTAACTCTCATAGGTTTTTAATCTACTGAGTGATCCACCCCACTTGATCATTCAATACGCTCATAGTCTACGCATTGGATCACAAGAGGCCCTAAAATCCAGTGTCTTAGATAATATCCCGAGAATATGTCATGCATCAAGATAAAATGGTAATATTTCAACACTAAACTATTCAAACCTCTTAGTTTCTTAAATCATAGACTCCATATTATCTCTCAACCAAACTTCTGATACCACTCTTTCATGAACCACTCCCTTTAAGGATTCCACAATAAAGGAAGCGAGATAATGACCCCGGAGTCCTGCCTCTAGTATACCCTAGGTTGGTGACTAATACTGAGAGTATACAATATTGAAAGTGGGCGACATTACCCTATATAATATAAAACATGATTGAGGGATAGGATAAACTACCAACAAAAAACTTCAAAAGTTAAAATAAAGGTAAACCAAAAACCATCCCACAATACATGAATAAAGTAAACCAATACACATATTAGTATAAAAATATTCCAAAATACAATTCTATGCAGTGACTCAAAGACATTTCAAACTCAAGATAGTAATGTATAGATAGATCCCCGAAGTCCTCGTAGAAACCTAAAAAACAATTTATATATGTAGGATAAGAATAATATCTATACTTAGTAGTAACATAACCAAGGTCTCAGGTGAACATGTGAAAAGAGAATGCAAATTCACTACTGAAAAAATAGAAGAACCAATAACCACCTAGACAAGTCATATAACCAATCCCCATTCACATTATGGATTGCTTTCCAAATCACACAACCAGTACAATAATATAGTATTGAGATCATAACAAATAAATTTGCCCCACTACCACTTCACAACTGATTTTATTCTCTCACACCCCAACATTGAACATCATATGATCCCATCCCTTATATACATGTCACATCACAACCACATCTCATAAAATATAACATGAAGAAACCTAGGCCATATCTAATGTGGTTCGGGATACATCCCAACCAACCCCACCCTCACAAGGTCTAGTATCAAGTTCTTTCATCAGGAATCATCACATCAAATCTATCCTAAAGACACCTAGGCTATCACATCACATCACATATCATAACCAATGTGGTAGGGTGTCATGAACATGAAGTACATCAACCTAATGGACTCCTCTTACCATTAATGACCCCCACCAGATATCAAATCACATCACTAACTCATCACATCACATCTCACCCGAAGACACCTGGGATGACACATCACATAAAATATCACTCGAAGACACTACAACCATCACTACCACATAAGGAAAATCAAGGAAGAGGGGATAACTAGACATCTATATCACCCCCCCAATGCTAGGGAAAATAACTGCTACCCAGAACCTCATTGAATTAGTAATTTTAACCAACTTGGGTGGAGAATGTATAAAAATAGCATAAAAATACATGATATATAGATAACACAAATTACCCAACCTATGGGTTTACAAAATTTCTCCCGCACACCCCACATCACTACTATCATACCACACATCAACCATCACTACCACTACCACCACTATATGAAACAAACCACACCACCACATATAAAAAACAATATTTTCCACTTTTATTTATGTATTACACCAATTTTATTCATTTATCCATTATATTTCACATTACACAACCCATTCAATCATTCAATTCATTTAATCCATTTTACCACACATCCATTTCCATCACATATCATTTATTTACCTATGTATTTCATTTCATTTTATCTTCACAATTTATTCATGGATAACTGGGAAACTAAAAAAACCACACCATGTCATAACTAGACCTTCTCACACAAAAATCCCTATAACACCTCACAACCACCATCATCACCACATCATGCTAGCCAAACCATCTCTCCAAAAAATTCACATGTCTTATCCATTGTACACCATCACTACCACACAACCACAACCACTGCGAAACATTTAATACACACCAAAAAAATAATCATACAAACATACCAAATTTCACACCATAACCACATCACAAACCACCATCACACATCATCACTACTACACGCCACAACCACTACACACAACATCCTCTATACACCACAACACACTACCAGAAAAGTCACATCCATACCAACCACCCACTGTATCACAACCCCACTAATGATATATCCTAGCCAATCCCCTCTATATCTTCACAACTGTAGAAACCACATAGGGTAACACAACAAGAACAAGCACACACAAAAACACACATCCTGAATTCCATAATTTATTCAAGGTCTTTCATTTCCTCACTTATTTATTTTTCATGACTATTATCACAAAAACCATATTCTATGGAAAACCAATTCGTTAGATAAATATACATTCTTAGCCTTTCATTCAGGGTACGAACACACAAAAACACAACAAGGGTCTCAAATAATATCATTTACTACTCAATCAAGGCTCCTAATAGTTTTTATTTTAATTAAGGAAAGAACATGAAATAATATCATCAACAACATATATCAAAGCAGTAAAGCATGAAATATCTCCCCATACCCATCAATTTCAATTATTCCAATTTATTATCTTTATTATTTAAACACTTATTATACACCCACAATTTATTATCTTTATTATTCATAAGGAATGCCATATAATTTTATAAAAATATTGATAACAATATCATTTAATATTTAACAAATATTAATTAATAAATATTTATTAAAAATATATTAATTAATTGAAAACAATTCATAATTAATTAATTTATAAACACTTTATAAATTAATAAATATCCCTAAAATAAATTTTATTTTTATTTATAACCAACTTATAAATAATAAATTTAATTCATAATTAAATAAAAATACAAATAAATTTTTTATGTATGATCATATTTAATGATATAGATTATAATGTCATCAAAGGTTCAACACATTATCTACCATATTTAAAGATAGATAACATGAAGCCTATGTTATAATCCTTTGATATTAGTATATAGTTTTAAGGGTTTTCATCATATTTTATTTATGATACGATGATCTATTTTGGATATACGGTGCAAGCAATCATATTCTATGATTGGTGGGAGTTGAATGCTATGACTAGAACAAAGACCATGAATTCAGACTAAGTTGACTTATTTGATATCATATATCTTAGGGTAAGAATATATCTCAATATATGATATCACATATCGTATGTTCATCCAAAGTACAAAAATATAATCATATTCAATGATATTAAAAATGACATATAATATGATTTGAATAAATTTCATTTCCCATATTTTTTCATGAATAAAAAAACATGTGATGTCTCTATTATCAAAAATAGAAATATATTCATAGATTAACACTTAATAAAGTGATGGAAACACATGGAAAATTTTAAAATTAAGAAAGAACTTTATTTTGAAACTGAAAAATATAAAATTGAATTGAAGAAATATTGAAATAGCATACCTTACATAGAGGAGAATCAACATAAATCTTCCACGATTGATGGAGATCACAAAATGATGATCAAAGGACCCTTAGCCCATGGTGTATCAATAGTTTTTACTTGAATAATCTATATTATAGATAAAACTAACCTTACTATCATAACATTCTAACAACTCATACATGAGGAGGGAATATGTGAGATCTTTGGTCTATAAGGTGTCAAAACCATCGCTATTCAGAATTGGAAGTTTTTAAAGGGTATGAAATTTTCCATCGGTACCAGGCCCGTTAATTCTTTCACGGGACAGTTATCCAAGAAACGATGGTAAGGTGGATGTTGATCATATGTTTTTTTTGCTGGGGTGGGGCTTTCTCTTGACCATGAATTGGACTATTTTTATCTTATGATCCTGGGCTGTGGAGGGATGAGTGTGTTTTATGTCTTTGATATCATTCTGGTTTCCCACTTTTTCCTCAAAAGTGATTTTGAAATAAAAAATTTAATTTTCAGTCAGGTGTCAAAACCATGCATCTAAAAACATCATCATACATCTCTACCATCTAATGGAAGTACCCCTATTATAAAACCCATTAACACACCTTGGGGATATCATATTTAATCATGCATTATAAAACATGAGTAAATGATACTTTAACCAAATATTACATATCATGTGTAAAACCCTGTGTCCTCTATGGATTAGAAATTTTAGTGGGAGTTTAAATTTTTGGACTTTCAGAGACATTTTGAGAGTTGATATTGGAATTTGAATTCTAAGAGTTAGAGTCTCTTAGGAAGTTTTTTTTGATATGGATCGAGGCCTGAGATGTTTCTTGAGTGCTCAGGTTAGTATTAATACATTAATGGGTAATTTTGGATTTTTTAAAATGTTTTTACTTATACATGGTGTCCACATGGTTAGAATACATAGTGTGGGTAAACTATGCTGGTTGGTTTTTGTTTGGGGCTTAGAGTATGGTTGCAGATGAACCATGATAAACTAGAAACCTCATTTTAGTTGTGATTCACATAGTTAGAACATGGTTTGGAAAACCATTTGGATAAACTATGCAAGGGGGATATATATTGACCAAGACTTTTCATACATATATATCACATATTTTAAAAATATATTAATTACATAACATGATGATCTATGCTAGAATCATATAGATCTATTGAATTTAGAAACTTAGACACACAAACAACTGGTTCATAAAATATCTACATCATCTCCCACTAATTTGTTGATAACTATCACCCTTCTTATAAATATAATACTTACTATCTTTCTTAATAATATAGGGAAATGAAAAATAAGAATGGGTGAGTTCAGATGCTTAGTTAGGGTAAAAAAGAGAGATATGAATGATCACTTGAGTTTAATATGAATATAATGGCATGATAACATGAACACAACATTTTAAAATCATACCATAAATGTCATAGATCATAATCTTGAGTCATGGAATAAATATTGGTAGTTTAAAGGACATTAATCATACAAGAATCAATGAACATGATCCTTGTGAGAAAAATTTATCAAAAGACATAAGTTTTTGGTATACACTTAATCATTTAAAACCATTTCCTTAGTATTTGAGGTTCGTTTCCATGACTATCATTATAGAATGGGTTCACTCCTCAAACTAACAATATAGCTAAGGTTCAATCCCAAGACTATCATAGTAAAAAAGTACCTTACTGAACTAGGTTCACTCCCCAATATAGTCCTATTTATCTCAAGGGATATCAATATTTACCCAATGTATTGGTGGGATATATAGGTCCCACCTATCCTTTGTTATAATGTGACCACCATCCTTGGTTATAACAAAACCACCATTCTTAGTTATAATTTAACCACCATTATTGGTTAAAAAATAACCACTGACCTTGGTTAAAACATAACCACCACAACATAATTAAAACTATACATGTTTTTGAAACAATATAATAAAAAATTCATCATATCATCATATCATAACCTATTCAAATAAAATGGGATTCATGAACATTTCATCAATTCACTATACCATAACCCATGAAAATAAATGGGTTTCATAAAAATATCATCAACATAAACATTAACCATCCATAGAATGATTAAAAATGGTATCATTAGATAATATCCGTATGAAATCATAATTAACATAAATTTTTCATCTTATATGGAAAATTATTTTGAAATATCACATAGAAAATTTCTTGAGAAAAATATCCTTTCAATTTGTTATAATTTTTTTAAAACATAAAAATTTACCAATTATAAAGAAAAAAATATTTATTGAAAAAAAACTTGAAAAATTATAAAGTAATTTTTAAATCATTTATTGTTCAGTATGATGGAAAATTCCATTCATATCGTATATGTTAAAATTAAACATTCAATTCACACTTTTGTATAAAAAGTAAAAAAGTACCTCATTCAGAATACAAAACGATGATTACCTTGTACTATTTTTTTTAAAATATCAAACATGGGTTAAATTTACATTAAAAAATCATATTAGAAAATTTAAAACTTTGGTTAATACATTTTTAGAAAACATTGATATGTAATAAAAAGGCTTTTTGAACGAAGATAGAAATAAATTCGTTTTTCCTTAACAACATATTTTCAGTTTCATGAGTACTTAAGGTGAGTAAAATGAAATGTAAACATTTATTTTAAAGAAATAACCATAGTATAATAAAATTAATGAGTTTATTGTAAGGTATATGATAAGATATCATCATCAGATACATAATAATAATAAATTTGTTTAATAATGAGATTGTAACATAAAACTCATACCACATTGGTAACTTTTAAATCATAATCCCCAAAAAAAAGAAAATTAGATGGATATTTATGTATATATAATAATTTTTATGTTATGGATCATAAAATACATTCATGTATAGTATATAAACCACATAAATGAAACAAGTGGTGTATAAGGTATATTTCTCATAGAAATAAAAGTGAGATGAAAATTCCTTACCTTATGTCCGATTTCCTTAATAATCTTTGGAATATACTTTATAATAAATATATATTTATTATAAACATATTAAATAACCATGATCATATATATCATCCCATATATTATTTATTTATAACCATTTATCACCCATTTGTTAACACTTCTTTATTAAATTAACTATTTTGGGAGATATCTGCTTTGTTTTTCATGTATGTTTTGATTCGATAGTTTTAGTCCTTCTATCTTGATTATGGTTAAATCATATAATTTTATTAATAATTATATAAATATCATATATATTAATTATATACATGTCTATATTCATTCATAAAATGTAGAAATAGAAAAATGAATTACACATTTTATAGAGACTGTAGGCCGCACGTACACATGAATGTTGTTTTCATTTTTTGACTGATGGAAGGAAAGGTAAATAATAAATCAACTTTCTAGAATCATTATTATATAATATATATATATATATATATATATATATATATATATTAAATCCATCATTACTACTATCCAATTAAAAAAATGAAAAATTAATTACATCGGTTCACAGAGGTGGTGGTCCACACGTATGCACGATTGAGGTTATCGTTTTCCAACAGGTTGGATGGTAAGAATTTAGATATGATATTATTATCATATAATTTTAATTATTTTATAAGTATCATATATAAACATTAAAACTGTAATAATACCCATCGATAAAATATGGTGATGAGAAATGAATTTAATCTCTATGTAGAGATAGTAAGGCGTACGTACGCATGAGCGATTCTTTCACTTCCAATTTGATGGAAAGAGGGTGAATAAAGGTAGTTTAATAATAATAATAATAATAATAATATTTTAGTATATTTTGGATATTTAATTTATTATTATTTGACACTCTATGATATAACATTTTTCATAATCACAAATAATGTCAATCTACAGATTATACTCTTTTATACCATTTAATATCTCTAAGTAAATCAATTATTTCATACTAAAAAATATACTTAAATAAGGTAATAACTTATATTTATAAATCTGTATGTTTACAAGTGTATTTTTTACATGCATTTTTGGATGTCACTTAGTTGTGTAAAGTTATGTTTAAGACATACTCTTCATAGTTTTTTTATATTTCCTGGCAACGAACTGATGTTCGACATACTGATGTTCGACACATCGTTGTTCGACATACCTATGTTCGATACAACGATGTTCGACACCCCTATGTTGGACACACCAATGTATGACACACCGATGTTCGACACACTGATGTTGGACACACCGATGTTTGACACACCGATGTGCGACACACCGATGTTCGACACTCCGATGTTTGACACACCGATGTTCGACACACTGAAGATGACAGAACAAAGATGAAAAACCAAAGATGATAGACCAAAGATGACAGACCAAAGATGATTGACTGATATTGACAAACCAAAGTTGATAGACCGATATTGACAAACCAAAGATGACAGACCGAAGATGACAGACCAAAGATGACAGACCGATATTGACAAACCGATATTGACAAACTGAAGTTGAAAAACTGAATATGACAGACCGAAGATGAAAGACTGATATTAACAAACCAAAGATAACAGACCAATGCAAATGACTCACCGAAAATCATAAATAATTGTTTCAAATTTATTAGTTTGAATTTTTTTTTAACGGTCATATTTAGAAAAATTAATGTTTTTGACATTATTTAATGTTGTCTGTAGGACTCTCGGTAGACAGTACGAGGTACATGAACATGGAGAGATCTTCATGCCTACTAAACCTTGAAGTATAAAATAATTACAAGATCAACCTAAAAAGAGACTCTCTGAACCCGCTATAAAAACAAAAAAAAAGGCTGGCTGTGCAAATATGCAAGATATTTCAAATAGAAGAACTCAAATCTTGAGTATACAAGAAGTTTCATATTACAAGTCACATCCTGATGAAGCTCACTGAACATCCTGACATCAAAGATCTAAACCTTTTAACACCTAGAAGCTAGATTATAGAGACTATGATACTCTGTTTTGGAATCAACTTCCAAAAGAGGACTCAAATATCATTTTCTCTACTTCCATTGAGTCTAGAGCTTTACTGCATAACACAGAGAGATTTCTAAACTGTATTATTCTTTCATAACTCTACTGTGATCTTGTGGTTACTATTTGAGTAGTGTGTATATTTTTTTGTATCACACACTGTCTTCTGAGCATAACTAGAGGATACCAAAATATCCGCACTCTCAATCCCTTTTCTACTCTTTTATCCCACATAGAACTCTAGAAGAGATCCTTGTGTGATCTATTTGTTAGTTTTTCCCATGAATAACTGTATTAGAGGTCAAGTGTGACCTGCACAACCTTGTGTGCTGTTGTGAACCCCGATCCAGGGTGTGGATCAAATGTTTATTAATATAAATTGCATGGTGACAGGTGATCACCAAGTGAAGAGGACTAAGTCTCAGCTTGAGACTGAAGCTCTTATTTTAACCTTTGTGTTATTTTTCTTATATTTTTTTATGTTATGTATTTCTCACATTAAGATAAAAAGAACTTTGATAGTTCGTTTAGAAAGTGTTTATATCTATTTTGAATCAGTATATTAGTTTCAATTTTTTTTTCTAATCTTAGATTGGTAAAACTGAGAACTAATCAATCTTATGAGAAACTAATTGAACGTTTAGGACTTTTATAAAATCACTACAAACAGACTTTGGTTATTATTTTAATAGGAGGATGCTATTTTAAAGAACCAATTTTAACAAATTTTTTTATAGATACTCAATTCACCACCCTCTTGAGTCATCTACTCTGACCAACATTTGGTATCAAAGGAATTAAAAGTTATTGTTAGTTTTCAAATCTTGTCAACTGTGATTATAGTTGTATTTCAGAGATCTCAAATTTTTTGTTATTTTTAAATTTTCATCTCTTCGACATTATTATACAATTTGTATCATGGAAAATAGTTTAGAATGGGATACTACTAATAGACCACCTTTCTTCAATGGAACTAATTATGCTCAGTGGAAGCTTAAAATGAAAATACATCTAGAAAGCGTGGGATTTGAAATCTTGACTACTATTGAAAATAAATATGAAAATCCTGAAACTGCTAGAAACACTTGGGATGAATCTACCAAGACTGCCTATAAAAATAATTTTAAATCAATAAATGATTTGTACTGTGCACTAGGAGATGAAGAGTTTAACTGTATCTATGATTGTAAAACTTCACATGAAATTTGGGACACTCTATCAGTTTCACATGAAGGAACATCTAATGTTAAAGAAATATAATTAAATACTTATACCGTTAAATATGAAAACTTTAGAATGAATCCAGATGAGTAAATTTCTGATATGTATCTCAGGTTCTATGAAATTGTGAATACCGTGATTTCTTTAGGAAGAGAAGTAACTACCAAAGAGAAGATCATGCAGATTCTGCAATGCTTACCAGAACGATGGCGTGGAATGTTTGTGTCTATTAGAGAATCATGTGATATTGATAAGATAATAGTAAAGGAATTGATTGGAAAATTAATGATGTATGAAGAGGAAATAAAGGTTAATCAAGAAGAGGATGAACCAAAATGAAAGTTTGTAACCTTCAAGACAACTACTTCTAAAAGTAAAGACATGGAGAAAGTTCAAGATGCTATTGAAATCTCATGAAATGATGAAGTAGCTTTAGATAGTGATGAATAAATATCCCAGTTGGCTAGACGATTCAAGAAATTCTATAGGAAAAAGAAAATTTTCAAAAATCCCAACTATAAAGGCAAGTATGATAATAAGGGAAATTGGAAAACAGATTGGAAGAAAAATGGGAAATCAGAAGACATCATTTTCTACGAATGTAAAAGGAAAGGGAATGCCAAGGCTGACAATCCAAAGATGAAATACAAGAAAAAGAATAAAAATAAGTATAGAGGGTATAAGAAATCAATTAAAGACACCTGGAGTGCCTCTAAGGATAGCTCAAGTGAATCTGGCTCTTCTTAGAATGAGAAAGATGATATGGCTAATATGTGTTTTATGACAAACAAAACTGAGGTAACCTTAGACTCTCTTGTACATAATTCCTATTATTCTGAAAGTGAGTATGAGAATATGACAAATGATGAATTAATATAATAATGCAATATATTAGAAGAAACATGTAATGGGTTTAAATATAAGTATAAATTGTTGAAGAAATAGCATGATTTTAGTGTGACTTCTAATTCCGAACTTCTAATTAAAAAAGAGAAAAATGCTCAACGTCTCAAGGAAAACAATGAGTTAAAAATATCTAATGAGCAATTGAAGAAAGACTTGAAAAGTTTACTAATGAGAAAAATACTTTTACTCAAATGATTGGTAAGAAAATATCTCATAATTATACTTTTGTGATCGGATATCAACCAGGACAAAGGAATTTATCCAAATCACGTTTTGTAACCAAATCTAGAAAATCTGCTACCTTTTTCCAAAACAAGAATTGTACATCAAGTTCCAGTTCCGCAAATTCGTTTTCTATATCCAATTATTCAGGACCAAAAAGTTTTTATTTTTCAAACACTCTATATTCTTCCTATAGGAAACCCATAAGATAGTTGTGGGTACCTAAATATTATATTACAAATTTATGTCGACCCAGACAAATATGGGTACCAAAGTCATTTCTTGGATGAACTGTTTTGTAGGTAAACTGCCTAAATAGATCCTATAAAAATCTTTGGTACTTGGATAGTGGGTGTTCAAGACATATGATATGGGACTTTTCAAGATTTAAAAGACTTATCAAGATTGATAGAGTACATGTCACGTTTGGTGAGAATGGTAAAGGAAAAATCATCTGCCTAGGCTAGATTGGTAACCCTAACTCTATTTCAATTCCTAAAGTATTGTATGTTGATGGATTAAAGTATAACCCGTTCAACATATCTCAATTGTGTAATTATGGATTTAATGTTAAATTTAAAAATGATGCATTCCATGTTTTTGATGCCAAGAATAATTTAGTATTTGTTGCTTTTAGAAATTATAATGTATATGCTATAAATCTAGACACATTAGCCTCATATAATGTCTCCTGTCTAAATGACTTTTACAAAGATTCTTGGCTCTAGAATAGAAGACTAGAACATTGAAACATACAATCTCTTAGATAGTTTACTAGAAAAGGCTTAGTTAGAGACTTACCCAATTTAGAGTTTCTATATAATAAGGTCTGTAATCCTTGTCAAAAAGGAAAGCAACATAAAATCTCTTTCAAACCAAAGAAATAAGTAACTACTTCTAAACCTCTTGAGTTAGTTCACATGGACTTGTTTGGACTATCTAGAGTTTCAAGTCTAAATGGGAAGCACTATTTTTATGTTATTATAAATTATTTCTCTAGGTACACCTGGACCTTTTTCCTAGCTCATAAAAGTGAAGATTTTTCACATTTTACCAAGTATACTGGGTCTGTAGAAAATATCAGTGGTTTTAAGATTAAATCCTTAAAAAGTGATCATGTCCGTGAGTTTAAAAATCAATATTTTGAAGCTTTTTTCTAACAAAGTGGATATAATTATAAATTCTATGCTCTTAGGACACCTCAGCCGAATGGTGTGGTAGAAGGAAGAAATAGAACCTTATAGGAAATTGATCAGAATATGCTTAATGAATATGATCTACCCATTTATTTCTGGACTAAATCTATTAATACATATTGTTACATAATAAACAAAGTCTTAATCAGACCCATCCTTAAGAAAACTCCTTACGAGTTGTGGAATAATAGGAAACCCAAAGTAGGTTATTTTAAAGTGTTTGGATGTAATGTTTATATTCTAAACACTAAAGATAATTTAGATAAATTTACCTCCAAAAGTGACGAAGGAATATTTCATGGATATTATACATCAAGAAAATCCTATAGAGTCTTTAATAAGAAAACCAAATGTATGGAGGAATTTGTACACATCAAGTTTGATGAATCAGATCCATATGAGCCCAAGACCTCACTAGAAGACATTGAAGAGGATATGCCCAATCTGGACATTAATGATAAAACCTAAAATAGTCATGTGAAGGAATCTGTGAAAACATCCAGTTCTGGAAATTCTCCAGATTCTAACCATAGTGAACTATATCAACCTGAACAATCTAAAATATCAAGTCCTATCTTCTCTCGACCAACCATGGACCTTAAGAATCACCCCTTAGATGCTTTTGTTGGAGATTTAGATAGAGGAACACAAACTAGAGCTTCCTTGAGAAACCATGTTGAACATCAATCTTTCTTATTATAGTTTGAACCTAAAAATATTAATGATGAAATCAATGATGAATTTTGGGTAATGGCCAGGCAAGAAGAACATAATCAGTTTGAAAGAAATAAAGTTTGGAAACTTATAAATAGACCGAAGGATACTTTGACCATAGGAACAAAATGGGTGTTTAGAAGTAAATTAGATGAAGTTGGAAATATAATTAGAAATAAAGATAGACTAGTTACACATGGATATAATCAAGAATAGGGAATTTATTTTGAAGAGACATTTGCACCAGTAGCTAGACTTGAGGAAATTAGGATCTTACTTTCCTATGCAGCACACTTGGATTTTAAACTTTATCAAATGGATGTCAAAATTGCATTTTTAAATGGTTATATAAGTGAGGATGTTTTTTTTGAATAAACCCCAGGTTTTACAAATACACTTTTTCCAAATCATGTGTTCAAATTATCAAAAGATTTATATGGTTTGAAACAAGATCCAAGAGCTTGGTATGAAAGTTTGAGTAACTTTCTTTATTTCTAAAGGCTTTAAAAAAGAACTCATATATCATACTTTATTTATAGAAATAATTTCGAAAGATTTTTTAATATCCCAAATATAAGTAGATGATATTATCTTTGGATCTTATAAAAACTCTTTATGTAATGATTTTTCAAACATAATGAAAATTGAGTTTGAAATGAGTTTAATGGGTGAACTTAAATATTTTCTTGGGTTTCAAATATTTCAAAATAAAGAAGGTATTATTTTAAATCAAATTAAGTACACTAGAGATATTTTTAAAAGATATGGATTTGATAGTATTAAGAGTAGTGAAACCCCTATGAGTTCTACATGTAATTTAAATCTTGATGAAAATAAAAAATCATTTGATCAGACTACTTAAAGAGGAATGATTGGGAGTTTGATGTACTTACCTGCTAGTAGGCCAAATATTATGTTCAGTGTGTGTATATGTGTGATATTTCAAGAAAATCCAAAAGAGTCACATTTAAATGATATTAAAAGAATTTTTAAATACCTTTAATATACACCTAACTTAGGAGTATTCTATCCTAAAGGACAAACTTTTGATTTAGTTAGCTATTCAGATGTTAATTTTGGTGGATGTAAGTTAGATAAAAAGAGAACCTCTAGAAAATGTCACTTTTTGGGAAAGTCACTAATAATATGGTGTAGTAGAAAGAAAAATTCAGTTGCATTATCAACTGCTGAAGCAGAATACATTGCTTCTAGTAGTTATTGTTCACAAAGTTTGTGGATAAAAAACACCTTATTAAACTATGGATTTTAATTCTTACATATCCCCATAAAATGTGAATAAAAAATTGCTATTAACATTTCTAATAATCCAATTTCTCATTCTAGAACAAAGCATATAGATGTAAGACATCACATTTTGACAGATCATTATAAAAAAGGTGATATAACTCTTGAATTTATTGGGAATGAACATCATCTTGCAGATATATTCACTAAACCCTTAAATTCTGAGCGAATGAATTACATCATACATGAACTTGGAATGATAAATCGGTAGGATCTCATGAAACTGATCTCCTAAAACCAATCTCCTGAAACTGATCTCTTGAAACCGATCTCCTGAAACCGATCTCCTGAAACCAATCTCTTGAAACTGATATCCAGAAACTGATCTCCTAAAACTGATCCTTGAAACCGATCTTTGAAACTGATCTTATGAAACCAATATTTGATACCGATCTTATGAAAACAATATTTGAAACCGAGCTTCTGAAACCAATCCTAGAAACAAATTAATGAAACCGATATTTGAAACCCATATTGTGAAACCGATCGTGTAAACCCGATTCAATAACACCGATGTTGTTAAGAACTCTTTTTTTATTCTGTTTGTTTTAAATAAAACGACGTTGTTCTGTATTCTTTTTTCCACGTTTAAATTTTATGTTTTATGATTTCCAATCCCTAAATGATATATTTAGTTGAATCCATCCCATCCTTTCACCTTCCCATTGCCGTAAATCCTTCTAACCTTTGTCACTCTACCTCTCAACCCTCGTCCTCAACTCATTTGGAATATGAAGCCTTGACATGGAAAAAACCACGCACGATATGGAAGAGATAAGAAAATCACCTTCTACTAAGTGTTGGAAAGGTGAGTCTTGTGGGACTGCAAAACTGAGCTTAGAAAGTTGAGTGGTTATGACTGAAAAAGAAGTGTCTGCTAAGTTTCTTCTATCAAGAAGGTTGTTTTTATTAAAAGTAATGGAATATAAAGGGTGGCTAAGATATTTTTATAAAAGTGATAGAACTTATTATCCTCATCTAGTGCATGAATTCTATCAGCATTTGAAGATATATATGGATGAAGATGAGGCAGCAAGAATGAAGTCAGTAGTAAAGGGAAAGGAAGTATCTTTTTCATATAAGGAATGGGTTGAGTTCTTGGAGATGACTCATGAAGGTGTCTATGATAATTATCTGGGTAATATTCCACCTTCCTCAGATTTATTCTCTTATGAAGATGCTCCGAATGAGTTGAATGGAAATGGAGAATATAGGAGGACTATTGAAAGTGAGTTTGAAGTAGAAGTAATATTATTGTTTAAGTTTATTCAACATCAAATATGCCCAAGAAAGAGAGATTTATCTTATGTGAAGTATCAAAATGTATTCCTGATCTATCTATTGAAACATGAGATAAAAGTGAACTTGTGTTGGTATATAATGGTGAATGTCTCTAATTTGAAAAATCCATCCAAGAAGGCAACATGTTTATACTATACAAGGACGATCTCTGCCATGTTAAAAAGGTTAGGTTGTGTGGAATATGGAGATGAAGTGATAAATACATGTAGTGGTTACTGTATTCAAAAATATATTTGTAAAAGGATAAAGATCTTATAGAACCCATAGAATAAATGCAGAGTAGGTGATAAGGAAAGGCTGTATGATAATTTCAATCCATTTGACCATCCTACCGGACCAAAGGAGCAAGTTGATCCTGGTCTCAAACCAGGAGACGGACCTGTTTATTCTGATGAGGAAGCTGAGCCTGAAGTGCCAAGGGAAGAAGGATCTCCTTTTAAAGATAGGAGTGATACTAATATTGATAAAAGTTCAAAATATATGTCTTATAGACCTTCCAATCCACCTTTAGAATTAACATCAATAGAACCTTTATTAGGATATGAGGATGAGAAAGAGACCGAGGTTACTGGAGTTGAAGATATATAAGTAAATCAGTTGAGGAGTCTGATGATTATGACAATGATGATGATGAAGGAGTAAATGATGAGCATCTAAGTGATTCTTTAATAGCGGGACAACAAGTGGTGGCCTGATCCAGTGAGGAATCTATACAT
Source organism: Viscum album (assembly GCA_963277665.1). Taxonomy (NCBI): domain Eukaryota; kingdom Viridiplantae; phylum Streptophyta; class Magnoliopsida; order Santalales; family Viscaceae; genus Viscum; species Viscum album. Next base: position 641,130,004 of record OY728140.1, on the reverse strand, counting down.
GGAGCTGGTGATGGTGTTGATCATGTTGAACAAGAGACTGTTGGTCATAGAGATGTTGAACAAGAGGATAGATCACCCCATCCTAATGATGAAAATCAAGAAATCATTCAAGAATTGAATGAACTTATATCTGGTGGCCCTGAGGAAGAAGCTGAGGATAAAGTGCCTCAAATTGAGGATGTTCCTAGAGAAGTTGAAGTTCTGGAGATCAGGCAGAACTAAAAATTTAGTTGGTTTCTGTACCCAAAAATTTTGTAATGTCTAGAGGATTGGATGAAGAAGTTGATGGAGATGATGTTGTTCTTGAGCCTCAGGGAAGAAGGATCAGGATTGATAGAGTTGATCCAAGATACTTGATCTGTACTAGAGAGTGGAATAATGATCTATTATACATTCTTTTTTGGTTTGGAGTATGACTCAGATGAGGAGAGGGTGCCTCCTGCTCATACTCCACAGGTCTAAGCTGAACCAGAACCTGTTGCACCTGTTCCACCAGTTACACCTATAGCAGTAGAGACAATAGCAAATATCATTCCCAGTGACTATGTCACTAAGGCTGATTTGGAACAATTAAAAAATTATATATGTGAGTTAGTGATAGCCTCAGTTGGATCTATAAGTGAAGCATCCACTTCAATAGGTATTTCAAATGCTGATGCAACAAATATTGCAAGAATAGTGATCTAGAAGATTCAAATGAATGTCATTACCATAGAAAAAACCATTATTAGGCACAATACTTTGTTGAGATAGGATATAAGAAAGATGAGCAATGAGTTAAATTATCTAACATTTGATTTCAAGACCTCTTTCAGTGGTGTTCTGGAAGTTCTTAAGAACATGGTGACTTATCTACCATGTGTAGATCTGAAGAAGTTGAAAGAGGATCTTGGAAAAATGTTAACTGGCCCATCTAGTTCTAGAAGTGGGAAAGGTGTTGTTGCTGATTTGGAGTCTCTCAAGGCTATGATGAGAGAGTAAATCCAACATCTTCAGAGTGTTTTAGAAAAAGAAACTCTTGAAAAAGTGCATCAAAATACAGACCTTAGGTACAATATGGTTAGGCAGTGCACCAATGAAGCCTCTGCTGCTCAGAAGTAGATTAGAGAAAAGGAGGATAAGTAATTCACTAAGATTTATACCAATCATGACCTCATAAATAGCTTCAATTTTCTCACGGAGAATCTTAGAATACCTCCTATCACCGAAGCCTTCAAGAAGCTAGTTACTCAGTTGAAGGAGTTTACTCCTTTGCTGAATAAATTCATGGAAAATAAGGATGACTTTGAGAAAGATATGAAATATGGTGTTGAAATCATTATTTATTTCATAAATCTCCTTAATCCATATCTGCATGTCCAGGATGAAGCCATTGTAGTCCCCCCTGCAGCTTCCATTGGTACTGTCTCTCAGCCTCCTGCTCCAATGAATGTCTCTCAGCCTCTTTCCTAGATTCTACCGGTCATTACAGTGAAAAATCCCAGTCATGTGTTGTCCGAAAGAAGGCCTAGCCTTACAAAAAATGTACCTACAGGTGTTGTCCTACCTGGTGTTATCTTCAGACCACCTTTATCCTCTGCCACTCCCAAACCTTCTCCTCCTCCTCCAGATCCTTCAGATAAAAAAATCCCCTCAGAATCCAAACCCTTAGTGATGGATTGTATTTTTTATAGGGATTTAATATTTTTGTTTGGATTTTAATTTTATTCATCGTAATGGAAATCCTTAAGGTGTCTTTATTTTATAATATTTGTCCTGTTATTTTCTGCCTCTATTTTTTCGATAATCCCAAAAGGGGGAGAAAAGAAGAGACATACATTATTAATCTAAGGAGGAGAATTTATGGTATTAGACACATGGAATATACTCATCATAATCCTTTTATTAAGGGGGATATTTATTTTAAAACCTCAATCAAGGTAAGTCTTTAGTTATATTTCATAATCTATTTCAGTGGTATATGTTATGCCTATTTTTTTTGATTCCTTATATTTGTATGTATGCCATAATTTGTGATTATCAAAAAGGGGGAGATTGTTAGACCCTCTATTCTATATTAGTTTTCATAATCACAAATATTATCAATCTACATATTCTACTCTTTCATTACATTTAATATCTCTAAGTAAATCAATTATTTCTTATAGAATAATATACTTAAACAAGGCAACGACTTATATTTATAAATCCATATGTTTACAAGAGTATTTTTTACATGCATTTTTGGATATCACTTAGTCGTGTAATGTTATGTATAAGACATACTCTTCATAAGATTTTTAGATTTCCTGGAAATGAACCGATGTTCAACACACTGATGTTTGACACACCAATGTTCGACACACTGATGTTTGAAACAACGATGTTCGACACACCGATGTTCGACACACTGATGTTTGACATACCGATGTACGACACACTGATGTTCGACACACCGATGTTTGACACACCGAAGACGATAGACTAAAGATGACAGAACAAAGATGACATACCGAAGATGAAAAACCCAAGATGAAAGACCAGTATTGACAAACCAAAGATGAAAGACCAAAGATGAGAGACCAAAGATGAAAGATCGATATTGACAAACTGAAGATGACAGACCGAATATGATAGAATGATATTGACAAACTGAAGTTGACAAACCAAAGATGATAGACCGAAGAAGACAGACCTATATTAACAAACTGAAGATGACAGAATGATGAAAATGACTCACCGATATTCATAAATAATTATTTCAAATTTATTAATTTGAATTTATTTCTAACGGTCATATTTTGACAAATTAATGTTTCTGAAATTATTTAATGTTTTATGTAGGACTATCCATATATAGTATTAGGTACACACACGTGGGTAGATATTCATGCTTACTGGATCTTGAAGTATAAAAGTATTACATGCTCAACCTAAAATAAGAGTCTCTAAACCCGCTAGAAAAACAAAAAAAGGCTGGCTCTGTGAATATGCAAGATATTTCAAATAGAAGAAGTCAAAGCTTGAGTGTACAAGAAGTTTAATATTACAAAATGCATCTTGATGAAGCTCTCTGAACATCCTAACATCAAAGAGTAGAACCTTTTCACACCTGGAAGCTAGATTATAGAGATTACGATACTCTGTTTTAGATCCAACTTCTAGAAGAGGACTCGAATATCATTTTCTCTACATCCATTGAGTCCAGAGCTTTACTGCATGACACACATAGATTTATAAACCCTATTCTTCATTCATAACTCTATTGTGATCTGGTGGTTACTGTTTGAGTAGTGTGTATATCTATTTGTATCACACACAGTCTCTAGAGCATAAATAGAGGATACCAAAATATCATCACTCTCAATCCCTTTACTACTCCTGTATCCCACGTAGAATTGTGGAAGAGATCTTGTGTTATCTTTTTTATAGTTTTTCCCACAAATAACTATGTTAGAGGTTAAGTGTGACCTGTAAAGCCCCGTGTTCTCTAGTGAACCCCGATACAGGGTGCAGATCAAAAGTTTATTAATATAAACTACTTGGTGGAAGGTGATCACCAAGTGAAGAGGACTAAGTCTCAGCTTGAGACTGAACCTCTTGTTTTAACTACTACGCTGTTTGTCTTATATTTTTATCTATTATGTATTTCTCACATTAAGATAAACTGAACTTTGATAGTTAGTTTAGAAAGTGTTTATATCTGTTTTGAATTAGTAGATTAACTTCAAAAGTTTTGCTAATCTTAGATTGGTAAAACTAAGAACTAATCAATCTTCTGAGAAACTAATTGAACTTTCAGGACTTTTATAAATTGACTGGAAACTGAATTTGGTTATTATTCTAATAGGGGGATGCTATTTTAAGGAACCAGTTTTTAACAAATTTTTTTATAGATACTCAATTCACCCCCTCTTGAGTCATCTACTCCAACAAAAAATTATTTTATTAATAATATAACATATTTAGATGAGGTAAAGGAAGAATTAAAAATAAATTGATCGGTTAAGGCAATTAATACATCTTTGAAACGACTCCTTTAGATATCTTCTTAAGCGATCTAGGGTTGGTATTTTGGGAATACGAAAACCTCTAAAATGTGAATAAATAATTTTAGAATATAAATTGGTAGAGTTTTGAAGATATATAATGCTCAAAGTGGTGTGAATAAGAGGAAGATGGTTTACCTTTTATAATTGAGGTTAGGGGAACTTTTGGAATTTAATAAAATATTAAATTAATATAAATTAATTTGTATGTCTAGAAGGATCAAAATTGATAATTTTAAAACATAAGATAATTATTAGTCTAAATAATCTCATCCAATAATTCTTTAAAAATTTTGATCAATTTTACCCTTATCCTTTTGTTTTAACCCTTCGTTATCCCTTTTTAAAATTACAGTAATATTAGTGTTTTCTACCCTTTAAGGGTTAATAACATTACTATAAAATAAAACACAACCCATAAATGGAAAATGATTTATGTTTAAAACCATATCCAATTAATATTTTAAAATATAATATTTTTTAAAAATTTTATATCATTTAATAAAATATTATTTATTATAAAATATCATTAATGTCATTTTTAACAATACTTATTTAATTTGACTTTAAATACAAAAATGAAATTTAAAAATTTAAATATAATGGTTTCATACCTCCATAATATATCATATAGATCTCTAAAATTCATATTAATCATTAAATAATTCAAATTATATCACTTTTAATATTTTTAAAATCATTTATTTTATTTTTATGTTAATCAAATAAATACTGTATTCTCATTGCAAAAGAGTTTAAGGTAATTATTTAGTTATTTAAAATTATGAATAAATTTAAATCATGAAAATAATTTCATTAATATCACAATAAACATTTATATTCATTAATAAATTTATTTTGTCTCTATTTGGGAACATAACAAAATTTTAATACTAAGACAATGTCATTTTTTATCTTTTTTATTTATATATTATATAGGTCATTTTCATGGATACAAATCCATTAAAAAATTATAGTTTTAGAATATAGTGATAAGGGTATAATTACCTTCATATAATAAGAATTATAGTGAGAAATTATGTCCTTATAACTTATTTGTAACCTATATTTATCCGATTTACCATTTATTGAGGTGATAAATTTTACCACGATTACTATTCATATGGATAAAAACTAAAAGGGACATATTCACAAAATTTAAACCACCTAATTCTAAATATGTAATAAATTATATAAAATTAAATTTCTAAAAGTGGAATAAATTAATTTTAAAATAAGCGTGCAACACATGATGAAAACTTCTTTTAAAAAAAATACATTTTTAAGAATAAAACAAGGTTTATTCTTATCCTATAATTAGAAAAATATTAAATAAACATTAAAATTTTGATTGAATATATAATGTGTTATTTTGTAAAATTAATTCATAATTTTTTATTAATTTAATTTTTTAAGATAAAAAAACTCATTACATGTATAAAAACTGTTTTTTTTTTCAAAAAAATATTTTTTACATATAAAATGTTTTTATAACAAATTCAGAAATAAAATTGATTGAAATGAACTTAATTCCATTATTTAAAATATAAAATAATGAATTTTATTTTGAAACCATTAAAAAAAATTAACTTTTTACATGCTTGAAACAAAAATAGAGTTTTCACTCAAAATTAGTATTTTCACTATTCCTTGGAAAATCAATATTTTCAGAGAAATACCAAAAACTGAACCTAAAATAAATTTTATATGATTATTTAAAAAATTTAGTTAGTTTTATATTTTTTTAAAGTGAAAAAAATTAAATACTATATTTTCTCACAAAAAGTAATAAAAGAAAATTTAAAAAATCATATCAAAAGAGTAAGATTAATATTTTCTCATAATATAACTTTTATAAAAATTGAATTCTTATTTTATAAGAATGAATAAATGCATTAATATTGAGTAATATGTTTTTATATATCTCATGAATTATTTAATCCCATTTATACCTTCCAATTTAATGGCCTGGTTATAAAGGTCACATGATAATATTTTAATAATATATTGTGGGTAGTTGGGGTCTTGGACTAGTGGTTAAGTCCACCCCATAATCCTTCATGATCACAAGATCAATCCCTAGATGCAACAAATTTGAGGAATTTTTGCACCACTTTGGAACTTGGTGTTGCTGTTCTACTACTATTGGATGATGATTGTAGAGCAGTGGGCCACTTCAAAAGGTGTATTTTCAATGGAGGGAGACCAGTCTCGATCGATGGGATTCCTTGATTGAAACAGGGTGTTTAGTGGTAGGTCTCATTTGAAATTGATAGATTCTCAATGTTTCAATAGGATTTATGATGATTTCATGCAACGGAAGAGGTGGTTTTCGATGACAGACAGATCAGATGGAGTCGGTGATTGAAATGGCGTCTTCTTAGCACTGCTTGAAAATGATGGGTCTTCGGTGGGGTTTATCTATCAGTGCCTCCATTGATGGGATGGACCAAGTATGGTAGATGGGTGGATCATGGTGATGTAGGTATAATCCCATGGAACTAGGCCTTCGACATTGAGAGTGGTAACCACCATTGTAGGAGGTGTGTGCGGGTTCTAGGTTGGGTTGGAAAAAAGGCCTTTGGGTCCTAATGTAATGGGATTTAAGGATCACTAGGCTAAAGGGATGTATAATGTGCTCCCTCTACCCAATAAAAATTTGAGTTTCTTGGTTTAATAAAATAAAGGATGGGATTCCCTCATAATTTTTTTAAGAAAATAATAATATGTCACTGTTTGTTTAAACTCAGTGTTGCATGTAATACAAACTATCAAAGAAATTTGATTTATTTGAAAAACATTATTTCCTAAAATCTTTGGCTATGGCATTATACGCCCTTAAAATGATTTTTCCTTAAAAATAATTAAATTTGGTAAAAAAATGAGGATATCTTAATTTCATTACATTCTCATGTTACCATATATCTTCTTTGAAATTGTGATTTCTCTAAAGAACTTTCACTCAGTGAGTAGTCTTGTTCTGTAGTAATTTATTTATACAATGCAAGATTTCTACTGGTTGTTCTTCATAATAAATATCATGTTCTAGTGGTATGAAATTTTCTTTTGGTACATGAAATGTATTAGATATTTATTTTATTAGAAGAGATACATGGAATATAATGTGAGCTTGAGAAAAGATTGATGGAAGTTCCAAGAAATAAACTACTATCCCTACATGATTAAGAATATAAAAAGGGAAAATATACCTAGGGATCAAATTTCCCTTATTTTTTAATCTCATAACCTTCTTCAATTTATAAATTCAAATAAAAACCTTCTCACAAAATTTAAATTCCTGATCACATTGATGATTGTTAGCATAACATTTCTATAGACTCTGTGATACCTTGATTTTGTACTAAATGACACCAAATTTCTCTATAATTTCCTTAACAAGATTAGATGACAATAATTTTTTTCTATAATATAATAATTTAGTTGTTATTTGATCAATTTAAAATCCATATCTTACTCCAATATATTAATATTCAAGATTAATTATTATTTTATGCCTGAATCACTAAAATTAACTTTTAATAAATCATAATTTATATAATTCATTATTTATACCATTAAATATTTACGAAAACTAAAATGGATAATTTTTTTTCTGATTACATATAAGGTTCAACTTAATCCAATCTATAAATATTTACCCTTAAGGCTCCTTTAAAATATGACTGACTAAAATTGAATCCCAAAAAACAGAATGATTTGATGTCATATGCTTCCATGATCAACTTGATAATTATCTTGAAATATTTTTGATCACTCATAAAGTCTCATACCAAAATTTATATAACCAAATAATTTTCCAAAATAAATTCATAATAAAATAATATATCCTTCCAAAATAAAATTCAACTTTTATTCCTTAAATAAGCCCGCTTCTTAACCAAAATAATTTCCTTTGGATGTTTGGGTTTGTCCTTGGACAAATATATGATCATAAGTTGATTTAGAATATCAAATGATATTTATTTATTCTATAATATATGTATAGAGAGATAATAAATGCTAAAAATCACATTAAATTTTACTTAAGGATGAATGATATGTTTTTAATAGGGAGAAACCATGAAAAATTCAACATGAAATACCCAACCCTCAAGTATAGGATAAATGTGACCCAATTATCATGATTCAATTCAGTTTCTATGATTGGATATGATTTACCTTTTTTATTTTACTTTAAATGTTATTGTGGATTAATATACTCATTATCCCTTGGATTAGGTAATTTATTCATATAATTCCCAAACTCATTGTATTTATAGCACTAGGGTGAGTGGTGCATTCTATGGAATTTTATATCTATTCACATAATTACCTAACTTATTCCCATCAGTTTGGCATTAGATTTTTCGATAAACTTCTTTTCCACACTTGAAAAATTTACGAGTTCCCTTAAAAAAATTTCTTACATTTTTTATTTCCACACTTTGAGCATAAATTAATGATCATATTCCTCTCTCCATAGTTTTTTGAATTTCCTTTGAATTCTAGATTTCTTTTCTTGTCAAAACCATGGGATTTATGTGTAAATCCAATCTCTATCTTCAACTTTATGGAACATAAAACAATTTATTCATAGATTCTAAATTCCTATATGGATAAATCCTTTTAGAGAATTTATTTTAAGACACTAAAGAATTGATCAACCATACTTTCAGGTTAGATGATAATACAAATAGAATACCTCACAAGTATTTTAATATTTTCCCCCTATATACAAACATATTCATCATCCTTCTACTTTATATCAAGTAATTATTTATCTATTTTTTGTACAATGAATATGAGGAAAGTAATTATTTAAAAATATCCACTTAAACTCATCCCACTCCATGGATTCAATTTTTTCATATTGCCTCGTATTCTTAATAAGAGTCCACCATTGATATGGTTCACTTTCCAAATGATAAATAGTGGAAATGGATTATTCATTTTCTAAACACTAGATAATTAAAAGTATATTTTCAATGGTACTGATCCATTTCTTCGATTCTAGTGGATTGGCGGAACCACAAAAAAATGGTGGATGTAACCTCATAAAGGGCTCAATAGATTTTTGTTTCTTTCTTTCCTCATTTGGAAGTTCAATATGATTCATATCTTGAAAATTTTATGTGAAAATAGCAATGAGATTTTATATCCTAGATCCCGTAGAATTTTTTTATCAGGAGAACAATAATTTTATTTTCTATCACATTTAACATTAACTTGATTACTTCGGGTTCCATCCATTAACTAAATCCAAAAATCATAGCGTGAGCAACAATAAATATACTGGGAAACCAAATAATCATGAAAATCACTTATAGAATATCTAAATCAAAACAACTTCTTCTATAACACCTTAGGTTTAACCTAAGTCATTCATGATCATTACAAAAACTTCAGAATTTTATCCTATAATTAGAATTATCCCTAGGGTTCTCAGTAAATTTGTCTCATCATAGTTTCACATGGTTAATGAAACCTTACTCTGATACCAACTATAATGACCTATAATGTTCATAAATAGATATGACATCTTTTAAGATAATTATTCATTACCTAAAATAACAATCTGTGCAATAATCACACAGTTCTAGTGCCTTTGGAAGTATAAAAACATAAAAAAATGGTTCATAAAATATCTACATCATCTCTCACTAAGTTCTTCATATCCAGTTCCCTTTTTAGACATATCGTACTTAGTACCTTTCTTCATAACATGGGGAAAGGAAACATAAGAAAGGGTGAGATCAAATTCTTAATAAGGGTAAACAAGGGTGATATCAATGATTACTTGATCATAACATGAACATAAGGGTATGAGAACATGAGCATAACATTTTCAAATCATAACCTACCTATCATAGCTCATAATCCTGAGTCATGGTATAAATCTTGGTAGTTAATAAGACATGAATCATAATGGGATCAAATAACATGATCTATAAGAGAATAATATTAGAATAAGATATAATTTTATGGAATAAAAATAATCAAAAAAGTTATTTCTGTATTATTCAAAGCTCATTTCCAAGACTATCATAGTGGAATGGGTTTACTCCCAAGAATATCATAGTGGAAAAATTCCCTTACTAAACTAGAAAAACTCTTTATTCCAGTCCGCTTTATCTCATGAGGTATCAATATTTACCCAATGGATTGAAGGGAGATATAAGTCCCACCCATCCTTGGTTATTGTAACAGCCCGAGATTTTATGAAAAATATTATTTTTAATTTCACTAATGTCTTGTGTTGTACGCTACACCAAAATGAGCTTGCACAACACGCATCCTTGACTTGCCTTGCATTACACGCAATCGCGACCTTCCTCGATAGCGTGTGTAGTACGCAATACCGAGTTTCACTAAACAACGATATGCTATTAAAATATTATTATAACTAGCCGTTATGAATAGTAATAACCACCTTTTAAAATTTTAGAAATTTTAGCTCTCAAAATGGACTTCATTTTTGAATTCGGAGTATCGAATTTAGCCTAAGGTGAAATTTTGGTACTTTTCGGAAAACTTTCATATTCTGATGAATAGTGAAAATTACTAAATTATAATTAAAAACAAATTTTTTAATCAAAATAATTAATAGTGATAAATTATTAATTTGAGTTGTTCTAAAGTATATTTAGAATATATTTTTACAATTTAATACAATGTTGGTCATTGGATGTAATTTCACATTTAAACCAGACATAATCAAGTGTCAATCTTTTGATAGATATTGTTTCTTAAAAACACGCTGTTTGTTTTAACAGCGGGATTTAATTATAAAATTAATTAATTCAATTTCTATGTTATGAATTTGTTAAAATAGACTTCATTTTTGAATTCGGAATATGAAATATAGATTAAGATAAAATTCTGGCATTGTTCTGAAAAACATCAATTTTTGATGAATAGTGAAACTACTAAGTGGTAGTTAAAAAACTGAATTTTTCATAAAACTTAATTTTACCGCTTCTGTGAATGGAATTTCAAAAATCCGAGAGACACGGTTGATGTCATTAAGTAAAATGTGGTTCAATGAGATGAAAATAATTTTTGGTGAATAGTAACTTTTTACTTTTATTTACCACGGTTAAAAGTAAATAGGGTAATTAAGGGTAAGAATGATATTAATATTACCCTAACACATGTACTAATTCTATTGGACAAGTGTATCTCGACAAAAAACAACCTTAAGTGTAAAATATTATCATTTAGGCCCACTTGTATTAGATTAGGACATTTATTATTATTTAATTCAAAGAAGAGTTAAAAGAGTTAAAATCAAAGTTTATTTACTAAAACATTTTTAATATAGGGTTATACATAAGATAAATTAGACTATAAATATTAATTAGAAATATAAAAAGATTTCCTACATGATGGTATTTTATTTATAATTTTTAGACATTAAATAATTTAATTTATTTATGACACAATTATGATGCAGTAATTATCTTATTTATGAAATATTGACATAATTGATGTTATAAACACCAAAATAAATGTAATTTGAGACTTTTTATGAATTCCAATAATTTTATAGGTTACTATGATATATTAGTGTTGATTTAATCAACTTGGTTCGAACATATAATTCTGTTATTACTTTCACCAAAATCATATATCAAATAGTGTCAAAATTGACACAAAATAGTTTTTAAATCAAATATTATATTATTAATTGTTATTTTATTCCTAAAAATCTAAGGTTCGGCCAAATGACTTAGATAAGGATATATATATTAATAATAAACAATTTGGGGTTCTTTTGGCTTGTTATAGTAAGTGTATTAACCATATAGTGAAAGAAAACAAAAAGACACGGTAAAAGTTAAATTATTTAACTTAGAGTTAAATATAATTGATAAGGTTACAATAATACCCTAAACTTTTCTAAATCCTATTGGTTGATAGGATTTCGACCCATACCCACTTTAGCTTCTAAATAAGACCCTTTGGAACCATTATAAACCGATTTTGACATTAATATAAAATAATATTTTGAGGTATTCCTAAGGTGCCCCTCTCCTCCCTTATAAAAGGACACCTCCTCTCCCTCCTCCTCACACCAATTTGAGCACTCAAGCTCGGCCAACCCCTGCCAAAATCTCTTCTCCACTTCCCTAGCAACATCCTAGAGGTTCTGGTCTTCCTCAAAGACCAATTTTAGTTCCCTAAGAGGAGGTCTCAAAGAGGCGCTTCAAAGAAGAGGTAATTACCGTTACCAATTCTTTCATCTTTATTTCTTCTTCCACTTCTTCTTCTTAGGTTGTTTCATTATGAAGTAATAACATCAGTATCACTCATATACTGATATTTTATTATAAGTATGAAACAACCCTATTTCACCATCTATCCATCCTACGGAAAAAGAAATCACCGCGCGTGCGTACGTATGGAATACCGTCTCCACGCCGTGGTGTAATCTATTTTCCACCACCACCTTACATGGATGGGTATAATGGTGTAAAGAATAACTATACATAGTTATTACAACATCATATTGATTATGATATATTGTATAATCCACTCCAATTCAATTCAATATTTATGGGAATGATATCATCGCTCGTGCGTACGTACGGACTGCCGTCTCCACGACGCGATGAGATTCATTCTCCATGTTAACCATTTAAGAATGATTAAAAAGTATATATAAGAAATAATAATGAAATACATGAAATTATAAAGCTACTGGATTTATGTATATATATATATATGTATGTCATCTACTTACTTCCATTCAAGACAATAAGGAAAGGAAAATAGCGTTCATGCGTACGTACGGACTACCGTCTCCATGAACGGTGTTTTTCATTTCATTTTTCTATCTATTATATATATATATATACTAAATATATATGATATATAAATCATATTTTATATTCTGGAAGTAAGTAAATCATGATATAAGTAATAATGATGTCAAGAACAACAAGTCAAAACACCTACGATAAATGAAACGATTTTACCCAAAACGCTTCTTTAACATGGAATTTACAAAAGAACGGGTAATATAATGTCATAAGTGAACCATATATGATATCATTACAATGAATATGATTCAGTAAGAAGTCAATGACATTATTTAAATCATTATACAGGAGGTTCGGACACATACGGAGGAAATCAGACCTAAGGTAAGGGAAATATCACAATCTCATTTTTATCTGAGATTGTTTATTCGTAAGTATTTACTGGGGTATATTTTATCATCCACATCCATGTTCCCTAAATATGTAATATTGTTTCCATCCACTTACAATAGTTTAAATCCAATTTTACCCTTCGGTGAGTTTTTAGTAAAGAATATGAAAGGAATCTTTTGTTGTTTTTCATACGAGGTACTTTTTGACTTTTCCGACAAAAGTACGAGAAGAATGTTTTTTTTAAATTATACGGCATGAATGGATTTTTAAAACATTATTTCCAAGAAACTTCCTTTACAATTTTTCAAGTTTATTTTTAATCAACTTCTTTTATTTTAAAGTCATATGACATGTTATGAAAGGAAAAATGTTTTTTGAAGAAGAAAGGATATTTTCCTCAAGAATGGAGTTCAAGTGTTTTATCAAAATTATTTTCCATCTAAGATAATAAAGGGTTCTGTTTTTATCCCTATTATTACATTGGTTTGATTATGTTGTGATGGAAATATTTTTATGAATTCCTTTATCTTATATGAATTGTTTTATGTTGTTTAAGAATCCCATTTTTATTACATGGGTTACGCTATGATTTATGATTTATGATTATGTGGCACACATAAGAAAGGATTCATTATAAGATGGGTGGGACCTATATCTCCCTCCAATGCATTGGGTAAAGATTTTATATCTCATGAGATAGACATGGCTGGAACGGTTGGTTATACCGGTTCAGTGAAATAGGACTGAAACGAGGGTTACTCGATTCAGAAAGGGACTTTGTCCACTAAGATAGTCTTGGAAATGAGTCTTGACTAACAAGAAATGATTCTCTATGATTATGTGTGAATGCCACAAAGTTTCATGTTTTAAGTTATGATTATTGTGATTACATTTCACTGCCATGATTTACCCCATGTTATGAAATTATGATCTCTTTTGCAGGTTAAGATTTCCAAAAGTTATGTGCTTATGTATATGATGTGATTGATATTTATTTTGTTTACCCTTACTGAGCATTTGAGCTCACCCTTTTATGTTTTCTTTTCCCCAGGATATAAAGAAAGGTTTTAGGTAAAAAAAAGGAAGATCTTTATGGGAGATTTTGAAGATCTCTCACCACGATTAGAAGATTATATTCCGAGTTTCCAAAGACACTAAACTATTACGATCCTTGTGTGTGTGTTTTATTTTATGTACTAAGTATTCCGCAAATGTAATTTAATGTCCATGTAAGTCAAGCTTCGGGTCTCTACAGTTGGTATCAGAGGAAAGGTTTAGTCAACCTTTGGAAAATAGGATGCGAGAAATTTAGTGAGATCCCTAGAGATATTTCTAAGGTATGTCTAGGGATGTCCCTAAGGTTAAGTATACGTATAGGTTATAGTACTAGAATTACGCTAATGATCATAGAATTAAACCTAAGATGTTAGATATTGAAGGTACTCTCCTTTATTATGTTGTTTTCCCTAGCATGATTTTTGCCTCTCACACTATTCTTTTTGGGTTTTAGACGATGGCTGGAACCCGAAGGAACCGTGTTGATCAATGCAATGGACAATGCAATGATTGTCCTCCTGAACAAACAAATGTTATGGGAGATGGAGTGAAAAATCTTATTTCTATCCTTACACAAGCTATGAATCATTCTGGACTTCCAAATGAGCAGAGAAGGGAACAATATTCTATTGAGTCCTTCATGAGGCAACGTCCACCTTCTTTCAGTGGGTCTTCTGATCCACTTGTTGCTGAACAATGGATCAGTACCACTGAAAAGATATTTTCAGTTCTTCAATGTTCTGAACATGATAAAGTCATCTTAGCAGTATATCGTTTGGAAGGTGAAGCTGATCAATGGTGGAATCTTATCAAGAATACAAGGCAAAGAGATGAAATTGAGTCCATGGAATGGGACGAGTTAAAGAACTTATTTTTCAATAAGTACATCCCTCGTATTCTTCGAACAAAGATGGAGAAGGAGTTTCTTGAACTAAAGCAAAAGGATGATGAATCTGTTCGTATATACGAAGCGAATTTTACAAGACTTGCAAGGTATGCATCTGGCATTATCATCCAACCTGAAAGTAAAGTTGATCGATTTTTCAGTGGCTTAAAACCAAGTCTTCGAAGGGCATTAGCTATAAGAGAATTCAGTAGCTATGAAGAAATTGTGTGTTGTGCTATCAAGGTAGAAATGGAAGTTGGTGTTACATATCCATCTCATGGTTTTGACAAGAAACGAAAGATGGAGTTCAAGGAGAAATCTCAGAATAATGGTGAAAAGAAGATGAATGTTTCCTTATGCACAAAGTGTGGAAAGAATCATGGTGGAGATTGTCTTAAAGGGACTAGAAAATGTTTTAAGTGTGGAAAATAAGGTCATAGAGCAGCTGAGTGTCGAAGTAATGGAAAAAGGGTTTCTAATGATGTGAATAAAGAAAACACTGCAGAGAACGCACCACCAACACTTAAATGCTTCAAGTGCAAGGAAATGGGGCATTATGCTAATAAATGCCCTAATCCAAGGGTTAGTGATGATCAACATGAGCAACCACTGAAGGCAAAGGACAAAGGGAAGTCACATGCGATTACTATTGGCAATGTTGAATATGAAAACGATGTGGTGGAATGATTAAGTGTTTATGTAATGGGATTCCAAAATAATGTTGTATCATTGAGTATTGCAATATTTATTGATTTGGTATTCAAAGTGATTGAGATATTTTTTGGAAATAAGATGATATGCGCATAATGAAGGGAAAACGAGAAAATGAAATGTTTAACTGTATTCATGAGCTCATGATTGATATAAGGACTAAGTGATATCATGGTTTGAGTATATAGAATTTTGAGGATTTTGGTATGTGGAAAGTGTTAACTTTTAACTTCATTCATGTTTTCACTAAGGTATTCAAGAGAATACATGACTAAGGACTTTGAATGTTTGGAATGTGACCAACAAAACATATCTTATGATATATGGGGATCAACGATGGTATTAAATCTCGGGTAATCGTTTTCACTATGTTATGAGAGTGGACTGCAGTATTATGGATAAACCTAAAGATTGAAATGGATTATGTTGGACATAAGTGAGTATTGTTTAAGGATAGAAGTTTTTTTTCGATATTATTGATGGGATGTTATAGTAATGTAGTTTTAGAAAAAGGACAACCTGCAGGATGGGCGACAGCCCATCGCTTCGGACAAGGCTGTGGGAATCGAACCCACAACCGAAGTGCGACTGGCCTTTATCGCCTACCACTGGCCTACAGGAAGTCCCTATTTAGTAGAAACTAGTTTTATTATATTAAGCAGTATGATATATGAAGTATAAGTCCATTTTAGGAACCATATGTGATTAATCTCACTATAGATCGACTTATGTATATAATTTTTGCTAACCTTTTGTTTGAGACAGATGGAATGACCCGTCATTCTATCACATGATCTGCTAACACTTCACGAATAACAAATTCAACTTCATTTATTTAAGAGATGAAGTGGAAATTGTTCAAGGCATGAACAACAGTGAGATTGTACCAAAATAAAGAAAGTATTTATTCTAATTCAAATTTTCAACTTTAGGGAAATGATCTTGAAAACCAAAAATGTTGTCCTAGTGATCTTATACCTGATGAATCAGATGGTACCTTAGATCGTTACAAATTTATGGATTTTTGATTACTGGATTTTCCATAGCCATGTTCTCTACCACTCTCCATCAGAACATGATGGTTAGATTTCTCTTCTATATCCATATTTTCACCTATGTGGAAACCCAGTGATTAGTTTATTTGGGTAATCGTTACATTTCATACTTTAGTTTTTAAAGCCAAGTTTTGGTATTCTTTTTTACGATGTGGGTTTCTATTAAAGAAACTTTCAAATAGTAAACCATTTATAACCCCGACGAATTTCGAGGGCGAAATTCATTTTAAGGGGGGTAGAATGTAACAGCCTGAGATTTTATGAAAAATATTATTTTTAATTTCACTAATGTCTTGTGTTGTACGCTACACCAAAATGAGCTTGCACAACACGCATCCTTGACTTGCCTTGCATTACACACAATCGCGACCTTCCTCGATAGCGTGTGTAGTACGCAATACCGAGTTTCACTAAACAACGATATGCTTTTAAAATATTATTATAACTAGCCGTTATGAATAGTAATAACCACCTTTTAAAATTTTAGAAATTTTAGCTCTCAAAATGGACTTCATTTTTGAATTCGGAGTATCGAATTTAGACTAAGGTGAAATTTTGGTACTTTTCGGAAAACTTTCATATTCTGATGAATAGTGAAAATTACTAAATTATAATTAAAAACAACTTTTTTAATCAAACTAATTAATAGTGATAAATTATTAATTTGAGTTGTTTTAAAGTATATTTAGAATATATTTTTACAATTTAATACAATGTTGGTCATTGGATGTAATTTCACTTTTAAACCAGACATAATCAAGTGTCAATCTTTTGATAGATATTGTTTCTTAAAAACACGCTGTTTGTTTTAACAGCGGGATTTAATTATAAAATTAATTAATGCAATTTCTATGTTATGAATTTGGTAAAATAGACTTCATTTTTGAATTCAGAATATGAAATATAGCTTAGGATGAAATTTTGGCATTGTTCTGAAAAACATCAATTTTTGATGAATAGTGAAACTACTAAGTGGTAGTTAAAAAACTGAATTTTTCATAAAACTTAATTTTACCGCTTCTGTGAATGGAATTTCAAAAATCCGAGAGACACGGTTGATGTCAGTAAGTAAAATGTGGTTCAATGAGATGAAAATAATTTTTGGTGAATAGTAACTTTTTACTTTTATTTACCACGGTTAAAAGTAAATAGGGTAATTAAGGGTAAGAACGATATTAATATTACCCTAAAACATGTCCTAATTCTATTGGACAAGTGTATCTCGACCAAAAACAACCTTAAGTGTAAAATATTATCATTTAGGCCCACTTGGATTAGATTAGGACATTTATTATTATTTAATTCAAAGAAGAGTTAAAAGAGTTAAAATCAAAGTTTATTTACTAAAACATTTTTAATATAGGGTTATACATAATATAAATTAGACTATAAATATTCATTAGAAAGATAAAAAGATTTGCTACATGATGGTATTTTATTTATAATTTTTAGACATTAAATAATTTAATTTATTTATGATCCAATTATGATGCAGTAATTATCTTATTTATGAAATATTGACATAATTGATGTTATAAACACCAAAATAAATGTAATTTGAGACTTTTTATGAATTCCACTAATTTTATAAGTTACTATGATATATTAGTGTTGATTTAATTAACTTGGTTCGAACATATAATTCTGTTATGACTTTCAAAAAAATCATATATCAAATAGTGTCAAAATTGACACAAAATAGTTTTTAAATCAAATATTATATTATTAATTGTTATTTTATTCCTAAAAATATAAGGTTCGGCCAAATGACTTAGATAAGGATATATATATTAATAATAAACAATTTGGGGTTCTTTTGGCATGTTATATTATGTTTATTAACCATATAGGGAAAGAAAACAAAAAGACACGGTAAAAGTTAAATTATTTAACTTAGAGTTAAATCTAATTGATAAGGTTACAATAATATCCTAAACTTTTCTAAATCCTATTGGTTGATAGGATTGCGACCCATCCCCCCTTTAGCTTCGAAATAAGACCCTTTGGAACCATTATAAACCGATTTTGACATTAATATAAAATAATATTTTGAGGTATTCCTAAGGTGCCCCTCTCCTCCCTTATAAAAGGACACCTCCTCCCCCTCCTCCTCACACCAATTTGAGCACTCAAGCTCGTCCAAACCCTGCCAAAATCTCTTCTAAACTTCCCTAGAAACATCCTAGAGGTTCTGGTCTTCCTCAAAGACCAATTTTAGTGACCTAAGATGAGGTCTCAAAGAGGCGCTTCAAAGAAGAGGTAATTACCGTTACCAATTCTTTCATCTTTATTTCTTCTTCCACTTCTTCTTCTTAGGTTGTTTCATTATGAAGTAATAACATCAGTATCACTCATATACTAATATTTTATTATAAGTATGAAACAACCCTATTTCACCATCTATCCATCCTACAGAAAAAGAAATCACCCTGCGTGCGTACGTACGGAATACCGTCTCCACGCCGTGGTGTAATCTATTTTCCACCACCACCTTACATGGATGGGTATAATGGTGTAAAGAATAACTATACATAGTTATTAAAACATCATATTGATTCTGATATATTGTATAATCCACTCCAATTCAATTCAATATTTATGGGAACGATATCATCGCTCGTGCGTACGTACGGACTACCGTCTCCACGACGCGATGAGATTCATTCTCCATGTTAACCATTTAAGAATGATTAAAAAGTATATATAAGAAATAATAATTAAATACATGAAATTATAAAGCTACTGGATTTATGTATATATATATATATGTATGTCATCTACTTACTTCCATTCAAGACAATAAGGAAAGGAAAACATCGTTCATGCGTACGTACGGACTACCGTCTCCATGAACAGTGTTTTTCATTTCATTTATCT
The DNA here is from genome assembly GCA_963277665.1 of Viscum album. NCBI lineage: Eukaryota > Viridiplantae > Streptophyta > Magnoliopsida > Santalales > Viscaceae > Viscum > Viscum album. Next base: position 641,110,236 of record OY728140.1, on the reverse strand, counting down.
ATCTATTATATATATATATACTGAATATATATGATATATAAATCATATTTTATATTCTTGAAGTAAGTAAATCATGATATAAGTAATAATGATGTCAAGAACAACAAGTCAAAACACCTACGATAAATGAAACGATTTTACCCAAAACGCTTCTTTAACATGGAATTTACAAAAGAACGAGTAATATAATGTCATAAGTGAAGAATATATGATATCATAACAATGAATATGATTCTGTAATAAGTCAATTACATTATTTAAATCATTATACAGGAGGTTCGGACACATACGAAGCAAATCGGACCTAAGGTAAGGGAAATATCACAATCTCATTTTTATCCGAGATTGTTTATTCGTAAGTATTTACTGGGGTGTATTTTATCATCAACATCCATGTTCCCTAAATATGTAATATTGTTTCCATCCACTTACAATAGTTTAAATCCAATTTTACCCTTCGGTGAGTTTTTAGTAAAGAATATGAAAGGAATCTTTTGTCATTTTTCGTACGAGGTACTTTTTGACTTTTCCGACAAAAGTACGAGAAGAATGTTTTTTTTAACTTATACGACATGAATGGATTTTTAAAACATTATTTCCAAGAAACTTCCTTTACAAGTTTTCATGTTTATTTTTAATCAACTTCTTTTATTTTAAAGTCGTATGACATGTTATGAAAGGAAAAATGTTTTTGAAGAAGAAATGATATTTTCCTCAAGAATGGAGTTCAAGTGTTTTATCAAAATTATTTTCCATCTAAGATAATAAAGGGTTCTGTTTTTATCCCTATTATTACATTGGTTTGATTATGTTGTGATGGAAATATTTTTATGAATTCCTTTATCTTATATTAATTGTTTTATGTTGTTTAAGAATCCCATTTTTATTACATGGGTTACGCTATGATTTATGATTTATGATTATGTGGCACACATAAGAAAGGATTCATTATAAGATGGGTGGGACCTATATCTCCCTCCAATGCATTGGGTAAAGATTTTATATCTCATGAGATAGACAGGGCTGGAACGGTAGGTTATACCGGTTCAGTGAAACAGGACTGAAACGAGGGTTACTCGATTCAGAAAGGGACTTTGTCCACTAAGATAGTCTTGGAAATGAGTCTTGACTAACAAGAAATTATTCTCTATGATTATGTGTGAATGCCACAAAGTTTCATGTTTTAAGTTATGATTATTGTGATTACATTTCACTGCCATGATTTACCCCATGTTATGAAATTATGATCTCTTTTGCAGGTTAAGATTTCCAAAAGTTATGTGCTTATGTATATGATGTGATTGATATTTATTTTGTTTACCCTTACTGAGCATTTGAGATCACCCTTTTATGTTTTCTTTTCCCCAGGATATAAAGAAAGGTTTTAGGTAAAAAAAAAGGAAGATCTTTATGGGAGATTTTGAAGATCTTTCACCACGATTAGAAGATTATATTCCGAGTTTCCAAAGACACTAAACTATTACGATCCTTGTGTGTGTGTTTTTTGTTATGTACTAAGTATTCCGCAAATGTAATGTAATGTCCATGTAAGTCAAGCTTCGGGTCTCTACAGTTATAACGTGACCATATTCCTTGGTTACAACATAGCCACTTTCCTTGGTTATAATGCAACCACTGTCCTTTGTTATAACATAACCACCATCCTTGGTTATAACATAACCACCATTATTGGTAATAATTTAACAACATACACATAATGAAAACCATACATATGTGTTCCAAAAGATCATAAAACATTCATCATATCATCACATCATAACCCATATAATGAAAATGGGTTTCATAAACATTTCTTCAATTCACTATAGCATAATCCATGGAAAATAAATGGGTTTCATAAAAAACTCATCAACATTAACATTATCCATTCAGAGAATGATTGATAATGGTATCCTTGGATCATATTACAAGTAAATCATAATTAACATCAAATATTTCATCTTAGATAGAAAATTATTTTGAGATATCACTTGGAATATTTCTTGATAAAAATATCATTTTCACTTTTAATAACATTGTTAAAACATAGAAATTTCCCAATTATTAAAGAAAAAATTTTATTTGAAAAGAAACATGAAAACATATAAATTGTTATTCATATAATTTATCATCCATGATAATGATAAATTATGTTTATACCATACATGTTAAAATAAAACATTCATTTTAGTCTTTTATTGAAAAAGTCAAAAAGTACCTTATTTAGAAAATGACAAGAAGATTAAATTTTACTATTTTTAAAAAAGAAAAAAATGGGTAAAAATGAATTTAAACAATCATAGAATAATGTTAAAATCCTTATTTAATACATTTTTTTATAACACCTTGACTTTTTTAATATATAAAACTACGTTTTATAGCATATGCGTTACACAACACCCAACCCAAATAAACTGTGATTATAAATGATCATTTTAACCATTCAATTAAAATTTCATATATGAGTTGGATTAATTAATTTATTAAATATATATTTACTTTCTATATATATTTATTAAATATTATTAAATAATCAATCATTTTTTGGTTATGACTTTTTCTTCTTAAAAATACATTTTCTTCAAAAATGATATTTATTACCTTTTATGAATAAATATTATAATTATTTTAAATAAAATTTAGAAATTTTATTTGATAAAACAATATAAATTATATCATCATATAAAAATTAACTTAGGGAAAAAATTGGGATTTTTTATAAAAAATATATATATTAGTGAATAATGAAAAATACTATTTTATGTAAAATTTTCCTTTATTTTGATAAATGAATTAATTTAAAATTATAATTATTATTTTAATATGATTTGAAGTAAAATTAATTACTCTTTAGTTATATTAAATTAATTACATTTAAATAATATTTATACCAGTTTTTAATACATGTTTATTTTTATGATTAAAAACACATTTTTTCTAAAAATTGTTTTAAAATGAATAATGATTATTCAATATAATTAATTAAAATAACCCCTAATAATTTTTTTTATATTAAATATCTATATTTATTAAATGAAATTAATGTGATGAGTATTATTAGTAATATAGTAAAAGTAAAATTATATTTTCCTTAAAAAATGTATTTTTTTTGGAAAACCACTTTCCATTATACATGTCGGTTTTATAATAATTTAAATTATTTCACCTCTTTAAATTGATTTTGATAAAATTTTTTATATATTTGGAATAATCACAGTTAATATTATTTGATTATTTTAACTTAATTTTTGAAAAATATGAATTATAACTGTTGTATAAAAGGAAAGTAGGTTAAATAAGGGTAAAAATAATTTAACAAAGACTAAAAACAAAGTAACTATAATAGTATGGATATTTATATCTAATTTTTATTTAAATAATGATTATATTTAATCCTTATTTTATTTTATTTATAAATGTTTAAGTAATAAGTTTAATAACCAATATATTTTGATATGATAAAACCTAAATTGTAATTTTGAGTAATATAAAAATTCAGTTAAGGCATTAATTTTGATGAATTAATTGGTTTTTAAAATAAATAATAGTTTAATAAAATATATTATTAAATAATTTTTATTAAATATAAATTATCATATAATTTTTATGAAGTCAAATGTAATTTTTATAGGGGTTCAAAAACCGTTATTGTAAAAAACCCACCATTTCTCAATAAATGTAGATTTTTTATAGATGAAAGTAAAATTTTTTAGAAATTTATTTTTATAAAATGAATATGGTTATTGGAATAAGAACATTAAAATTACCAAATGCTTATTTTTTTCAAAATTTTCTGAGATTTCTGAATGTTTGTGTAAAAATTAAATATCGTATAAATATATGATGTGCATTATGAAATCATAATGACCCAAAAGTAATGTAGTAAATAATATAAAGGGTATAAATGACCAAATATATGTTTTAAATTTAAAATAATGTGATTTTATGTTTATTTGATTAATTTTATAAATATTTTATGAATCCTCCATACCCATTAATATATTTTAAGGTTTTATAATCATTTATTTAAGAGTATAAGTCATTTCCAAATTAGAAAGGGTATTATTTTGTCAATTTATTCCCTAGGCCTAATAAAATAATTAAACCAATCCCTTTTGGTAGAATCCATGGACTAGAAACATGGTAAGGTTTGTCGTTTTTATTATATTATGATATAGAGTCCAAAACCTATGTTTGAGAAATAATAAGAAAATTCCCACTCATTTTCTATATAATCCGACCAAATATCACATTTATCTTCACTAAAAATCATTAGGTCACATCCTTACTCTTCCCTTATCTCTTTAGAGTCCTCCTAAGGTTCCCTTGATCTCTCAGGAAGCTCCTCCCAAGCATTTGGAGTCACATACTCAAATAAGGGATCTCCCTCTCATTTTTTATTCAGGCACCTCTTTTATGTTATGCCTTTTAATTACCATTTTTTATGTGGGAAAATGTTTTCTTAAATATACAAATTAATATCCATTTTATTTATTAATGATTATATACCCCTTTCTATCTCATTAAATCCCTCCCATGAACCTTTATGTATACCTGTTACCATGTCGAAATTTAGTAAGGGTTCTTTTCCTTCTCATCTTTATTCAAGTATCACCTTTATCTTATGTATTTTTTCTTCATTTAATTGTGATGGGATATGTTATTACATTTCCCCATTACTGTAAAATTTATTTATAAATTATGAGAGACCCATTTAACTCCCATTAATCCCTCTCATGAACATTTATATGACCCCGTTATCCTACCAAAAATTCACAATGATTTTCCATGCCAAACAATTGCGTAGTGAATACCCATACCCATTTCCTATAAAGTGTTTTCAAATTTATACACTTATAATTATTAATTGGGGGATTATATATATTTATTCCATGGTTATTGATTTTGGAATAAATTATGACATTTAATGAATCCATGTTGTATGATCTATGTGGAACACTTAATAATGAGAATGAAATGAAAGTGACAAGTGCACCCAAAATTATATATTTAACCAATGTAATGGGTAATGTTTAGTCTCATGAGACTTCATGTTGGGATAGTGAGTAAACCTGATTCATTTTTGGGACTTTTCTATCATGATGTCTTGGATGTTATCCTTGAATTATGTTTATGATGGAGTGTTTTAAGTAGTTTCCATATCTACCATGTTGCATTTACATTATCATATTATATCATGTCTTATTATTAATGTTTATGATTAACATCACTTTTATTCCCCATTGATATGAATATTGTCTAACATGTATTACTACCTTCATATTATTCCATCTTTATTCCCTTACTAAGATTTATATCTCACTCCTTTCTTATGTATTTTCCCCAGTTATCCCATGAAATTTTAAGTGCGCACATGTTAAGGAAGTTTTAAATAAAGATAATGTTTTTCCTATTTTAAGTTGTTATGTAACATTCCTAATTACAAAATACACTTGACTTATCAATATTTTATGTTCTATTAAGTGTAATATTATTTAATAAATCATTTATTAATGTGTAATAAATATAAGGGTTGTAATATTTGATATCAAATGAAAGTTTATTTATTTTTTGTGACGAGGATTAGACAAATCTAGTGAAAGACTTAGAGATAAAACTAAGTATAAGAAAACATCCATAAATTTTGGTAAATATAGAGTAACTATTTTATCCATAAAATAAATACCTCTCTTGATAATACAAGTGGATGTGGATCTGGCATAGATGTACATATGGGTAAAACTTTATAACATTATATTGAGCTAGACTTGACCCGGAACTGGTGAACGACAACGATCTTTTCTTCACACCTGGTTTGACACACCTAGGGGATATGATTTGGTAATTCCCAAGATCATTTCAAAACATCATTAAGGGAAAAAAAATTCCCATAACTGTCTATATTAATAAATATACCAGGGATAATATAGATTTAATCCTAGAAATTCATAGTTTAGGTAATACATTTCATTTATAAGTTATCCTGTTACAATCATTTCAAATGACTTTATGGTCTTATCACCCATCATAGATTTACATTTTTGTAGTCACTGAAATTATCTGGGAAATTATTATTTTTTATTAAGAAAAACACTTTTGTGGGAAAAGTGAGAAACCAAAGAGTTCAACAAGCACCAAATAGTCCCAAATAGAAAACCAGAAACAGTCTCATCCAAGCATAGGCAGCAACCGCCAACTCCAATGATGGACCACTCGGCGATTCCATGTCTATGTTCTCACTTCCCAATAATTTTCTCATTCTTGGAAACATAGTTATGTAATAAAATTCATACTTACCTTTGTCTCCTTTCAAGATGATTTTTCATTAGACCTTTTTATGATGTGTGTTTTAAATAAAGATATTTTAATGTGTCAAAAAATTACTTAATGAGTTCAAGTTTAATATTTGAGGATGTAATTTATTAATGGGGGAATAATTTAATGCCCCATGTTTTTTAAATGATAAAACTATATTCGATAGCCTATGCGATATACAACGCAAAACCCAAAAAAAAACAAGTATTATTTAAATATTAGAATTTTAACCATTACATTAAACTTTAATATATGATTAATTTTAATGAATTTATCAAATATATATATGCCCTAAATATATTGATAAATTATTATTAAATAATCAATCATTTTTTAGTAATGTATTTTTTTATTTAAAATATATTTTCTTCTAAAATTATTTTTATTTATTTTTATGAAAAATATTATTATTATGTTCTAGAAAATTTCTAAAATTTATTTTATTAAAAATAAATGTTTGATATTAGAATATAAAAATTAACATAGGGTTAAATTTTTTTATTTACTAGAAAATATATATATTTCAATGAAAATTCTAAAATACAATTTTTATGTAAAATTTTACTTTCTTTTAATAAATGAATTAATTTAAAAGTAAAATTTTTAATTTGATTTTATTTAATGTAAAAATAATAATAATTTATTTATATTAAATAAATTACTTATAAATCATATTTATACTTTATTTTAATCTAAGTTTATTTTTAGGATTAAAAATGCATTTTTCTAAAAAAAATTAAAATGAATAATGATCCTTCATTATAATTAATTAAAATCACCCCTAATGATAAATTAAATAAATTAAATGTTTATTTTACATATATTTATTTATGAACATAAATTCATGTAATGATTATTAATCATTATACAGTTAAAGTTAAATTATATTTTCCTTAAAAAATGTATTTTTTGGACAAACACTTTCCATCATGCTTGAAAGCTTTATAGTAATTTAAATTGTTAAAAATATTTTAATTGATTTTGATAAAATGGATTCCATATTTTGAATCATCATAATTAATATTAGGTAATAAGGTTAACTTAATTTTTTATCAATATGAATAGTAACTGTAGTAAATATTAATTACCATGATAAAAAGAAAATAGGTTAATTAGGGGTAAAATTAATTTAACAAAGACTAGAAAAAAATTAACCCTAATAGTATGAATATTTATATTTCATTTTAATTTAAATAATTTTTATATTTATTCTTTATTGTTTTTAATTTATAAATGTTCATGTTATAAGATTAAAAAACAATATATTTTGATATGACAAAACAAAAATTGTATTTTTGAGTAATATGCAATTTTAATTAAGGAATTAATTTTGATGAATTAATAGATTTTTTAAAATAATAATATTTTAATAAAATATTTTTATTAAATAAGTTTTATTAAATATAAAAGATCATATAATTTTTGTGAAGTCAAATGTAATTTTTATAAGGGTTCAGAAATTGTTATTGTAAAAAAACCTAACATTTCTCAATCAATTTAAATTCTTATTTTAAAGTTATAAAAACACATATTTAGAAAATTATTTTGATAAAATGAATAATATTTTTTGAAATAGAATGTTGAAATTATCCAATGGATAATTTTTGATAATTTTTTGAGATAGTCAAATTTTTGAGTAAAAATTAAATACCATATAAATATACGGTGTGTGTTATGAAATCATAATGACACAAAAGTGATGTAATAAATACTATAAAGGTTATAAAATAGCAAATATATGTTTTCCATTTAAAATAATGTGATTTTATTTTTATTTTATTAGTTTTATAAAGCCTTTATGAATCTTAAAAAACCATTAATATATTTTAATGTTTTAAAATCATTTATTTAAGAGTATGAGTCAATTACACCTCATTAATTGTAAGATGAAATTGGGATATGATTATAATTTTCATAGATGAAAGAGTCGACCTTCTGTTTCTCACTTTAGGTATGCAGATGATTCCCTCATATTTATTAATGCCAACAGAATATCAGTGGGTAGGCTGACTAAAATTTTGGAAGAATACTCTTACTAAAGAGGGCAAGTGATAAAGAAAACCAATATTAGTACATATATCATAGAAAAATTCAGCATCCAATAGGATACATCCCTGTGAAATAAGTTGGGAATGTAGAGGGGTTGTTTTCCTTTCAATTACCATGGTTCTTCTATTTCTTCCGATCCAGTTCGGGTTTGTAACTATGATGGAATTATGAAAAAGATGACTGGTCGAGTGCTCAACTGGAAGAACCACTATCTATAATTTTTGAGAAGGATAAAAATTATCAACACTATGATTTTGGAAATCCCAATTCATTATCTATTGACATCCAAGGTTCCCACGAGAGTTATCTCATCCATTAACAAAATTCTAGACAACTTTATCTTGGATACTGAAGCTGAGGGAAAACACCATTGGACCTCATGGGTGAAATTGGAAAGGCCCATCCAAGAAGGTAGGATCAATGTGTTGAGACTGGTATATTAGGTTCATTTCATGCATGAAAATATTTCATGGGAGGTTGTGGAAGAGCACATGATGTGGGTAAAAACTATGTCTCGACAAGGTAGAGGGAACACAGAGGAAGGTGGTCAGGCTTCTCCTTTTTGGAATATGATTCACAGATTCATTCCAAACATACTCCATCAATCCCATTGGATTGTTGGAAAGGGGGACCTATCTTTATGCCACCAAAACTAGGTAGGATCAATCATTGAATTCCCGGGTTGTCCTGCACCAATGATCTCCTTTAGAAAGGCCATTGTCTATCCCAGTTTTACAAGGGTTGTGATGAATATGAATCAACAAGGGGTTTTTGATATGATTGCATGAAATTTTGAACCCATTATTTTTGTGTTCACTACCTCTTTTCTAGAAACCTCATCTTAGAATTATTTCTACCAGATATCGACACCTCAAGAATAGTGTGATACTTAGAACAGTGTGGTCTAGTGCAAGAAATGTCCATCTAAGTATAACTTTCTTACCTAGAGGGTTAGAAATTAGGCGGTGCCTGCATATGATAATGTGAAGAGGATGGAGGTTAATCTGGCTTCTAGATTCCATAACTGCAAGGTGAATTGGGAGGAAACTACTGATCACCTATTTTTCATTGGGGAATGGGCCATGGATGTTTGGAAGTGCTCTGGAAGTTTCACTGGTCTTATATCCATAGTTATTCCTGGGGAATATTTTTTGGATAGATGGTTCCATGGATTGAATGTTCTAGGGTTGGAAAGATGGACTATATCGGTGATCCTTAATGCTGGATGTTGGTGTTTATGAAAGGCCCAGAACAAGGCCAGCTTTGAAGGTGTTATTTCTTCAGGAAGATCGGTCATTGCTAGAACTAGACCGATGCTTATTGATCTAGTTCATGGGTTCTGTAATAGTTGTGACACACATTTGAGGGACCTGAAGGTGGGTGTACTCTTGACATATCTTCCCAATATGGGGCATAGTGGACGCTAGGTATGGTGGAAGCCACCAGCCATGGGATTAAAACTAAATATTGACGGGTCTTGTGTTGTGAGAATCATGTGAGGTGGAAGTGTGTTCCAAGACTATAGTGGAAGTGTCCTTACTTTATTTACAACCAACCATCGGAGGGGGATCTCTATCCAGGTTGAGGCCAACACGATGTATATGAGGCTATGTTTATGTGGCCAGAAGGAGATCTTTATCAATTAGGTTAAAACTGACTCCAAGATTCTTCATGATTCCTTTAATGGTGAAACCCACACCCCATGGTCGATATCTTATCTCGTCCGCATATTGAAAACCATTATCAACAAAAACAACATCCAAGTGGTGCACACATGGCATGAGGGAAATAAGGAAGCCGATCATTTGGCCTCCATGGTGGTGGATGACCGGGGTGGAAATGTCATTTTCTTATCAAATGATATTCAACCGGGACTAGAGGAGGTTAACCTGATGAGAGGTGATCATCTTGGAATTCATCACATTAGGCCTCCGTAGTTCCTTGTCTCTTGGTCCTTGACTTCATCCATGTTTAGTGTCCTTATTTCTCCATAATAAAAAATATAGTAGTTGCTATCACTTCCAAATCAACAAGGGTATTATTTCATTAAGTTTATACATGGGCCTCATAAAATAATTAAAATCGATCCCATTAGGAAGAAACCATGTATAAAAACCACAAGAATGTTTTTGGTTATGGTTATTTTATTATATAGAGTCCAAAATCTATTTTTTATAAATAATAAATAAATCCCTACTCATTTCCTATATTAACCCACCCAATATCCCATTTAACTCCCCTAAAAATACTTGGATAACTTTTTTACTCTTACAAAGCCTCTCAAGGGTCCTATAAATGTTCCCCAAGCTCTTAGGAAGCCCTTCCCAAGCATTTGGAGACACACACTCAAGTAAGGGATCTCCCTCTCTCCTTTTTATTCATGTACCTCTTGTATGTTATTCCTTTTAATTACTAATTTTTCATGTTGGGATATGTTCTTACATATCACCCTTAATTTCAATTTTATTTATAAATGACGAAATAACCCTTTATATATCATTAAATACCTCCCATGAACCTTTTTGTACACCAATTACCATGCCTAAATTTAGTAACAGTTCTTTTTCTTCTCATCTTTATTAAAGTATCTCCTTTATATTATGTATTTTATTTTCATTTCTTTATGATGGTATATGTTATTCCGTATCCCCCTTACTTTAAAATTTATGTCTAAATTATTATAGACCCATTTCACTCTCATTAAACCCCCCCATGATCATTTATATGTCCCCGTTATGATTCCAAAATTTCACTGCGATTTTCCATTCCAAACAATTGTGAAGTGAATACCAATACCCATTTCCTATCAAGGGTGTTCAACTTCATCCACTTATAATTATTGATTTGGGACTTACATGTATATATTATACTATACTTGATCATGGAATAAATTATTACGATGAATTAATCTAGGTTGTATGATCTATGTGGAACACTGAAGCATGAGAATGAAATGAAAGTGATGGGTGCTCCTGAAATTATATAGCACACCAATGCATTGGGTAATGTTTAGTCTCATGGTTCATCATGTTGATACAAAGAGTAAAACTGATTCGTTTACTAGAATTTTCATATAATTATGTCTTGGATGTTATCCTTGACTTATTTTTATGATGAAATGTTTCAATTTTTTTTCACATTTCCCATGTTTCCTTTATTTTATGATATTATATCATGTCTTATTATTTGTGTTTATGAATCTTACACCTTTTGTGCCCCATTCATACGCCAATTTTCTAACATTTATTACTCTATTGATGTTATTCTATGATTATTCCCTCACTGGGATTTATATATTACCCCTTTATTATTTATGTCCCCAGGTTATCCCTTGTAGTTTTAAGTGCAATCATGTTAAGGAATGTTTCAATAAACATGATGTTTTTCCTATTTTAAGTTGTTATTTACTGTACCTAATTCAAAAATACACTAGAATTATCAATATTATAGGTCATATTAAGTATAATATTATGTAATAAATCATTTATTAATGTGTAATAAATAAAATTGTTGTCATAATTGTTGAAAAAATAGATATGGAATAAAAATATTTTTTTTGACCGAAGAGTGAATTAATGACACTTTTCCTTAAAAACATATTTTCATTTTATTAAGAACTTATGGTGATGAAAATTAAATGAAAAAATTTATTTTAAATAAATAACCATATTACAATAAAATTAATGATTTTATTTATAGGTAAATCATATTTTTTTCATCATTATAAATATAATCATAAACAATCCTAATAAAAAATAAGATTGTAACATAAAACTCTTACCACTTTGGTACCTTCTGAATCATAAGCCCCATGAAATAAAGAACATTATATGGATATGTATATCATATAATTTTCATGAGAAGGATCATAATAAATATTTATTTGTAGTATATACACCACATAAAATAAACAAGTGGTGTATAAGGCATGTGTCCCGCATAAATAAAAGTGAGATGAAAATCCCTTACCATAGGTCCAACTTCATTTATATGTGTTGGAATATCCAATATAATAAATATAAATTTATTATAAACATATTAAAGAAACCTAAACACATATATCATACCATATTTTATTCACTTATAACCTTTTATCACCCATTTTCAACACTTATTTATTAAATTCACTGTTTCAGGTGATATCTGCTTCATTTTTCATGCATGTTCCTATTTGTAAGTTTTGGTAATTGTATTTTCATCATTGTTCAATAATATACATAATTTTAATCATGATATTAATATAATATATATTCATTATATATATTCTTATAGTCAGTCATAAAATATAGAGATAGAAATATGAATTACATCGTTGATGGAGATGCTAGAATGTACATACAAAAGAACATTTTTTTTAATTTTTTTATGGATGGAAAGAAAAATAGTTAAAAAATAAATAAAATTTAAAGAATTATTATTATATAATATATATAATATATATTCATTAAATCCATCATTTTTTTTCATCCAAGTTAAATATAAACAAAAAATGAGTCACATCGCTTCGTGAAGCTGGTAGTCCACACGTACCCACGATCGACGTTATCATTTTCCAGAAATTTGGATGGTAAGAAGGTAGATATGATATTATCATTAAATAAGTATAATTATTACATAAATATAATATATAGACATTAAAACCATCAGAATATCCTTTTATTCAAGTCAATGATGAGAAATGAATTGTATCGCTATGTGGAGATGTGAAGCCGTATGTAATCAAAAACGGTACTTTCAATTCTCATTTGATGGAAAGAGCATGAATAAAGGTGGTTTCATAATAATAATAATATTTTAGTATATTTTCAATAATTAAGTTATTATTTTATGGATAATATTACAAATTTATAGGTGGTAAATGAATAATTAAAATGAAAGTGACTAGTTAATGTGATTACCTCTTCTTTGAAATGACTCCATTAGATCACTTTTTAAGGGCTCTAAGGTTGGCCTTTTGGGAATAATGAAACCTATATAATGTGTATATGGAAGTGAATAATATAAATTGGTATTTTTTTGATATATAATTCTCAAAGTAGTGTTATGAAGATGAAGGAGGGGTTCCCTTTTATAATTAAAGTGAGTGGAACTTTTGTAATTTCTTAAAATATCAAATCAATATAAATTAATTTTGATGTAGAAAAGAATCTATACTCATAATATTTTAAGATAAGATAAGTATGTGTCAAAATACTATCTTATAATAAAAATTTCACATGTTTGGATCATATTTTACCCTTATCTTTCTTTAACCCTTCGTTAACCCTTTTGAAATGTATCACAATATTAAAGTTTTCTTCCATTTAAGGGTTAAAAATGTTACTATAAAATGAAAAATGACCCATAAATAGAACATATTTTATGTTTAAAACAATATAAAATTAATAATTCTGAATATAATGTCTTTAGAATTTTTATATCATTTAATAAAATATTATTTATTATAAAATATCATGAATGTCATTTTTACACTATTCATTTAATTTGACGTTAAATAAATTAATACAAAAGGTGAATTTGAATATAATGGTTTAAATTAACCCGTATATGTCATGTATATCTATATAATACATGGTAAATATTAAACCATTCAAATTATGTCACTTTTAATCTTTTTAAAATCATTTATTTTATTTTTCTATTAGTTGAATAACTACTATATTAGCGTTATACAAGAATTTAAGGTAACTATTTAATTAATACAAACTAGAAATAAATATCTATAATGAAAATAATTTCATTAATAAAAAATAGACATTTATATTCATTAATAACTTCATTTTGTCTCTATGTTGGAATATAAGAAATATTTCAAAATAAGAGAGCGACATTTTGTAGCTTTCTTTAATTTTAATATTATATAGGTATTTTTATTGAATAAGTGTCCATTAAATAATTAAATATCAAGAATAATGTGATAATTGTATAATTAAATTCATTTAATAATAATTAGAAAGAAAAATTATGGCCTTATCACTTAGTTTTAACCTCGATTTACCTGATTTACCCTTTATTGAGGTAATAAATTTTACCACAGTCACTATTCATATTGACCAAAAATAAAAGAAGCCTATTTTCCAAATTTTAACCTCCAAATTAAAAATTTTGGACTATATTTTATAATATTAAATTTCTAAAAGTGGAATAAATTAATTTTAATATAAATATTTAATACACAATGAAAACCACTTTTTATAAAAAACATTTTTAGAATAAAACATTATTTATTATTATCCCATGCTTATAAAAATATTAAATAAATATTAAAAAATTTGGTTGAATATATAATATTTTAATTTCATGAATATCATTCTCAAATAGTGATTATTTTAAATTATTAAGACAAAAGGCACATTGTGCTCAAAAAAATATTTTTTTAAGAAAAATACGTTTTTATGTATAAGATGTTTTTAAAAAAAATTAAAAAATAAAATTTATTCTAATGAACTTAATTTGATTATTTAAAATATTAAATTATTGATTTTTACATTTTAAAACAAATGTAAATTTGTACATGCCTGAAACAAAAATATAAATTTCAATAAAAATGAGTATTTTCACTATTCATTGGAAAATCATTTTTTTTTGAAAAATAGAAAAAATTTACCCTAAGATAATTTTGATATGATAATTTAAAAAAATTACCTTTATAAAATAATTTTTTGAAAACTTTTATAAATTTAATATAATTTTTTCTCAAAAAAATAAATATTTTTTTGAAGGAAATCTTTCTCTTAAGCATAATATAGCTTTAATAAAAATTAAATTATTATTTCCTAAGAATTAATAAATATATTTATATTGAGTTGGATCATTGTATATATCTCATAAGTTATTTAATCTTATTAATATCCATAAATTTAATAGCTTGGTTATAATGATAACATAATGGTATTTTAATAATATATCACGGTTCGTTTAAACTTAGTGTTGCGTGTAATGCAAGATATGGAATAAATTAAATTTATTTGAATAAAAATTAAAAAAAACTTAGGATGTTATAGGATATCATGAGGTAGGGATAATTTCACTATTTAAAAAACCACTAGGAAACCAAAAAAACTATCAAATTTTCTTTAAAATGGGAGAAAATTATGGATTCACCATCATGATCTTAACCCCAACCCTCCTCCTCCCTATCCATTATGATCATAGACCATTAGATCCCTCCCTATCTCTTCTTTTACAATAACCCTTTCATTATGAACAATTGTTTGTAGTTTAATTTGGTGATTGAGGTGAGTTTTTCTCCTTTCAACTTTTTCCTTTATCCTCTCTTATTTCTCTCTAATTTTGGGTGATTTTCTTAGGGTTTGATAATAGTTTACACTAGATCATGGTGAAAATCTTCTAAAGTTATTGGGATTTTTCTTCATTTAGAAAGAGGATATATCAAGATGATTAAGGCATGTCGTTGAATACAGTTTTGATGAAGTTGCATTACTTGATTATTTTTATTAGAGTTATTGTTAAATTTTATTTTATTATTTATTGAATTGTTAGTAAACAATGGAGATTTCTTGCATCTTAGGTTCATGTACATATCATGAGTAGACCAAATCCTGTTTCTCATGGTTTCAATTAGTGAATAATGCATGATGATATTTTAGGTCTTATTCTTATTTAAATAATTATCAATTATTTATTAATTATTATAATTAGTTTGACTAATTAATTATAAAGTGTTATAATTAATTAATGGATTTTACTACTTGATATTGGTTCTCAATAAATGATGTGAATCTTAGAAGAGCGTGAGTGAGATTTTCCTTACATTGATTTAAATGAAACAATATGAATGAGGAAGGTGGTCCCTTGATCATACCCTTTGGTTTATTTTTTTGATATGTATCATGTGATATATGGTCTCATCACTATGGGATATTGGATTTTTTTTTTAAAATAAACTATCATTTAAAATAAAATTATTGGAAATAGACAAAGTGCGAAGGGTTATGTTAGTCCCTTATGAACCGACTGAGTTCCCTAGCCACCGATGGTCGAGGGATTGACTCTAAAATTTATTATTGGAGATATATGTACCCACATGGTTTTAAATTAATTATATTAAGTGAACAAAATAGATATAGATAGGTTCCCTTAGACCTTTTGGGAAAGGATGAGTGGCAAATATGGATAATTGGTCTGAGTAGGCTATAATGGAACTACAGGGTGCCTTAGATCATTGGGATAAATGATTCAAGAGTGTGTTGTTTCTACCTACCCCACTAATAGTTAATTAACAAGGTGATTATAACATGGGAATATTCTATATTAGTTGAGAATGTGAGGGCTGACCTAGGATAACTTAGAAAGTTGGATGAGAATTATACCATCTTTTAAGAATAATGACAGTAAGGCTTATCCCATGAGGCCAGTTAGGTTGTAATTTGATCATGGTGACGTTGAGGGATGTTATACACTTTAATCCCTGCGATTGAGCCCAAGAGATGAGAATGAGGTAGAGGAATCCTTTTATGGTTTCTAAATCATGATATGGACAAGGGGGACTGTGGTGGTTACCTAAATGTCATATTAACCCTAGAGAGGGGTAGTATAGGGATTCATGTATCATCTTTATAAGGTGTAACCTTATAAACTAAAGATAAAATATGATAATATAGAATTAGATGCAATAATAGGTCTGGTTTGTGTGTTTTAGAGTAAAAACTTTGAGATATGTGATGGGTTCAAGTAGGTGGCTGACCTATATGGAATGACATGAGGTTTTGGGGTAAGTTGTAACCCCTAGGTGTGCATGATATATGATTATTTATATTCATGTAATATATTTGTGGTTTTTGGGGTTGGAAATCCTAGGTAAATGATATGTGAGGGTATAGGGAGGAACTTCCCCAAAGTATGTGATTTATATGATATGTATATATGTGTGTGTGTGTGTGTGATGCATGAAAAAATGAGGGTCCAGGTGCTTTGAGAGCTAAGCTACCCTGGGTAATAGAGGCCCTATACCTGATTTCACGTTAAATAAGTTGTACCTAGGGGTCCCTATATGTTTTCAAGTTGATTGAGTTGTCCCTATGGGTTTTTATATAGTTCTGAGTTGACTGAGTTTTCCCTGGGTGTGTTCAAAGTTGTTTTGGGTAGACTAAGTTGTCCCTAAGGGATGCTATATGTTTCTATATTCTTTTGAAATGTTGAGAGTCAATCCCCATTTTATTTAACAAAAAAGAAAAGAAAAACCAATTTTTAGGACTGGCAGAAGAGGGAACCCATTACAATATAGTGTCACAGATGCGATAAAAATAGGACCCGAAGGCCTTAATAAGGACCTGAATGATAAAACAGAAGAATAAGTCAAATCAAGCTTAAGAAAAAGCCTCATCACCCCCTAACAGACCATGAAAAGTGAGATCAGTCGATGGAGATACCTCACCCCTACCAATAAATTGTGTCGTTCTAGGCCAACACAACATTACAAAACACCCATCCATCCCACAACGACATATGGGTGGAGGACTAGAAGATAGAAGGAAATACACATATCAATATCATGAGCCACCCAACCAAAAATGAATTTCAAAACACCTGCACAATCAACCTGATGTGAAGTGAGACCATAAAAAAATCATAGTGAAAGGAATAAATAGGGAACCCATCCATCCAAATGGACAAATGACAGATGATGTGTGTCATCACACCCATCCCTTTTTCTAGGTTTCGCACTCAACATCCATTGTAAGGTAAAACAACACTTGGGAAATGAAATAATGCAGAATAAAATTATTGAAAATCCATTAGAAACTAATCATGTAGTAAGATCCATAGAGAAAATGAAGAACATATACCCCTAAACCGTAAAGAAGGGACCACCATGTAGAAACTTTCCAAAAACTGATAAAACACCTCTAGATCCAGAATAGAACCACCTTTCTGTAGATACTTTGAAAATATTTGAAGTAGTTATATTGTTCCAGTATGGTTATAATGATGGATGAGTTTCCACCTAGGTGGTTAATATGTTTAGAGACACACTAAATTTTTTAAGCAGATATGGTCGATGTTGCGTGCCACTTAAATGCTTTATAAGATATGTATGGGACCCAATTGATGGTTCCCCACTAAGTTATACTATCACCCTACTCATTATACCATGAAACTTGGGTACCTAAATAGATCTCACAATCATAGGTTGAAGTGGGTTAGAGGCTATATGATTCATGATTTAGTGGTATAGCTAAGGTGGGATTGGATATTTGGATGAGGTTAGGTTAGGAGGTAGTAGTAGAGCCTCAATGTCTTTTGTTTCTTTTATTTATCTAGTTTTTGTGATCTTGTTTGTGGGTGGTCAATCAATGTATGTTGGTATGAATGTGATTCTATAAAACTGTATGCTTATACATTTAATTATTTTATATCATATTGTGTTTTTTTCACATACTATGATTATTATTATGGATAAGTTTTGGTTATTTTATACTGTTTCATACTCTGATATGGTGTTATTGTCTCCCCATGGTAACACCCTAGACCCCGCTAATATTTAGAATCATATGGTGTATGGGTAGGTATACCTAAGGTCCCAATAGATCTCTGGCTTGGAAAATGATCAACGCTTTGGGGTCTAGGCATTACAAAATGGTATTAGGTCTTCTTATTTTTTCTTACTATTTTGGGAGATGATAGACATGTGATATAAGAATGTTTCAAATCTTGGGATGGAATTTATAATGGTGTTCCATGATCACCATTTCTTATGAAAATTATAGGTTACCAGGTATTTGAGATTTATATTCTTGGTTTAATCTTTTATAATTATATGTTTCCACCAAGTGTGATTCACTTGAGTTTTGGATTTATGATTCATTATTTTTTGGCTCTTAGACCATTGGAAAGAGGCCTGTGTACATAAAATATTTTTGTAATATATAATTCACAAGACATACATATGCTTGTGGGTGATTGATATCTCTAATGATAGATTTTTTAACTATTTATTGTGTTAAATATAACTTCTATGGTGTTTTAGTAGATATATTTTTATTGTAATTCCACTCAGATTAAACATATTATATTCCTACTAATTACTAGTTATGTGTATCATAAAAAAAGATAATCCTTAATGTTTACTAAAAAATATCTTTGTATAAGGGATTTATAGTGACCTCTAGTGAGTCGATACATGTTTTGTATACCTTAATGATCAACCACTAGTGGGTGATTTTGACACTATTTTAGAAAAGAAAATGGGGTTTGGTTAGATAAAATGTCAAAAAAACCTATATAGTGTTGTCCCATATATCTCCTTAGTGGAATTATATTTAGATGAACCATATGGATGGTTTTCTCTATATGGATCACCATAAGATGACGTCATTAAATATATGTGGATGAGATCATGGTCCTCGAGTGGGTAGTCTCATATGAATATGTCCAATGAGTATCAGTTCCCTAGTAGGACAATGACTTGGAATGCCATTCTTGATACTTATATGTATATAAGAACCCTAAAGTGGGTGTTTTTTAATGTGAGTTACCCTGTGATATTTTAGATGAGATTAGGGATGTTTCCTCATGAGTTGTAACTTATATGAGTTTTTTATAAGCTAGGTTGGATATCCTAGTGGATTTGAAATGATACTAGGGGTATTGGTTATACAAGTGATATATATAAGGGTAATATGATAGAAGGGTTAGACTAAGTTTTTTGAGTTTCTTAGAGATGAGAATCAAGGGTAGATGCTTCAAGTTATGAGGTCAGTACATGGGATGTGATGCTAGGTATGTGGTATAGTCTTATAGATTCCTTAGAAATTTTAGTGAATGAACTTGAGGTGTTTTGGTGATAAGGTTTTATTTTGAGAGAAGGATTGTTTTAATGTACAACCTTATTGATTTCAAGCATGGTTCTCAATGAGATAGAATACCATGATCTTATATTGTTGTGTCTAGTAGAGTTAAAGCGCAAGTAGATGATTATGGTTTAGTGGTGATTCCCATGTGATGGTTGATCATGTGTTTGACCTTGGAAGGGGTGAAACACATCTATTTTGAAGAGGATAATCAATGGTTCTGATGAATAAATGATATTGACATTATATGGTGATCATAGTTAGTGGTTTAGGAATGTGAAATTATTATTTAAAAAAATTATTTAGATAGCATGAGTTGTCTGATATGGTAGGATATCATGAGGGAGCATGCCTCCGTGGGTATTATTTTTTTGACAACATGTGACATTGAGAACCGTTATAAGGTATTGATCATACATATACATGAGGTGTACACAAAATGTCTTTATAAGTTATTTTCACTTGAAATAACTCATAAAGATGGTGTTTTTTACCTTAATTGATGGCATACGACTCACATAATCATTAGTCAGATTTTGTGATCAAGTTATATGAGAGTGTACACCCATGGGATTTGAATGAAATTGAGATAGATCAGTGAGCATACTTGTGTTAGAAAAGGATTATAGTTTTGATACAATCATTAAAATCTTGGTTTCCTAAAGATTTTTGATGAGAGTGAGTAATTTTACCCCTAACATCGATAAGGACACTATAGATGAAAGGTTATAGTTGTTGATACTCTAGATGAGCATGACATGGGTGGAGTGATATGTGTATGATGATAGAACCTATTGTGGTTATTCTCAAGGAGAAATATAAGGGAAGTGATATGTTGGGGAGTACACCATTGGTTCTTATATGGTGTAACGCTTATTAAATATAGAATTTCAACGGAGGTTTGGGATTCCATTCCTTGTGAGTCAGGAATGGATAACATTTTATGTTGCGACATGGATCTTAGGTATGTGTGGGATGGATACGTCTTGTAAATATGTTTAGTAATAGATAGATCATGATTCGTAGATGAAAAACCCTTATGTTCGTAAGGTCATGGGTTTGATGAGACTGGTTATTGGATGGTCAATACAGTATTCGTTTGTTTATGAGTGTGAAAATATGATTTTTTATTGTTCCTCAGTGAATACTTGATTTTAGGCTCATATGTGATGTTAAATGAAGTTTGTGAGTTGGTTTCAAGTTCCAAATTGTAACGAACGAAAGTTTCATTAATGGAAATCCATCTTGATCTAATTAAATGTCTCTTTATGTAAAATGATTATATAAAATGTCAACTTCTTTGGTTTTATGTTAAGAATTGTGACCGTTTCTGGGCTTTAACAAATCCAATTTACTCAGAAAAAGGAAGCAATGGCCTCATCCTGTAGAATTGATCCATACAAAGCCCATTTGTCGGAGCTCAGAAAAGTGGTGGCATCTTTGGGCTTTTCTCTTGACCATGCCCAAGATGAGCTTCATCATGTCAAGCTCGAACATGATCATCTACGGGAAAATTGGAAGTTTATAGAAATTACTACTCGAGTGATGTTATCCGAGCCACCCCAAGAGTCTGTCACCATCGCACACCATACCCTTAGGTCTTATGAGGATATTTTAAGAGGTTATGCAAAAAATCACTAGTACTATATTCATGTAAATTATTTTTTTGTATATAATAATGAATATACTTTCTTGTCATTATTGATACATTGTAAATAGTTTTTAAAGTGCAAATAGTGTTTTTTGTTATTATTTAATTAAGAATTATATTTTATTAAATTAAGGGATTTTTGAATTAAATAATATTTTTTAATAAAATAATAATAATATTATTATTTAATTAATTTTATTATATATAAATGATCATATAATTTTATGAATGTAACTGTAGTCTTTATTAATGTTTGAAATCCATTTTTGTCAAAACCCGTGAATTTTCGATAAATGTAATTTTTTATTTTAAAAGTGAAAATTAACATATTTAGAAAATTATTTAGATAAAATAAATGATATTTTTGGAATCAGGATGTCGAAATTATCCAACGGTGATGTTTTCATAATTTTCTGAGACAGTCAAATTTTTGGGTAAAAATTAAATACCGTTTAAATATAAAATGTGTTTTATGACATCATAATGACCCAATAGTGATGTAATAAAATACTATAAGCTTTATGTTCTTCAAATATATATTTTCCCATTAAAATAATTTGATTTTAGGTTTTTTTGACTTACTTTTCAAAGCATTAATGGACCCCTCAAGACTTATTAAACATCATGTCTTTTTAAATTGTTTTCATGGGAGTGTGACTCACCTCCACATAAGCAACCCTATTATTTTAAGAATTTAGGGAATTGGCCTTATAAAATATTTTTTTCCTCTTCTCTTTTCCAAAAATCATGGTAAAAAACCATGGGATGGTTTGTGGTTTGGATTGATTTAATATAAGGGGTCCCAAACCTAAATAATAAAGAATTCCCTCACCTTTCCTATATAAACCCACCCAATATCCCACTTCCTCTTCCATCAAAGCCTTTGGAGTTCATCCAACCTCTACCATACTCTCTCTATAATCCTCCCAAGGTGCCCCAAGCTCCCAATAAGTCTCTCACAAGCCTCTCTCTATCCTTTGAAAGCACACTTCCAAGTAAGGGTTTTTTCTTCCTTTCTCATTTTTGTCCAATTTTCTTTAAGTTGTTTTTCCATTTTAATTTCAATTATGAATGTTGGGGTATGGATTCACACCTCCCTCATACTTCCCTCCTTATGTTTTAATGATGGGATACCTCTTTCTCTCTCATTAAATGCCTCCCATGTACACCTGTTACTATGCCGAAATTTCGAAAGGAACTTCTCTCTCCTCTTTTACATTCAAGAAATAATTTTGTATCATGAATCTAAATTCCATTACAGTTGTTGGGGTGTGTATCTATATTAAATAATTACTATCCATTACATGTAAATATTACGTGGAACCCCTTTCTCTCTCATCAACCATTTTTATGAATTCTTATGTCACGCCGTTATGCTGCCGAAATCACACAGATTTTCTAAGCCAATGTCATTGTGTAGTGAATACCATGCCCATTTATCCATGAAGGGTATTAAAATTTATGCACATTTACTTATTTAATATAAAGTTTCATGTATGAATTCCACATTCCTTTATCGCGGAATAAATGATTATGTTTTATGAATCCATGTTTTATGATCCATTTGGCACACTTATGCATGAAATGAAATGTTTAAGAAGGGTGCGCCCTTATAGCGCTCCAATGCATTGGGTAAAGTATAGTATCATGATACGTCATGTGAAATGAGTGTTCAATCATGATAATTCAAGTGAAACGAGGGTTTACTCATGATTCATGTGCAATGAGGCTTTTCTAATGCTCCATGTGCAATGAGCCTTGGCTCATACTAATTCCATGTTAAGTGTTGTTGCCACATTTCCATGTTATGATAATCATGATTTATCAAGCCTTCATGTTCATGTTTCTCCTGTTATCTATTGATATGCCTAATGTATAACATGTATTGTACTCCTCATGTTATTACATGTGTATTCCCTTACTGGGATTTATATCTCACCCTTTTCTTATGCATGTCCTCAGGTTATCCCATACAATAATAAGTACGAGGGAATGTAGTGGTCATGTAAAGGAAGTTTTCAATAAAGATGTTGTATTTCATATTTCAAGTTTTTATGTAATGATCTTAATCCCCAAAGACACTAAACCTCTCGATCTTCTTTGTTTTAGCAAGTGATATTTTATGTAATAAATCATGTTTAAGTTTGTAATAAAAGAAAGGTTGTCATAGTTGGTATCAGAGGACAGGTTTAGTTATTTTTGGGATTAGGATTAGAAAACCCTAGTAAAGCCTTAGAGACAATACTAAGTATTATAAAAGCATCCCTAAGTTTTGGTAAGTACTGAGTAAGTGGTTTATCAAGAAAATACATCCCTGTCTGGATACGAGCAGGTAGAGGCGGATCTGGCATAGATGTATCCTAGGGGTAAAACTCGAAAACACCACTTTGAGCTAGACTCGAACGGGAACTGGTGCACAACAAAGGGAATTGTTGCACTCTTGGTTATGACACTCTAGGGGATATGCTTTGGTAAATTCAAAAGCTTAGTATGAACCCTTACTAAGGGAATTAAAAAAATGCCCCTAAGAATATATGTTAGAAGGTAGATCATTAAAAGACTAGATTAACGCCTATAGACTCATGAGTTAAGGAAATAAAAGTTTCTTTATAAGTTATAAACTATTGTCTTTGGATTACCATTTATGTGTTACCCCTAACATTCCTTTTATTCCAGCCAATGGCAGGTAATAGGAGGACTCGGGCTAACAACCGTTGTGAAGACCAGTGTGATGACTGTACTAATGAGATGCACAATCCAATGGGAGCGGGAATCGTGAACTTTGTCACACTTCTCTCTCAACTGAATCAATTTTTGAATAGAAACATGGTTCAAGAGGAACATTCAACCCCCCCTAGGAAAGAACAACTCGCTATCGAGGGCTTCATGAGACGAAGGCCTCATACTTTTAGTGGATCATCCGATCCCACAATCGCTGAACAATGGATCAACTCCATTGAAAAGATCTTCTCTATCCATAAGTGTTCTGAACAAGAGAAGGTTCTCCTGGAGGCTTATCGTATGGAGGGTGAATCTGATCAATGGTGGATGTTGATCAAAAATACGAAGCCTAAGGATGATATCGAGGCGTTGGAATAGAAGGATTTCTTGAAGATGTTTTTCGATAAATATTTTCCACGCACCCTCTGACTTAATATGGAAAGGGACTTGATTTACCTCAAGAAAAAAGTCGAATAATCTATTGGAGAATATGAGGAAAAATTCACAAGGCTTGGACAATATGCTTCCGGCTTTTTCATTACCCCCGAATGAAAAGTTGACCGCTTCTTTGGTGGGATGAAGCCTAGCCTGTGGAAAGCATTGGCGATCCGTCACTTTGATAGCTACGAGGAAATTTTCCGATGTTCCCTCAAGGTCGAAATGGAGATCGAAAAATCACATGGGTATCATGGGGATACTAAGAGTAAGGTGGACTTCAATGCTGGTGGTCTGATGGATAAATCCAACAGTGCTAAGTAGATCCAGCACCCCACTTGCCAAAAGTGCAGAAAGAAGCACCCTGGAAATTGCCTTAAGGGGACGAGGAAATGATTCAGGTGTGGAAGAAAAGGACACCTAGCTGTTAACTGTCGGCAAGAAAGACCTGTAGCTGCGAAAGAGGATAGGAACGCTCCGTTCGAACCTCAACGCGTTGTTCAATGCTACAAATGAAAAGAACCGGGTCATTTTTCAAATTAGTGTCCTAATCCAAGGGTTTTCGGAGGCAACCAAAAATCTCCAAGGCAGTAAGGAAGAGCTCTTTCCATCACTTCTGCCGATGTGAACCCTGACAATGAAGTAATGATAGGTATGCTAGTTATTCATTCAAGAATAGAGAACGTACTTTTTGATTCAGGTTCTATGCATTGTTTTATATATCGAAAGTTTAGTAGAACAATCCCAGCACCACCACAAATCATGGAAGTGACGATGTTGGTGAGTACGAAAAATGGGGCAATCATTGCATCCCATGAATATAAGTCCTCCCATGTTATAATATGTGGATTGAATTTCCCAGCGAACCTCGTCATACTCACTCTGGTAGAATTTTATGCAATTCTTGGCATGGATTGGATTTCCTTATATAGAGCCAACATAAATTTTCAGGAGAGGGAAATCACACTCCATATGGAGAATCGACACCTGATTCTTTACAAGTGTAAGGAGGAAGATGAATCTTATTTAGATCCATCATCTCAAGCATGGATATTACTGCCTTATGATCATGTGTATCTGGCTCAGATGATTGGGTCTAAGGAAGAAACCATCCTTGAAGAAATGCCTATCGTGAGGGAATTCACTGAAGTGTTTCCCAAGGAACTGCCTGGTCTTCCTCCTAGAAGAAATGTTGAATTCTCAATTGAACTTATACCCGGGGCTTTAATAATATCCAAGACTCCATATATAATGGTTGTTGTAGATCTTGAAGAGCTGAAGAAACAACTACAGGAGAATCTAGATAAAGGGTTTATATGCCCAAGTGCTTCACCATGGGGTGCACTGGTCCTCTTCGTCAAGAAGAAGGATGGGTCAATGCGGCTTTGCATCAATTATCATGAACTTAAGAAAATCACGATAAAGAACAAGTATCCTCTCCCAAGAATTGATGAATTTTTTGATCAACTTTGTGGAGCACAATACTTCTCCAAGGTGGACTTGCGGTCGGGATATTATCAAGTAAGGGTGAAGAAGGAAGACATCCCCAAGACTGCTTTTCACACAGGATACAGGCACTATGAATTCATAGTAATGCCTTTTGGACTCACTAATGCTCTAGAAAACATTATGGACTTAATGAATAGAGTCTTTAGAGATTACCTAGACAAATTTGTGGTAGTCTTTATAGATTATATTATAATATACTCTAAAACCAAAGAGGATCATGAGGAGCATTTAAGAACTATACTGGAGACTTTGCGCAAGGAGAAGCTCTATGCAAAGTACAGAAAGTGTGAGTTCTGGTTGAAGGAAGTCTCAGTCTTGGGCCATATCATTACAAGCAATGGGATATCTATAGATCCCTCAAAAATAGATGCAATTGAGGGATGTCCGAGGCTAACATCGGTAACAAATATTCGTAGCTTCTTGGGGTTAGATGGATATTATCGAAGATTTGTG
Organism: Viscum album; assembly: GCA_963277665.1. NCBI lineage: Eukaryota > Viridiplantae > Streptophyta > Magnoliopsida > Santalales > Viscaceae > Viscum > Viscum album. The sequence continues at coordinate 641,083,290 of OY728140.1, read as the reverse complement.
AGAAATTTCTCATGATTGTCCAACCTTCTTACCAAGCTAACTCGAATGGGATTAAAGTTTTATTAGAGTGATGATGCGAAGAAAGCTTCAAGTAGTTGAACAGGAGGCTTATCAATGCACCCGTGCTCAATTTACCTACAAGTGGGGAACTTTTTTTTTGTTTTCAGTGATGCTTCAAAGAAGCGTTTAGGCTGTGTGTTGATGCATAATGATAAAGTTATATCCTATACCTCAAGGTAGTTGAAAATCCATGAGAGAAACTATCCAACGCATGATCTGGAGTTGGCGGTGGTGATCTTTGCCTTGAAAATCTGGCGGCATTATCTCTATAGAGATAAATGTGAGATATATACTGACCACAAGAGTCTTAAATATATATTCACACAGAAAGAGCTTAATATGCTCCAGAGAAGATAGATAGAGCTCATCAAGGATTATGACTGTTCAATCCATTACCACCCTGGGAAAGCGAACAAGGTGGCAGATGCCCTAAGTATAAAGGATCTAGTGATTCTATCAATGATGAGAATTGAGAAGGATCCAATCTCCTTAGACTTGATGAAGATGGGCATGGGAATCATAGAGAAGGGAACATCATCAATCATTTCACAAATGATTGCTCAACTGTCTCTTTTGGAAAGGTTAATGGATGATCAAAAGAATGATGTGGGAATTCAAGAAAAATTGGAAGCTATCTAAAAAAGGAAATCCTCAGAGTTTATTGTTAATGAAGAAGTAATTGTGCGGTTTGGGAAAAGACTATGTGTTCCATCAAGTCCGAAGCTGAAGAAGGAGCTTTTGGATGATGCACATAGTTAAAATTTCTATATTCACCCAGGGAGCACAATGATGTATCGAGATCTCCAAGAAAAATTTTGGTGGGATATTATGAAGAAGGATATCGCTGAATATACATCAAAGTTTCTAGTGTGCCAGCAAGTGAAGGCAAAGAGGCAGAAGTCTAAGGGGATGATGCAACCATTGCCCATACCGGAATGGAAATGGGAGAGCATCACCATATACTTTGTCACCGGACTTCCGAGGACATCCAAAGGCAACAACGCAATATGGGTTGTTGTGGATCATCTTACAAATATTGCACACTTCATTTCTATTCGAGAGGATTTATCATTGGATCTACTGGCACAGATATATATCAGGTAAGTGGTAAGGTTTCATGGAGTACCACTATCTAATGTGTCTGACCGAGATCCAAGATTCAACACCATGTTTTGGAAGAGTCTTCAACATGCTCTGAATACTGAACTGAACTTCAGTACGGCCTATCATCCTCAAACTGATGGCCAATCCGAGCAGACTATCCAAACATTTGAGGGAAGGTTGAGAGAATTCTAAATATACTTTAAAGGAGGATTGGATCAACATCTTCCTATGGTTGAGTTCTCTTATAATCACAGTTTCCACTCGAGCATCCAAATGGATCCATATGAAGCCTTGTATGGGAAAAGGTGCAGAACACCGGCAAGTTTAGATGAGGTCGGTGAACGTAAGCAGCATGGACCATAAATGGTTGAGGAAATGGTGGAGAAGGTGAAAACCATTCAGTAGCATATCAAGGAAGCACAGAGTCAACAAAAGAGTTATTCAGATAATCGTCGATGATACCTTAAGTTTAAAGTTGGAGACATGGTTGTTCTATGCATATCTCCGTGGAAGAAGGTCATGAGGTTTGGAAAGAAAGGGAAGTTAAGTCCAAGGTACATCGTCCCCTTCAAAATTCTTGATCATTTTGGGGCTGTGGCCTATCGACTAGCACTTCCACATACCATGGCCAAGGTACATGATGTCTTTCAGGTATCCCTCTTAAGGAAGTACATACCAGACCCTTCACATGTACTCTCTTATAAGGTGGTACAATTGGAAGATGATCTTTCTTATGAGGAACAAATAGTGAAGTTATTAGATCGTAGAGAAAAAGTTATTAGAAATAAGACAATGCCCCTCATCAAGGTGTTGTGGAGAAACCACAAGTTTAAAAAAGCAACTAGGGAATCAGAGGAAATGATGAAGCTGAGTTACCCACATTTGTTTTAGTGTGGGAAAAGGAACATTTCGAGGGAGAAATTTATTAAGGGTGAAATATTTTAACGACCCAAAGTTTCATTAATGAAAATCCCTCTTGATCTAATTAAATGTCTCTTTATGTAAAATGTTTATATAAAATGTTAACTTCTTTGGTTTTATGTTAAGAATTGTGACTGTTGCTTTTATAGCCATTGAATAGTGATCACATGATTAGTATAAATATAGGGCTTTAACAAATCCAATTTACTTAGACAAAGGAAGCGATGGCCTCATCCAGTAGAATTTCTCCATACGAAGCCCATTTTTTGGAGCTAGGAAAAGAGGTGGCGTCTTTGGGCTTCGCTCTTGACCAAGCCCAAGCTGAGCTTCATCATGTCAAGCTCGAACGTGACCATCTAGGGGAAAAGTGGAAGTTGATAGAAATCACCACTCAAGCGATGTTATCTGAGCCACCCCAAGAGTCTGTGACCACCACACACCTTAACCTTAGGTCTTATGCGTCTGTTTTAAGGGGTTATGTAACAAATTGCTAGTACTATGTTCATGTAAATTATTTTTTGTATATAATAATGAATATACTTTCTTGTCATTATTGATACATTGTAAATAGTTTTTAAAGTGAAAATAGTGTTTTTTGTTATTATTTAATTAAGAATTCTATTTTATTAAATTAAGGGATTTTTGAATTAAATAATATTTTTTAATAAAATATTATTATTATTATTATTAAATTAATTTTATAATATATAAATGATCATATAATTTTAGTAATGCAATTGTAATCATTATTAAGGTTTGAAAGACATTTTTGTCAAAACCCGTGAATTTTAGATAAATCTTGGTTTTTATTTTAAAAGTGAAAATTAAAATATTTAGAAAATTATTTAGATAAAATAAATGATATTTCTGGAATCAGGACATCGAAATTATCCAATGGTGAATTTTTCATAATTTTCTGAGACAGTCAAATTTTTGGGTAAAAATTAAATACCGTATAAATATATAATGTGTTTTATGACATCGTAATGACCCAATAGTTGTGTAATAAAATACTATAAGATTTATGTTCTGCCAATATATGTTTTAACATTAAAATAATGTGATTTTGGGATTGTTTTACTTACTTTTCAAAGAATTAATGGACCCCTCAAGACTTATTAAACATCTTGTCTTTTTAAATTGTTTTCCATGGGAGTGTGAGTCACCTCCACAAAAGCAAACCTATTATTTTAAGAGGTTAGGACTTTGGCCTTATAAAATATTTTTTTCCTCTTCCCTTTTCTAAAAACCATGGGCAAAAACCAAGGGATGGTTTGTGGTTTGGATTAATTTAATATAAGGGGTCCCAAACCTCAATAATAAAGAATTCCCTCACCTTTCTTATATAAACCCACCCAAGATCCCATTTCCTCCTCACTCAAAGCCTCTGGAGTCTATCCTACCTATGCCCAACTATCTATATAATCCTCCCATGGTGCCCCAATCTCCCAAGAAGCCTCTCACAAGCCTCTCTCTAGCCTTTGGAAGCACACTTCCAAGTAAGGGGTTTTTCTTCCTTTCTCATTTTTGTCCAATTTTCTTTAAGTTGTTTTTGCCTTTTAATTTCAATTATGAATGTTTGGGTATGGTTTATCACCTCCCTCATAATTCCCTCCTTATGTTTGAATTATGGGAGACCCATTTATCTCTCATTAAATGCCTCACATGTACACCTGTTACTATGTCGAAATTCCGAAAGGAACTTCTCTCTTCTCTTTTACATTCAAGCAATAATTTTGTATCATGAATCTAAATTACATTAAAATTGTTGGGACATGTATCTATATTACCTCCTTACTGTCCATTACATGTAAATATGATGAGGATCCCCTTTCTCTTTCATCAACCATTTTTATGAATTCTTATGTCACTCTGTTATGCTGCCGAAATCGCACAGATTTTCTAATCCAATGTCATTGTGTAATGAATACCATGCCCATTTCTCCATCAAGGGTATTCAACTTTATGAAAATTTACTTATTGATTATAAAGTTTCATGTATGATTTACACATTCTTTTATTGAGGAATAAATGATTATGTTTTATGAATCCATGTTTTATGATCCATGTGGCACACTTATGCATGAAATGAAATGTTTAAGAAGGGTGCGCCATTATAGTGCTCCAATGCATTGGGTAAAGTATAGTATCATGATACTTCATGTGCAATGAGTGTTGACTCATTCTAATTCATGTTCAATGAGGGTTTACTCGTGCTTCATGTGCAATGAGTATTTACTCATGCTCCATGTGCAATGAGCCTTGGCTCATGCTAATTCCATGTTAAGTGTTGTCGCCACATTTCCATGTTATGATAATCATGCTTTATAATGCCTTTATGTTCATGTTTCTCCTGTGCTCTATTGATATTCCTAATGTCTAAAATGTATTATACTCCTCATGTTATTCCATGTGTATTACTTTACTGGGATTTAAAACTCACCCTTTTCTTATGCATGTCCTCAGGTTATCCCATGCAATGTTAAGTACGAGGGAATGTAGTGGTCATGTAAAGGAAGTTTTCAATAAAGATGTTGTATTTCATATTTCAAGTTTTTATATAATGATCCTAATCCCCAAAGACACTAAACCACTCGATCTTCTTTGTTGTATCAAGTGAAGTTTTATGTAATAAATCATGTTTAAGTTTGTAATAAAAGCAGGGTTTTCATACAAATGCTTTTGAATGGGATTCATGCATGTGTCATATTGATGGGGAATCAGTTATTAGGTTATATAATGATGGAAGATTTTGTTTGTTGAGGATTCAACCAGGGAAATTCTCTGAGTTTTAGTTTTAGAAGTTGGTGTGGGAGCTAGATGATCTCTGGATTCCTTTGAGAGATGATGCATCATGAGCGGGTGGTGTGATATTACATCAATGAGTTTGGTTGATAATTTTCAAGAATTTCTGAATAGAGGGGGATATATTAATGTTTTCATGTGTAATTGGACATGGTGATATGGAAACTACACTGAACATGTCATTAGATAATTGATTTTTTTTAGTAGGTGATTCCAAAGGTGGGGAGCACCATGGTTTAGAATCGACCCTTATGAGATAAGTCTTATGGTGTGGAGCACCATAATAATAAAGATACATCAATGTATAAAACATTAGTTTATCAGGATATAAGTGAATTAAGGTGTGATATATAGGTGTTCGGAAAAAATCCCTCAAGGTATCATTGAATCATTTTTGAGGTGATTGTGTCTTTTGACAAAGCGGGCCTCCGTGTTGTGTTTGTTGACAAAGTAGACCACGATGTACAAATTTGTTGACAAAGGGGGTTTAAATGGCGAGTTTTTGAGTTCAAGGGATGTTTTCAACAATCCATGATTGATTGAAGAACCTTGATAAAGTAATGGTTGATCTGGAAGCGGTACAAAAGGAACTGATACAGGGTGGCTCTGTTTTCCAGTGTTTGCAAGATTTTTGGGCCTAAAAATTTGAAAATGGAGAAAAGTGTTTTTGTAAAAGGGATTTGTGTGCCAGTGTCTTGGAAGCTTGTATGGTTGTGAACCATGTGTTTTTCAAGATCAGAACATCAAAATATGTCAAAGTAAAGAGGGGGGGAATGTTTTTGTTTGGTCGTGCAAGTGACTAAGGTGACATAAGCTCATACGTCTGGACTTGCGTGTCGAGAGGAGACTTTCACGCCGATGCTCAGGGTACCCAAAATGCCTATAAATATAGGGCCATACCTACACATTTTTATGTAGTTCAACATTTAGAGAAAATTAGAGCTCCAACCATGCATGTGGTTTGGGTGCACAAGTAGTGGTGTGAGCGCACAATTATAAGGTTATTCATAAGTTGCGTTCCAGTTGATAGTTGCACACCAATATTTGTTTGGGGTGTCAAAGGGTTTGAATTACCCAATTTTGGAGTTGAAAAAGGGAGTGTCGTGCAATTGGTTAGGTGAAACTTGGACACTAGGCTTGAAGAAGAGTTCTAGGAATTAGAGAAGCACGCCAAGCATGGAGAATTGTTCCAATCACTCTAGGACTACGTGAAAGTTAGAATATTTCCTGGTACCTCCAGTGCAAAGTGTCATTCATCTGCAGGTGAAATTTGTATGTCAACAGAGCATCTACATATAGAGAGAGATGCATTCATTTATGATAATTAAGAGAACTACAGGTCTATAAACTATGGGGGGATTCTCTAATGAAGTAGTGAGCTCACTTCAGTTGAGAGAGCAGTGATTTCTCAAATTGTGAGTGGATATACACCAAAAGGGATAATGAGTCCTCTTAAAAATTGTAAAAAACAATGAGATTATAGTGGATTTGGTACATTGGAACATCTCTAGTGTATTATCCTTGGGCATAGACCAGTGAGGGTGAACCAAGTAAAATTTTTGTTACTTGTGCATGCTTTAAGATTCATTCATACCCTGCAACAGGAAGGAGAGAGAGAAGAGGGTTTTTTTCTAAAAAAAACAAGATCAAAAGGGGAAGTTGTTTTAATTTTTCATACCTGATTCACCCCCCTATGAGTATCTAGCCTAGTGGACCTAAAAATAGGTGTTTTAATGATGGTGATGAGTCATGGCTTATGTTTTGATAAATAGGGAACCTTATGTTTTGAGTTTCATAGTGGAAGGTAGTTTGGCATTCCATGGAAGATCACAATGGGTTAATCATTAATTAACAACCATGGTAGTTCAAGGGTTGTGGTTGAAAGAGAAATTTATATTCTTAGGTATTGTAATAGCTATAGTGGGATTTTTTAAAACCCTATTTCCTCTTCCAGGTTGAAAATTTTGGTGGGAGTTTGAAGTTTTGGACTTCTAGTGAATAGTTCATTTTGAAAGTTGAGATTTAGATTTGAATTCTATGAGTTAGAGCCTCCTTGGAGGATGTTTTTGGATATATATCAAAGCCCATGATGTGTCTTGGGTGATCAGGTGATTCATTATAAATTCAGGGTGAATTTTGGAATTATTTTCAAAAGGTTTTTCCTTGTATAAGGTTGTCTCATGATTGGGATAAACCATAAATATTGGTTTTATCTTGGGGATTAGTATTTTATTGTTGAAACACTATAAAAAACCTAAAACCTTATTTTAATGGAGATTCAAATAGTTGAAACATGGTTTGGAAAAACATGTGAAAAAAACCATGTGGCTGGGATGGCTTGAGACATCTCTAATCACATGATCAACACATAGTTTAGAAAACCATGTGAAAATTATGTGGCCTATAAAGTGTCATTGGAAAGGGAGGAAATAATGGATTTTCCTCCTCAATATTTTATCAAAAATCCCTCCTAATTCCACTCCATAATTCTTGTGGATAAGTGGCTCCCATACCCTCTCTTATTCATCTACCGCCATGGAATATGGGTGAGTTTTGGTGATTTTATTTAATGATTGAGATGTGTTTTCCTCCTTTCTCCTATGTTTTTATTTTCCTCTTATTTATATCTAATTTTGAGACATTAGATAAGTTTTGGTGAAAATTTCTACCAGATAATGGTGGAAGGAATCTTGTATGTTGAGTATTTTTCTTGATGCAGTTAGAGGACATTCCTAGGCAATAAACACACGACTTTGCATATTATTTCGATGAAGGTACATGACCTAATGAATTTTTAGGATTTTTATTAAATTGGATTTAATTGGTTATTTAATTATTGTATAATTATGTGGATTTATTTTGGTTTAGGTTTAGGTGTGTTTTAAGGGTTGACTACACCATGTTGCTCAAGGTTTCAATAATCGGATGATGCACTGTGTGCTTTTAGGAATTATTACTATTTAAATTAATTTGTAAATTAATTATAAATTATTAGAATTAGTTTCAATAATTAATTCTAAAGTTTTATAATTAATTACAATATGTTTTATCTTGAGACAAGTAATCTATAAAGGATATAAATATTTGATGATCTTGGGTGAGAGTTATTAGCTTTTTCTTTAAAGGAAAAAACATGAATGACGTAGGTGGTCCCTTGAACACACTATTTGGTTCACACTTTTTATATGTTTCATGTGACATGTGGTATCAAAATTTTGGGTTATATACCTTTTATTTACTTGATATTTTCATTAAAATGAAATTTATGGAAATGGACACAATTATAAGGGCCATGATGGTCCCTTGTGTAATGGTTGGGTGCCCCGACCATCGAAGTGACAGGTCTTGAGTATGAAATGAATTACTAAGGATATATAGAACCATAGGGGTGTAAATTAATTGAATTAATTAAGAAAAGTTGACCTGGATAGGTTTCCTTGGTCCCATTGAGTATGGATGATGTTGAATATGAACAATTTTCCCGATTAGGCCATGATGGAACTATGGGATGCCTTAGAGCCTTTAGATAGACACTTAGAGAGTGGGGGGAGTCTTCCTTTCCCAATAGTACTTGAGTACCTGGGTGGGTATACCCTGGTAATATTATAGATAGGTGGGTATGTGAGGACTAACAAGGGATTTCTTAGAAATAAAGATGATAATTATTCCCTATCATAAGAGTAATGCTAATAGGGTTTATCCTATGCTTCCAGTGTGGCTCTAATGCGATCATGATGACACTGGTGGATTCTATTCCCTTTGAGATCTTGGATTGGGCCCAATGGATGATAATGAGATAGAGGATCTCATAGAGGGTGCATGAAACCAAATATGGTCAAGGGGGATCATGGTGGGTGAATCGATTCCACATCAACCCTGAAGATGGGTAATATAGGGATGCATCTTTCATTGATCTTGAGTGTCACCTGAGAACATGTAGATCAATAGTGATAGTCTATAATCATATGCTATAATAGGTATTAGTTGTGCATTTGGTAAGATAATATACGAGATATGTGATAGGTTCATGGAGGTGGCTAACCTGTGTGGTATGACATGAGGTTTTGTGGTGAGCTATGGCTCGTGAGTGCACGTGATGTATGTTTTATTTATATGAATATGAAACATATATGGTTCTAGGGTGGGATAAATTGGGTACCTTCTATGTGAGGTTATAGGGAGGATGCGGAATCATGTATGTGAGTTATTATATATATATATAAATATATTTGTGTGTGTGTGTAATTTATGGGAAGTGAGGCTCCACGTGTCGAGTCAGTTGAGTTTTCTTGGGTAATAGAGGACTCGTACCTAATTCTAGGTCAACTAAGTTTTACATGGGGTTTCTATGTGTTTATGGGTCTAATAATTTGTCCTTATGAGTTTCTAAATGGTTCCAAGTCAACTAAGTTTTACTTGAGTCTTTTTTAAATAGTTTCGAGTATATTTATTTGTCCATGGGGTTGGTATATCTTTTCAATTAGAATGAGTTTTCACCAGGGGTTGTTATATAGTTACATATTGTTTTATTTTTCCCTGTTTGTGTTTTAAATAGTATTATGTAGATTGATTTGTCCCAAAGTATTTCAATGTGGTTCAAATTATGGATTTGTTTCCCCTTGGAGGGTATGTTATTTTTAGATACACTCCAACACTAGCCAATGTTGGTATGTTTTTTAGGTATGGTCTCAAGGAAGGATGATTTTCACCCAATGTGGTTTATATGTTTAGAGACACCCATCATTGGATGAAGCAGGTATAGTTGATCCCATGTGTCACCTCAGATTACAAGGATCGACAACGTTTACTTATTTATGATTCCACATTGTGTATTTTATTTTGAGCTTATCATCATTCACATATATTTCTTTAATGTTTATGTACAAGACCCCATTAGTGGTTCCCTACTGATTTGTACTCACACACTAATCAGGTGGCTATTATACTTGGTTACTCATGCATTTATCATGATTGAAGGTTTAAGTAGTTCAAAGGCCATGTTTTGCATGATCGAGTGGGATAACTCATACAGGATTTGATATTTGGATGAGGTGAGGCTCAAAGGTGGAAGTAGAGACTCAGTGTATTTTGTTTATTTTATTTATCTTGTATATGTGATAAGTCCAATGGGTGGTTAATTTATGTATATTAGTATAAATGTGAGTCTGAATGATTTTATGTTTTTTCATTTACATTTTTTATACGTTATTTTATATTTCCTCTATACACTCTATTTATAATAATGGATGATTTTGGGTTATTTTTATATTATTTTGTACTCTGATATGAAGGCTTCGAGCAAAAAAAGAAGTATATATTATTCAGTATCCAACTAAATTTTTTTAATCAATGAATCATCTGACATCAACATGAAAATGAATGTAATTACGAATGGAATTAAATAAAATATTAATTGACTATTACATTGGAAACAAAAGGTTAATATCATCACTAAAAATTATAATTAAGTTATTTTCATTAATAAATAACATTGTATTGAATTTATTTCTTCATCGATGAATTGGTAGACCACTTATTATTATCCAATTATTACCTCCATAGGATTAAATGGTATAATCCCGATATCAGTGATCCACACATTCACCACAAAACTCAAAACATCCTCATAGAAATCCATAGGTGCTTCCATGGAATATTAAATCTATTTCAACATTAGTTGATGATTGCCTTGAGCATCACTTAAGGTGAAAGGATTATCCTTGATCTCTATTGATTCCATAGGTTAGAGGTGGAGGTCCCCTCTCAATTATTAATATCATTCTAGGAGAAAATATCTCTATATATTGAATGAATTTTCTCTAGAATTTCATTTTTTAAAAAAACTATTATATTTAGAGATGACATAATCAATTTTAAATAGAGTTAGGGTTATAAAATAATAATTACACTCGGGATGTTATCATTTTTCTGAATCCTCGGTGAACCCCATGTCTAAATAATAAAAATAATAATATTTACTTGATATGAACTAAACACATGGATAAAATAAATATTATTTTCATGAATGAATAAATTAATATTTATTTAAATAATATTTAATATAACATTACTCGCTAGACAATTACACTTGATCCTCCAATCCTCCTCAATTTTTATAAGTCCTTAAATAATGAATTTATTTGATAAATAAATAATTAAATAAATATTATATTCACATAGCTAAAAAATAAATATCTGTTACTTTACGAATGAAAAAGAATAAAAAAATAATTTATATTAGGGAAATTAGTAATTACCTTGTGAAATGAATATTTATTTAATATTAAAATCAAATAATATTCTATTTAATTACTAGTGACTAAATATATGTGATTAACTAAACATTAATAATTAGTAAACCATCTAGGAGAATATTTTTTATTAAACATGTTAAATTCAAATAAAATTTAATTGATATTCTAAATATACTTAGTGTGTGACATTGTAGAACCATTTATCAGGTTAATTACGTAGAACCATGTAAAGTATAAGTTTAGAATCAAGAAACATGCCAAGGTACCCATAAAGAAAAATGATAAATGTCACAATAAAAATAACCACATATCAATGTGCAATATATAATATAATTCCTTTAACATGAAATATATAATCTAGAAAGTTTCATGCCAGTGTCATCAACCTATGTTCTCAGTGTCTTCTTATTTGACTTTATAGAAATGATTATGAATATAGAATTCCATGGTCATGGAATTTATAAGGCTACTTAATTTCCATAAAAGGGCTTGAGATATAAAGTTTCATTAAATAACATAAAAAAAAATCCTATATCATATTATTAATTATTACAAGATCATCCATGACATACCAAACACATACCACCTCACCACGAACATATATCTTCAAGGTTTTTATAATTACATAAAATTACAAGACTCATGACCCGAATTAATAATAATATTAAAATATAAGGATCATTACACACCTCCATAGAGAGGGACATCCAATGACACATATAAATGTGGATTTCCTACTAGTGGGTCATGTTCTCATAATTTGTTACTCTGAAGATTACCAAGGGAATGAACGATAAGAAAGTGTCTCAATGAACCATGAGTTTCCATAACTATTATCCTACATCATTTTCGTTCCATAAAATGATATCATCTAACTATAGAACATATATTTAAGAATATTGTCAAGGAATTTCTAGGTTCTCATAATAGTGAGGAACTTATATGAACTTTTAGTGTGACAAGTACCCAAGAACATTATGAGATAGATTACATGAATAAGTTTGATCATATTGTGATAAGTAATTAATTAATATTCAAGACTATAAATATTTAGGTAATCAAATGTACACAATAGTTATTTTAGGTAATAAACTCCAAAATACTCCCACTTTCACTGGATCTAATTGTTAATAAATCAACTAGTTATCTGCATGTGATAAACATGATTCTACTAAGATATGGATATATCTATTGATCCCACCACACTACTTATAGTTGATATACTTACTATGACTTCATTTTTATAATAAATTCCCTCAAGATATAATATTATCAAGCAATATACTCTTTCATCCTAGAATATCAGATAATACCATAGTTAAAATTCATTATGATATGACTGATTTTTTCTATCTTGGTACTACTCAAAAATATGGAAATAATCATTGTTAAACTCGTTTCTTAAGCCAAATCATAAATAAATATGTTCTTAGTTAAATGTAGATATTAAAACATCTACTGGTAATAATATTAACCTTTTAATATTAGTTTAACCTTACTACGATTCTATACCAAACTGATCTAAAGAAGACTAGTTCTATATTACCTTAAAACTAGCATTCCCATTTCACTAATTTCTAGGAACACACTAGTTTTTCTTTTGAAATCACCATCAGATAGTTCTGACTTCCAACCTATGTTGTTCTCATAGTATTTTTTGATATTTTAATTCTATGTTTAAGTAATATAAAATTATGTCATATCATGTCATGTGATATGGGTTTCAAAAGTACTCGTAGGCATATGTAGTTTATGCATCATAATAATATCCAGTGTCACTGAAAAAATTCATGTTTATTGTTCCATATTGTATTTTTTGATTCCATGTCAACTATATACTATGACTTATATTAAGAAACCCATTGATATATACAAGTATATATGGTTCCCTAGAACTTTGGCTACTATATAATTCATCTTTGGAGAAATTATTTTGTCTTATATAACCATAAGACTAATCACCTATTTTCTATATACTATTTGACATAAATGCCTTGGAAAACTATTTCACCCCCATTAACCTATTTTTGACACCTAACAAAATTTAATTTCAAAAAAATATACTATCATTTTTATATGAATAAATTTATCCTTCGAACTATCATTCAATATAGTATTTCTTTAATATCACCAACCTTTATGGTCGCGCCATATGAACCATAAAGTTACCACCATGAGAGGTGGGCTTAAAATTCGATGCCTATTATAATGATCATAATTATAGAAACCTATATTTTTCATACATGACTATCACTTCCTTTTTAAGAAAAATTACATAATAGTAATATATTCTAGGATTAAAAATTTTAATATCATAGAAAAATTAGGTTCATACATAACTTATACATAGGAAAAATTAATCATTGTTTAAATCCTTTTTCTTTATCTTCCAAAAATATCTTATTTTATCTTTAGTACATGTAACTAACTAAGGATATACATAGAAGAAAGGGTGAGCTAAAATCCTAGTAAGATAAGGGAAAACATAGAAGGAATAAGGGACATGAAATAACAATACATGGGTGAGAAAAATCATCATCATCATATCATATGCATGAGATCACCATCATAATCACGAGTTAATCGTTTTAAAACATCATGTAATGTGGTATATACATAATAATAAAACATTATGATATAGTTTTCAAATACCACACATAGTTGTGAACAAATAAAGCACCATGTTTATGCATAACATATGTCCATAAATCAAAACATCATAATTATGAATAATGCTAAAATCATGTTCACACATATTACACGTGATTTCATGAGATATATCACATTAAACAATGAACTTGAGGTGTATAGAATTTAAGGCCCACCCTATATATCATAAAATGATCATAATCATGTTTTCTACATAGAAAGAGAGCATATAACAATCATAGTCTGGAAATAATTCCATGGAAAATAATGGGTTTCAAAAACGTTTTGTAAAGAATATATTCATGAATAAACATTGGGGTTACCAAATTAATAAGGTAAATCAAATATTTTCTTAAAAAAATATCATTCTTTAGTGTAGAATAAATGACCCAAGATGATTCAAAGCGATGTTTTATAAATTTAAATCTATTTGAAAAATATTAGTAAGTGGATTAGAAAATATTTTGATAGGGTAGAAGCATGTATATACCTAGAAAAATGGGAAAGAATAGTTGAAGTAAATTTTAAGGATATTAAAGGAATATCCATATAGAAAATAATGTGAAAGAGGAGAAAAACTAAAAATAAAGAGCTGGGTTAGAGATTCCCCTTACCCCAAATCCTAATTTATTTCTTTGCTTTTATGACTCCTTTATAATAAACTTATACTTATTAAAACATGGAAATAGAAGTAAATTATATTTATTTTCTCACAACTAATCCATTATAATCATTGTATTAAATCAATTAGTTACCTTTATTAAATGTGAACAATTTTGATATCATATTTCCCTTAAAATATGCTATCTTGCTTTGATTTATTAATTTTTACACATTATTATGATCAATTACATAATATTAGAAATAAATATATTTACGAATTTATATATTATAAATAATTTATTATAATAATCCATATTGGTTTTGATAATTTGAGAGTTTACAACATCCTCATAGGTAGTTAACCAATCATTGATGGGACATTGTCAAAATGTGAGGAAAGAGAAGTATGAAATAAAAATGTCTAAAATAAAATCATTAAAGTAGGTTAACATCATTAATATATTTTTAACATACTACTAACTTAATCATATAATATTTTTTTGAAATAAATATATAAAACGAGGAAGAGAAGTGGAAAATGAAAGAAAAACGTTAATGAAAAATCATGAGCATCTTAGTGTTTCTTCTTTTCTACGACACTAATATACTTTAATTATTGTTTGAGTGACTCATGAATTTCCATAAAGATTATAATGGTATTGTGGGTAGTAATTTGGTAAGATTTTTGTCTTGGTTAAGTGATGGGGGTTTGTTTTCCATAGGTAGAGGGGGGGGGTTATAGTTGTGAAGAGAGGTATTTTTAGAATAAAATATTCAATAAAATATAATTTCCATGGTAAAAATTATAATAGAGATATTATAAAAATCTTAAGTATTATTTGAATAAAAAACTATTTTTTAAAATTTATGGATTTCCAACACTGAATTTATTATTTTATGAAAAATGAATGTGGAAAAATGAAAGATTTTTATTTTAATGGAATACTTTTAATTTTAGACTTTAGAAAATATTTTAGGTTTTGAAAACAATTGTGTTACATTTAAATGACCCATTTATCTCATTAAAAATTTTCTTGGTAAATCCAAAATTTATAGAATTTATTAATTCATTATTACATCTTTAATGATGTAATTTAAAACACACTGGTCACGAAAAAACTATATTTTTACTATTCACCTAAAAACTGAAGTATTTTAGAAAATTATAAAAAAAATATCCCTTAGAAAATTTCATCATTGTAATTAAAAATAATTCATTTATTTTATAAAAATAATTTTATAACATAGGTAAATTTAATTATTAACATAAAAAATTATGATTTTTATGAAACAGAAAAATATATAATTAAAAAAAAAGTGATTATAATTTCTTTACGTTTTTAATCATGATATTTATTTTATTACATTAAAATATTTATATTTCATTAAATTACCTAGTGTATGTATTATTTATAATACATTTTACTATTTTGTGGTCAATTTGCTATTATAATGGTTATGGTACTGTTTCTGAAAATCATGTTACCATTACTAAGAGTCACATAATAATTCCAACGATCACATTACTATCCCAACTGTCATATTACCTACTATAAATACATACTAATTCCTTTATAAATATGTCAATAATATTCATCCCAATGTTCTATATTTTCCTTTTCTAAAATTATGATTGGTTTAGAAATATTCTGTTTCATTTCCATAGTATTTTTATTGGGGGAAATTATTCTTACAGATCATGATGATCCACATTTTCCCATTATAGTTTTTCTATTTTTAATTTCCCCCTTTATAATATTTTGAATTTTCATGGGTTTAGTTGTTGACTAATGTAATTATTTTCGTTAATTAAAAATTGTTTTGTTTATTTTTCAATGTCTTGTATGTGTATAATAATATACAATATAACACATGTTTTTAAAAAAATAAATATCACTTATAAATTCTGGGTCGTTACATTCTCCCCCCTATAGAAATTTCAAACTCAATATTTCAACTCATATTCTCATTTGAGAATAGATGAGGGTACTTATTCTTCATGGTTTCCTCCAGTTCCTATGTCACGTCTTCATATTTATGGTTATGCCACAATACTTTGACATAGTGAGTTTTCTTGATGCATAGAACTTTCTCTCTATGGTCTAATATCTTTACCATCTACTCCTCATAAGAGAGGTAAGGCTTCAGTTGTATCACCTTTGTATTCAGCACGTGTGAAGGATTGGGTGTGTACGTCCTCTAGAGAGATACATGGAGCACATCACGAACTTGTACCTATTTTATGGAAGTGATAGATGATATTCCACTTCTCCAATGCGATCTAGGATATCAAAGGGGCCAATTTACGTAGGTATAACCTTTTATTTCTTTACAAACCACATAAATATCTTCCATTGTGATATTAAAAAGAAACATTTATCTCTAAATTCAAAATTCAAGTCCATTTAATGGTTTTCAACCTAACGCTTCATATAAATTTGAGTATCTTTTATATGTTATCGGATGGATTGAATATTCTCTATCATTCCTTGCATAATATTAAGGAAAATTATCTTCCATTCACCAACTTTATCCCAACATTTTGGAGTTATACATCACTTCTGATATATAGAATCATATGTGTCCATTTAAATACTCATATATAAGATGTTGTTGTATGATAATTTAACTAATGGGTGATATTGATCCCATGAACCTTTAAATTCTATTGAGTAAGATATTTACATGTCCTCGAGATGCTAAATGGCCATTTCATATTGGACTGTGGTTCGAGGGTGATAGGCCATACTGAAATTCAATTCATAATTCATAGCATGTTGATGATTTATATTGAAATTATATGTGAAACTTGGATCATGATCATAAAGGATCAAAAGTGGTTCCCAAAATATCCTAAAAACTTTCTTTATTTATATTTTGGAAAGTTTTTCAAGTGATAAATATCACTAAATATCGGTAAAGTGGGAAGTCTTTTGAGTCGTTCCACCAAAAACCATAACACATTACTTCCTTAGGATTTATTTAGGAGACTAGTGAAAATGTATATGATGATTTTTCCCATTTCCATGTGGGTATGGGAAATGGTTTCATCATCCCATTGGACTTATATCACTTTTCTTTAACTTCTTGACATACAAAGAACTTTTTGTTGCGCTCAACAATCACTTTCTTCTTATTTTCCTACTTAAAGTTATCTAAAATATTATGATAAATCTCAATACTTCTAGGATGGATGGAAAATGATGAGTTATATACATTATCAAATAACTCATTCTTTATCATAGTTGATGAATACACCCAAAGTATACTTCTAAATCGAATAATACTATATTCATTTATATGGAATTCACAAAACATCCCTTCCTTGATTTTTTTCACCTTCTTTTAAAGATCAAAATCATCCATTTGTGCCTCCTTGATCTTATCTTGGATAGATGGTTAGGATATCATTTGGGATAGGTAGGATTTCTTTCTTAATGTTATAAATTTTGGATTCATCCATTTCATATCCATGAATATAGGGTATTTCTCAATCTTCATCATGGATAGTGTAGTGGGTTCTTCTATTTTAAGAGAATAAACTAAATTTTTTACCTTTCTAGGATGATAGTAAATTGAGAAATCATATTACTAGATTAGTTCTGACCATATTTATTTATTCATTTTGTTCTCTTTCTATGTGAATATATACTTTAGACTCTTCTTATTTGTATAGATGTCACACTTCTCACTTCAGAGGTAATGCCGCAAAATCTTCAAGGGGAAGATAAAACATGATAAATACAGATAATGAATCAAGGAGTTCTTCTCATGGATCTTCAACTATCATGAGGCATAGGATATCAATTTTTTCATTTTTCATGAGTACATAGCTCAATCATCTCTTTAAATAATATTTTTATAATACAAACCATTCTCCACTTGAGGGTACTGTGATTACAGGTGTATGGATTAACCTCTTCTTAAGATCCTTAAAAATCTCCTCACATTTTTACATCCAAACAGACTTTACCCCTTTCGATGTTAACTTAGTTTTTGGGATATAAAATTATGAAAACAATTTCAAAAATTTCCAACAGTACACTAATAATCCAAATAATATTTTTATTTCCATGACAAAAGTGGGTATAGGACATTATTCAATAGATTTTTTCTTTTAAGGATCTATATAAATCCACTCACTCTTGATCACATGTACTAATAATGTGAATTTATATATCCAAAAAGAACACTTTTAGAACATAGTGTACATTTTACCCTTTCTTAATATCACCAACAGAATACTTAGATTCTATTCATGTTCATCATTTTTCTTAGAGTAAATGAGAATATCATTAATAAAGACTAACATAAATTTGTTAATGTAGTATCTAAATACACTATTTATAAAAACCATGATGATTTTTTTGGAATTAGTAAGTATTAAGGTCATCAATTTGAACTTATAGTGTCCATATCTAAAATGTAAAGACATCTTCTAAATATATATCTTCTTCACCTTTAACTGATGATATCTATAATGACGATCAACCATTGAGAAGTAACGGCTCCTCAAAGTTGATGAAATAATTTATCAATCCTTATAATGGGATATTTTTACTATATGGTGATCTTATTAGGATCATGTTAATCGATGCACAACCACATCGATTCTCATTTTTCTTAAAAAAGAATATCGGTGCACCACAAGTTGATATACTTGGGTGTATACACCCTTTGTCTAAATGATATTGAATCTAGTTTTTGAACTCCTCTAGTTATATCAGGGCCATCCTAAAGGGGAATTTAGAGATAGGATTGGCTCTGAGTGTAAGTTCTATTGAGAACCCAACCTCACGATCTAGGGGAAGTTTGAGAAACTCTTTAGGAAATACATCAGTGTATTCCATCATAATGAGAATTTCCTTATGGTTGGTACTTTTGTTTGAATCAAGTATTTGGTCTAGATATTATTCTTTTCTATGTATCAATACCCACATCATCGAGGTATTTTATAAATCAGGTTTATGAACTTCCTTACATTTTACATGAGCATGGGATGGTTAAGAATATATAACAATATTTAATTTTCCTAAAAATTGATGTGATATATATATAATGATAGAAAATCCACACCTATTATGACATAAAATTCAACCAATGGAAGGATTATGATATTTAACAGAATAATATTCCCACATATTCTAATAGGTTAATATTAAAACACCTTGGTTTCATTGATCCCACCACTAGGTGTTTTTATGGATATCTATACTTCAAGGTATCAGGGTTTTAATTCAACAGTTCTATAAAACTTTCAGGATATAAAGGAATTAATATAACCTAAATAAAATAAATATTTTTTACATTATTGATCGAATAGGATGTTTACCTTATTTGACATCTTTCTTATAATCCACTTCAACAATGGCGATGGTATAATTTTTTCCATTATTCCCCATATTTGGTGGTTACTGATATTTATTTCCCTCAAAGACCCATTGTTTAGTACAATGGATTTCATGGTTCTATTTCTCTCTACAATTTTATCATTGAATCTTGGTCAGTGCATTGGGAGGTTCCTTCATTTCCCACCTCATGTTGCCTAACTTCTTCAGGTTTATTCATGATTTATAAGCTTAGTGGGATTCTCTCCCATACTTAAATCATTTTCTTATTTCTATTAGGAAATTATAAAGATGTTCCCTTCCATTTTATCCTTCAACATTATATTCTTTATCAATTACCACAACTGGTAAGCCTCTCATCTAAACAATTGATGGTCAGAGTAACATTATCCCTCTTAGATAAATGGAGAACATAAAAGATTTTTATCCTTTGAGTTAACCAACTATTCTATGATAAGTGGATAATAAGATCCACTAAATGTTGATGTTAATTTCCAACAAAATGAATCAATGGATAGTTAACTCTTTTTTGGGTAAAGGAAAACATCCCACAAGGTTGAGGTTATCATTTACTGCCCAGATAGCTGGGTAAACACCACCATGATGTTATTAACTCTACATACCATTGAAATGGAAATATCATTCATAAAATCATTTTATATTCCCTATCATGTTTTTTTGTTCTTATTTCTACTAGTTCCAACAATTTTATAAAATAGAAAAGGTTAAAAAAACATAAGTCAATAAATCATGAATAAATAATTTATTATCAAAATAATTTATTCTCATGTTCAAATCAATTCTAAAGTCATATATTATAGGATAAAAATGTTAATAATGAAATTAATTTCAAAGAATTTTTATAGGATCATGTACATTAATATTTTATAACTTTAAAAGAAATAATTAATTTATCCATATAACCTTCATAATTATTTTTATAGAGTTTGTGATTAACTGAAGCATATCCCTCAGAGTGTCAAACT
The DNA here is from genome assembly GCA_963277665.1 of Viscum album. Lineage (NCBI taxonomy): Eukaryota > Viridiplantae > Streptophyta > Magnoliopsida > Santalales > Viscaceae > Viscum > Viscum album. The sequence continues at coordinate 641,062,560 of OY728140.1, read as the reverse complement.
AGGTGTGTAGTAAAGCCTCTATTATTCACCAGGTGATGATTGAGATAATACCAAATCTTCCATTTTTAGGGTAATTACTCTTAGTTATATATGTTAGATAGAAAATACACTTATAGTATCAATATAATGATTTCATTTGTTAGAAACCAGGCTTGGTTATACTTTTCCAAAACATTGAATGTTTACCTACGCTTAGACCTATCTTCAGAGTTTTGTTAACATTTTTTAGTCCTAATTATAAAATTAAATAAAATTTTCTTTGATATCAACTATAGAGACATAAATTTTTATTACGTGACTATTACATTATTTTTAATACAAATTACATAATAGTAACACATTCTAGGAAGAAAAGGTTTAGTATCTTGAAAAAATTAGCTTCATACGCCAACTATACATATTAAAAATTAAATGTTATTTAATTCCATATTATTTATACTCGTAAAATATCCCACATTCTCAATAGTACATATAATCATGAGAGGATATAAATCCTCGAAAATGGTGAGCTAAAATCCCAATAAGGGGAGGTATAACATAAAAGGAATAAGAGATATGAATCAATAGTACATGGGTGAGAAAAATCATCATCATAATATTATATGCATGGTATCATTATCATAAACATGAGGAAATCATTTAAAAAAGGCATAAAATGTGTCATATTCATAATAATGAAACATCATAACACATTGGTCAAATACCACACACAGTTATAAACAGATCTAGCTTCATGTTCACGCATAACATATGTGCATAAATCATATCATTATAATTGTTAAAAACTATGGAATAATTTTCAAACATATTAAACATAATATCATGAGATATATCACATTAACAAATTAAATGGAAGTATATATAATTCTAGTCCCACCACCACATCATAAAATTCTCATGATAATGCAAGAAACATAAAAAGGGAACATATTATTATCATAGCTATAGAATAAATCCATGGAAATGTATGGGTTTTGATAAGGGTTTAACAATGTATAATTTCATGAATAAAATTTGGGGTTCACAAATTAATAATTTAAATCATATATTGGTAAAAAAATCATAATTATTTAGTGTAGAAGAAACAACTCAAGAGGAGTAAATGCAATGTTTTGGGAATTAATGTCTCTTTGAAAAATATTTGCAATTTTCTTAGAAAACATTTCAATTGGATATAAGCATGTATATCCCTAGAAAGAAAAGGGAAATAATATTTAGAGGAAATTTTAAAGATATAATAGTAACATGCATATTTAAAATAATGTTAAGGAGGAGATAACCCAAATATATGGATTTGGGTTAGATATTCTCCTCACCATAAATACCAATTTATTTTTTCAACTTTCCCCCTCCTATATAATAAAATTTTGATTGATAAAACTTGGAAACAGAATTTAATTATGTTACTTTTTTCAAAATTTATTAAATATAATCATTGTGTTCTATTCATCAATTACCTTTGTTAAAGGTGAAATGTTTTGATATCAAATATTCCTTAAAAATATCCTATCTTACTTCAATTCAATGATCCTTATTTATTATATTTTATACATTATTAAGATTAACTCAAGATGGTTAGAAATAAATATATTTACACATTTATATATTATAAATAATTTATTGTAATCATCTATAATTGTTGTGATAATTAGAGAGTTGAAAATGTTCTTGTGGGCGGTTAACTGACCGTTGGCGGGACATTGTTAGAATAAAAGGAAATAAAAGTAGGAAATAAAGTATGTAATAAATATAATCATTATAATAAGTTAAAATAATTAATATAATTTTAAAATTACACTCAATTAATATTAGAATATTTTTTATTGAAATTAATACATATAAAGAGGAACATAAGAGGAAAATGAGAGAAAAGTTTAATGGAAACTTACCCTCTTCTCAATGTTTCTTATTTTTCTATGGAACTAAACTCCTTGAATGATAGGAGTTGAGTGACTCTATAAAGTCCCTAAGAATTATAAGGAGATTAAGGAAAATAATTTGGATATATTTCTGTATTTTTAGTGATATATGAGTGGTTCTACAATGGGATGGAGAGGGGATTTTTATAGTTATAGAGAGAAGTATTTTCAGAATAAGACATTGGATACAATAAAATTTCCATGGTAAACGCATTAATATTTAGATTTTAAGTTATATTTGAATAAAATAAAATTATTTTAGAACTTTTATGGATTTCCAAAATATAATTCAATATTTTATTAAAAATTAAATAGTAAAAATGAAAAATGGTTATTATAATGGAGTACTTTTTACTTTAGACCATAGAAAATACTTTTTTAGGTTTGTAAACATTTTTTTTATATTTAAATGACTAATTTATCTCATTAAAAATGTTTTTATTTGATTCAAATTTTATTTAATACATTATTTAATTATTACATAATTAATTATGTAATTTAAAACACATTGGTTATGAAAAAACTATATTTTTACTATTTACATAAAAATTAAAGTATTTCAAAAAGTTACCAAAAAATTACCCTTAGAAAATATTAAAATTGCGATTTCAAAAATAAAATTAATTTTATTAAAATATTTTTTTAAATAAGTAAATTTAATTATTAATATAAAAAATTATGTTTTTTATGAAATACATTAAAATAAAATTATTCCACTCTTAGGCAATTTTGATGTTCTCTTGTAATTTCTCTATGAGTTGGTTGGAGAAGTGTGGGGAATTACAACACATATTATACATTTTTCTATAGTTTTTCAATATATAAAACAATTATGAAACCCATGTAAATATGTTTCTTTGAGAATATGAACTATATCCTATATGACCATAGTTTTTTGATGATTTATCTTGTCATAAACTACATTAATTAAGAGAAGATTTACATTTTATATTGATTAGCAATGATGTGACCTAATAAGTTTTTATTTATTTACGAGTATTGCACTAATTTATCATAACCTAATATCACCCACCATTGGTTTTAGAACATCCCATGTCATTGATATTCTAGTGGTAAGGATCCATATTCCCTTTATCATAACCCAAACCTTGGCTTGGAAAGAAATTAATTAGGTTTTAGGTAGACATAACTTCCAACTGTATTAATTTGTGACTCCATGATACATTGAGTGGACTCCACAATCCTAAAATTCTGAAACTGGATTTACTCTCAACTCTTTCAACTTAATGACACCATTTCCTACTTTGGAAGTCAACCTTTGGGGTGAACTAAGTTAAGTCAAAAAAAACTCAAGCAAAAATTACTCAATAATTGAAAGAACCCTTACTTTGTTTGGTCAAGAACTAGGAACTATAGTTTGATATTGAAAGGATATACTGAATTAATATATTTATTTGTGGGATTTCGTTCATTATGTATAAATTTTTTATTTTATCTTTATTACATGATCATTAATATTACATGGATTTACCTAAGTGATTAAAAAAGTCACAATAAAATTACACATAATCTAATTAATGTTAATTCCATATTTCGTGGTTGTTAATTAAATAATTTATGTGATCAAGATAAAAAATCCATAAAGAAATGAACTACCTAACTAAATAGAAATAAAATAATAAATGTGTTATGATCATGATATTCTCTAATGGTTAGTTAATCTAGAGGATGACCCTAAAGGGAAAACACCTTGAAACATAACTGGGTTTATGATGTAGCATTCCACCTGTGCTCCTATGAACCTACTAGATTGGGTTCTCCTAGGATTCAAACTTGAACCACCCCCATTTTCTTTGGAGCTCAATCCATTAAATATTCTTTACACACATGTAGGTGAGGTTGCCCAAAGGATTGGTTAAGAGGTTTCTATAAACTAAATAGCGGACACAAATGTCCTTACATAATGAGAGGTGAACATGACACACAAGAAATTATTTTAATTTAATGAAATTATCATAAAATCATGTAATCATAATAAATTAAAAGAAAAAAATCACATATATAGGTTGGTTTAATATCATGATCATACAAACTCATACAACGAATTCAAAATTTAAACCGGATAGCTTTAACTTCAATTATTTATTTATTATTAATAATAGAGCATTAAAATTAAATTAATTAATAAGTTATTTCTTTTATCTTAATGTTAATCCATAATTAATTAGTGTTACATTTATAATTAATGTTAAATAAATAAAACTAATTACACTTGGAGTCAACATGGTAAATACCCTTCTTTACTACACGCTACCTTGTATGATCTTTTATTGCGTATTTAACACAAAATGTAACATTAATAACATGTAAAGTATTAATTACTGTGTATTTTATTAATCCAAATAATTTTATCATATTTGAGACACATCGCTCATTTAATATTTTTTTTACAATATTAATGCTGGTATTAAATATGGTGTAAAATACAATTGTACATGGTAAGAAGTTATTAATTTACACTGTAATTAATTAGGAATTTAAAATTCTGTAAAATTAATTACAGGATGTGTACATGAGCTATAAACCATTTATATAAATTTAATTCCACGCATAATTTTTCAGTCACATAATTAATCCATAAGGTTACAAACTATATGACATGTAATCTATGTAGATGGGTACCAATTACATGATGTGTACAACCAGCTACATGTTGTGTAATGTCTTCAATGAAACACACATAGAGACTCACTATGTATCTCGAGTGTATATATTAATGTGTTAAACTATGTTTATCACAAAAACATATCATATGAACTTCGTGTTACTTGGAAACCAATCCTACATGTCAGGTAATAAATACACGACATTTCTTTGGCTTTGCATATTATTCAAATTTTAATGTGAATGCACATGGAATTCATGGTGTGTACATCAATTACAAACCTTTTAGTATGGTAAACCATATTCCAGATTGGCTTAATCAATATAAATTGTGAATTAATTCATTCCACCTGAATTTACTAAATGATGACCCAAATTTCTCAAGGTTCATCCCGGTGGAGTGTACCTAGGTACTCAGTGCATATCAATAAGTTACATGCCATGTAGCATTATGTTATCTATAAATAAGACTTATCTATTTTTTATAGAGTATTCAAGATTTTCTTCATGTATATTTAACCAGTTATTTGTTAGATAACCATGAATGAAGGAGATGAGAATACTTTGACATTGAAAATTAAATAAAAAATAATCTAGAAATGAAAATTAAAAATAAATTAATATCGTAAATAAATTATTAATTAATAATTATAAATTAATTATGTGACTCATTTTATACCACTTAAATATTTAAGGTGTAGCAAAATCACCAATTGGGAAGTAGCCAACTCATATTTTTGTGGTAATGAACATATAACCTAAGATGTACGTGATGGATAACATCCTTACTAACATAATTAAATCAAAGATTAATTAACTATTACACTATAACCAAGAATAAATGATCATGATATAAAATTTATTATTAATTTATTTTCATAAATAAATTCCTTGTATTGAATTCCTTTCTATGTTTATGAATCAGTAGACCACTTCTGCTCATTTTATTTTTGTGGAAAGAGGATTCAAGGCTAGAATCCCCTTACCGATGATCCACATGTGCACTGAAAATCATCAAATGGTTCCATATAAATCCATTGGTGTTAGAACATATGATTATGTAACTTATATTTTTTTATTAAAAATCCCCTTCAGAATCATTAGACCATTAAACTCAATTTTTCAATCATTCTAAATATTTATTGTGACTTCAATAATGAATATTTACTTAATAAATAAATATCTCTCCATTATTTAGTAATAAATAAATAATTATTATATTAAAAAACTAGTGAATAAAAATTTATAAAATATTTTCATAACAAAATAAATAAATATTTTTTACCTTGCTAATGAATTAGAATAGATAAATATTATATATTCACATAATTAAAAATTACATTGCAAAATGAATATTTATTTATTATTCAACTCAGATAATATTCTATCAAATAACTGGTGTATGTGGTCAAGTAAACATGAATAATTATTAAATAATATATAATAATAATTTATATTCAGCATGTTAAATTCAAATATAATTTAACTGAGGTTCTGAATAAACATATTGTGTGATGCTCTAGGCAAATTTCTTAGTGGAATAGGGTAGAACCACCTAAATTATAAATTTAGAATCTAGAAACATATCAAATAACCCATAGAGAAAATTTTTAAATGAAAAAAATGAAAATAACCACATATGAACATATACTGTTTAAAATAATCCCTTTATCATGATATATCTAATAGAGGAGATTGCATTATATTGTCATCAACATATTCACTTCATGTCTCCTTCTTTAACATTACAGAAATGAATATGACAGTAGATTTCCATGGATATGGTCTTAATAAGGAAGTTCTATTTCCAAAAAGGTCCTAAGATATCAAATTCAATTAAATAACAGAAGGTAAAAATCATTTCTCACAGTATTCCTTATTATAATCCCAGTTGTGACATACCCAATGTATCCTTCCTCACCATGAGTATATGTTATCTCAGTTTTCATCAATACATCAAAGTATGTAAATCATGAAATGAATTAATAATAATATTAAATTTTAAAGATCATTACACGTATCCATTGATTTGAACATCCAATGAAACATATAAAAGTCTATTTCCTATTGGAGGGTCATGTTCTCAAAATCTCATGCTCTAAAGATTACTATGGGATACACCACTAGAAAGTATATCAAAGTTCTATGTGACACTAGAAATGATTTCCTATATCATTTTTGTCCCATAAAATGATATTATCCAGATATATAATATATATTTAATAATACAATCATGGAACTTTTAGTTTCTCATTATAGTGGGGAACTACTATAATATTTCATTGCAACAAGTACTATAGGACTTTATCATATAGATGTCATGCATAAGAATGATCAACTTGGGATAAGTAGTTAATTAATATTTAAAATAGTGTATATTCAGGTAATTAAATATACATTTAATTTTATTTTATGGAACTAACTCCAAAAGTATAGTTTCCCCATGACAACACCTAAAACCTCCATTGTAAGTTGGAAGCCTTTGGAGTATGGGGAGGTGCACTTGTGGTTTTAGTTGATCTCTATCCGAGACACCAATATGTAGTCTAGGGATGGGGAATTACAACAGGCAATGGAGAGTCTCCCTCCCATCACATCTCATTTAACAGATCATTAATGACAATATCGTAGAAGAATAATACCATCCAAACCATATAATATAGTATAAAGGCATCACATGCTAAGATTTATAATGGAATACTCTCATAAAATATGATAGGATGTACTAATGAATTTAATTTCATGAAATATCATTTGATAACACAACTTATAATTATCTCAATCAAACCATATGATTAATATAGGTTATGGAATTTTCACATGTCTTATGATACACCTTACCATAAAAAATGACATAGATTATATAATTTTATACATAATTTATATATGGAATATTCCCTTCATTATTGTGGGTAAACTATTTTGTGATTTTAGAATCTTATCTGTCACAGTGTAAAAAATAACTATCAGGATGCGGTGTTATGTTTTCTAGGTCTGGCTATAAATTTGAGATGTCTCTCATGTTACCATTATTTTCCGCTTCTTTAATTTAACCCTAGGGGGATAAGGGATCTTTTTTACAAGACCAGGACCTTGTGATCAATTCCTAGGCCTTTGATTGTGCGATGAATTTACTCAAACCAAGTTAAATATCTTTTCACTCTTTATTTTATTTTTTTGTTTCTTTATCATTTCACTTTCCACACCATTGAAGTTTTTTACTCTTAGTTTAATGGGTTTATTATAGAAGTTTGATCGACAATTATTAATGTAATGGGTTCCTTAGGAATCATGGGTTCACTATGATTATTCATATTGGTGTTCTTAGACCTTATCCTATTCTGGTTCGAAGAACATTGAATCTTTATATCAAGGTATCTTATTTATAAACTTATTCTTACTTTATGTATTGATGTGGGTTTAACATGATTTTTATTTAATGAGTAAATGTTTGAGATTGACTTGATATGATAATAATCTAGAATTATAGAATTGGAAAATATTTGAGGGTTGTTGCGATTCACATGAGGTTATACTTTTATTCTTGATGGTTTTCTCATGTTAATCTATAAGTACTTTGGTATCTTAGTGTTGAGACTAATTATACTTCCTTTGGATAGTGGTATGCCTAAAATCTAGTTAAAAATTTTAAGGATGATAGTACTATTAGAATAATGAATTAGTCATATGAACCAAGTTTATCCTTATTTTATCAAAATTTCTACTATGATAAAGCATTTATTTGAGTATGTTTGTTGTTTAAATATGGATAATACTAGATTCTAATTATTTAGTTATTTATTTTTCTAAAACCATATGATAATGGATTTATAAATTGTTATGGTAAGAGTTTATTTTATTAATATAATTAATAGCTAGTGGATGAATATATTCATACCCCATTTTCTATAAGATTTCATAATTTAGATTATGTAGCATTGTTTCCTTCTTGATATTTATTTGTACATGAATTATGATTTACTACATATGCATATATTGTAATGGAAGAACATTACTGTTGATTAATATGAAACTTGTTGTAGTTGGTTATAGAAGTAAGGGTTGGTTAGCCTTGATGTGGTTGTGGTAGTGGATTTATGTGGCTGATTATGTAATAGTGTGGATGATATGGAAAGGTGTTGGGGAAAATTTTGGGATGTTTGAATCTGTTTGGAAGCCTAGATTGTTTTTAAATTTCTATGCATATTTTCTTCTTGCTGAATATTTCTTATTTCCTTTGCAGGTACATATATTTCTTAACATGGGTCTAATTGATTAAAAAATAACTGAAATTATGGGATGATGATGAATTATAAACTAAATAATGAGAATGGGTGTTGACGATGTTATTAATATATTAAATGGTAGCCTTGTATTGGTTAAAATAACGATTAAAGAACTTAAGTATGTAATATGGAATTTATATGATGAGTATAAAATTACTTTATCTTCTTAATGGTTACCAAATGATTAAACTTGAATTGATGATGGGTTATTATAAGTGATGAAAATTATAATTTATAAATGATTAATGATGATGATAAACATTGATGCTTTTATTCTTATATGAGTACTATCTTCTTGGACTTGGTGATGGAAGTTGGGTTTTTATGTGGTACGTTATCTCTGTTTGAGTCTAGAGGTAAGTAATTTCCCATAGAATGGTTGTGTTCTATATTATTTATCTTTTGATATTTCTTATTCTCCACCACTTGAGCCATTTTAGGAGAAAACACTCTTATTTGGCCTTGGGTTTCAAGTGTGTTCCCTAAATCTTGGTTATCAAAGATATGAATGGTTAAATAATCTCCCTTTCTCTCTCTCTAATCCAGATGTAGACTTTGTATGTGGATATGTCTGAGCTATGGTGGCTTACAATTGTAGAATTTGTACCCATATGGGTTGTAGAGGCTCAAAATTGTGATATAAATGTATATGTGGGATGTAGAAGCTAAAAGTTATAGTATATACTTGTATTAAATATATAATATCTTATAGTTATTATATGTATACCTACACTTGGGTTGTGATGGATTAAATTATATTTTATACTTACATAGGATTTAATTTCTCCCAGTCTTACTATGTGATTATAAGGATGTGATTTTTATATAGATATGATATATTTTCACATATGTGTAGTATGAGATGATTATATGACTGGGATATGTTTTCGTAGGTGTAAGATAAAACTATGGATGGGATGAGAGCACCCAAACATAATATGTTGGGGTATATGATGACATGTTTAGTGGGAGAGTGGAAGTAGTTTCCATTATATATATATATATATGCTTTTGATATTATGTTACATATTTGTATGAATTACTTGGGAAGAAATCCTTAGTAATTTTTGGAATATAGTTCACCTAATCTTGGTAACAAGTTGGCTTCTCTATTTATCCACAGGGGGTTTAGTATTATCCCTCCACATTTTCAAGAGTGGTTTTAGTGAGGATTCTACTAAGTATACTTATATGATCAATCATATATATATATATATATATATCTCTGTGTGTGTGTGTGTGTTTTATTCTCGTAGGTGTGAGTGGGTGAACTAGGTTGACATTTCTAGCTCATAGAGGTTCTCTAAAAGCTGCTGATGTTTGTGGTCGCTACACATGAATTGTTCATAGTTTATTTTCCTTTTAGTTTTGTATTATATGAAATTATATATACTTTTATTGGTTTAATTATTTTATAGAGTTTATTTAGGGTTATTTATGCATTTACTTTCGAATTATAAGGGTATTTCCTTCCATTTTGTGAGATCTCTACCCTCTGAACTAGTAGCCAAACTATGGCCTATTGGAGGTGGGTTTTAGGGGTCACTTTCATCTCTATTATTTTCCCAAGAGTGGAACTAGTGGGTATGGGTCATGAAAAAGTGGTAACAAATATATTTTGAGATATAGGATGTGTATCGGGGATAGGAATTGGTGATTATTAAAAGGGTTGTTAGGAAAACTATACCAATTGAACTTAATGCATGATGTAAGAAAGGTATATTAGCTAGGAAATGGGTTTTCAGGCCCCCTATGATCTGGTGAAAGGATATTAAGTTTAATAAATGTACTAAATAACTTGATTCTACTTTTAGGATAGATACTTAGGTAAGGATCTTTCATCATTATTATTTGTGATTGTATTTGAATTATGTAGATAATGGGAGTTATGATAAAACTTAATTAATTAATCTCAATAATTCCATATTCTAGGTTTAAAGAGTCTCTAACATTTTCTGTTTTATAGATATGGATCTAGGTTGATGTCCCTGTTTGTATCTTATTGATGATGTTCAGTAGGATGCCTGATCATATTTCCCAAAATTTGAAGTTGAAAAAGAAGTTGGTTAGAGGAAAATTCATTGATAGTTTCACCATCATGGGATATAGAAGTATGAGGGATCTCTTTAAAATCTATAGATTGTGGCTTAGTTTTAGGAGGTAGGTATTTTTTTTAGTTTGATCTATGCTTTGAGGGATAACTTGTTTTTATAGGCTAACAAAATATTACATGAAATTTCTTAAAAGTGTTGGTTTTTTTCCTTAGTTATCATGATGAGTTAGAAGTTCCACAGAATAAGTTTCTTGATCTATTTTATACTGATTTCATTTTATTGAACGTGATGGTGAATTATCAATAGGATATTATTACAATACTTTCAGAGAGTTTTAGCATGTGGGAGTTGTGTAACTTATTTAAGAAACTTTTTCATTATAATTTACACTCTTTCCCTCTAGAGAGGATATAGTGAGGCATTTTGCAGAGTTGTTGCATCTATATATCCAATTTTAGTTCACCCCATTGAAGTTTATGTTGTACGTTGAGGTACTATTGAATGTGGAGGTTATTGAGAGGATACTAGATACGATCAGATCATCATAAGAGGGGAATAGAAGGGAATATATAAGAAAAAGAGCTATGGGGGGAGGTTCTTAGTTTCCTGATCTATCAAAAATTCAAATAAAAGGGAGTTATTTACTACCTACTTTATCATATTTTATAGAAGTTAGAAGTTCTTGAACCCATGATGGGAGATTTAAAGTTAATTTTTTTTATACAGAGGTCACAAACATTATAATATTGCTTGTACAACCTTCTTTAGAATTCAACATAGACCTGAATACATGAATCAAGTTTAGATATCGCGGTAGTATCCTCTGAGGAGACAATAAAAATAGTAGAGTTCTCTAGTATTTGATCATTAAAGAGGATACATGGAATGTAGAGGAAAATAATGATTCCACTCACCCTCAACGATAGAGAGTAGAGTGTAACCATATCGGAGGTCTCTATCTGGGCTGGAGGGGCCATGGAAAAAGTTGTATTCATATTCATTCCTTAGATTTTCCAATACCCGAAAATCCATACATTATATAACTTAACATCTTCCTTTATTCTACTTGGGTGTAAATTTTTTTTGATTCAAGATATACATACTCTTTAATTTAACCCTCCATAATCCATTCTATAGTAGTTTAAGTGAAAAGGATTTAGGTTCCATTGGAATTAACTACGTCAGTTATAGTAACAGTTTGATAATATGATATATGTAGATATTACAAGCTAATTCTAGGGTAGCATCAATATTTAGAGGATTTTTTTATAATCGTGGATGCATCCATACAATGTTATCCTTTACATGGGTTACTTGTATGTAGTGCATGATATAATTTTTTTCATCATGGCTGGAGTTAGATTTTTTATTATGAGGATGAGAATAATGTGTTCATTGGTGATCAATATAATTATATGGTCCGAAGGTGTGACAAAGACTTATTACAATGATGGTCGAGTTGATGTTGAGTTTAGGGGAGTTTTAGTTGTCGGTGTTTCATAAGTTTGTGTAATAGTACCCTAATGTATTTTCTAAAGAGGTTGTGGAATTACCCCATGACATATAATTGAATTTATGATAGATTTATAGTAATATGTCTCTTCGATATCGATGTATCCATATATAATGGATCTATATATGTTGCAGGAGCTACGAATCATAATGATGAACCCCTATAGAGGGGTTTTATTCAGGACAACGTGTCACCTTGGGGTGCTCTATTTTTGTTTGTGAAGAAGGTATATGACATTATTTGATTGTTTATTGACTATCATCACTTGAATCATATGATAATGAAGAACCACTATCTTCTTTCATGGATTTATGATCTCTTTGATTGATTAAGGGGAGAAGGATGGTTATCAAAGATCAATTTACAATTTTCGTATCATAAAATTTGGGTGAAGGATGAAGATATACCAAATACTTTATTTATGTGTCTCTATAGACACTAAGAGTTTATGGTAATTCCATTCAGTGTTATAAATGCATCAGTTTTGTGGATGAGGCAGCTAAATCCTATGTTTTTTGACCTTTTGGACAGTTTTTAGTGGTTTTCATCAATAACATCCTTTTATATTTTGAATCATATGAGAATCATGGAGAGAATTTTCAGGTTGTTTTAGAGGTTATCTGACTTCGTCACATATTTAGGATGTTATTAAAGTTTAAGTTATGGTCCAGTGAGGTGAATTTCTTGGGACATGTTGTGTCTCATTAAGGAGTGGCTATATATCTCTCAAAGATAGAGGTGGTTGTTTCTTGGGGGGCCTACAACAATTTTTCATAATTTTGGAGTTTATTTGGTCCTATAATATATTATAAGATATTTTTACCGTATTTATCTTGAATTTTAAACTTCTTTAACATCCTTAATCAAGAAGGATCAAGATTTCATATTGAATGACCTGTTCTAGTATTCTTTTCATTTTTTGTATGATAAGTTAGTCAATTCTCTTGTTCCTTAACTAGCTAAGAAAGGTTGTATGTTTATGGTTTATTGTGACATGTCATGAAATGCCCTGACCCTAGTTACCCAGAGTCGGTGCATTATTACATAACATTGGCATGATCACAAAAGACCAAGTCTCGAAAGACTGATTAGTTTAGTAGCCTTGGAATCACTAGATACATTCATAAAGTTTACATTACATCATAAAATGAAAAACCACAACAACATCTTGTCTCTATATAACACACTCATATCCCCTCATACTATCCCTGCAGGTCATTCATAAAATACTTCTTCACATCCTGGGAAAAATAAAACATAGAAAGGGGTGAGCTCAGATTCCCAGTAAGGATAACAATATAGCAGAAACATTCATAAATAAGCATAAACATTTAAGGCAATGTATAACTAAAACAAAAAGCCTTTTAAACATGAAATTTAGCATAATATGGCTGAAATAAAATTAAATAATTCTATTTACTTATTCACATGGATATTTTACTAACCGAATAATCACATGCAATATCAATAACCACTTTCATAATGATGGAATGCATAATGTCAGACTATCATAACCACATAGTCAAGGCCTTGTTCCAAGACTACAAATAAGATTTTGTCAAGGCCTTGTTCCAAGACACTAGTTTGTCTCATGAGACCTATCGATGTATCGAGGAACTATAGCGGGATCTACCCGTCACTTATTAAGTCCAATACATTTCTCATATGAACAGGTTTAAACATAACATAAAAATTCGTATTAAAACTAGCATACGAAATGTAAATACTTTCTCCATAAACCATGAGTGGTATAAAAATAAGAAATCCACAATCAAACATATAACAAAACCTTCAATACAATATGGAAGTTTTGTATCATAATAAATCAACTTCAAATATGCTTAAAATCCATCAAAGGATGTTGACATAGATGAAAACAAAACTATTTGAGAGAAATATCTATTTTTTTTAAATCGTTAAAAAGTCACATAATTATAAAAGAAAAAATTTACTTTGAAAATATTCATATAAGATTTTAAGGGATGCTTCGATGATTTTATAATGGCAGAGAATATCCACACCCGCTGTATAAGTTAAAAAAAGACATTCTTACCTTAATTTTGTCAAAAAGGATAAAAATGACCTTTTTGGAAAACTATGGAAAGATTCCTTTCAAAAAAATTTATAAAAAGTAAAAAAAGTGCATAAATGACTTTAACCCATAGTATAGTAAATAGTAAAAATGTTTTGGGATACATTTTTAAGAAACATGGATGTGAGTGATAAAGAGGTCTCAGTAGATACTTTCGTAACAACAACCTTGGATAATAAAGAGATTGTGGAATTAACTCTTACCTTGTACTTTTCCTTGGTCGAGGGTAGTTTAACCTCCTGTATAATGGGGAAATAATTTTTTATTAAATTATACAAGAATCATATACATTAATATGATATCATATATGATCTTTTAACATTGCTTTTGTTAATAATATCTTAGTGTTATCGTCATTTCGGGTGTAAACTTATATGTTTTGTTACATAATACATGTTTGTTATGGATAGGTTGTATCTTATTCATGTCAAGAATGATATCAAGTCCTTAAAAATTATTTTTAATCATCAAATGAGAATTATACTTGAATGGATACGATGGGGAATGAATCTCAACGCATTCATGGACACTGTAATCCGTACGTACGCACGTATGGTGACATGTCATTCAAGGGATGGATAGAATAATGAATTTGGTTGTCCCATATTTATAATAACATCAAATTATATAAAAGATACTGGAGTTATTATTTTATAATGGAAACAACAAATAAAAAGGAAGTTGAAGAAGAAATGAACTTGAAAGAGGGTGGTGAAAACATTACCTCTTCTTCGGGTTCTTCCTTTTGATTTAATCGAAATGGATCCTTAGGCTAGCTTTATGATCAAAATAATGCATCTAGATTTATGTGAGGGAAGTTGAGAGAATAATTTGGCAGGGGTTGGCCAAGACAAAAGGCTTTTAAGGTGTGAATTAGAGAGAAGGGGGAGTTCCCTTTTATAAGAGGGGTGAGGGGACCTTTGGAAAAGCTAGAAATATTATTTTATAATAAATTCATATTCGGTTTATAATGGCTCCAAAGTGGATTATTTAAAGTTTAAGGTGGTTATAGGTCAAAAACCACTCAACCAATAGGTTTTAGATAGGTTTGGGGCACTATTTTGACTTTATCGTTTTGATTTAACTCTTAGTTAAATAGTTTGACATTTACCACGTCTCTTTGTAGTTTTATATTATATAGTTAATAAACTTACTATATACTTCCAAGAGACCCCCCAAGTGTTCCATTAATGATAATAATATCATTATATAAGTTCTTTTTTCCGAAGCTTAGATTTTTAGGAATAGAATATCAATTAATAATATAATATTTGTTTTAAAAACTCCTTTATGTCAAATTTGACACTATTTAATAATTGATTTTTGTTAAAGTCATAAAAACTTTATTAATTAAAAAAAAATTCACTAAATTAATATTAACATGTCATATTAACCAATAAATCTTTTGGATGTCATCAAAACATTAAAATTATATTTATTTTAACATTTATAATACCAATTATTTGATTTTTCATTAATAAGAAAAATACTGCATCATTATTGTGTCATAAATAAATTTAATTATTTAGTGTCTAAAAATTATAAATAAAATCCCATTATGTATGAAATATTTTTAAAGTTATAATAAATATTTATAGTCTAAAATATAACATATATATCCCTATTTAAAAATTTTTTTTCTAAAAGATATTTGCTTATGTCATTTTTGTATTTACTTTAACTTAATTAATATAAAGTGTCATTATCACTTACCAGTGGCTCCATGGGGTCCCAAAATGGACCCAAATATGACCATGGTCGGACATGTATCCCAAAATAGGGTTAGGACACATTTTAAGGTAATTTAATTTTATTATAATATTATTTTTTACCCTTATTTACTGGATCTACTCTTTAACCATGGTAAATAAAAAACTTACCGAAGTAATTATTCAACATGTCTAAAAATAAAAGTTATATATTTACACAATTTGGACATCCTGATTCTAAATATGGAATCCATTTTTCTCAATTCAAAACAAAGAAGTGGAAGAAATTAATTTAAAATTAATTCCCGTTGTCAAAGCAAAAAGTGTGTTTTTAAGAATTAATAACTATCAAAAGATTGACACTTGCTTATGTCCAGTTTAAATGTGAAATTACATCCAATGAACAACATTGAATAAAATGGTAAAAATGTAATATAATTATACTTTAAAATCACTCAAATTCATAATTTATCACTATTAATTATTTCGATTAAAGAAGTTCTTAATTAAAATTTAGTAATTTTCACTATTCATCAAAATATGAAAGTTATCAGAAAAGTACCAAAATTTCACCCTAAGATAATTTCGATATTCCGAATCCAAAAATGAAGTCCATTTATAAAGATAAAATGTATAAAATTTTAAAAATTGGTTATTACTATTCATAATGGTTAGTTGATTGGTTGTGGTGTTTTAGAACTCGAAGTTGCGTACAACACACGCTACTGTATTATTCAAAGAGAAACGTACTGTGGAAGCTTGGGGTGTTACATTCTCCCCTACTTAAAATAATTTTTTCCTCGAAATTTCTAGAATATTATTGCATGAAAAGACTCGGGTGGTTCTTTATCATAAGTTCATAGGGTTCCCATGTTGCCTCTTCCATCTTATGGTTTCTCCATAGAACTTTTACCAGATGAGTGATCCGGTTTCTCAGCACTTGTTCTATGGTATCAAGAATCCTGATGGGATCTTCACAATAAGACAGATCAAGCTCCAATTATACTTCCTCATAGGTGAGTACGTGCGTTGGGTCAGGCATGTATTTTCTCAACAGTGATACGTGGAACACATCGAGTACGTTGGAGAGACTTGGCAGCATTGCCAAATGGTAAGCTATAACCCCAATTCGTTCTAGAATTTCGAAAGGTCTGATGTACCTGGGACTCAATTTACCTTTCTCACCGAAATGTATAACTCCCTTCCATGGAGATACCTTCAAGAAAATATGGTCTCCTACCTAAAATTCCCAATCCTTCCTTCGGTTATCATAATAGCTCTTCGGCCTACTTTGAGCTTCTTTGATGTGGGTTTTTATCACCTTCACCTTTTCCATCATTTCCTCCACCAGTTCTGGGCCTATGAGTTTTCTTTTACCAACATCATCCCAACAGGTTAGTGTGTGAAATCTCTTTCCATATAATGCTTCCTATGGTGCCATCTGAATACTTGAATGGAAGCTATTATTATAGGAAAATTCTACAAAAGGTAAATATTGATCCCACATACCTTCAATGTCAAGTGATAAGGATCTCAACATGTCTTATAAGGTTTTAATAGTTCATTCTGATTTTCCATTAGTTTGGTGGTGGTAGGCAGTGCTCAAACAATGTTCAGTATCTAAGGCCTTCTGAAGACTCTTCCAGAATCTTGAAGTAAAATGGGGATCACGATCTGAAACAATCTATAGGGGTACTCCATGAAGCCTCATAACTTCATTAATATATAGTCTTGATAGAAATTCAAGTGGTAAATCTTCCATTATAGCATGAAAATTTGCTGACTTGGTAAGACGATAAAAAATGACCCATATTGCATCGTTTCTTCTAGGAGTCTTTGGTAGCCCCATAACAAAGTCCATCATAATATTATCCCATTTTCACTTTGGTATGGGAAGAGGTTTCAGGACTCCTCCAGGCTGTTGCCTTCCAGCTTTCACTTGTTGACAAACCATACATCTTGACACAAAATCAACAATCTCCATCTTCATGTTGTCCCACCAAAAATTTTTCTTCAAATATCTATGCATTTTGGTGCTCCCTAGGTGTATAGAGAAATTGGAACTATGAGAATCATCTAACAATTCCGTTTTTAGATCAGGTTTATCAGGAACACAAATTCTCTTCGCAAATTTCAAAATTCTACCTTCATACACAAAGTCACTCAATCTCCCATCATTCACAGCTTTAATCTTCTTTTAAAATTCTTCATCATCGGTCTGAGAACTCTTCATCCTTTCTAGTAAAGATGGTTTGACAACCATTTCATAAAGTATCAATGTTTCACATTCCATGGTAATTCCCATATCCATATTCAATAGATCCATGAAAATAGGATCCCTTTCAGTTCTCATCATGTTCAAAACTCCATGATCCTTTCTGATCAAAGCATCTACCACCTTATTTGCCTTCCCTGGGTGGTAGTTTATTGTGCAATCATAATCCTTGAGTTGTTAAAGCCATCTCCTTTGCCTCATGTTGAGTTCTTTCTGTGATAAACTATACTTAAAACTCTTGAGGTCAATATAAATCTCACATTGTTCACCATAGAGATAGTGTCTCCATATCTTTAAAGTAAAGATTACAGAAGATCACTCAAGATCATGAGCATGATAGTTTTTCTCTAGAATTTTCTGCTGTCTTGATGCATAGGCAATGACCCTATCATTCTGCATAAGGACACAACTAAGTCCTTTCTTTGAAGCATCACTATAAATAAAAAACCCATCATTCCCCGATGGTAAAGTCAATATAGAATCATTTCCTAATCTTCTATTCAGTTCTTCAAAACATTCTTCACACTCTTTTGTACAGATAAATTTAACAAATTTACATGTGAGCTTCGTTAATGGGTTAGCCAATCGGGCAAAATTCTGGACGATGCACCAATAATAACCTGCTAAACCCATAAAATTGTGTACCTCAGTTATACTTATCGGTGCTGGCCATTCTTGGATTGCCTTGGTCTTACAAGGATCAACAGAAATTCCATCCTTAGAGGTAATAGGGCTAAGAAAAGAAATCTCCTGAAGCCATAATTCAAACTTGCTAAACTTCCCATATAATTCATGTCTTCTAAGAGTGTTCAAGATAATGCGCAAGTGATTTTCATTATCTTCATTGATTTTGCAGTATACCAAGATATCATCAATAAATACCACTACAAAATCATCGAGATATTCCTTGAAAACTTTTTTCATTAGATCCATGAACAAAGAGGGTACATTAGTTAATCCAAAAGGCATTACTGCAAACTCGTAATGCCTGTACCTAGTTCGAAATGCTGTCTTTGGAATATATTCTTTCTTCACACACAACTGATGGTATCCAGATCGAAGGTCAATCTTTAAAAAGTATTGATCTCCATCCAGTTGGTCAAATAAATCATCAATGCAAGGTAGAGGATACTTGTTCTTTATTGTTATAGCATTGATTTCCCTGTAGTCGATACATAACCTCATAGATCCATCTTTCTTCTTAACAAAAAGAATAGGGGATCCCCATATAGAAACACTAGGGTGAATAAATCCCTCATTACTCAGTTCCTCTAGTAGTTTCTTTAGTTCAACTAATTCAATAGTGTCCATTCTATAAGGGGTCTTCGATATAGTCCTTGAACCATGAATTAAATCAATGAAAACTCAATTTCTCGTTCTAGGGGATGTCCATGTAAATCTTCTGGAAACACATCTACATATTCTTTCACAATAGGTACATACTCTATTTTAAAATTCCTTTCCTCACCCAAAATTATTTCATTATCTTCTTCCCCAATAATTGAACTTAGTTGAGCTACTGGGGGTGGATCTAGATAAGAATCAGGTGGTGACGATTCTGCTCTAAAGATAAGATGTTCTTTATCATTATCATCAAAAATTGTAACCTCATTCTTCTTATAATAAATCTCCCCATCATGGTCCGAAAGCCAATCTATACTGAGGATTATATCAAATTCAATCATGGGTATGATGATGAGATCAACAGATAAAAAACAATTATGTGCTCTAATGGGGACCGATTCACAAAACATTGTTGCAATGATACTTACCTTGGGAGTTTTGACTAACAACTCCCTTGTTAAATAAAATTAGAAATATCTAATTTTCTTAGAAAACTAGGAATATATGAAACAATTTGATGATTCAGAATCAAATAAAGCATTTTCTAAACTTGAGGAAACCCTTAAATTACCTACCACCATGTCTTTTGGATCTTCTACCTCAGTAGTAGTGATAACATAATCTTGGCCTTGATACCTTGGCCTTTTCTGAGGTACGTTCCCATGATTCTTAGGATATTCATTTTCATAATGTGACATATCCTTGCAATTGTAGCATTGATCATCAGTAGCTTCTTTCTTCCCCTTGCAATCATGAGCTTGGTGACCTTTTTCACCGCACTTGTAACAAACTCCCATTCCATTCAAGAAAGTACCAGGGTGTTTCTTCCCACATTTACTATAGGATGGATATTCAAATTTTCCCTTATTTTCCTTATTTACATTCCCAGAGTGATCAGAAGATCTCTTATTATCTTGCTTTTCTTTAAAGTCATAAGACTTAGAGAATTCCTTTTCTGTCTTGATAGCACATGAGACAATATCTTTGTATGATGAGAAGGATTGTCAGACTAATGATCGATAGAGAAACGATTTTAACCCATCAAAGAAATGATCAATATTACTCCTTGGGTTACGTATATAATCTGTTGCATACCTCGCTAACCTTGTAAAGTTAGACTCATACTTTGTGACATTCTCATTCTCCTTTTGTCTCAGACTCAGAAATTTCCTTTTCATATCTGCTCGATGATCACGAGGAAAGTATTTTTTTAAAGAAAATTACTTTGATCTCCCTAAATTCAATATTTGATACTTTATCCTCCTTTTTTTTTGTTTTGAATCAATGACCACCATTGGTCAGCATCTCCAGTGAGGCAGTAAACTTCCATGATAACCTTTTCTCTTTCACTACTCCCTAAGGCATGGAATATTTTCTCTAAGGAATTTATCCATTTCTCAACTACTAATGTATTTGTACTCCCATTTAATGTTGGTGGTTGTTTCCTAATTAAGAAATATAACATTTATCCTCCATGATGTGGATCTGGGTGCTCCATACAGGTAAGGTTATTATTCATAACCTGAGTGAGTTGTCCCAGTATAGTGATTAGATGATCAACACCAATTGCATCACCAGCTCCACTATAATTATATTGATCAGGAGGTAAATCCCTACATGTAGTGTGTTCATTGATATGGTTTCCATTTCTTTCACTAGGCGCCATTTCTAAACAATGGCATACACTAGATTAGTTTATGAATCGCAATACATAAATGCAAACTTGTAAAACACTTAACATGAATTGAATAGTTTATGGATATAATCCATAATCATTAAAAAATTTTCATTGAGGAAGTATATACTCATAAAACCTTTATAATGGTTTGTAAAGAAAATAAGAATTATCCTAAGAATATCCTCTGGGAGTTTCGTAACCAAGAGTGCAGCAAGGCCCGTTGTCGTGCACCAGTTCATGTTCGAGTCTAGCTCAAAGCGGTGTTTTCGGGTTTTACCCCTAGGTGCATCTGTGCCAGAGACGCCTCTACCTGCTCATATCCAGACAGATATTTATTGCTCGAAAAACTCAAAAGCTCTCAACAATACCAAAATTCTAGGAAGTTCTTCTATACTAATCCTCAAAGTCCATCTTAGGTCTATGTACTCTAATCAGAGTTTATCTAAATCTAGCTTCCAAGGTCTGTACAAAACTTCCTCTGATACCAACTATAATGCTCCAAACCCAGTTACCCAGAGTCGGTGCATTATTACATAACATTGGCATGATCACAAAAGATCAAGTCTCAAAATCCTGATTATTTTAGTAGCCTTGGAATCACTAGATACATTCATAAAGTTTACATTACATCATAAAATGAAAAACTAAAACAACATCTTGTCTCCATATACCACACTCATATCCTCACATACTATCCCTACAGGTCATTCATAAAATAATTATTCATATCCTGGAAAAAATAAAACATAGAAAGGGGTGAGTTTAGATTCCCAGTATGGATAACAATATAGTGGAAACTTTCATAAATAAGCATAAAAATTTAAGGTAATGTATAACTAAAACAAAAGCCTTTTAAACTTGAACTTCAACATAATATGGCAGAAATAAACTGAAATAATTCCATTTACTTATTCACATGGATATTCTACTAATCGAATAATCACATGAAATATCAATAACCACTTCCATAATGATGGAATTCATAATTCCAGACTATCATAACCATATAGTCAAGGCCTTGTGCCGTGACTACAAATAAGATTTTGTCAAGTCCTTATGCCAAGACACTAGTTTGTCTCATGAGACCTACCAATGCATCGAGGAGCTATAGCAGGCTCTACCCATCATTTATTAAGTCCAATGCATTCCTCATATGAATATGTTTAAACATAACATAAACATTCGTATTAAAACTAGCATACAAAATGTCAATACTTTCTCCATAAACCATGAATGGTATAAAAATAACACATCCAAAATTATTCATATCACGAAACCTTCAATACAATATGGAAGTTTTGTATCATAATAAATCAACATCAAATAAGCTTAAAATCCATCAAAGGATGTTGACATAGATGAAATCAAAACTATTTGAGAGAAATATCTCTTTTTTTGAAATCATTTGAAAGTCACATAATTATAAAATAAAAAATTTACTTAGAAAAACTTATTATAAGATTTTAAGGGAATCTTAGAAGATTCTATAATGGTTGAAAATAGCCGCACCCGCTGTATAAGTTAAAAAAACATTCTTACCTTAATTCTGTCGAAAAGGTTAAAAATGACCTTGTTTGGAAAATGATGGAAAGATTCCTTTCAAAAAAATTTATAAAAAGTCAAACAAGGATATAAATGATTTTAAACCATAGTATACTAAATATTAAAAATGTTTTGGAATACATTTTTAAGAAACATGGATGTGGTTGATAAAGAGGTCCCAGTAGATACCTTCGTAAAAATAACCTCGGATAATAAAGAGATTGTGAAATTAACCCTTACCTTGTAATTTTTCTGGGTCAAGGGTAGTTTAACATCCTGTATAATGGTGAAATAATTTTTTATTAAATTATACAAGAATCATATACATTAATATGATATCATATATGATCTTTTAGCATTTCTTTATTAATAATATCTTAGTGTTATCGTCATTTCGGGTGTTAACTTATATGTTTTTTTACATAAGCCATGTTTGTTATGGATAGGTTGTATATTATTCATGTCAATAATGATATCAAGTCCTTAAACATTATTTTTAATCATCAAATGAGAATTATACTTGAATGGATACGATGGGGAATGAATCTCAACGCGTTCGTGGAGACTGTAATCCGTACGTACGCACGTATGGTGACATGTCATTCATGGGATGGATAGAATAATGAATTTGGTTGTTCCATATTTATAATAAAATCAAATTATATAGAAGATACTGGAGTTATTATTTTATAATGTAAAAAACAAAGAAAAATAAAGTCAAAGCAAAAAGGAACTTGAAAGAGGTTGGTGAAAACATTACCTCTTCTTCGGGTTCTTCCTTTTGATATGATCGAAAGGGATCCTTAGGATGGCTTTATGATAAAAATAATGCATCTATATTGAAGTGAGGTAATTTTAGAGAATATTTTGGCAGGTTTTGGCCAAGACAAAAGGCTTTTAAGGTGTGAATTATAGATAAGGGGGAGTTCCCTTTTATAAGAGGGGTGAGGGGAACCTTTGGAAAAGCTAGAAATATTATTTTATAATAAATTCATATTCGGTTTATAATGGATACAAAGTGGATTATTTAAAGGTTAAGTTGGTTATAATTTAAAAATCACTCAACCAATAGGTTTTATATAGGTTTGGGGCACTATATTGACTTTATCTTTTTGATTTAACTCTTAGTTAAATAGTTTGACATTTACGACGTCTCTTTGTACTTTTATATTATATAGTTAATAAACTTACTATATAATTCCAAGAGACCCCCCAAGTGGTCCATTAATGATACAAATATCATTATATAAGTTATTTTTTCCGAACCTTAGATTTTTAGGAATATAATATCAATTAATAATATAATATTAGTTTTAAAAACTCTTTTATGTCAATTTTGACACTATTTAATAATTGATGATTTCTAAAGTCTTAAAGACTTTATTAATTAAAAAAATCATTTAAGATATCCTGACATGTCATATTAACCAATAAATTTTTTTTATGTCATCAAAACTTTCAAATTATATTTATTTTAACATTTATAATACCAATTATTTGATTCCTTCATTAACAAGGAAAATACTACATCATTATTGTGTCATAAATAAATTTAATTATTAAATGTCTTAAAATTATAAATAAAATCCCATTATGTAGGAAATATTTTTATATTTATAATGAATATTTATAGTTAAAAATATAACATATATAACCCTATGTAAAAATTGTTTTTCTAAAAGATATATGCTTTTGTTATTTTTGTATTTACATTAACTTAATTAATATAAAGTGTCATTATCACTTAAAAGTGGCTACATGGGGTCCCAAAATCGACCCAAAGATGCCCATGGTCGGACATGTATCAAAATATTGGGTTAGGACATATTTTAGGGTAAATTAATATTATTATAATATTATTTTTGTTACCCTTATTTACCGGATTTACTCTTTAACCATGGTAAATAAAATAATTACCGAAGTAATTATTCAAAATTTCTAAAAATAAAAGTTACCTATTTACACAATTTGGACCTCGTGATTCTAAATATGGAATCCATTTTTTTGAATTCAAAACACAGAAGTGGAAGAAATTAATTTAAAATTAATTCCCGTTGTCAAAACAAAAAGCGTGTTTTTAAGAAATAATAACTATCAAAAGATTGACACTTGCTTATGTCTAGTTTAAATGTGAAATTATGTACAATGACCAACATTGGATTAAATGGTAAAAATATAATCTAATTATACTTTAAAATCACTCAAATTGATAATTTATCACTATTAATTATTTTGATTAAAAAAGTTTTTTTTAATTAAAATTTAGTAATTTTCATTATTCATCAAAATATGAAAGTTATCAGAAAAGTACCAAAATTTCACCCTAAGAAAATTTCGATACTATGAATCCAAAAATTAAGTCCATTTTGAAAGATAAAATCTATAAATTTTCAAAAAGTGGGTATTACTATTCATAACGGCTAGTTGATTGGTTGTGGTGTTTTAGAACTCGAAGTTGTGTACAACACATGCTACTGTATTATTGAAAGAGAAGTGTACCACAGAATCTTGGGGTGTTACACGTCAGTCCTTGTATTAAGTTTAGTTTTTATGATTCATATAGAAGTCATCTTCTTTAGGTCCCAAAATTTATAGTCTCATGAGTGTAACTATACTACCCATGATCTTCATATTTCCAAAATTGTGTTTTCTTTGAAGTTATAGAGACACCATCTCAAGGGTGAGTGATTTGTGGTATTTATGATCATAAGAGTTTTAGGTATATCTTCTCCCAATTTGTTTTAAACTTGTGACAATAGTAGTGGATGGAATTATAATAGTATTATAAATTCTAATTTTTTTTATAAACTACCTAAAGGGAATGATTTGGATGATTATATGAGTAGAAATTCATATAAAGGTGTTGTTTAGAAATTTAAGGAATCTTGGATGGTGGTGGAGGAGCTTCAAACAATGCACCATATTATGGGAGAAGTGTATGATAAAGGGAGTCTCTAATAGATGATGACATAGTAATCCTTGGTGTAGAAGGTAGAGTAATATTAGTTGTAGTATTTCGAGGTGGTAGTTTTAAAGGATCTAGTTTTTTATAAAGATTATCTTTTTGGATGGTTTCAGTATGATTAGAATTGGGTGTTGTTCTAGGGGAGGATCTCTATTCCTTCACAAATGCTTGACACAGTCATTCAAAGGCTCCATATTTCACCTTTATCAGTAAATCTTTGTGTGGGTAAGCTGTATAATTCATTTAGAGTACTTTTATGTCTAGTATAAAGAGATTTATCTTTTAGTTTGTATATTGGTGTTTGATATTCCAAAAGGTTAAGGATGGGCATTGTGTTCTTGGTGGGTTGCTTCATCTAATCGATGTTACCTACAAGAAGTGGGTGAACATATAAATAGAATTCATTTCTATTTTACCTTAAGATCATGGTGGATATGATGTCATATATTTTATTTTGTTACACTTTATGAAGTCTAATCACTTCAAGGAATGTAAGGGGTCGAGCACACTTGAATTTTTTTCAAGGTAATAATTGGAGGATGTTGTGAGGCTATATGGGGTTATAAACTTGATCATATTTGATAATGATACTTGTTTCATCTGTATAGTATAGAGAGGTTTCTATTAGGATTTTGTCACTCAACTATGCTTCAACATATATTTTCATTCATTGATGTGGGGTCAGATATAGAGGAATATCTAGACATTGGAATACATGTCATGTGAAAGTGTTCTATATTTTGGAGGTGCATTGGTAAACAAATACCCTTGTTTTAGATTTACTATAACATCAAATATCCCTTAATAATTGGTATAACCTATTCAAATCATTTTATGGATGAACTTTTATATATCCATTATGTTTGAGTAGTTGGAGAATCAATAATTCTTAGACCGGAATTACTGAAGAGCATGAAAATAAAGGTGCATCTGATTAAAGAGTGGATGGAGGTATATCAAGATTTTCATAAGTCTTATATTTTTCATAGAGGGAGGCATCTGTATTTAAAAATTATATATCATGTATTCTGGAATGTATATTATTATCATGAGAACCATAGGTTCGATCATGGGAGTAAGATTTCTCCCTAATTTTTTGGGTCTTTCATGGTGTTGGAGAATGTTGGTGAACTTTCATATTAATTAGTTATATCCTCAAATATGGATCAAATATAAGGATTTTTTGACATATAAAATACTTTTAAATATATTTATGATGAATCCCATATAATTAACTGGAGTTATTTGGAAGTTAATGATGATCCAACATTATAGGAATAACCTATTGAGATTTGGGACCAATATGATAATTTTTTGTGCATGTGTTTAATTATTTTGGTTTGTATATTGTGATGAAAAACTTAAATGAGAGTACTTTGGAAATGGATTCATAGATTTATTATCAGTACCCTGAGTTTTTTGAGGATTGATTTTGTTGATATGATTTGTATTACCTTGGTTGATTTATGAGGCAATTGAATATGTTGTGATATTATGTTCTCTTTATTTATAGGGAGTTTTATTTGTTCTTATTATACCAATATCCCTAAGTGGTATCTCATGGTGTAGTTTTTCTTTATCCATTTTTTGATTCCATTCTATGTTTTGTTTTGATTCTTGAAGATAAGAATCTTTTGAGAGGTATCTGATGTAATGGATAATATTTCCCTAAATATGTCCTTTATTAATCTTAGAGTGTTGAGGGAGTTTTGGGAGTGATTATTTGTGGTATTGAGGTTAAGGAAACAAATCATATTTGAGAGTTAGTATTTCTAATGTAATATCCAAGTCATGTTGTAATGGTATGTATCCACCACGAGCTGTTATTGGGAAGATGTTTCGTAGTGGAAAGGAGGTTTCACAACATGGGGGTGTAATCTATCGGATTAAATTTCCATTACATTATGGGTATGAAGAATAATCATTAAATTCCTTACATTAGTTGTGTATTATTAATTTTTAGGGGTTATTTTTATCAAAGTAAGAAACATCACACATTATAAAAGAACATTAAGTAAGGATTTAAAACAATACATATTTCCTTTTCATATTTCATGGCCATAGTGAGAAGGGGTTTGTAATGCTGTGAAAACCTAAAGGACATGTTCCTTTCTTATGATATATTATATATCATTATAAAATAGTTTTTGGTACACACTATGGTTATTTTTAGGGACAATTGGGATGAGGAGTAAGGGAATGTAACACATCATGATTGTGAAGGTTTTGAAGTCCATGCTGTGATGACCTTATATATGCAGTGATATGCTTTTTTTCAATGAATAAATGTTTGTTGATAGTGATAAAGGGGGATCTATGTTGTTAAATCATGCCTTGAGATTTAGATCAAGGATTTTGTGCTATGAAAAACTATTTTAATGTTGTGTGGTTGTGTTTTCTAGGCATGGCTATAAATTTTAGGTATCTCTCAAATTTCACCAATTTAATCTTTCGTCTCTCGAACCATAGGTGGATTTTAAATCATTTTGTATATATCAAAGTCCTTGTGGCTAATTAATCGGACTTTTCTTTTGTGATGATGATCCTCAAACAAGGTTAAATCTATTTTCTCACTTTTTTTACGTATTAGTTTTCTCTTGTTCTCCTTTCAATGATATGACAGATCTTTCATTTCAATTTTATGGGTTTATTATTTATTTTTAATGGAAAATTATTAATGGAATTTTGTAGGTATGAATTGTTGGTTTTATATGGGGGTTCTTATTAGTGTTCCTTAGGAATTTTTCTTTTCTTATTTAGAGAATAATGATGTTTCATATCAAGGTGGGGAATTTATAAAAGTTTCCTTATTTTATGTATCAATATGGGTTTATCATGTTTTATCTTAAATGTATAAATTTATGAGATTAACATTGTAATATACAAAACTTTGTGCCTGTTAAGAGATATCCCAGTTTAGTTTGTTAAAAGCGGTTTTAGAGATCATTTGTTTTTTGGGGAGTTTGGTTTTATTGAGATAGGAATGTCCTAATTCAAGCGATTAGTCACGAGTAGTCACCTGATCACTACATTTTAGGATGAAACTTTCTTTTTTAGGATATGTGAGTGTTTTATTCAATATTAATTCTTAAATTATTTCTGGTTCTTTTAGTTTTATTTTGAATATTTTTCATTTTCACATAGAATTTTTGGTTTTATTCAAGAAAATCCACATTTTAAAGTAGAGTTTGGATGAATCTATGGGGTGCATGATTACAATTATTGTTTTATAAAACCATGTGAAGATTGTGAAAACAATTCCTAGGAGGGTTAAATTTTCACTCTTGTGGTTTTAAATTGTTTTCATTCTATTTCATTGTTGATTAAAGATTAATTTGTGATTTTTTTGGGTTATTGAAATTTTTTGGGTTGGTTAAAATTATTATTTTAAAACAAAAAATTTTATTTTATTAAAAAAAGGAGTGAATGGATTTTGAAATTTTGATGGTATTTTATTAAGTGGTTTGAATTATAAAAATAATTTGATTATAAACATGATATGCAAAGTTTTTTAAGAACATACATAAATATATTTATATAAACCTTTCAGTTCTTTGAATGTTTTTATTTGTGAATGTACCTTTTTTTAAATGTTTGAATTTAAATGAAGTGTTGACCCATAATTATTTTTTTGGTAAATAGGTGAGTTTCAAATATGTTTTAAAGGATTCATTAATGGGGTTGGTAAATTTTTTTGAGATCATCTAAAGGGATATTATTTATAGACATTATTGTGGAGTGTTTTTAAAAGTGTATAATTTTTTAATTAAATTTGGGGAGTGTTTTAGAAAGAAAGTTTCATTTTAAAATGGTTATAAATACCCTTGTTGGCAATTGGAATATTATTTTGTGATGTAATATTAACAATATTTTATTTTATTTTCTTAATAAGAGGAAATATTTTCAAATTATTCTCTATTGTCTTTTAAATATTTGATAGGGGTATGGAAAAATGGATATTTTTTTCCATAATTTTTTTCTGGAATTTGTGGGTTTCATTATTGAATTTTAGAAATATTTTTAAAATTATAGTTGATTATATATGTGATTTTTGAATCCACTAATGGTAAGATAAAATGTTTTCAAGGTGTATTTGTTTTTTAAAATGAGTTTTTAGACTCTTATTGAGATGTTAGTGATTTGAATGGATTTTTTTTAAAGTGATTTCATTTAATAGTTTTATTAATTTTATTTTATATATTAGTTTAGATTGGGATAATTAATTTAAATTGAGAACACATGAATTTAATGGATTCATTTTTGAAATGGTAAATTGTATTAAAAAATGGGTGAAATTGAATTTTTTTTGGAGTAAGAAATGGTTTTGAAATTTGAAATGGAAATGGTGGATTTTAGAAGATGTTTTTTGGTTTTGTTTTCTGACGTTTTATTTTATGATCTTGGTCTCCTGGTTTGATATGTCATGTTGATTAAGTTTTGGTTGAGTTTTAGTCTGGTGTTTATTGAGTTTTATATTTATATGTTATCTAGAGTATTCCACACAAAAATTTCCATAAGTGTTTTAAGGAGTCTCTTACTATTAATGACTCTACCTAGACTCCATGTGGAGTGGTGAAGCCAAGTTATTCTTGACTATTTCTATTTTTCTAAGGAGATAAAGGGAAACTAGAGGCTGTAGAGTGGCTTGATGAAATTGAAGCTGTTTTTTGGTTTTTAGAAAATCTAGAAGACTTAAGAGTGGAATTTGTATTAGTTATATTTTAGGTTCTGAGTTTGGATAAGTGGAAGGTGATTTCTATATTTTATTTTGAAGTTCTGATGCCATGGGAGATCTATAAGACCACTTTAATCTAGTGGTTTATACCCAAGTAAGTGAAGATGAAGAAAGTGGAAGATATCATCGTTATTCATCAAGGTAAAATAATGGTGAAAGTGTAAATTTACCACCTAAATAAATTTTGTTTTTTTTAGAAATGGAATCAAGTGATCTTTGTGTTTGGTATTCATCCATAGATAAATTATTGAGTTCTTTCTTCAAGGAAAGTATTGTTCAATAACTAGGTGGATGTGGTGTTCCTAGATGATATTTATACTAGAGTTAATCATATGGTGGTTGGTATCCCAATCTATTAAGATGATCATAAATCTTACTCATCTGAAAAAGAGTGCAAACTAGATGAAACGATTTCATTTGATTCTCCTTTGTGAGTTCCTTCACCCCATCTAAAGTACCACACACATGTTTACTTCCAGTGTAGTTGGTTTGGGAATTCTATTCCATATTTTGTAATGCACTAAAGACTTTTAATTGGTGTGGTTGACTAGGAATTAATTATATTTTTTTTTGTTTTTGGACCTAAGTATAATGAAAATAAGTCCATGATAGTTTTTTATCCTAGAATCCATTCCTATCTATGTTTTTTATATAGCTATTTTTATGTTTTTATATTCCTTTATCTTCCTTATTCGACCCTTATTACATTTTTTATATTTATTATTTTACTTATCTTTGATCTACATGCCACTTTAGGTAATTTTATATCTTATTATTTATTGTAGATGAATTTTACTTGTGAAAAATTTTATTTTTGGCTTGATCCATTGTCCATTTTGAGTTTCCTTTGTTATGTTATTTTTTTTGTTGGAGGGTTTTCCTATGCTAGTCAGTTTATTAAATGGTTGGGAGACACACTATGGAACTTTGTGTTATTATCTATTAAGATGGTCAGGTGTGAATTATGGATATAATAGGAAAAATTGGTGTTATTGGTTCTGTTTGGTTCTATTTGGTTTCTATTTTGGTTTGGAGGTTTTATGTTAAGAGTTCTTATTTTAGTGAGAGAGCTCCAATTTTGTTACTTGGTTTGGGATGAGTGACTTTATTGTTAAGTAATGTTTTTTACTGGGAATAATTATCACATCTTGATCACAAATTTCATTTTTTTTTTCTTGATCTCATTTTTGGGATTTAGGTTGAATCCCCGATTGATTTTTTTGAGTTTTGGATATTTTTGTTGGTTTTTAGAACTATGCATAGTTAGTGTTCATATTTTTGTGGTAAAATATGAAACATATTGATAAATGGAGTTTTTATAGTACACATACTTTTTTATTAGTATTTATTTCCTATTTATTATATGGTTTGGCCTAAATGATGCGATTTTCAATAGTAACCTTTAACCTTCTTCGGAAGTGTGAGAGTTGGAACTTGACTTGCACACAGTAAGGTAAAACCATGTAGAAAGTATGGAGGGGAGTCTAAAATCATGTTATATGTGTTTTACACAGTTCGAGTATGGTAACCTTGCCATGCAGTCAAACTTTTCAAGGCTACCGTTTCCTTCCAGAACTGTACGCACAATTGTTGCACAACTTGGTGAATTATGTAGCCTAACCGCGCGACTTGCCCACATTCTTTAAAAAGTGAAATTCCAAGTTTTACATCCAAAAAATAAAACCCAAAATAAATTCCCCTCCTCTATTATTAGTTTTTGGTGCATTTAATGGCTCATAAACCCCTCCTCCCTTAGCATCTCTTCATTCCTTGAAGTTCCTCTTTGAATCATTGTGAGTTTTCTTTAGATTTTTTCTTTATTTCCCTCTATTACACTTATCATATCTTGTTTACCTATTTGTTTATGGCTTAGTTCCTTATTTTAAGAACCCTATAGTGAGGTTTAGATTATGGGGTTTTTTTCTTTTGATAATAGGGTCTGAAATTTGTCTCTTGGGATTAATTCTTCCATATTCTGGAGTTTTGTCACATTCTCATATCATTGAGGGAATAATTTTCATCCATTTACTTTCTAAAACATTCCATGTGATTATAGATATTTCCTAAATGAAGTTTTAACTTATTATTTACAATTTTGTATTTCCGAAGTTATTTTTATTGAGATATATATAAATGGTTTTTTAAAAATGGGTTTCAAAGTATATTTTTGGTTATGCCTATATGTATCTAATGTATATATATATAATATGTTTGATAAAATACCCAGTTGTATTTTAATTAGATTTTGGGGTTTTAAAATATATATTTTACCTTATTTTGGTATAAGGAATTTAGGTGGCTAGCGGAATTGTTCTTTGTGTGGATTTTTAGTCTCTTTGTGGTTTTGTGGTTATCTGATACCTCTTGTGTTTCATTATGACTCTTCCTAGTATTATTTGATTGAATATTTGGATTTTTTATAGATTTTCATATATATTAGAATGTGATATATTATTTTAAATATGTGCATATGGTGTGCATATATAGTTATTAGTGCATATAAATGGTAAATTCAATTGAATTTTTGTTTTCAAAAACATTAATTTTTATTTAATATTTTTAGATTCCTAAATGTTTTCCAAATATTTCAATGGTCTCTGAATAATTTTTGAACTGGATTAATGGTTGTTATTTTAGAAACCCATGATTTGAATCCCCATTTGACACTTGGAAATGTACTTAGATGATTACCATGGTTTTGAAAATGGTTTTGGGGAGAAAAGTGTTTACCTTAGAAATGGTTTTGGGTTTCAAATGCTAATTCCATTTTGGTACTATATGATTCTTCTTGGGAAATGGTTTCTAACTCTCAAAATGTGTAGGTATTGTTGGAAACTTTGAAATGTTATTTGTATGATGGGAACCCCTATAGTGGTCCACTATATTGAGAGTGTCTTTTCATTGATAGTGGTGGGGAGTGGGAATGGCTTGTATATTGGAATCTGTATTTTATGGTTAATGCCAAGTATGTGATGAGATAATCACATTCCCCGATACTATCATTATGGGATCCTAGACATCATCTAGTGGGATGAAAAATAATTGATTTTTAGTTCCCATTAGACAAACTATAATCCCCTGGTAGATGAATGGACAGAGAGGGTTGTGCCACTGGTGAGTCTAGTTCAGAGAAGTTAGGTTGGTGATAGACTATGGATCACATATTTATACCAACTAGATAGTTCTAAATTGATTAGATTTATTGTTTCATGTTGATATGTTTTAGACAATATTCCCATGACTATTTAAAATGTATCATCTAGTACTATTTTTTTGCACTGTGTTTTCTTATCTTGTTTACATGTACCAACTTATACTTGTATTGCTTCTTTTTCTTTTGTAATTTCCCTTTGTCTAACCCTATTACTCAAGTTTAATTATGATCACTCTCATTTAGAAACTTACTTAGGTTCTGGTTTTATTATTGGAATTTTGTTATAACTGTGTTTTAGAATTGGAAAAATGTTTTAAAAGATAGAAATACAGGTTTTTATTAAAGTGGATTTAGGAAAGATTTTTCTGGTGTTTAAATGATAAATGATTATTTTATAAATGTATTTAAACTAGTGTTCATAAACTATTTAAGGAAAGGAAATATATGGATTCGGTGGTGCTTACCTACTGAGTTGTTGTATGATCACACCCTACTTATTCAACTTGGTATTTATAGTCCTGATATATTTTGTGAATTTAGCTTTTGTTATAGTTCTATTATAGAGTGGGTTGGTTTTGAGGATGGATGGTGACCAAGAGGCCACACAGAGATTGTGTTTAGTTTTTTATTAGTTATAGTTCAAACTTTGGTATCTGTGTCAGGATCTTGTTTTAATTTCACTATTATTGTATTATTTTTGTTCAGTGATTTATTTTACACTATTATTGTGATATTTACTCTATTTTGTTTTATGTTTACAGTCATTGTGAAAAATTATCCCCAACGTTTTATCTATCATAACCTAATGTTTGTTGTCAGACCATGAGGATAAAGGTTTCCCTTCATACAGACCATAGATTGGTTTAGGTGACTGGTTTGGGGATGACCCTGGATGGTTCATGATAGGTCGAGTTTTGAGATCTTCAAGTTCAGTTTTCACAAATCCTCAACTCATCAGTATTTAGTAAAACCATAAGTTATCAATATTTCATTTAACTGTTGCATATTTTGAAAACACAAAATATGAAACTAAAAACATTAATTTAAACAATAATCTTAATAAAGTACTTTGTGTTTTTGAAACAAAAGATAAACTGAGACTTTGACTCAACATATTCATGAGTATACAAATGTTTAATATTCTCTATAAGCATATCTAAATACTCCTGAGAAACATATAAAATATTTGATTGATGGTTTCAAAGGCATTGTTTATATTCAAAATGGCTATTGTAACTTCTATCCCCACTAATTTACTTAATATATTTGGGTACATCTATGACTTCAAGAAGATAGAGTCTATTTTATAGATTTATTTGGATATAGAATTAATTTTACAATAACTATTGTAATGTTTTAATAATATTAATGATTGTAATAAAAGTTCACAGAATCTCTGTAAAGTGTTGTAACACACCATGTTTGATTTATTTTCAGATTTAATATTATTTTATATAAAGTGTTGTAAAGTTCACCCAATGTTTATATTTAATATTATTCTATCTTATTTTGAGTCATTATGATATGTTAGGAGTTTTAGGCTCAAATTTATAATTTTTAAGAGTTTTAAATGGGTTCACGGTTAACCATTATAGTTGGGAAAGCCATGTTAGAACCATGCAATTTGGTTTTTCCCAGGGCAGTAACATTTGACACAGTCAATGCACAACCATTTGAACTATTTATGATTTATATAGTAACCGTGTTAAGTTTTTTTGGTTGTCATATATGTGTAACACCGTTTTCACAAGGGTTGTAAAATTGTGTGGTAAAACCATGAACTATACCCTGAGATTTAAAAGGTTGTTATTTATTTATTTGTTATTTTTTTCAATATTTTTTTCTTTTTTCATTCTCCCCCTTCTCTCCCATATTCAAAATCATGCTCCCCCCTTGTGAATTTCACCCTCTCGGTACCTCTGTTCTTCATGATTCCAATGTGATTTCTTTACAATCCATGATCGACTCTCCTTGGCAAGAACTCTTCTCCCCTATATTTCAATTTTCCACATGATTTCAAATTCCCCTCATGATTCCTTTGTTTGTAAAAACCCTAGGTTAAGGGTTTTACCTATTTTATTGGTTTATTTTGTATTTAGGGTGCATGGTGTCTCCTTATTACTTTTTTTGGGTGTCCACAATTAGATGTGATGCATTCTGGATCATGTGCCATAAATTGTAGTAGGTTTGTCTATTTTCTAGATTTTAATTTTAAATCCATTGATTTTTTTTTGAATTAGTGTTTTAATTATTAATTGATATATTTAAACAAGGTTATTAAATTACCATGTGGAAAAGTTGTTTTTATTTTGGGTTTATTTGAAAGAGAAAGGTTTTACTATTTTAAGGGCTAGTCCAAATCTTATTTTGTGGGATCAAGAACACTGTGTTTTTGTGATATTT
The DNA here is from genome assembly GCA_963277665.1 of Viscum album. NCBI lineage: Eukaryota > Viridiplantae > Streptophyta > Magnoliopsida > Santalales > Viscaceae > Viscum > Viscum album. The sequence goes on along the minus strand of OY728140.1, from coordinate 641,026,266 downwards.
TTCAAATGGACATTGAAAATTATATTTTAAATTTATAAATATATTTTGGATTTTAAAGTGATTTCTCAAATGTGTCACTTGGCATTTCAGGTGATACTTGAAATTCCAAGTTTTGTAAAAAATATTCAAGAATTTTTTTAAAAAAATGTAAGAGATTTAAATGGGTTGAACCCATTTAGGCCATAAACTAATTTTAAGGGGCATGTTTGAAAACATTAGGTTTTTGTGAGAAATTTTTCTTCCCCAATTTTTTTTGTATAAAGAGTGTGTTTTTTAAATTTCTATCAATTTGTTTTGAAACTCTTGGATTTGAAGAGATGTTTGAAATGAGATTTCAAATTATTTAAATAAACAGATAAAATATATCAGAATCCCAAGTTCTATGTTTTTTATTGATCAATTAATACATTTATTTATTTTCCAAAGTGTGTAATGAAAATACCCACATCATTACAGGTTGTAATTTTTTTGGGAAACTTGAATTTTCCCTTAGTCGATGGTTCATTTTGAGAACCATTTTTATTAATATAAATTTAAATATTTGATAATATTAAAATAAATATTTTTGATGTGGTTAGAGGATCTGATAGTATTAGGGTTCTTGGGATATTAATTGAGGAGGTTAGGAGGTATATGAATGGTTTCTTCAATTTTGAAGCACCCACCAGCTAGCTAGTAGGATAAACATAACTGAGGGGTTTTTCCTAGGTACACCGGCTAGAAAATGGGTAATTGGGTTGGGTATTTTAACTAGGGAAAAACCTTTCATTTTTTTGTTAGGAATAATCATATTTTTTGTAACACCCAAATATTTTATCTATGTTATCTCCTCAAACTATTTCAATAACTTGTGCTACACGCAACACCGAGTTCGAGCGCACCACGACTTAACAAACTAGCCGTTCAAAAAAGAGGTTATGAATAGTATTAACCAAATTTTAAATTTTCTATATCCTATATAATTTTAACATTCATATTTCTTGTTTCTTAGACATAATATAAGAAACATTCAATTTTTAATATAAAAGAGGTATTTTTCAAAAAGTGCATTTTTTCACATTTTAATGGGGAACCCTTTTTAAATACAATATTTGAAAATTTTATATATTAAATTTAATGAAATTAAATTATTATTTTAAATAGGGATATAAAAATTTAGTTTGGATAATTTTTTTTACTTTTATGACAACTTTTATATTTTGATGAATAATGAAAAAATACTAAATTTTAGTTAAAAAAACTTTTTTAATCAAAATAATTTATAGTGTCAAATTATATATTTGAGTGGTTTTAAAGTATAATTGGACTATATTTTTATAATTTAATATAATTTTTGTCATTGTATGTAATTTCACATTTAAATTGGACATAAATAAGTGTCAATCTTTTGATAGTTATTATTTCTTAAAAACATGCTTTCTATTTTAAAAATAGAAATTAATTTTAAATTAATTTCTTCCACTTATTAGTTTAGAATTTGGAAAAATAGATTCCACATTTGGAATCCGGATGTACAAATTGTGTAAATAGTTAAATTTTATTTTTATAAATGTGGAATATTTTAGTAAATATTTTATTTACCATGGTTAAAGGGTAAATCCGGTAAATTAGGGTAAAAAATAATATTATAATAATATTAAATTACATTAACACATTACCTAACCCTATTTTATGTTACATGTCCAACCATTGGCATCTTTGAGTCAATTTTGGTACCCCATGGAGCCACTTGGGAGTGATAGTGACATTTTATATTAATTAATCTAAAGTAAAGACAAAAACAACAAAACAATGTATCTTTTAGTAAAACATTTTTATATGGGGTTTTATAATTTATCTCTTCCAACATAAATATTTATTTAAAAGATGAAAATATTTACTACATTATTATATTTTATTAATAATTTTTATAGATAAAATAAATATATTTATTTATGACACAATAATGATGCAGTAATTACCTTATTAATGAAAGAATCAAATAAATGGTATTATAAATATTAAAATAAATATAATTTCAATGTTTTTATGACATAAAATAATTTTATAGGTTATTATTACATTTTAGGGTTGATTTAATGTATTTTGGTTTGAATTAATCAAGTTGTGATGACTTTCACAAAAACCAAATACAAAATAGTGTCAAAATTGACATAAATGAGTTTTTAAAACAAATATTATATTATTAAATTATTTAATAGTTTTAAAAATATAAGGTTCAGAAAAAAGACTTATATAAGGTTATATATATTAATAATTAACCACATGGGGTTCTCGTGGCTGGTTATAGTAAGTTTATTGATCATATAAAATAAAAATACAAAGAGACATGGTAAATTCCAAACTATTTAACTAAGAGTTAAATCTAAAAGATAAGGTTAATCTGGTGACCTAAACCTATCTAAAACCTATTGGTTGAGACGTTTTCGATCAATCCCCACCTTATATTCTAAATAAATCATTTTAGAGCAATTAGAAACCGAAAATTATTTTATTATAAATTAATATTTCAAGATTTTACTAAAGTGACCCTCACCTCTCTTATAAAGGGTACTTCCCATTATCTTAATTTCACACCTCCAAAGCCATTTGGCTCAGAAAAACCCTACCAAAATATCCTCCCAACTTTACTAATTTTATCCTAGAGGCCTTTCCTTGGTCATAAATCCAACTTAAGGAGTCCTTTTGATCAAATCAAAAGAAAGTACCTGAAGAAGAGGTAAATATTTCATCACCACTTTCAGGTTATTTTCTTCTTCCACTTTCTATTTCTTTGTTGTTTCCATTCTAAAATAATAAATCTAGTATATTCTATATAATGTTATGTTATTATAAAAATGTTACAACCATATTCATTATTCTATCAATCCTATAAATGACAAAGTTACCATACGTGCGTACGTATGGCTTACCGTATCCACGACGTGGAGTTGTTTGTTATTCAAACACTCTATTATTTGGATGGGTATAATAATAAGAATAACTGATTTAAATAATAAATATAACATTTTAATGAGTTTATATATATGATATACCATCCAATTACATACGATTTCACCATCAATATAATGATATTGTCGCTTGTGCGTACGTACGGATTACCGTGTCCACGACGTGATGAGATTCATTCACACGTTCACCATTCAACAATGATTATAAAAATATATATTATTAATAAGTATGTAATATATGAAATAATAATTATACTGGGGAAATATATATATATGTATTTATGTACTTTTATATATCTTATTCACTTATTTCTGTTCAATACGATATAAAAATAGAAACAACGTTTATGCGTACGTACGACCTACCGTCTCCATAAACGGTGCCTTAAATTTAATATATCTATCTATTATAAATATTTATATTCTAAATATATATGATATATATATATCAAGGTTTATATTCTGGAAGTATTTAAATCATGATCTTATTGATATGATCAAAAATAACAAGTTAAAACACGTACGACAAAGAAAGCGATTATTACCCAAAATGTTAATTTAACATGAAAATCATTATTAAATGGGTAGTATAATGTAATAAATGAATCATTAATGATATAAAAAACATTAATATGGTTCTTTTATAACTTAATAACATATAATGGTCATTATACAAGATTTTAAACATACCCTCGACCAAAGTAAAGTGCAAGGTAAGAGTTAATTTCACAATCTCATTATTATCTGAGGTTGTTTTTACGTAAGTATCTACTGGGAAATATTTATTATCTATGTACATGTTTCATAAAAGAGTTTTAAAAGGGATTATTTTTAAAGTAATATTTTAATAAAACATCATTTTAAAGGTTCTAAGGATTTATTCTTCTAAACCTTCCGTAATAATGTCCATGTTTTTAAAATAGTTTTAAGGATTTATTTATATGAACATGAATTTTTTAAAGTTTAAATTACTTTAAAAAGATTCAAACTGGTGTGGGACACTTTGATTCAAATCTACCTTTTAAATTACTTCCTTTATAAATTAGGTGGCTTTTAAATGATTTCATGAAAAAGGGATATTTCTCTCAAAGATTTTTTCTGATCATTTTCAACTATGTCAACATCCTTTATAAGATATTATTCTCAATCAAGGTTGATTTATTATAAAAATATTCCGTATTGTATAGAATTTTTTGTGATATTTTTCACTTTGGATGTGTTATTTATATACCATTCATGGTTTATAGATAAAATATTGACATTTCATATGCTAGTTTTGATACGAATGTTTATGTTATGTTTAATCCTTTTCATATGAGGAATGAATTGGACTTAGTAAGTGACGGGTGGAGCCCGCTATAGATCCTCGATGCATCGGTAGGTATCTTGAGATAAACTAGTGTCTTGGATTAAGGACTTGAAAAAATATTATTTGTATTCTTGGCACAAGGCCTTGACTATGTGGTTATGAAGTCTGGCATTATGCATTCCATCATTATGAAAGTGGCTATTGATATTGTATGTGATTGTTCTACTAGTATAATATCCATGTGAATAAGTAAATGGAATTATTTTATTTTATCTTTTCCATATTATGCTGAAATTTAAGTTTAAAAGGCCTTTGTTTTATTCTTATACATTTCCTTAAATATTTTTTCTTGTTTATTAAAGTTCCACTATATTGTTATCCTTATTGAGCATCTGAGCTCACCCCTTTCTATGTTTTATTTTCCCAGGATTTTCAAAAAGTTTATTATGATTGATATACAGGGTTAAGATAAAAGGTAATAATGGAATTATCAAAGAACTATCTATGATTTATTTTATGTTTGAAATTGTAATGTGAAGTTGATGTATGTAATCTATTTCCAACACAGCTAAACTTATCGGTCATTCGGGACATGATTTACTTGTATCATGCCAATGTTAGGTAATAATGCACTGACTCCAGGCTTCTGGGGTCATGACATTACATTTTTTATGGGGAGGGGAATTTGAGAGAGGCATGTCTCAGTTGATTCTCCCTCCCATTCCTTTCCTTTGATCCCCCGTGAGGGATTAAGGATTATGATTGTATATGGTGGAAATTTTAGGTTTGATTTACCCATCCTCCTCTAGTTTCGGAGGTTTCCTTTTTTCCCTCTTAATCCTGATAAATTTTAGGTAGGTTTTGGGTGTCAAATCCCCTAAATCATGGTGGAATCAACCTACAAAAATGGGGATATTACTCTATTTTTAAGGATAGTGTCCCAAGATATTGTCTGTACCCCATCAGAAGTCATTTGGTTAGAGGTATATTTTCTGGAGAATTTTAATCAATAAATTATATTTTATTAAATTAAATTCATGATGGAATCGATTCCAAGTGATTGGGATTTCACTCAGAATGGTGTTAGGGGGTTTGATGGACCCTCCAGGGGTGGTTTGTTGTGGGTTTGGATTGACGAAGGTACTTAGTGAGTTTTCTGAAAAATTAGTCCGCATTGGTTTGAATTAAATAATTAATTATGATTTTTTATAATTAATTATTTATTATTTTTTGATTGAGATAGGTTCTTGTGTTCATGGAAGATGATCACTTATCTTGGATGAGTATGGAAGAGGCATGCGAAGGACTGATGAGCATTTGGATGAGGCTCGATTGAGCTCAATGAGATATTAAATCTGATATCGATATTGATGACCCCTTTAATATAATTGCATATCTATTTATATACATGGGAGTGAATTCCTATAAATGTGAATGGGTTAGAGAATGGATTTTATGGACCTGAAGTGCCCTATGTATATGATATAGGCTGATGCAAGGCCTCCAATGCATTGATTAAGTGATCTTGAGGACTTGGATATTTTTAGATCATCTGATGACATGGACATTAGTGGTTGAGGGTACTATTGAGACGAAGTGAGACTTTGGGAAGATCTTGGTGTTCCTGTTGAGACACTATTTATTAGTTGGGTTACCTAGATCTGGTGGGTAGGTATCAAGGGATTGGTATTGAATGATGATGGGTGTATATCTTGCAGATGATGGGAACTACCTCCTATGGTTGGAGGTGAGTATTAGCACATGAGGTATGAGGGATAAGTCCTTTAGGTATTTGTGTTGGATGATGGAGTCGGTTGCCTTTGGTTGATGAGACAATGGATCTCCCTTAGAAGATGTGAGACGAGACCTAGGTGTAGGTTACAATAATTTTTCAGGACTTTTCATTGGGACATCAAGTGGTTTAGGACATTATGGTTTGGGATGGTCCCTAGGTAGTGAGATCTGGTGTACTAAGGGACTTAATGGATGTTTTACCTTACCTATATTTCTATGTTAGGGTGATCCTTTAGGTAGTTATGTCAGCAAATTGTAATGGTCATGAGGTGGTATTAACAAGAAGAGACTTTAGAGGGTTTATAGGACACATTGGATTCCCTACCGGGTGAGTTAAGTTGTGCTTTGATGAGGGGAAAGTTTCCAACTAACTAGAACCTAGGGATTAGTTGATGAAATATGTAGAGGTATGTGACCTTATGTGCCTATGACTGATAGAACTTTCCTTGTATAGGATTAGTTGGGGTACTTTTTGAAACCTCCCTAGAGTTTTTTGGGATGGTTCAGTGTGAGGGGCCATTCTATAGAGGCTTAGGTCAGTGGATGACCATGCCTTGATCCTTTAGAAATTAGGTCTAAGGTATTTACATGAATGGATTTGGTCATTGGATGTCCTACCTAGTGTACTCTAGGATGGGAATGTGTGATACACCTCCCTAGTGTATATTGGGATGGGTGAGTGTATGATTGTGCCCTGATGCTTGGGTATTGGGTTGAGGACCTTTGCAGATGTGGATTGGGTTGGTGAATATGTGTTGGACCTTTCCTTGTATAGTTTTAGGTCAAGGACCACCCTTAGGGTAGGATTGTGGTATGTAATATGGTCGATGGACCTTTCTAGAGTGACTAGGGATTGCACATGGCTCTTAAATGTATAACTATGGCCAGTGTCTTTGGGCATCAGGTCAAGGATTTGGACACCACAATACCCTAAGTATATAGGTATGGTAAAATTATTTGTATTATTTCACAAGGAAATTAATGTATTCTAGAATTTCAACGAAGCAATTTTGGTCAGATTTCATGTGGAATGGTTAACACTTGATGTCCAAACGGGCATGTGTGCCTCATCGAGTGTCATGGGGGACTATTTAGAGCATGATAAATTTATGAGAATGTTTGTTATATTTATTGTAATCATTAATACAAAAACATATTACATCATATATTATGGTTTTTTAGCGATACCCTAATGAGTTTTATGCTTAAACATTTAATAGGAATCTCAGTGTGCATGTAGATCTTATATCAATATTTTATATCATAGTAGAGGTTGTGAAAAGGATCGGGCTGGGGTAGCTTTATGGGTTGAAGACAAGGTGTTTTAGTCTGAAGTATGGTAGTAGGTTCAGGTGTGTCTGTTGTATTTTTTATTATTTTTTTTTGTATTTGGTGTAGACATGGTGGGTGATCAGTGGATGGATGTTTTGTATGACAACATATTGTGTTCTATTTATTTTGTTTATTTATTTTTGTGCTCTGAAATGATGTGGATATTTCTTGGTTATATTTACTATTAAATTAATATTATTTGAGGTAATAGTATCACCATTTTATGTATTATTCCATTGCCACTAGTCAGCATCCTCTGGCACATAGGGAGGCACACTTGAGGCCATATGGTACTCTGTCTTGGACAAGTTCCTAGTTTGAGGCATTAAAAAATGATATCAGAGCTTTGTTTGTTTTATTATTTAGAGAGATATTAGAAATGTGTCCTAGGGATGTATCAGATCTTGTGATGGAAATTATACGGGTACGTAGATAATACTTGTTCTAGTGGGAAGTCCAGGTTATAAGGGTGATGGAATTTTGGTTCTTGGTTTACGATGTTATAGTTTTATGATTTCAGTTTTGGTGACACACATGGAATTTTAGGTTTATGGTTTATGGTGTTTTGGATATTTTCTAATTTTCCAGAGGCCCAGGTTCAACTCTTGTCCCACTATAAAGATTTATTGTTCATTAATCATGGTATGACTATTATATTCACATGTCATACATGTGATTTCCTATAATTGTTTACTGATGGGAGGTTTGATCCATTTAAAGTGTCAAAAATAACTTATACAATGATTTAATGTATATATTACTAGTGTAATTATACTCAATTTGACTATAGTGAATTTTATTTCGATGGTAGGTAATGTAGATCTTATGATGGGAGGTGTCCTGGTGGTGGAAATGCAATCCTTTCATCGAGGTATGCATAGAGACCCATTGTGGGTCAGTTCAGGCATTTGATTACTTTATGATGAATTGATGAGAGAATTAGATTAATGAGAGGTGGTTCAAGGATATTAATGGATTACCCTAAGTATTTGGAAGACCTAAGTGGTTCGTGGAAAGGCGTTTGGAATAATTTCTGGTATCAAAGCTAGTTTTGGGGGATATGACCAGTTATGTTCCTGGCCCAATAGTTTGGAATCACTTTCATCTAGTGAGATGGTAGCGTGCATAAACGTTTTTTGTTTTTGAGTGATGATTGTGTGCTGAGTGGTCATGTGGTTTTCCTTAAAATAAGATATAACTTGGGATATTGGTTGAGACTAACATGTCTGTGGGGCAAGGTTAGTGGGTTAGGTTCATGAGCATAGTATAGATAGGTGACATAGGGATGTGTTAGAGATTGTGATGGATTTAGAATTGGTGCATTAAGAATACTCATTCTAATGGGAATTCTTGGTTTAAAGGGTAATGGGATCACTGTTCTTATTTTATGATGTTATGGTTTCATGATTTCACTTGGGGTGATTCGCATGGATTTTGAGGTTTATGGTTTATGGTGGTTTGTCTATTTTCTAGTTGGTAAGAGGCCCATGTTTGACTCTTGGAATACTGGAAAGAGGTCATGTTCATGAATCATGGTAGGCACATTGATCTCACATGTCATACATGTTGTTGCCTATGATTATTTACTAATGGGAGGTTTGAATTGTTTAAAGAGTCAAAAACAACTTATACTGTGATTTCTTGTATAAATTCCTTGTGGAATTATACTCAGATGGAATATGGTTTATTTTCTATCAATGTTAGGTCATGTGGATCTTACAAAATAAGGTGTATAAATGATGGAAACATAGTCCCTTAACCGAGGTATTCATGGAGACCCATTATGTTTTGGTTCATGCTTGTGATTTCCATATGATGAATCGATGAGGAATAGGATTCTATAGAGGTGGTTCAAGGATAGGTATGTATTTCCTTGATGATATGGAAGTCGTGAGGGGGTTTTGGAAAGGCATGTGGAACAACTTATCGAATCAAGGATATATTCATAGGGAAGGAATATTTAGTTGTCTATCATAGTGGTTTGGAAACACTTTCATCTTGTGCGATGAGAGCATGGGTATTTGCTCATAGAATTAGAATGATGCTCGTGTGGTAGATGATCATTTGGTTAGCCTTTTCACAAGATATTCCTTTTAATGTTTATTGATAATAGAATGTATATGGGGAATGATCAACATGTTAGGCGTGTGAGATTAATCTATATGAACGCGAATCACATGAATATGGTTCAATTCATGTAATCGGGTTGTGTGGGAGCACACAACCATTGGGGATGTTTTATACTGGGTTGTTTAATAGAAAAGAACTCATGAGAGGGTTCTCGATGAATCACTCTACCTTGAGGAGGAGACTTAGGTAGGTGAGGCCCTTTGGAGAAGTTGATGGTGTGTGAGGGTAAGTGTGTGTGTGTGGAACGTGGTGCCGAGTGGTTTTCAAATTGGTGGTATGGACAATGTGTTGGTCTGTTGGGGATGGTTTGGGTTGTGGAGAAACCTGATTGGTGTGATGATGACAACACTATGGTAGTTTTTTCGAGTTGGTTCCATAGAACCAACTTCTATGTACTTTATGATAACTTATATTCATAGTTTTAAATATGAATAAAATTCTTCTCACATCATGATTGTTCTTCTGTGTAAAATAGTAGGTGGTATAGTCCCAAGAGTAGCTTTTGCACTAAAAGGTCATAATAGTTCCCCAATATGATGATAACACAAAAGTGCTATGACACTATTGTTAAATATATGTTCTATATATGGATGATATAATTTGAGGGACACAAATGATACAAGAAATCATGGGTAGAGACTCATAGGACTTTGAGGCACCCTCTAATGGTTTACGCCCATAGTAATATCCAGTAGGATATTATGAGAGCCGGACCCTCCAGTTGGAAAAAAAAATTGTGAGTGTTATTAGATGTTCCTATCTACAAACATTTATATTGGTATTTAGACTTTTAGATTTTTATTAATGAGTATTATTATTCATTTACGTTGATGTATTGATGAAAATCGTGACGATAGATATTCGAGGTGTGGTAGGATACGTTGGGTGCATCACAAGTAATATTGAAATGATGAATAATGTGAGATATGATTTTCTCCCTTCTCTTATTTAACAAAAGTTTATATCTCATTCCATTTTATAGAAATGATTTAGCCTAAATAAATCCATTTCCATGGTGTTATTAAGTAATTTCAATTTCTAGGAAGTCAAAGAAAGAGACATCGATCAAATAGGTTTTTGGCATCAGCATGCAACCTTCTTGATTTTCAAAAATTGTGATAAAGGGATTATATTACATATTAAGTGTTCATATGAGGTATAATGTCATTACAAAATTAACTTATTTTTCTATGGGTTCCTAGTCATGTTTCTAGACACTAACCTTGCACTTTATGCTACTTCACCTAATACCACTAAGAAAGAGGCCTAGAGGGTCACACACTAAGTTTATCAAGAATATCAGTTAAATAATATATTATTATTTATTATTTAGCAAGTTGAATAAATATTATTCACAAACTTAGAGTAATAATTATTTTTGTATGTTTGATAGCATATATTCTATCACTAGTTATTCAAGAGAATATAATGAAAGTGTAATATTTAACAAATATTTATTTTCTACTTAGTGAATATAATATTTATTTATTTATTGGAGAATAATGAAATGCTATTTATTTAATAAATAAATATCCATTTTTCAAATCCTGATAAATACTGTGGAGTAACGAAAGACCATTTTTAATGGTCTAGTAGGAAAAAATAAAAATTTAATATTATTTGATTAAAAATTATTTAATTTAATTCTCAAGTAAAATGCATGTTGATAAATAATAATACATATTATTATTTGACACGCGGTTCCGTAGGGATTAAATAAATAATAAAGGGAACTTATGCAATTAATTTATTTTAAACCTAGTGATATATAAACCCAATTATATTATTTTCTTAGAGATAAGATTCATTTTTTTTGTGTACAATGGATTTGGATATTCTTCTCATACCTTTGAGATCTCCCTTCTCCAAGAACGCTTCAAAAAAATGGAGATCAATCTTCCACTTCCACCCACTCTCAAGTCAAGAGAGATAAAGGATAATGCCTTTTAAATTGTTCTCATAGAGATCAAATTAAGATGATGCAAGTGACAGGATCTATCCTGCTAGCACTCGAATATTCCTATAGCAATGATTAAATATTTTTGGAACACATGTGGAACACCACTAGATGGAATCTGATCTTGATTCCAACAACACAACAAAGTGAAAAACAAATCTATTTTCAGATCCATCAACGAAGAAATAATTCCAAAATGGTAATTATTTAATTTATTAAATTAATTATAAATAATATTTTATGATCCTCTATCGGGTTCCAGAATAATTTCTATTGTATTTTTTCTTTGATTAAATTTTGTTGATCACATCATTTATTTTAGGGTAAATATTAGATTGATCATTGATCACGACAAAAAGAAAATTTGGGCATGCCCCATTAGACACTTTAACTATGCCTAAAACCTAAAAGTGGTATAAGAGCAGTCACATAATTACTTATAATTATTTAAAGTTAATTGATTGATTTATAAATTTTTGATTTAGTTTCCAATTAAGCGTTAATCATTTTTTAATCTGAATTTTAAGATTTTCTTCTTCCTCTTTTTCTCACATATCTAATCAATATGATTAATTTTATGAAAAAATAAAAGCAAAATCTCATCCAGAGGTGCCAAAGATTATATCAGATAACATAGGATTACACACCATGTAACTAGTGTTACACATTGTGTACTTCTGTTCATTGCATCATGAGTTAAATCAGAAATTAATTCAAAGAATATGAATTGATGACACATGGTATATTTATTTATTACACCACATGTTGACCAGAATAGGGTGGGTCATAGTTAACCAGAGTACACATAGTGTATCCCACGTACACATAATGTATCCCTTTGAGTGAGAGAAGGGCCATGTATTACCATACATGACCTACTTGACTGGTGAACATGTAACTCAAAGACCACACATCATGTAGTCGCTTATTCACATTGTGTACTGCAATTTTTTGAGGTGTGGTTTACATGTTGTGTCCTTTTACATGCACCTCAAAAACCCAATGTGAGATGTACATGATGTGTAGCTTTCTTGTACACACTGTGTACTTATACCAGATTGCATAGATTTAAAATTTATTTATTATACTGTGTAAACCTTGAGACATGTACTTTAATGTGGTCAAAATATAGGAAAATCAATGTGATAGGTTTTTATATAAACACAAAAATATATATATATATGTTTTATTAGTATCTACATAATATTTAGATCTATATTTCATATAAGAGTTGTATTACAAGTTTTCACAGTGCATGCTTCGAATCATGACATGTGGTGGAAAAATCATGTATTTCATGCAATAATTAAGGTGAAGTATATATCCTGAAATTACATAATAATTCATGTATACCATATACCCCAAAAGTAAATAGTATATGAGTATAATAAATATTGGGTAGAATCAAATGAGAATTCACTATGTTTCCTCTAAGTAAAATTTATTTACAAAGTTAATTTTAAATAAATTTATTTAACTTGTTTACAATCATAATAGATTATAATATCAAGGAAATTAATATGAGAATTAAGATAAAATTATTTATTAGTTAAATAAGATAATTAATTGATTCAATTATGATTTATCTTAAATAAGAATGATTACGAATTGAATGCTAGTTTCATAAAATGTGTAATTCATTGAAAAAATGTGGATGATCATGAGTGTAGAATAGACATTTTTATGTGATTGGTTTCATTTAATTTATTATTAAATTAAATTGTTGGCATGCGTTCATTATCTTCTCTTATTATGTAAGGGTCTACATTTCCATGGTTTCTTTTATGAAAACAATTTTATCCTCGCCTGCATGTCGGTAAAATCATATGTAATGGATAAAAATCCTAATATAGTAGAGAAAGTTTAGGTTTAGATCCAAGGAGAAACTAATCCAAGAGAGATACATAGGTGGAAAGATGGAAAGCTTTAACATGAACTTTAATTAGTTCAATCTATTTTCCCCTAGGCTAATGGTTAGTTTATCAATCGCTAGATAAACTAACCATTAGTAAATTATCATTATCATACCACTTTATTATTTTATTTCTATCAAGTTGCATGGTTATTTCATTGTGGATGTTTTTTCATGATCACATGAATTAATTAAATTACCAATCTTGCATGATAAAATTAAAATAAATTAGATTATTTGTAAATATTATCTAATACATCGTTAATCACTTAAGTAAATCCAATTAATATTAAAAATCACGTGATAAAGATAATAATTGGAAATTTATATATAAAAGTATAAAATACCTCAATTATAAATATTAAGTATGTATAGCCTTCCACTACTTCAGTTAAAATAAAACAATAGTTCAAAGTGTTCGACCAACCAAAGTTGGGGTGTTTTCAATTATCGGGGAATTATAACTTGAAGTTATGGGTTAAATTAACTAATTTCACATCAAGGAACCAAAATTGGTGTAATAAGAAGGAGAATATGGTTCCTTTCCACTTGAATGTCCAAGAAATAGGATATTCTAAATAAAATGGTGAGGGATATTGGGTTTTTATAAAATAGTGGTAGATTAATAAATATAATATTTATTTATTTTTCTATATTTTATCACATAAAGTACTAAAATTATTCTTATCTAATTTTTTATAAACAGTATTAAAATTACTTCAAACATATAATTTCAATCCATACTTGAGAAGGATAACCTTATCTCTAGAACAAATTTCCAAGAGTGGCAAAGTCACTTATGTGTAAACATTCACCATGAAAGGAAATTGTATGCCTTGGAAGAACCTATTCCTGTTGAACCTAGTTATGAGGAAACTTATGAAGATTTATCAATCTATGAGAAACATTTGAAGGATTCTATAGATGTTCTATATTTCATGATATCATCTATATCCAATGATATTTGGAAGCAACATGAGGACATGGATGTTTATAACATGATATATCACCTTTAGTATCTCTATCAAGAGAAGGTGAGACAAGAGAGGTATGATATCATACTTTTATATTAGGGATTAAATTCTTGGATGAGTTGCATATAGATATCATACTTTCATCACTCCTCAAGACCTTATCAAGCTTGATTGTTAATTACAATATGATAAATAATTATAAGATACTTTCAAAATATCTTACTTTGATTCTCCAAGTAGACAAGTACATGGGGCATTATTAACCTTGGTCCTCATAGTGAAAAAGAAAGATACGAATAGGGAAAAGGATCCCAAGACTAATAACTAGTATAAAGATCCTAAGCACCATCATTAAAAGAAGAATAATATCTACAGGAAAGGGGAGGAAAATGAGGTGGTGTGTTTTTTAGGTGGCAAGCTAGGCCACTAGAAGAGGAACTTTACCCAGAAGCAAGGGGAAGCTAAAGATGCGTTTATTATCGAGTGTAATGTTTAAATATCTATACATTGGGTATTAGATAGAGATTTTGGTGATCATATCTATATCCAAATGCAGAAACAAAGTAGATTCTGAAATATTTCTATAGGAAAGATGGATCTTTAAGATACTAATGGTGTGTGGATAAATGCCCTTTCCATTAGTGACTACCACCTTTCATTTCCAACAATAATGATTTTGGTTTTAAAATATTGTTATTATGTACCTACAGTTACCAAAAATATAATTTCTCTATCATAACTAGCTATAGATGGGTTTATTTTTAAGTTTGGAAATAGAATTTGTTTCTTTTATAAAGACAAAATATGTTATGGTATTTAACATTTAAATAATGTTATTTATGTATTAAATTAAAAAACCTGGTTTTTGGAAACTGATAACGGATCATGTTCACATGACTCATATAACACCCAGTATTGGCATAACCATCTTAGTCATGTAAATTATAAGCGTTTAATTTTTTTACAAGATGGTTATTTAGACTCACCTGATCTAAAACCACTTGAAATATTGCATTCTTGTTTATAAGGAAAAATGACCAAACAACCATTCGATGGATAGGGTGAATGGGCCAAAGAGATTTTAGGATTGGTACACACTAATGTGTGTGGACCATTCCTATTAGAATCTATAGGTGGATATTCTTACATCATAACTTTTACTGAAAACTTGAGTGGATTTGGATATGTCTACTTGATGAGTTATAAGTCTAAGTCCTTTGAGAAATTCAAGGAATTCAATAATTAAGCTGAGAATCAACTTAGTAAGAAGATAAATAAGTTTTGATCAAATTGAGGTGGTGAATATCTTAATCAAGAGTTTATTGAATTTCTGCAGGAGTTTGGGATTCTGTATCCACTCATTACACCATACAAAACATAGTGGAATGGTGTTAGTGAAAGGAGAAAGCATAACTTGTTAGAAATGGTAAAGTCAGTAATGAGTCATGCAGATCTTCCATTATCCTTTTAAGGATATGAATTATAAATTGTGGTATACACATTAAATAAAGTACTAACTAAAGTGAAAAATGAAATTATCTTTGAGTTATAGAGTGGAAAGAAACATGTTTTGTAACATATTCATGTATAGGGTTGTGAGGAATTTGTTAAGGCCTTCTTAGAAACAAACTAGCACCTCAAGGAACAAATTTAATCATTATAGGGTATCCTAAGGAAACAAAGGGATACTACATATAAAACCCCTAAGATAAGAAAGTGACTATCTCTAGACTAGTTTTATTTCTTGATAGGGAGAACATCCTCAAAAAGGATATTGGGACTAAGATTTACTTTGATGAAGTTGATGCTCAAGATACACAAGAGTTGGCGCAAGAATATATTCTATAGGTCCCCAAGGTATAAGTTGTCCTTGAAACACAGGTACTATGTAGGAGTGAAAGACAGGTAAGAGAACTAGAGAGATATGGTTTTCTAGTCACTGAAGATGGTGACTCATTTTTGGTTGACAACGATGAACCTTTCTTATAAAATAAGGAAGTTGAGAGATCATAAAGTATAAGATGGCATGAAGCTAGGAATTTTGAAATGGATTCCTTGTATCAGAACCAGGTTTGGGTTCTTGTCAATGCACTAGTTTATATAAATCCCATTGGATACAAATGGGTATTCAAGAGGAAACTGGAAATGGAAGGTATTGTAAATTCCTATAAATCAGGTATAGTGGAAAAAGGGTTTAAAACATCAAGGAATCGAATATAAGGAAACATTTTCACCAGTTTTCATTTTTAAATCCACCAGTATTATACTTTCTATAACATCATACCGTGACTATGAAATTTGTTATATTGATGTCAAAACTTCATTCTATAATGGGAACCTTCAAGAATATGTCTGTATTACACTACCAGAAGGGTTTGTAACTCTATGTCATTCCAAAAGGATTTTCAAGTTGAAGATATCCATTTATGGATTGAAGTAAGAATTCAGGTCATGGAACATTTGATTTGATGAATCCATCAAATAATTTTATTTCATTAATAATGAATGAGAGTCATGTGTTTACAATAGATTTAGTGGGAATTCGATCATTATCCTAATAATATATGTCTATGGAATATTACATATTGGACACTATATTCCAGAATTATAAACTGTTAAGGACTGGTTAAACAAGTGTTTCTTTGTGAAGGAATTTGGTGAATCATCCTATATTATAGGGTTCCAGATCATTTGTGATAGATCCAAGAGGCCTCTTAGACTAAGTCAAAGTGCATATGTTGAGCAGATACTAATGATATTTATTATGGAATGATCCATGAAGATATTGGTTCTAGTGTCACTTTGTTTATATCTTTCTAAGAAAATGTGTCCTTAAACATGACATGAGAAAGATAGAATGAGTAATATCTCATACACTTTAGTGATAAGATGAATCATGTATTCCATGTTATGGACTATACTTGACATCCCCTATGCATTGATCACGGTAGGATGATATCAAGAAGATCTAGGATAATAACATTGGTTTTATGTTAAGGATATCCTTAAGTATTTGAGAAGAACTAAGGATGTGTTCTTGGTCTATGGAGGAGATGAAGATCTGGTCAGCATGGGTTATACTAATTCTAGTTATTAGATAGATCAAAATGATTTAAATTCACAATTAAGATATTTTTTCTATATAAACAGAGGATCTTTGAGTTGGAAGAGTTCAAAGAATCCAGTTGTCACTAATTTTACTACGGATTCTGAGTATATAGAAGCTTTTTATATAGTCAAGTAATCTGTTTTTATGCGGAACTTTGTCTAGGAGGTTGATTTGGTACCTATTTGTAAAGACCCTATCATATTTTATTGTTATAATAATACAGTGGTGTATCCTTCAAATTATACAAGGTCACACCAAAGGACAAATAATATACTCTATAAGTATTACCTCTTGAGGTATTTCTATCAGAAGGGTGAAGTTTCAATTAGTAGAGTACCCATTGAAGAGAACGTGGAAGAACCCTTGACTAAAATCTTATCTCAGTAGAATCATGAGTATCATGTGAGATCAAGTAGACTGAAGGTTGTTAACAGTTCTCTCTAGTGAAAGTGGGAGTCCATTGGAGTTGGTTCCCTAAAACCAACTTTTGTATGCTTTATGATAACCTATATTCATAGTTTTGAATATTAATAAACTTCTTATCACATAATGATTGTTCTTATATGTAACATGGTATGTGATGATGTCCCAAGATTAGATTTCTCACTCAAAGGTTGTAGTAGTTCCCTACTATGATGAGAACCCATAAGTGTTACAACCCTATTCTTAAATATATGTTCTATAAACATATGATATTATTTTAGGTACACAAATGATAAAATATATCAGGGGTGTAGACTCATATAAATTTTAGGAACCTTTTCTTGGTGTATGGCCTTGGTAATATCCAGAAGTATATTATGATAATGAGGACCACCAGTAGGAAATCCACATTTATGTGTGTCATTGGATTTTTCAATCGACAGGTGTGTGTATTGTTCCTTAGAATCTAAGATTATTATTAATAAGTATTATGAGTTTCATACTTTTATTTATTGTTTAAAACCATGATGATAGATGTTCTTGGTGTGGTAGTATATGTTGGGTGCATCACGAGTAATATTGCATTAATGAATAATGTGAGAAAGTATCTTTTACCTTATGTTCTTTGACGGAAGCTGATATCACATGCCATTTGATGAAAATGATATTGACTAAATAAATCCATGACCATGTTGTTCTATAGACGAGTTAAATATTTAAGAATTAAAAGAAAGGTACATTGAGCACAAAGGTTGATATAACCATCATGAAATCTCCTTGATTTTGAGATATCATGATAAAGGGTTTATATTACACTATAATAATTTGTATGAGATATAATGTCGTCGTGAAATTAACTTATTTATCTATCGGTGTCTTGGCATGTTGTAAGATGCTAACCTTGGACTTTAGACTGCTTCGCCTAATTCAACCAATAAAGATTCCTAGAGGGTCACACACTAAGTTTATATAGAATCTTAATTAAATAATACATTATTATTTATTATTTACCAATTTGAATAAATATTTTTCCTGAATGTGGTTTAATAATTATTCATGTATGCTTGATCGCATATATTCCTTCACTAGTTATTTGAGAGAATATAATGTGAGAATAATATTTAAGAAATACATATTTTATATTTAGGAAATAAAATATTTATTAATTTATTGGTGGATGATGCAGTGATATTTATTTAATAAACAAATAGTCATTATTCAAGGCCTGATAAATATTGTACAGGAATGATAGACTGAGTTTAATGGTTCAGTGAGAAAAAATAAATATAGAATATTTTTTATTAAATAATATTTAATTTAATTATCAAGTTAAGAACACGTCGATAAATAATAACAAATTTTATTATTATTTGACCCGGGGTTCCATAGGGATTAAATAAAAAATAAAGGGAAGTTGTGTAATTATTTTCTTTTAACCCTAGGGATATCTAAACCTAATTATATTATTTTCTTAGAGATCCAATTCATTTGTTTGGTTGTTCATAATGGATTTGGAGAATCCACTCAAGCCATAGAGAGCTTCTTTCTCCAAGAATGCTCCCATGAATGGAGAGGAATATTCCTCCACTACCCACTCTTAAGTCAAGAGATATCAAGGGGAATGCTTTAGAAGTGATTATCGTGATGATCAAAGGAGTACGACTCAAGTTATAGGATCTATCATGATATCCCCCAAAGATTTATATAGTGATGTTTCGAGACTTTTTGAACATGTGTGGATCACCCCTAGAGGGAATCTAATCTTGATTCCTATAATAAAAATATGGTGCAACACAGATATGTTGTCAGATCCATCAATGAAGAAATAATTCCTACAAGGTAATCCTTTAATTAATTGAATTAGTTATAAATAATATGTGATGATCCTTCCTAGGGTTCCAATGTAATTCCGTTTTCTTTTTTTCTTTGATTCAATTCCATTGATCACATTTCTTATCATCATGTAGATATCAACTTGATCATAGGTTGTGATAAAAATAAATGTTGGGAATGACCCATCAGACACTTCCACTAGTTCTAAAACATAAAATTTTAGTTTGGGGTCACTCTTAGGGTGATGTAACCTGTGTGTTCAACAAGACACATATAATCTGGGTGGATTGGATATTTTTGGTGAAAAATGTCAAATGTCCCTTGTCTATGTGAGGTGACATTGGAAAAAAATCCACATACCATGGTATGATTGACCAAATCTTGTTTCTTGATAAGAATTTTTGGGGATGAGAGAGTGTGGAACAGGATGAGTGAAACATATGTGGTGTTGAAACTCATTGGGGTTGGTGCACGCGGAGAGGTGTAATGGAATTCTTATGGATGGGAGTGAAAGATTGTATAGTTGGTGGGTATTAACCTCACTTTGGATGAGCTTCTACTATGTAAAGGATTAAATTTTGATGAATTAAGAATGAGAAGTTTTGTGGGAATTCTGGTTGAAAGATGGGTATGAGTGAGTAGGCCACATTTAGTCATTTGTTGTGATGATATATGGAGTATGTGACATGTATTTTGGGTATTTTGTTGGAAGATGAAAAAAATTATGTTCTTATGATGGGGAGAATCATATCAGTTATGAGTGAATAACCATTGTGTTAGAAGGTTTGTGCAGGAAAGACCAATCATGGATGATCAATGTGTAATCAAAGTGTTATGACAATGGTGAAGTTGAGTAGGAATAATTCCATTATAAATAATAGCCTCAAATTTCTATTTTAATATTGGTTGGATTCATTACATTATCATTGGTATTGGGGTGGTTTTGGTAATAACCTAGCATGCATTGGATCAGTGGTGATTTGGTGCTCGAGGTGGGATCACGGTGGTTAGAGTAGTAGTTTGGTGATCTATCCTTGAAAATAAAATAGTATTTAGGTTTGGGCTTTAGTTTCGGTACCTAGAAAGTGTTACGATGTCACTAGGCATAGGGATTCATAATCAGGATAGGAGTTTGGTGATGCATCAGTGTGAACAGACATACATTATGGGGAAATTAACATTGGGGTTTGAATAGTGTTTTTATGTAGTTTGGATGTGGTGAAGCTATGACCATGTTAGAAAATTCATATAGGAGATGTTGGTTGGTCCGGGTATCAGACCAGAAGTCGGTTTATCAGGGCTTGGTGTTTGAGTTGTGCACCAGAAGCATGTCGGGCATAAAGAGATATAACATGGTGAGTGATCAGGGTTTTTATGACCTATTAAAGTCAAGATACATAGTTTTAAGGTTTATACATCTTATTGAGGGCTATAAGTGATGTTGTGGGGAGTTCATAAAGACCAATTTCATTAAATTTTGGAAATATTTAAGTAAATTTGAATTTTCCATTGGTGTAAGGATCATTTTAAGAACCGATATTTGAAATGAAAATATTAAAATTTTTGTATCTTAAATAAATATTTTGGAAATGGTTTGAGGCTTAACTAGAAGTTGGGTGCTTAGGTGATCAATAGAGGAGGTTGAGAGGATTCTAGTGGGATGAATAGAACATGGGGTTCTAACTGGGAATAATGGCTAGCCGGTGCGCACCTAGGATGGTGGTTTTAATTATGTGAATCCCTATAATTTTTTGGTTGTGTATTCTTGGGGTTTTTTGGGTAAGGTGGTTTAAGAGAGCCCATTTTTGGTCAATTCTACCTCCCACTCCCCTCCTTTGACGCCATTGATGGGGGATTGATTCTATTGTATTTGGTGGAAATTTTAGGTATGATCCACCCCTCATCCATTTTTGTTTTGTGTCTGTATTCACATCCACTTAACCCTACTCATTTTTGGTTAGTGTATGGATGTCGATTCCACTAGATCATGGTAGAATCAACATATAATAATGAGGGAATTTTATCTTCTTGAAAATATATATTCATGAGATGTTGTCTACATATCGTCTAAAGTCACTTTGGTGGGGGTATATTTTCCGACAAATTTTATTTGAGAAATTCAAGTTAATTTAATTAAATTTTGATATAATCGGGGATAGGTGATAGATATTTAACCCAAAATGGTGTCATGAAAGTATGTAAGTCCCTTATTGGGTGTCTAGTCATGGTTTCAGCTTGACCGTGGTTCTCAATGAGTTTTCTAGTGATTATTCCACATTATTTTAAATTAAAAATTCAATTTTAATTCTTTATAATTAATTATTTGTGATTATTGTCTTGAAATAAGAGCTCGAGAGAAATATATATTCTTAGTTTGCTTGGAAGATCTTGGCAGAGTCGGGCGTGAGCCTGGAATGTGGTTGGATGAGGCACGTTAGATCTTGGGGAGGGGTAACTCTAGTATCAAGTTAAGTGAACCCTTTATTACAATTTCATATCTATGTCTATAAATGTTCATGCATGATTTCATATTTTCATGGGTTTGGAAATGGGGTATAGGGACCATAATCTACATGTGTAGATGGGATAGGAAAACAGAAGGCCTTCTATGCTTGGAATAAGTGATCTTAAACACTTTGATGTTTTTGGATCACCTGATGACTTTGTCTCTAAAGGGGTAGGGTACTATTGGGGTGATGTGAGACCTTAGAAAGGTCTCAGGGTGTGTGTTGAGACATGGGTTTCCTATGTTGGGTTACATAGATATAGTGTTCATGCGTGAGGTTCTTGGGGACGAATGCTGATAGGGGAGATGGGCATATGTGTCACAAATGATGTGAACTTCCTATTAAGGTTAGAGGTGAGTCTTGGTTGATGAGGTGAGAAAGATAAGTTCTTTAAATCTTAGAGTTATATGACAGAGTAGGTTGCCTCTGGTTGAAGTTCTACAGGATATCCCTTAGGATATGTGAGATGAGACCCAGTTGTGGGTCAAAGGAATAGTTTGGGACAAAGGATTGGTATACCAAGTGGTTTAAACCATGATGAATTGGGATGATCCCTAGGTATTGGGACTATAAATGTTAAGGGACTTCAGTGAGGTTATACCAGACCTTTAGGATAGGGTAACAGTGAGCCTCTTGGTAGTAATGTCATCGGGGTTTGACTTAGTTGAGGTAGTATCAACGAGCCGAGATTGTGGAAAGTCTGGAGGACATAGTGGACACCCAGATGAGCAAGTCAAGATGTGTTCTGATGAAGGAACAGGTCCCAAGTTACTAGTAACCTATTATCATCTAGTGAGACTTGTGGAGGTTAGTGACCCTATGTAGATATGATCGATGGATTATTCCTTATGGAGGATAGGTTCGGGATTCTTGTTGTGACCTCCTTAGAGACTGTGGGGATATTTCAATGTGGGAAGGACCTTTACTTAGAGGTTTTGGTCATTGAAATACCATGATATTATCCTCTAGGTATTAGGTCTATGGACTTTTAATGTGTGGTTTGGGTCTTTGTATGGGATCCCTAGTGTTTTTGGAGATGGTCTGATGTGATTGACCTACCTAGTGTTGTAGGGATTAGTAAGTGGATGATTGTTTCTTGACTCTCGAGTATTGGCTCCAGGAATTTTTCAGATGTTTCTTGGGTTGGTGTTTACATGTTGGTCCATACCTTTCATAGGATTTGGTCTAGGACCTCCTTGGGGGATAGTTCATGGTATTATGGATGACTGATAGACCTCTCTAGAGTGACCTAGGATCTGTCTTAGATTTTATATATATGACCATGCCCAGTGTCTTCGAGCATTGACTCGAGGTTTTGGAAGCCACCCTACCATATTTCTTTAGGTAAGAGATGGGATTTTATATGATGGAATAAGGAAATATTTGGGTTATGGTATTAAAGTCGATTTTTTTAAGGTTGGGGCGGCCTAGTTATCCCCTAATGACCTAATAGGTGTGTGTACCTCATCTGGTGTCGTGGAGGCCGGGTTAGTGCATAAAGACTTCATGATCATGTTTATTATATTTATTTTACTTATGTATAAACATGAATATTATGACATATATTATGCGTTCTTGTTAATACCCTACTATGTTTTTTGCTGATAGCCGGCATGGGAATCTCTGTGTCTATGTAGACCATATTTCTAAATTTCAGGTTATATCATTGGATATGTAGAGGATCGGTATGGGGGAGCTTGATGGGATAGAAAAAGGGTGTGGGAGGCACATGGATGATAGTAGAGATAGGGTTCATGTGTTGTATTTTTTTTGTATTTAGTATTATCACTGTGGGAAATCAGTGTATGTATGTTTTGTATGACAACATCATTTATTTTATTGATTATTTTTATTTATTTTCACACTCTTATATGATGTGGATGTTTATTGGTTATTTTCACTATGTCTATAATTTTATTATAGGTCATAGTCTCCCCAATTCATCGATTAGATCCTTTCTAGTATTTAGAAGCTTCTGGAATATGAGGAGGCATGCTTGAGACCATGTTGCACTCTAGCTTGGATGGGTTCCCAGGTTGGGGAATTACATGTAAGAACCTTATTGAACTCATGTGATAGTTTTACTCTTTGTGTATTGTTTTCAACCAAGGGGATGATTAAATTTTTTTCATTCATGTTATGATTCTTATACATAGATGTGATAAGAGTTTTCCTTTTGAGGGTGTTAGAGGTGATGTGTGAGTAACTTTTAAATGAATTACACTTGTTGTGTGTGTCTATTGATTTATACTCATCTCAATTTGAATTAGTATGGGAGTCCTAGGAATATACTATGAGACTTATATGCGTTAAAACCCTTGTATGTATAGTGTATCAACTAGAGAGTGTTGCATAGCCACTATAGGATGGATATACTAAAAGGGGTAGTGGGTCTTGTGATCTAGAAACTTTTTTTACTCCCATGGTAATGAAGGATCTATAGGGATTTATTTTCAGATAGTTACATGGGACTACCATGTATTCGATAGGTTAAGTAGTGTCATACTTAGTTCTTTATCATTGGTTTGGGTATTTATTACTAGATCCTTATGACATTTCCCATGATGCATAAGTCCTTTTTAGGATAGTTTTAGGGGATTTAATATGTTCTTAGATTTTATCTGTTGTCTATTTATTGTTTATTGGGACCATTTTCCCTTTATCCTCATTTTATTTTTTTATGTGTGGGTGTATATTGTAACTTGTTCTATTTTATGGCTTGGGTTTTCTTTTAAACTGGATTTTGAAATGGTTTCGAAACTGTGATTTTTAATGGAAATGGTTTAGCTATTTACTAAACAAGAATTATTAAATGTATTTTTATATGATAGTTTATAAAAATAAAAAATTTAATAAATGTTTTAAAATAGGGATAGCTGGCAGTTTGTTTTATTTTTTAGGGTTTTGAAATCCCATTTTTCCATGGTTATAAATGCTTTGGTAAAATGTATAAACACAATTGTTTTTATTTTATATAGTAAACGGTGGTAATTTAGAAAATGTTTGATTAAAATGTTGTTCGATTTGTTTTATATATCTTCAAAAACAATTTTTTAAAATGTATTTCAAACTATCTTGAAAATGGTTTTATAATTAATTGTTTGGCATATATGATGGTGATTTGTGGTCTGCTAAGTATTTTTGTCCTCATTTCTATCTACCATTTAAGTTTTAATTTTTTTTCAATTCTTGAATATGATTGAATCATAGATTGACTTCTGGGATTTTAGTTTTGTGGTTTCAATTTTATTTATTGCATTCAACCAAGTTAGACTATTACAAGATTTTTAGGTTTTGCCTTTATTTTTATAGAATTTTTAGTGTATGTACCTTTAAATGATTTTATTTTTCCATGTTGGCCTTTTAATTATTTATAAATTTATGGTAATATTGTTATTATAGTGATCAAGGATATGATCTTTTGAGGGATTTTCTATTGGGGGGGTTTTTAAAGGGTGAGTCAAGATTTTATTTTTGCATGCATTATTTCCATGTTTATTTATTCTTACTTATCTTATTTTTTCATGGATGTCTAACCTACAGATGGGACATTCCAAATTTCATAGAGAAAGTTATTTATTATTTAAATCTGATTAAATGGTGAAATAATTCCAATTTTATATAAAACTAATTCCTTGGAGATTATCATCAGACCATGGGGATCTGGAATGAACCTCATGCCAGAGGTGAGCCGACGGAACCAGTTCGGATGGCAGCCTGATCCAGTTCATTAAAAATGGTATTAGATGTGGTTTTATTCTCAATTGGAATCTAAGATATTTCATGAGTATTAATTATTATATTTGGGCTTGTCATGGTATAATCATGTAAGAATTTTCAATGTAAATTGGGATGTAGGTGTAGTGCAAGCCTATCTAACTCTTTCAAGCCTAAAGCCTTGAGTTTCCATGGGATATGGGTTTTGAATTTTGAATTCAATATTTTATTATTATCATTTTTGTTGGATTTAATCCTAATTGTCATTAGATAAGTTTCTATTAGAGTCATGTTTGATGTTTTGGGATAAATACTAAGGTTGGAGTGTAGGGCTT
Organism: Viscum album; assembly: GCA_963277665.1. Classification (NCBI taxonomy): domain Eukaryota; kingdom Viridiplantae; phylum Streptophyta; class Magnoliopsida; order Santalales; family Viscaceae; genus Viscum; species Viscum album. Next base: position 640,999,983 of record OY728140.1, on the reverse strand, counting down.
GGAAAACCATGCATCAACCAAGGACTTAATACTGGATATGCTCTAGGGACCATTGTGTGATTTTCATATGTCTGTCTACTATGTATCTTATTCGGGAAAAAATTTTCATCCCATTGGTTTCACTATTTAGACCCCTTAACTAATGTATTTGCTAGATAGTTTGAGAAATGGGAAGAGGATAAAGGTCAGTCTTTTGATTTGTTGATCATGAAAGTTATATTTTATTTGGAATTTTGGTGTGCCACATTTTTGGGTGTGATTTTTTTGTAAAATGATTTTTGTTCAAATAAATCAGATTTTATGGGAAATTATTTTTAGGTTCCAAAAGATCATTTTATCTTGTTTATAAAATGAAATTAGATTTCTGGAAAGCTTTTGGTCATTTTTTTACTCTAAATTGGTTGATTTTTGTATGAAATATGGGAGAAATTTAGGTTTTAAAACCAATTGGTGTTAAAATTTAAAAATATCTTTGAAATAAAATGGTGGAATTTTAAAAAGTGATTGTATTTATTTACTGATAATGAAATTGAAATGTTTATAAACCTTTTTATGGAATGATATTTGGTAAGTTCAGGTGACTAAATTATTTAATAATGGAATTTTGTGGTTTTCACAAAGCCATGTAAAATGTTTTTGAATTCCCTTAGGGAATTGGGATATTAAATAAAGTGGAGTTCCATAAATGACTGAGTTCCTTATATTATTGTGTGTCTTTTCAAATTAAATTATTATTCCTTTTGGAATGTGGTGGTTTTAAAATTAATTTGTACTTTATCATGTGTTTTCCTTGATTTTATTGTGTTTTGGATTTTTTCCCTTCATGTGGGTTGGGGCCAATTCATTTTATTTATGAATCATGACAAATTTTTTGTCTATGTTTCATTTTATATAAAGTATGCCTACCAAAAATGTCTTAGGTAAAATTTGATTTTTATCTCTAGTAGTGGTTCCTTACTCATTCTTGGATCTTTCCAAGAATCTAAGTGGAGTGGAAATTTTCTCACACCTCTTGTTGGTGTAGTTGTGATTGGTTAGATACTATTTTATCTTGGGAGTCTTGTTTTGGTATGGATTAACTAGTTAGTTAGGTGTATTATTGAGGATTTCTCTCCTTGGGATTTATGGTTCAAGTCTATATTATAATGATTATTATTTTGAGGATTTTTTCTTGATGAGTTAAGATCCTTGTATCCCAAAGTTAGATTTTATTGATTTATTCTTTGAGGTTATATTGGTTTCCATTTTTTGATTTTAGTTTCTTAATATTTTGGTTTCTAGAAGATTTATTTTTAGCCTTACCGAGGTTGGGTGACTCTTGGGCAGTGTTTTTTAGATATTTAGTTTATATGCATGCCTTTATTTCTGGGTACCATTTTATTGATGCTTCTAGTGTTTCCTGGTGCTTTGACCATTTTGAGGAAATTTTCTTTTTGGTTTGGTCATGAGTGACCTTTGGGTAGGTTCTTTAGTAAATAGGTCGAATATGGACTTCGGGAAGTTGATCACTTGGAAGTGTTGTCTTGAGCGATTTCATCATGGGATGGTGTTCCAAGATTTATGTCCTACTTTACCTATTAAGTATGGTATCCTGGGTTAAGGATCCATATTTTCCTTTGTTTTAGCATTCTCATGAGTGGTTCTTTGTGAGACTCGTAGTGGAAAAGTATGTTGATTTTATGATGATTCTTGTTGGTGGATGTTGAGTTCCTTTGGTGTGTACACCCCTGTAATTTTGAACTTGTTATTAGATATGCATCTCATAGTTTATGTTTTGTTCTAATAGGATTTAATCTTCTTGTAAAATCATTTAGTGAATTTATAAATTGAGAGGAGACCCATGCTCAGTCTTCTCCACTATAAAGATATTTCTTCATGATCATGTGGTGCTGCTCTTAGAGATGTATTTTGGATTTGTAGATATGTTTTTTTGGTTTACATGAATAATTATGGATTTATGAATTTCTCTATTATATTATCCCTCATTGTTTCTCTATTTAACTCAACTCATTCCATGAGGTTTTATTTTAACTTATGTTATAATACTTCAACATTAACTAAGGACTTTATAGGTGTATAAAGTTTTAAAGTTGGGAGGTTGTAAAACCTCATTTCTTATTTTTTTATTTTTTTATCTTAATTTATATAATTTTTTGTCATCATGAGATTTCATGAGTTTCAGGGTTGATTTTTAAATTTTTAAGAGTTTTAAAAAGGAACATGGGTAGCCTATATAATTTTTAAAATTGTGCAGAAACTATGTGATTTGGTTATATACCAAAGATTTTCCATTTGACATGGTCATCAAAAAATACATTGAACCATGTGATATCCTCTTAGTAACTATGCATAGTGTTTTGGGGTTTCCATTATGTGCATCATGGTTTCCACACTATTTGGAAAACTATGTGGGTAAATAATGCGACCTGCTGAGAGATTTAAATGGTTATTTTAATTTTGACTTGATTTATTTTATTTTTCTTCAGTTTACTTCTCCCTAATTTCTCCCCTCTTACCCATAATTTCCCCTCAATCATGTGTACCTCCATTCTAATTGATTAAAACTCAATTTCTTCATGATTATTGTTCATCTCTCCATGGTAATAACTCATCTCCCTAATATTTCCATTTTCCCCATGATTTCCCTTTTCCCTTCAGGTGAATTGTATTGGATGATCCCTTGGTTAAGTCTTGAACTATTATTTGTTTTTTATTTGGTTATTAGGTCTCTTGGTGATTTCTTCTTAATTTTTTGGGCATCCTCTATTGAAGATGATGAATTTTAACATGTGTGCCATTGATTTGAGGTACGTTTTATGATGCCCTATCTTTTGAATTTAAATCCATTGATTATTGGGTGTTTTGATTTTATGTTTTAATTATTAAATAACATATTTAATTAAGATTGTTTAATTTAAAATATGAAAAGATTATTTTATCTTGGGTTTATTTTAAAGTGAAAGGTTTTACTATTTAAGGGCTATTATAAATCTAATTTTGTGAGACTGGGAACACTATGCATTTTTTATATTTCCCTAATATATTATGAATTTTTTTTAAATTTATTAATATGATTGGAATTCAGAAGTGATTTCTTAAAGGTATCAATTTCCAACTAAAGTAATAATTGAAATTATAAGTGTTTCAAAAATGATTCGAGAATCGTTTTGAATTAAATATAAGTGTTTAAATGGTTTGAACATGTTTGGATCATGAATTAAATTAAAGGGTGATGTTTAAAACCTTGTAAGTTTTAGAAGAAATGATTATTTCTCTTTTTTTTTTGCATAAATAGGGTATTTTTTAAAAATGTAATACAATGTGTTTTTAAATGATTGGTTTTGAATACATGTTTAAAATTATATTTCAAATGATTTCAAGAAATGGGTAAAATGGCTCGGAATCTCGAGTGTAATGTTTCTTAATAGCTTGTTTGTCACTTTATGTGATTTTCCAATGTGGGTGATACCCTTTTTTATTTTGTGTGATTTTTGTACCCTTTATGACTTTTGATCCACCTGGGGGAAATTTGAAAAAAAAATTATGCATAATTATTCTTATACATTGATGTGATCAGGTTCATTCCTTATGAGGGTATAAAAGGTGAAATGTGAGTAAATTTTCAATTCTTTATACTTGTTTTTTGAGATTCTTGATTTGTTCTCACAATCATTTGATATTTTATGGGAGTACTAGGAATATATTAGGTGACCTATAAGTGTTAAAACCCTAGTACATATAGTTTGTTGACTATGGAGTGTTTTTGAACTAGTCTGAGATGGATAGACCAGAAGGAGTAGCGGGACTTATGAGATATCAATTTTTTCCCATAGTAGTGAATAAACTCAAGGGAAATTTATTTTTTGAAATTTTTATAGGACTACTTGGGAAAATATGGGTTCATCAGTGTTAGTCTAGGTTCTTTATCACTAGTATGAGTCTTTATTATTGGAGCCTTAGGATATTGTACATGATGGTTAGGTCCTTTTAAGGACGTTTTAGGTAATTCATTTATTCTTTTATTGAATCCCAAAGCTATTTATTTTTTTATTAGAACTATGTTATTTTTAGAATTCAATTTCATGTTTTTGTTCTACTGGTGTATATTGTGACTTGTGCCATTTTATGTCATTAGTTTACTACCAAACTAGAATTTCAATTTGAATGTTTTTTTAAAATGGAAATGGTTTGGTTATTTCTTAAATGGCATTTAAGAAATGTATTTTTTTATGGTTGTTTATGAAAAAAACTATTTTTTTTAAATAAGGATAAATAGGGATTTGGTTTATTTTTTATGGTTTTGAAAACACTTTTTCCATGGTTTTAAATGTTTTGGTATATTTCCTAACCACCCTTGTTTTTATTTTATGTATTAAAATATATTTGTTTGAAAAATGTGTAATTGGATTATAGTTATATTTGTTTTATAAATCTTATGAAAAAATATATTTATTTGTAATTTTATTTCAAACTAGCTTGAAAATGGTTTTATAATTAAAAGTATGTCATGTGGCCTGGCGGTGGTGGCCTAATGAGTATTTTTATGCACATCCCTATCTATCATTTTATTTTCCATATTTAGTTATGCAATGACCCATAATTTTATCAAAGGAATTTCCCAACTTATAGTTATTTTATATATTATAAAATACATAACTCAAATAGATAACCAAATAAAAACACTATTCTCATAAATTAGGAACAAAATAAGTGGTATTCATAGAAATTAATAAACCTGTACTGATGGAATTGTAACATGACTATTGGAATAGTAATATGACCATTAGGAATAGTAATATATCCAATAGAATAATATCCTCACCTATTAAAGTATATATAAAGTTTATGTATCTTATAAATGAAAATATGATATATTTATATCATGTAATAAGTGAATAAATGTTATAAAAATGAGAAATTAAGTGTTAGTATTTGTGTAAAACATAAATATTTATTTACAACTTTATAATTGATATAATGATTTAAAATAAAATTTATTTTCATAAAATATATTAATAAATTAATATTTTTTGTCTTATGATTATAAGATAATTTTATGAGAACTTTGTTAAATTTTCAAAATCTCATAAAATTTGTTATAATATTAAAATCAGTACTTTTCAAATAAATGATGTTTTTAATTAAAAATTAAATTTCTAATATTTAGAAATTTATTTTTATAAAATGGAGTAAATTTTTAAAATTTACCTGTAAAAAAATGGTTATGGTGATTTTTTTTTGTTTTTTCTAATATAATTGAATCTCTAGTGAATAGTGAAATAGAGTAATTTATGGTATTTAACATTATAAGTAAATAAATGAGTTTTTGAGTCATGTTTGAGTCATGGATTATTGAAGTTCCCATTATCTAAAATTAATATTCTCTAGTTACTGTACTTATTTACAAGAATTGACAATATTGATAGTCTTGAGAAAAATAATAAACAAATGAATAAAATGATCAAGAACACCCTTCCCCCCACTATAAATACCACCCATCTCCACCTATTCTCATCACACCTTCTAAGACTTGGATATTGAATATATTCTTCCCAATTCCTCTATCAAACATATTCCCTGCTTCCTGGTCATACTGGTATCACCAAAAGACCTTTCCAAAGTGCCTTAAGGAGGTTCTCAATGAGATGAAATTCCAGAGGTAAAATCCTCCACCCTTCCCTTTTAAATTCTTTATTTTCTTTCTACCTCAAACTATCCCCCAATATCTAAAGTGACATGATAAATCCAGTATTATATATATACTAGATTTTTTTTAAATCGAATATCCATAATCAAATCTCTTCTCCTATCCTTTTCTTCTAAAAATGAAAACAACATCCATGGGGTGTTGATTCACTACCTTCGTGGACGACATGTTTTTTTTATTACCACCTTCAAGGTAGGTTATAAAACCATTTTTATGGTTAATAAGATTATTATATTTGTATTAAGAATTATTTAATGTTCTAAAACTAATATATAAACATAATATTAAATAAAACGATACTAGTTCATGATGGTCGTAAAAAAACCTCCAAGATAAAACTAATCATTTTTCATTAATGTTTTATCTAATGAATCGTCCTCATGTAAAAAAATAAAATGATATATGGGACCATTTAAATTTATGAAAGTAAATTAATTCCATATTATTTTTCATCTGGACAATTATTCTAATTTTACAAGAACTTCCATAATTACACACAAGCAAACCGATCATAAAATCATGAAACGAACACTCCCAAAACAACGAAAATAAAGACTATAACTCATCAAAATGGTTATAAATGAACATTATAAAATTGTAATAAATATAATATATGTTTAATAGGTTATGAATTAAATTATTTATAAATCTAATTTGATTGTCTATGACATTATTTCTAAGTGCATAACACTTTCGGACATAAGGTAAGGGATTATCTCTAAACCTCCATTTTTCCTTCAGGTTATGATTTCTCTCTCTTTACACCAATTTAATTATTATTTATTTTTATATAATCCTTATAAACTATGTCTCTATGTTCTAAAATAATTTATATAGATAAATGCATCTTTCTTTGATGGGTAAATACAAGGTTTTAAATGGTTCCCCTCTCAATTCCTCCTGATAAGCCAGCCCAATTAAAGGGAACTTTCACATTTCTTACTCATACTAATTTACACTCCATAATCTATTTTAAGCCGCCATTATTTTTATAAAATCCCAAATTTTTTCATGAAGAACTATCTCAGTTAATTTTTGATTTTATTCAAACAATTTTCACTTTTTATGCTTTAAAGACTCATTAATATTTTCTCTTAAACTGCACCGATGTGGCACATTTATAAAGTTTCTTATTCAATTTTTTTACATGTTTTTCATTAAGATAGACATAATTTATCATGATCTTGTCCGATTTTAATGTATGAATGTACAATTATTATTTAAATCCATTCTTTCTTGTACACCATTATGATACACCCCTTGGTTATTCTTTATGACATGATTATGATACTCAATTATTTCCATTGTTAACCCTTATGTTTTTTCCTTATGTTTGATTATTCATGTGGAAAAAATATGCATGAACATGTTATGATGGTTGAACCCAGATAGAAATACAACACATTGGGTAACGTTTAGTCTCATGAGACATCATGCTGGGATATGGAGTAAACCAAATTCCTTTATGGGACTTTTTCCAACATGTGATATATTCTTTGAAGTTAACCTTGAATCATGTTTACGTAATTTTATATGTTGCTTACACAATCCTTTGCATCCATGATTACATGATACCATGTTCTATATTTTATGATTCTATATGTTTATTCCTGTTATATGCCTTTTTATGTCATCTTGTTATGGCATCAAACCCATGTGATATGCTTTATTCCTATTTTTATTCCATTACTAATATTTTTGGCTCATACCTTAGTTCATGTATTTCTAATGTTATCCTATGAATATGTAAGCATTCAAAGGAAGTTAGGATATCATTATAGAGTTTAAATAAAATATTCATTTATTTTTGTTTCATGTTTTATAATTATGTACCGAATATTTCAAAGACACTAGGATTTATGATCCTTGGTTTTTATTTGATGATTACTTATGGTTAAAATTATTTAATAATATATGTAAAAGGATAGGGTTTCTAGAGTTCGTATCAGAGGATGATCTAGTTATTTTTGGAGATTATGACTATAAAACGTGATTAAGAACACTAGGGATAGTTCTATCACCTTGGATAACCTAAATTGCAACATATAGAATCACAAGACAGGATATACTTTTCATTTACAAGTTTATAATTATATGTTAAAAGTTTCATTTTATTATTCTTATTAGATCATTATTCATGCCCCGCTAATTGTATTTTTCTTTTTCTTAGTTGATGTTGGGAAATATAAGAACTTGTTCCAACAATCAATGTGATGGTCAATGTGAAAATTTTCCTAATGAAATTCCAAATATTATGGGAACAGAATCTCAAAACTTCATGATAATACTAACATAATAGGCTCAAGTTTTGAATAATAACTTGAATCATGTGGAATTCCATCCTTATGCTAAGAAAGAAAAATTTGTGGTCAAATACTTTATATGAAAAAGGCCTACTATCTTTAGCGAATCCTATGATCCCCTTATCGTATAATAATGAATTAACACCATTGAAAAGTTTTTATTTATCCTCCAATTCTCATAAGAAGAGAAATTTGTGTTGTAGGTCTATCATTTTTATGGGAAAGCTAATCAATGGCGTACATTGACAGGAAAATTATGAGGATGAAATTGATTCCATGTATTGGGAAGAATTCAAGAAAATATTTTTTAATAAATATTTTCCTCAAAATATCTATTTAAATATGGAAGTGGAGTTACTTGAACTTAAGAAAGGAAGATGAGTCTATCAGATCTTATAAGGAAAATTTTATAAGGCTTACACAATACGTCACTAGCTTTATCATGAACAAAGAAAGCAAGGTGGATCACTTATTTAGTAGACTAAAGCCAATCCTATGAAAATAATTGATGATAAAAGAATTTGATATCTTTGAAGAGATTTTTTATTGTTCTATTAAGATTGAAATGGACATCAAATACTCTCAATGGTATCTTGGCCCTAGAGATAAAAAGTGGAAAATATAGTTTACTATGGGAGGATCAACAGATAAATCCCACGTGTCAAATGTGTGAGAATAAGCATTCTGAGAATTGTCTAAAGGAAACTAGGAGACTCGTAAAATGTGGAAGAGAGGTTCATTTGGATAATTTTTTCCATAGTGATTTAAATAAGACAAATAATGTGGAATAATAAAGGAAGGCTCCGACCCACACTCAGCCTGTAGTATAGTGTTTTGACTGTAAGGAACGTGGTCATTATGAGAGCCAATGACCTAAGTCAAGGGTTGTCATAGAAAATCAAAAACATCATCCAATACAACATGGAAGGTAATATGCTATCACTATAGTTGTGGTGGAGCCCAAAAATGATGTGGTGATTGGTACGATGGTTATTCATTCAAGAATAGTTAATGTACTATTTGATTATGGTTCTATTAATTCTTTCATATATGTAAATTTTAGTAGAACTAATCAATCACCACCTAAAAATATGTAGGTTGATTTATCTATGAGAATATAAAATGAAAAACTATTGCATAAAAAGTATATAACTCCTCCCTGGTTAATGTTTTTATACTGAACCTCCCAGAAAATTTTGTCATACTTACTTTGGTGGACTTTGATGCTATATTTGGCATGTATTGGCTATATTTATACAAAGACCACATTATTTTTCAATAAAAGGAGATCAATATTCCTATCCTAAGTAATCCTCTAATTATGTACATTTGTGATGAGGAGGATAGATCTCATTAAGAATCATCAACTGAATTGTATATATTATTTTTTTATGAGAAATCATATCTAGATCAAATTATTTATCCAAAGGAGAGAATCATGCTTGAATAAATTCCCATAGTGAGGGAATAAACTATTGTGTTCCCTAAATAATGTTATGGTCTTCCTTTGGACCGATAGGTTGAGTTATCGATTGAACTTATTCTTGGATCTCTGCCTATATCAAAGATTCCTTATAGAATGGACAACATTGAGTTAAAAGAACTGAAGAAGCAGTTACAAGAGAATATAGACAAGGGTCTTATACATCCGAGTGATTCACTATAGGGTGTATCAGTCCTCTTTATTAAGAATAATTATGGATCAATGCGCCTCTACATTGATTATCGTGAGGTCAAAAAAATCACAATAAATAACAAGTGTCCCCTTCCACAGATAGATGACTTATTCGATCAGCTACATGGGGCCAAGTACTTCTCAAAAGTTGGAGCTTTAGTCGGGATACCACCAATCAAAGGTAAAGAAGGAATATTTTCCCAAGAATACCTTTTGAACGAGGTATGGACACTATGAGTTCATAGTGATTCCCTTCAGACTCACTATTGCTCTAGAAATTTCTATGGAAATAGTGAATAGAGTCTTTGTAGATTACCTCAAAAAAATTATGGTAGAATTTATCAATGATATTTTGATATACACCAAGATAAATAAGGAACAAGAGGATAATTTTAATACTATGATAATGATTTTGTGAAAGGAGAAACTATATGAAAGGTATAGTAAATGTGAGTTTTGGATGGAATAAGTATCATTCTTGGAGCATTTTATCACCCGGAATGGGATATATGTGGACCCTTATAAAACAAATTCAATTTAGAAGTGGTCGATACCAACATATGTAACTTTGATATATAGTTTTATTATCTTAGTTGGGTACTACCAATCTTTTTTGAGGAATTTATCATGATTGTATAACCAAATAAATAAGTTTACATAGAAAGCGGTAAAGTATATCTGGATGGACGAATGTGAGGAAATATTTAAGGAGATCAATAAGAGGCTAATCAGTACACATATTACCACACTACTAACAAGTGGATAATATTTTGTGATATAAAATTATGATTCAAAATGGGAATGGGTTGTGTACTCATGAATAATGATAAAGTGATATCCTACTCCTCACGACAGTTGAAGATCCATGAGAAGAACTGCCCTACACATGATCCGGAGATAAAAGCTGTGATTTTTTAATTTAAAATCTTATGACACAAACTATATAGTGATAAGTGTGACATATATTCTAATGAAAATATCATAAGGTATATATTCACATGAAAGTTAATCAACATGCATCAAAGGAGATGGTTAAATATAATCAATAACTACAATTTCTCTATTCACTATCATCATGGGAAGAAAAATAAAGTAGTTTATATGCTTAACTAAAAATAACCTGCTACCTTATCCATGACGAGAATTGAGAAAGACCCCATCTTCATGGATATGAAAAGGATGGATTGGGAAATAATAACGATAGAGAATACGTCCTATCTTCACCAAATGATTTCCCAACCATCAATCCAAGATAAGATCAAGGAAGCATAAAGAGAAGATCTAAAGCAACAAAAGAAGGTAAAATCTATAAAAGAATGGAAGCTATAAGAGTTCCGTAATTATGATGATGGTGTGATTGGGTTTGGAATAAGGATTTGTGAGCCTTCATCACCTGATATAAGGAAGGAGATACTGGATAATTCACATAGATCATATTTCTACACCCAACTAAGAAGTACCAAGATTTAATGTGATATTCAAGAGAACTTTTTTTCAATATAAAGAAGGATATTGAATAGTATATCTAAAGGTGTTTGGTATGTCATCAAGTTAAAGTAGAGAGAAAAAATTCCAAAGGGATGACACAACTGTTTCCTATTCCCACATGGAAATGGGAGAATATCACTATGGACTTTGTCACTAGTCTCCAAAAATCATCCAAATGAAATAATTTGATATGGGTTCTGGTGGATCGACTCACCAAGGCTGCCCACTTCATTGCTATTCAAGAATATTTCTCACTTGAATGACTTTCCAAGTTATATGTGAAGGAAGTGGTGAGTATGCATGGATTTTCAATTTTGATCATATATTATCATTATTCAAGTTTCACATATGAATTATAGGTAATTATTCAACATTATTTGAGTGTTGAATTGAATTTTAACGTGGCATATCACCCCCAAACTGATGGCCAATATGAAATGAATATTCATACGCTTGAGGAAATGTTGAGAGCCAACTCAATAGAATTTAAAGGTGGATGAGAAAAATATCTTCCATTGGTTGAGTTATCATACAAAAATAGCTTCCAATCAAGTATTCAGATAGATCTATATAAATATCTATATGGGAAGCAATATAGAACTCCAACTTGTTGGGATAATGTTGGGGAATAAAAGTTACTTGGACTTGATCTTGTGCAAGGGATGAATGATAAGGCTCAAGCCATCCAACAAATTATCAAATATGATAAGATTCATAAAAGGATATATTCTGAAAACTATTTAAGGGATTTGGAATTTGATGTTAGAGACAAAGTCTTCCTTCAAATATCACCATGTAATAGAGTTATGCATTTTTTTAAAAAGTGAAGCTTGGACCAAGGTACATTGGCCCCTTTGAGATCCTTGATTGTATAGGATCAATGTAATTTCAACTTTAACTTCCATAAAATATGGATCATGTTCATGACATGTTACATGTATCTCTCCTGAGGAATTACATACCCAACCCCTCACATATACTGAATCTGGATGGGGTACAACTGGAGAAGACATCTCGTATGAAGATAAGTTGGGGAAGATCTTGGACTGTATAGACAAAGTCCAACACAATAAGATGAGTAATATTGTCAAAATTTTATGTAGGAAACATAATTATGTATAGGTTACATGAGAACCAAAGGAATCGATGAAGGATAAATACCCCCAACAGATTTTTACCTTAGTATGTAAAATCAAATTTTGAGGGAGAAATTTCATAAGGGGGGAAGAATGTAATGACCTAGAATTCTATCAATAGAATTTACCTTCTTATAATTATTTTATATATTATAAAACATATACATAACATATAGAACATAATAAAAACATTATTTTCATAAATTAATAATGAAATAACTGGTATTTAGAAAAATTAAGGAACCTATACTGATGGAATAGTAACACAACTATTAGAATAGTAATATGACCATTAGAAATAGTAATCTGGTCAAAAGAATAGTAACCTCACCTATGAAAGTATAAATAAAATTTATGTATCATATAAATGAAAATATGATATATATATATATATATCACGTAATAAGTGACTAAATGTTTTAGAAATGATAAATTAAGTATTAGTATTTTTGTAAAATGTAAATGTTTATTTACAATTTTATAATTAATATAATTTTTTAAAAGAAAATTTATTTTCATAAAATAGATTCACAAATTAATATTTTTTTCTTATTGTTATAATATAATTTTAAAGGACCTCGGTTTATTTTTAAAAGTTCTATAAAATCAGTTATAATATTAAAATTAGTATTTTTTGAAAAACTGATGATTTTAATTAAAACCTAAATTTCTAATATATATAAAATTGTTTTCATAAAATAGTGTCCATTATTTAAATCTACATAATAAAAATGGTTAGGGTTATTTTTTTTAATTTTCTAAAATAGTTTTTTTTTGAATAGTGAAATATTTTAATTTATGATATTTAACATTATAAGTAAATAAATGAATTTTTGTGTCATGGTTGAGTCATGGATAATTTAATTTCCCAATATCTTTAACTCACATTATCTGGTTACTATACTTAGTCATAAGAATCAGCATTACTAGTAGTCTTGATCCAAAATAATAAAGTAATGAATAAAATAATCAACCCCCTCCTCCCCCTATAAATACCACCCCTAACAACTTCTAATAATAACACATTATAAACCATGTATCCTGATAATATTATTCCAAATTCCTATCCCAAACCTCTTCCCTACATCCTAGTATTTCAGGTCTCACCAAAAGGTCATTCCCAAGTGCCTTAAGGAGGTTCTCAAGGAGACGATATTCAAGAGGTAAAATCCTCCACCCTTCTCTTTCAAATTAATTTTTTCCCACATCATAATTTCCTCCACTATACAAAGTTAAATTATTACTACAATATCATAAATATACTATAATTTTATTGTGTTATTTTAATTTCCATCATCCAATCCCTTCCCCTATCCTTTTTTTCTAAAAATAAAAACATCATTCGTGGGGTGTCGATTAACAATCTTCATGGACGATGAGTTTTTTTTTCATTTCCACCTTCAAGGATGTTCATAAAACCATTTTTATAGTTAAACCATATTATAATATTTTTATTAAAACTTATTTAATTTTCTAAAACCAATTATATAAACATAATACTAAATAAAATTATACCAGATCATGATGGTCATAAGAAAACTGCTAAAATAAACTAATAACTTTTCATTAACATTTTATTTAATGAATCATCCTCATGTAAAAAAAGAAAATGATATATAGGAATATTTAAATTTATTAAATTGAATTAATACCATAAAATTTTTATTATAGATAATTATTCCAATTTTACAAGAAGATCCATAATTACAAACAAGAGGACCGATCGTGAAACCATGAAACGGACACTCCCAAAACAATGAAAATAAAATCTATAAATAATTGAAATGGTTATAAAAGAAATTAATAAAATTGTAATAAATCGAATATATATTAAAGATGTTATTAATTAAATTATTAATTAATCTAATTTGATTATCTATGACATTATGTATAAGTGAAGAAGTCTTTCAGACATAAGGTAAGGGAATCTCTCAGCACAACTGTTTTTCCTTTGGGTTATGATTTATCTCTATTTACCCTAATGTAATTATTCTTTTTTTAAATAATTATTATAAATTATCTTTATATTTTCCAAACTTATTTATCCATATGAATTCATCATTATTTGATGTGGAAATATATGTTTTTAAAAGTTTCACTTCTCAATTCCTCCCATAAGTAAGCCTGATTAAGGTGAACTTCACCACATCTTAAACATAATAATATACACAAAATAATCTATTTTAATAAACCGTTATTTTTATAAAATTAGAAATTTTTTAATGGAAAAACTATCTTAGTTAATTTCTGTTTTTATGAAAATAATTATGCCTTTGTCTATTTTAAATACTCTTTTATATTTTCCCTTAAACTGTACTAAAGTGGCTCATTTCAAAAGTGTCCTAAACAATATTTTTACATGTTTTCACTGAATTGGGACATCATTTATCATGATATAAGTCTAATTTACCTTATGTATTTCCTATTTTTATTTAAATACATTCTATAATGTACACTTTTATGACATAATTCTTTCTTATGCTTTATGACATGATTATGTTTCCCATTTCTTTCAATGGGTAATCCTTATGTTTATTCATTAAGTTTGATTCTTTATGTGGAGAACATATGCATGAATATTTTATGATGGTTTCATCTAGATAGAGATCTAATTCATTGTATAATATTTAGTCTCATGGGATGTCATGTTGGGATAGAGAGTAAACCTAATTCCATTGTGGGACTTTGTTTTCCATGTGATATAGTCTTGGCTGTTAGCCTTGACTCATATTTATGTCATGTTATATATTGCTGCCAAATTCCTATATATCCCTAATTACATGATCCCATGTTCTATATATTATGATTCCTTATGTTAATTCATGTTCCATGCCTTTATATGTCATCATGTTATTCCTTCTAACCCATGTGACATCCTTTATTCCTATGTTCATTATCTTACTCAGTTTTTTAACTCATCCATTTGTTCATGAATTCCTTAGGATATCCTATGCAGATAAAAGATCTCAAAGTAAGTTATGATCTCATTATTGTGTTAAATAAAATATGACTTTAATTTGGTTTCATTATTTCTAATTATGTACCAAATCTTCTAAAGACACTAGGATTTACGATCCTTGGTTTGTATTAGATGATTAATTATGCTTAAAATAGTGTAATAATATGTGAAAAGGGATAAGTTCATGGTAAGTTAATCTCTTGACCATCCTTGAAGCATTTATAGACTTGTGGGATTTTAGTTTAGTGGTTTTAGTTTTATTTATTACATTCGTCCAAGTGTTCTTATTACCTGATTTTTAGTTGTCGTCGTTATTTTTATAGAATTTCTAACAAGCGATATTTTAAATGATTTAAATTTTCCATGCAGTCCATTTAGTTTTTTCTATATTTGGAGGTGTACTATTATTTATGTGGATGAGTATAGGCACTATTGTAGGTTTTTTTGCAAGGGAGGGGTTTTGGAGGGAGAGCCTTGAGTTTATTTTTTCATCTGTCACCCACTTGTTTATCTGTTACTACTTTTTTTTATTTTGGTATTGATGTAAAACTTATGGATGGGTCATTGCATATTTAGTTGAGAAAGATAATTATTAATTAACTCTTATTTAATTGATAATTAATTCACATAATATTTATACAAGATTCCCTACAACTCATCTCTAGACCATGGGGATCGGGACCACACCTTGGGCTAATGGAGGGGTGGTTTGGGTGTTGGACTTTGATGAAATCCCAAGATGGTTTTTTAAAAATTTTAAGGATGGTTGAATGACACTTAATATTTATAAGTTCTAGTGCTTTGTTTATGATAGATATAGGTAAAATTTTAAGCTAGAAGGTGATCATTGGATGGTCTGATTTGCAGCAAAGGTCTTTAAAATCCAAGGGAGGAGTTGGGAAGGAAGGGAAGTGCTTTCATTATGAAATGATCAATCACTTGAGGATGAATTTCCCATAATTCTGAAATGGGTACAAGAAAATCTATATAAAATAAATGTTAGTCATTAATTTAATAAAAATAAATTATTATATTTTTATGGGTATATGATACCTTTTATACATTGATAAATTTCTGAAAATTTGTATAGAAGTTCAAATTTTATGAAGGATTAATTGTAAAATCTTAGAGTATGTGTTCAAGTAGTGAAGAAAGAATCATTAAATAAAGGAGTTTGATATAGTGGATCACTTAAATTGTGGGATAAATTTATAATAAAGGAAAATTATTGAAAGGCAAATAATACTCATTTTATAAAAGTGGCCAATGCCAAATTATACATCAGATGCATGCATGACATGCTATTGATATAGAAGAATAAAACAGTGAACAAAATAACATGCTTTACATTCCAAAACAGAAATAAATAAATAATGACTCAAAGCCCCAAGGGAGATCTCCTCGAGCATCCCGAGCATCCGCTCAGTCCTCTACTCCCATCTCCCAAGTAAATGTAAACAACATAGTCTTGCAACCAAATAGAATCTACCCGAGTACCCAGTGCAACGTCGGCCCGAGTAGGGTGTGAGATATAAATCTCAGCAAGCTGGGACCACCGGTGTCTACCCCAAATCTAGAAAATTAATAATTAATTTAAAACACGTTAAGGCATGCATAAAATAAAGTAAGCAGTACAAGTAACTATAAACCCAAGTACCTGCTTCAGCCCCCAGGTGGTGTCTGAACGTGCATTATACATTTTTCATTCCTACTCAAAAATAATTACATAATCATTTATTGTTTATCAATTACTCCAATCTAAATAAATTATGAAAGTCTTGAGATTTGGCCTCTTCTCGACTTGTCCCGTAAAATTCACTCACCAAATATTTCTCTAAAGGCCATCTAAATAATCAAAGTAAACACTGAATCCAAGCTTTTCCTTTGGCTTGGATAACACATAATAAGTTATTAAATTTAATATTTCATATTTTATGTCTATGCCTATCCACTAAAATAGTGATTCGCTCTTGGGTCCATCCACTAACAGTGGTTCACCCAATTCATTAATAAGACTAAAACCTTTCTCATAATCAAATCACAAATTATCATGTCACAATAGCCTTCATTAAACATTTACTCATTTCATGCATGAACAATTGGACCCATGGTCCAATGTTAATTAATTTATGTAGAAAATAATTTCTATCACCCTCATGAGTATTTGGAGCATTAGTCCTTGTCTCACAACCCATGGGTATTTGGAGCATCAGTCTCTGTCCTATAAAAGAATATTTTCTTGCAAGCTGGGTGTAGAATGCCATGTCTAGCACCCCATGAGTATTTGGAGCATCAGTCCCTATCTCACAACCCATCTATAAATCATACATATACATCTATTATTGGTGTTTAACATCATTTCTAACACCGTGTGAGTATTTGGAGCCTCAGTCCTTGTCTCACAACCCATTCATCAATCATACATATATATTTATCATTTGTGTAGAATACCATGTATAACACCACAAAACCTATCCATTAATTAATTCAACAACTAATTAACAACATAAAACACTCTTCATATTTTTCAACACTTAATTAACCAAATTCCTTAACAAGCCTGAACCCGCCACTCAAACAGTGATTCGTCCAGGACTTTAACAATCTACAAGAACCCCATAATCGTAAGAAAATATGGTGAAAAAAGACAAGATATTTAGCCACAATCTCACACAAAATATCATATTTTCAAAAAACTCCATCCAAGACAAATTAAGGCATGGAAAACTAATATGCATGAAAAGTACTCCTGGATAACAATCATAACAAATAATCCATTAACAATCTTTATTTAATGCATGATAATTAATTAATTTAACAATTAATTAATCAACACTTATCTCTTTAACCAATCATAAATTAGTTAACCATTTACCAATTAACATGAAATAATTAATCCCTCAAATAATTATTACCAGTTTCCAATTATCTTCTGAACATGTCAAATATTCGATATTCCCAATAATCTGTAAAATCCACAATCTTATTCCAAATCATGAATTGATAATTAATACTACCCTTAATTACCCTATTACTCATTCTTCCCATTAAAATCATTTAACTATTTAATCATATCACTTTACTAAATTAGAAACCCATGCTTAAAATCAACACAAGTTTAAGTCCTCACTTATCTCATGTCGGCAGAATTATTTATTAACATCAAAAGTGTCATTCGTTGACATATAATAATGAAGGAAACTCAAATTACTAATTTATTTAAAGAAAATATAATTCTTAAATAAAGTGTTAAAGATTTGGGACCCTACCACAGGGTTTGGATAGAAACCACAATGAATGAAGAACACTCAAGAGAAACAGGTTGATTCTACAAGAACCCGCCTTAGATCACTTCTCCTAGGAAGACCAAGACAAAAAAATTATCATACTTGTCATAAACACACTTATATTTACCCATAACGAGCATAGATCTAAGAAAACATTTGAAGATGAGATGTAGATCTAAGTAGATCTAAGAAACTGAACAAGAATGAAGAAGAACATTTACCTACCTCAAGAAATTAGCTTCGATTGGAAAAGAGAAGCCTTAGAATCGCCTCCAAAACATTTTGGAGAGGTTCTCCTACATTTAAGGGAGGGTGATCCTGAGTTATGGATGCTTAGGAGGAAAACGGTCCATCTAGGGGAAATAACATGTGAGATCCACTTTTTTAGGATCTCACTTAAGTGCTCGCACAGTTTTCTTGCACGGTTAGGCAAAATGTGTGCTAACCATGTGTTAGATACTACCTCGTCAAACACTCCTCGCACAGTAAGGCCACACGGTTAGACAAACCATCCACTCACCATTTGTTATCCACTGCCTCAAAACTACAACTATGCACGGTTTGGCCACACGATTAGACAGACTGTGTGTTTCCCGTGCGACTTCCCCTTTACCTCAAAATTTATATCAAATTTCGAAAAAATGACATATTTATGTGTTCCAAAACTAGGAATAAAATTCCGGATCTCAGTTAAAAAAACAACACATTGATAAACTGAAAAATAATTTCATAAACATTCGTAAATTTAACCCGGTTCAAAACACCAGATATTAACCATATGAACTAATAGAGGTGCTAGTGAGATGTATATCCACTCAAAGATGGTAAAGGGTTTTTTACAAATATTGTCTCGAGGTGGGTAATGGATATAAGGATAATCTATGTGAAGGGTTTGGGGATGGTTGGGGTAGTGGTGTAGGTGGTATTAAATTTTTTTAGTGGGGGTGATATAGTTGTTTTTTTGGACTTTAGTTTAGTTGAAAATTGGATTTGGATTTTGTGTTTATAGTTTTTGTTCAAGTAATAATGGGAAGGGTAGTGATATTGAGGATGAATTGGTTGTTGGTTGGGTGATGGGTTAGAATTGGGATGTTTATTAGATTGGGTATATGTAATTTTCAAGTTATTATTAGGGTATTGCCTCCCCTAAACACCCCCACCCCCATCACCTTGGACACCCCAGCCCCGGGACAACCCCCACCAACATGGACACCCCCATTGGACATGCCCCCCTAAACCCCACTACACACCCCCACCCCCACCCCCACCCCTGGACACCCCCCATTTGAAAGAACTCCCTCCACCCCCTGGACACCCCCACCCCGAGGACACCCCGACCCCCTAGACACACCCATCCCCGTGGACAGCCCCACCCCATGGACACCCCTAGACACCCCCATCCCATGTACACCCCACCCCATTGGACTCTCCCACCCCCTTGTATAACCCACACCTTGGACACTCCCACCCCCTTGGAAACCCCCACCCCCATGGACATCTTTCCACCCCCTAGACACCCCCCCTGTACATCACCCCCTAGACACCACCCCACCCCCTGGACACCCCAACCCCTCTAGACACCTTCACCCACCTGGACAACCCCCACACCCAGGACAACCCCCTGGACACCACCCCACCCTTCTGGACACCCCCACCCCTTAGCACCCCACCCCTGGGAAATCCCCGACCCCATGGACATTCACCACCCCCACCCCCCAGACACCCCACCCCCTCGACACCCTCACCACCTTAGAGAACCCCCCCCCCCCCACACCCCCTAAACACCCCCACCCCCTGGACACCCCCACCCCCTGGACACCCCCACCCCCTGGACACCCCACCCCCCTGGACACCCCCACCCCCATGGATTTCCCCCTGGACACCCCCACCCCCTTAGCCATCCCCCTGGACACCACCCCACCCCCTGGACACCCCCACCCCCTGAACAACCCCACCCCCTTGTACAATGTTCTATCAGGTCCATGGTGTCCTCTTTTATGTGATAAATAAAAAAAATTCAAAACACATTTCAACTCAAATTTAGGCACACATAACTGAATTAGTATATCTTCACCTTTTTTTAATAACAAGGTATCAACCCAGGAATAGTTCACTATATCAACTAGAAACCCCTTCTTTTATAGATTTCTAAGATGGGGATAAATTAAACCATTTGGAAAATAAATTTCAATCTCATCATTCAAAATCTCCATGTACATGGAGTCATGATTCTCTCCTCGTGTAACCTCAAACTCCTCTTAGTTCCATTTAATATTTCTTGGATCGTGATCCACATGTATGAACATGATTTTTCAATACTTGAGGAACTTTTTACCATCATTTTCAAATTATATTTCCCATTTATCCAGAATAGATATTATGAATATCACTCAAATAATCTACTAAAATATAAAATTCCTTTGATCTAAAATTCACTCAACTCCTGAATAATTCTCCTCCACAAGTGAACATGATCTTGTACACTAATGTATAGTTCTTCAAAGATATTCAAAACCTTCCTTGAACATTTTTTCTGGTCCCAAAACACTCTCCAGATATCAGGTGATCAAGTTATTACTTAGTTCATTAAATACTTGAGAATAATGGGATTCTTCTCCTTCAAAGGCTCATGGATTCGAAATATCTCCTTCTCTTTGTCAGAAGATGTATATGACTCTCAAATTTCTCCCATAGATTATATATGTTCTCTCAATATACATAATATTCATGGTATTATATTTATAATTGAATTCAATATCATGGATTTATATTAATTTATAGTATTTGGTTATAAATATAGAATTTCGTTGTCTTTTATATTATGATTCTCATATAGAGAAGTGTGTCATTTATGGTTTCAAATAATGTGAAAAATTCTCATTTAGTTAAATATATTTCTTATTAAACTTTAATCATATTGAATTGATTTCGATGAAATGACTTATAACAATTTTTTTATTGAATAGATAGATGTTGGATGTATGAATCCAATCAGATCTCAATCTATTTTCAAAACAATTTGGAGAGATTTTTAGATTTTTAATTTCATAATGCTTAAAATAGTGCTCACATACATTTACCATGTAACAATTGTGTTGGAATACCTTGGTTGAGTTGTGAATAATTTATCTACCACGTAACCAAATATGATTTTCATGCAAACTAATATGTGTGGTATCACAATGGGTAGAAAATGAAATCTAAAATTGATGATGATCCAAATGAGAAGAATGGATTGGAGAATTTGTTATATGAACGGTTTCAATTTATTTTGCATCATGAAAAAGAAAGGATTCCAACCCAATAAGATTTTTATATGAGCACATGTTATGCGCCTAATGAAAATGATGATGATGTCAGGGTGAAACAATTGAATGATGCTTCCACGACTCTAGTATATCAACAATGTGGTAAAATGAAAAAGCTAGAATTTTTAATCTGATTGTTTCATGGTAAAAATATGTATCAGACTTCTAATACTACCATCGATTACATTCTTAACTTCTCGAAGGACTTACTTCTAGATGATGTATATATTCCCTCAAACAACTGTATGGAATGGAAGTTAGTTGAGGAACTTTTAATTTCAATAAACAAAATTCATGATTTTCTGAAATATTGTAGTTTATTCTAGGAGGAAATATATAGAATCATCCATCCATATTCTCAATTATTTTGGTTTATCTTGACTTGGGTTGTTCAGTTTGGTACTATTAAAATTGATTTAATATTGACTACAAATATGTTGTATTTGACCTGACTTTTATGTTAACTTTCAATGTTTATTGGTTGAAATTTTATTTGAATTGAATTTTATAATTTGGAATTGAACTTTATTCCAACCTACGAAATAAAAATTTCTAACTTGGTGAACATTTCAATTATTTATTGACCATGTATAGAATTAGTATTGCTCTAAGACCACCCTTTAACATTTCACAAAATAATGAACATGATGGTTTTTCTTCTTCTGAAAAACATGTATAGAAATCTACTTCATCTACCAGGGCTAAAGAAATTAAAATTTTACTTAATTTCGACAAGTGCTTTACCCCTTATAAATCTGGTAGATATATTATCCTTGTTCATATGTTTATATAATCATTTCCAACTATCTTAAGGGTTTAATATATTCATAATATATACATTGATGAATTTTCTAGAGGCATAATTCAGTATGCTATCTCTCTTGATTGTTGAGTGAAATAAAGCCTCAGAATCAATGTTCCATGATTTTAATATACCGGTGACACTTAGTAAATAACCATCCAACTCAAAATTAAATTTTTTTATTACATCTTTTATGATTTATTGAATTCATTATATATCCATTCAAGATCACCAAAAAAATGGATAGTTAAACTATCCATGAATCCCCCTATTCCCTATCATATATTTTTTTTGGGGGAGGGGGTAAAATTATTTATCCTTTTATAATTACATCCATATTTGTTTTCAAATTACACAAATGCAACAAATTGAAGAGAGGTGATGGAAAAAGATAATGGACAACAATCACCACAAGGCTGAGATGGGTGTTCCACCACTAGTGCCTGTGGTGAGTATTTTATTTCAACTATATATATTTAAATAATATGTAATGTCATGTGATTAATTTTATTTTAAACATTTTTGCAGGATCCACATCTATGGTGAAAATTATTTGATGATAAGCCTAGTTTTGGTCCTAATACTCAGGTCGGTGGTACGAGGGGGTGGTATGAGAGCTAGGTGATCTGGTCGGTGTTCCCGATTAGACCCTGCCCCTGCCACTGACATACCATCTATCCCACATTATGATACTGACATGTCATTAGGGACACGTGAGATATTTAGGCCTCCCATGTTTTCAACACACTTTATATATGAGTCTCTTCCCACATCTTTACCATGTCCGCTGATGACTCCCACTCCCCATCTAGCATTCAGCCAGCCATCTGTGCCATCTTATTTTACTTCTACATCCTTCTCTCTGAGCTTATATATTCCATCTTCTTTGAATCCTGTTCTTCCACAGTCTGTCCCTATGGAGCATACACTGGGACCCACTCTACCTGTATAGGGTGTTCCTTCAATTTCTATGGATCTAGTGATTCCCATTGATGAGACTGTCACATAAATATTTGTAGAACCCTAACAAATTTTTATACCATTATTTATTTTCATTATAACATGTATTGATAAAATATTTTTTTCTTTCATAAAAGATACATCTAATAATAAGAGGTGGGGGCGTACATGAAAGCATCCAGTGAGGAACCGCCACATGCAGTTGATGGTGGACTATAATGAAGACAATAAAATGATTGAAAAAATAAGGCGGAAATGTCAGAGTTTTTTGATGACGCTTTCCAAATACTTTTCCATCATTCTTGTCACCCTTCTCTCATGGAGAAAATTCCCAAATGAATTTGAGGATAATTCTAGGGCATAAATATGGGTAAAAAATCTG
This sequence comes from Viscum album, assembly GCA_963277665.1. Taxonomy (NCBI): domain Eukaryota; kingdom Viridiplantae; phylum Streptophyta; class Magnoliopsida; order Santalales; family Viscaceae; genus Viscum; species Viscum album. The sequence goes on along the minus strand of OY728140.1, from coordinate 640,975,976 downwards.
TTGTATTTAATGAAATATATTATTTTTATATTTATATGAATTAATATTTTGGTACCAGCTTCTGTTTAAGTTCCCCGATGGGGAGGGTGCACGACCAGAACATATAATAGATTTAGGTGAGCTTTGGAGAGCCTATAAGCAAGATTTGTATATTGGATAGTGTACTAGTGCTGGTACAGACTTAGAGGCAATACCTGTCATGGATTATTTTCTGATATAATAGTATTGGAAAATTATTACTCATTAGACGACTGTCCAGTTTAAGGTATTAATCAAAATTAAGGTATTCAAATAAAAAATTTCATGTTTTTAATTAATACTATCTTTTATATTATTGAATTTTATTTATGAATTGTCTCGAATTAATAAAAAAATATTGATTATAAAAAATACTTCCACATATTGGGACGTACTACGATGTCAGATCATGAGAGGAAGTAGGTATGATAGTGATTTATAATTTTTCTTTGCGACTTTAACTTTCAATTGTTTCCTCCATAATTTATTTGATTATTAAAGTTTTAATATAATTTTTGTTATAAAATTAATTATTGGAAACCTATTTTTAATTATGGTTTCCAACATTAAATGTCATTGTATAAGAAAACATTGAATATTGAAGGACGTGTGCCTTAAGAAAAATTGTTTTACTTGAGTAGAAGGAAGAAAGATGGATGTGCGGTTAATGAACTGACTCAGCAGTAGATTGTAATTTTATAATTTGTTGATTTCAAATTTTAATATATATTTTGTAACTTAATAATCTATTTATATATGTAATATGCTGCTTTAGAGGGCCTTGATTTCCAAGAACATGACAATTTTAGGCCAAATGATCACTTACATCAGGTGTTGGGAGATGACCACCCAGCCAGAGTATGTTGTTGACCCAGGAAGAGTATAGTCCCAATGAGGTATTGTAAATACTCAAGTACAAGTTGTAGTTAAACTGAGTTCTGGTAGGATAAGGAACATGCAGAATAGGAAGAAAAAGGGCCACAAAGATGGCAGAATAGTCTACCAGGGAAAACTCTGCCTTTAAGAAACGGATGGAAGTTTCACATCCAAAACATCCACCAGAGGCCATAACAACTGGTGATGAATATATATCGTCGATGCCTTACATATATGGTTCACCATGGGGATTTTCTAGTGGTGTTCGAGAGTATTTCATTCCTGTAGATGACGATGGAGAGGAGGAGGGAGAGGCGAAGGAGGAGGGAGAGGAGGAGTCTGAGGTAGAGGAGGAGGGTGATGAGGAGGCCGAGGTGGAGTACAAGGGTGAGGAGGAGGGAATTGAGGAGGGTGCAGATGATTATGGGGATGATTATGAGGATGTGTATGAGGTTGATGATGACAGTGATGATAGTGATGGTGATGAGGAACAGATTGATATGTTATATTTTTCACAGATATTACTGACATTTTATGTTTGATGATTTGTTGTCCCTGAATATATGTGTGATTAGGTAGGTCAAATTATCTTTATTTCATTATCTATTAATAATAAAACATGACTTGATTATTTTTTATGACTGAATATATGTGTGATTGAATCATCCCTCCCCTAGACACCCCCACCCCTTGGACATCTCCCACCTCCTGGACAGCCCCCACCCCCCTGGACAGCCCCCCACCCCTGGATACACCAACCCTCATGGACACCCCCTAGACATCCCCCACCCCACTAGACACCCTCGCCACCCCCTGGACCCCCCCCCCCCCACACCCACCCAGACACCCCCATCCTCTAAACACCCCCACCCCCTGAACAAACCCCCACCCACCTGGACACCCCCACCCCCTTGGACACCCCCACCCCTGGACACCCCCACCCTTGTAAATACCCCACACCCACCCCTCAGGACACCCCCAACCCCTGGATATCCCCACCCCCCTAGACACCCCAACCCCTAGATCCCCCCTAGGACACCCCCATCCCCCTACATACCACCCACTCCCTGGACACCCCCACCCCCTTGGACAGCCCCCACCCCCCTAGACAGCCCCCACTGCCTGGATACCCCACCCCCTTGGACAACCCCCTAGACACCCCACCCACTTGGAAAACCCCCACACCCCCTGGACAGCCCCCACCCCTTGGACAACCACACCCCATGGACACCCCCACCCCCTGAACATCCCCCCCCCCTCACCCTCTGGACACGACCCCACCCCTGGATACCCCCACCCCCTAAACACCCCCACCCCTTGGACACCCCCTCCCACTTGGACAGCCCCCACCCCTGGACATCCCCCACCCCCTTGGACATCCCCCCTAGACACCCCCACCCCTGGACACCCACCCCCCAACCCCCTAAACAGCCCCCCCCCCCCCCCCCATCGACACCACCCCACCACCAGGACACCCCCACCCCCTAGACACCCCCACCCCCTTGGATAGCCCCACCCCTTGGACATCCCCCACCCCCTGGACACCCCCACCCCCATGGAGACCCCCCCACCCCCATAAACCACCCCACACCCTGAACACCCCAACCCCCTCGACACCACCCCACCCCCTCGACACGCCCACCCCCTTGGACAACCCCCACCCCTCTGGACAGTCCCCCCCCCCCCACCCCCTGGACACCCCCACTGCCCTGGACACCCCCACCTCCTTGGACACCCCCCCTCCCCCATGCCACCACCCCCCTGGACACCCCCACCCCTAGACACCCCCACCCCCTTGGACAGCCCCCAGCCCCCTAGACAGCCCCCACCCCCTTAGACAACCCCATATTCTGAATTAAATTTTTTATTAGATATTCTATATGTGTTATACATAATTAAATTCTGTATGTAATGAATTATTAATTCAATACACTGTGCATAATATTGAATTCTATATGTAATTCATAATTCATTTTGTATGTGTAATTCATTCATAATTTAGAATTTAGTACATAATTCATTTTGTATGTATTCAATTGAGAATTCAATTCTGAATTCTATATTGCATAGGGTAATTGAGTTCTGAATTGAATTCTGAATTACCTGGTGAAGAGGGGTTTACAGAGGGGGAGTAAATCGAGCCTTCTGCTACAATTGTAGAAAGGTTACACCAATGGTTGTAAACTGTTTGTATATGTGTGAAAAGTAACTATATACCAATGGTTTACATAAAACCATTGGTAAAACTATATACCAACGGTTAGCAAACCATTTGTATAGAACCTATAATCAGTCTTTACCAACAATTTTGAAACCATTAGAATAGATCTATAATTACTTACTTTTCAATGGGTATAAACCATTGGTATAATTCACATTATAGAGCCATATACCAACGGTTATAATATAATCGTTGGTATATGTCTATCTCTATGGCTAACTAGCCAATGGTTTGAGAAAATGTTGGTATAGTTTTTACCAACAGTCTCCAGGCCTTTTTGAATGGTTTGAAACTATTGGTATATGTCATATTCCCAGCAGTGTCTCCATTATAGTGGTGAAATAGATTAATTGCAGTTGTTTTTTGGTTTTAATATTTTTTTATCTAGGTTTTCATCTTGTGATATACTTCTCCTTTGTTCCTTATTAGAGTTCCCATTAATATTTTTTCTCGAATCTCTAGATAAAGGTAGGTGGTATAGAAAAAAACCCTATGGTATGTTTCTAATTGTTAAATTATGTGCAACATTGTGTGATTGCACTGACATAATGTGCACATTAAAAAACTGAGTAATGGGTTATGATTAATCATGTGTTGGACTACTCCTTGGATCCCTTGCTTCCAATGGTTTTGTGACCTAGATTTTGTCTACCTTTAGGGTGAGACTAACATTGAACAATAATAAAATATTTAACGATTTAAAGTATGTTTTAGCATAATATGAGAACTCAAGTAATTTCTTATGATAAATTCACCTTGGAAAATAGATTATTTTTTTATTAGAATGATAGACGATGCTTGATGTGATATGGTTGTGTGCAGTGAAATGTTATTGGTTTAATAAAAACTTAATAAATGAAATGGGTAATTGGTGATAAAGGATAATTGGCCAAATTGACCTCTATGGGTTCTGATGTTATATGTGTACTTATTATTTTTATATCTTGTGTTGTGAGTTATAGTGAAAATATTATATAAAGATATTGGCTTAGTTATGACAAAATTATTTTATAAAGGAATTTTCCTAGTTATACTGTAATTATTATAGGGCTTGGCATGGTTATGCAATAATGCTTATAGGGATTGACCTGGTGGTGATGACATGCTTATATAAAGTGCTTGGCCCGGTAATGCTATAATTCTTACAGAGCTTGGACTGATTATATGATAATGCCATGAACTTTTGGTAATGGTTGTCATGGTAATACTATATGATTAGATTTTTTCTAGCATGCTTCCAAATCATTTTGACTATTTTATTATATCAATTGATTAATTAATACATTTATTTATCACTTTATTTCGTAAACTTCTTATTAGACTAGTTTTGTTCCTACATGGTTGTGTTGACATATTTATTTTTACTCAAACCCTTTTCAAGACACCTTTTGGTTCCTGAGAAGATTACAAGGATGCATTTTTAGACAAGGGAAAAAGACCGTGTTGTTGATTGTTGCTTGCTGGATGGGTTGGATCTTGGATATGGGAACAATATGGAGTTCAGGTCTGGGGTATTTTGAGTTTATTTGTGTCATCTTGGTTTATTATATGTATTAATTATAGTTTAAAATTTAGAAAAATTCAAGACTATCATTACATTATTACTTTTTTATTATTGTATTGTTCAGTTGACAATTATTATTTGGTTTATCAACTATGTTTTATTGTTTCCACTATTTTCATTACTCTTATACTTGTTTACTTCTATTGTATCACAACTCTAAACCAGGGGGTATAGTCTCCCCACTATTTTTTTTACACCCTTGAAGCTAGTTAGCAACCTTTGGTGTAGGGGGAGGTGCGCTTGAGGTCCAGTAACCAATCTAATTTGGCCACATAAAAGAGTTCCACATCAGGGAAAATTATAATGGATACTTTTCTTTAATTTACATTCATATTATGTGGATTATTTTTCTTCACATCATCTATTAGTGAAATTGGTTCTCATGATTCTTTATTTTATACCTTTAGCATCTTCTTTTGAGTAGGTATAAGAGTCACACAATTTATTAAATTATATTTAGTCTAATTTCACATTCCAAACAATTTTTTTGAGACACCAAAGTTGTCTTTTTCTGAAAAACTCTCATGAAATTTGAATTCTTCTTCATGTGAAATTATATGTTTCCCATTTTCCTTTTATGTTGATAATGCTTCATATTCAATTTTTTACATTTCTACAAAATCTTATACTTAATTAGGAAAAATGATTAAGCATTGTAATTTAATATATTCGACTTTGGGGATTCCACATTCTTTCATCAATGTTTTTATGTTTCCTTTCTTAGTTAAATTATGATAGTCTTCTTCAATAATGTATTTAATCAATCTTATTTTCTTGTTTCTTTAATTCATTGATTATCTTCTTGATTTTGAATTTATTTTTTCATTTTCATGTCCTATTTGTAGTAGTCAATGATATGTCCTATCTTTCAACAATATAGGCATCTTTTCTTGGTTTATATGACATTATTGGAATCCAACATATTATTATTATTATTTGTAGCTTACTTAATATATTTATTAAATTATTTATTTTGTTTATTCCCCAAGGAATAATTTTTTATTATTGTTATTTTCTTCTACACTGGATATGGTTGTTTATTAGAATTAGAGTTATACCTGGATGGTGCATACCTGCACCTTCTTCTATAAAACCAATAATGTTTTAGAACTCAAAATATTATTCAAGGCATTTGAATCTATTTCTAGTGTACAGATTCATTCTCTTATATGTAATCTTCTTATTTTTTACAGGTTAATTTTTTTGACCTCTACTTCCATTGAATACAATCCTTCTATAGTTACCATATATTATCATGTTTTCCAATATTTAGTATCCAGATATCAAAACTTCCATAAACCCCAATAGTAGAAAAAAATATCCTTCTTTTTATTGAAGTACTAGTATGGATAGATTTGGTGCCTTATTGTTTATGGTTACCCTTTTTAGAAACTTTTTGGGAGTAATTTTTCTTATTATTTTCAATATAAACCCTTTTTATTTTAGTGGATGTATTATAATTTTTATCTAACTACATTTTTCTATATTTTTTCTTTGAAACTTAACTTGATGATGAGACTACATTAGTAGAAATGGAATTAACTGGGTTATAGGTTACCTTTTTTTATGAGCTTATAGAAGGTTGATCAAGATATAATTTTGAGATCTTATTTACATGAATATGATTATATTTGAATACATGATTCTTATAAATATTTTTAATAGAAACATCCCTTCTTTGAGGTTCACTCTCTTCATATGTTTGGGTGGATGAATTCTAATTTTCAATAACTTGGGAAGTTCCAATATGTGTCTCCTTAAAATTTCTCAATTTCACATCTATTTTAATGAATTTAATGCTGAGGAAAAACTTCTCACTTTCAAATAATGTCATTCTGCCTTCCCATTAACTTTTTACATTATTAATTTGATATTCATGCTGTTTACTACCTCCAATCAGATAGTTCTCAAGGTCTTTAATTATTCTAGTTTTAACTTCCAATTGGTCTTCCTTGAAATTAAGAGTAGATTAATGAGATTATTCTAGAGCATGGATCTTTTGAATATAATATTCAGGGAACTTGTTATTTTATTCCACTAAAATGTCAATATCCTTGACCTTATATGTTTTGTCTTCAAGTTGATCATCTCTGACATTCATGGAATCATTGAATAATGTTTCAAGTGCATGGATTTATTTTCCAAAAAAATGTTTACATACTATACTCTCATAAAAATGAAAATGAAATTATTATTCAATTAATGAAATTTTTTCATTGCAAAGTGTCATAGATTCTTAGCTTTATTTAATGAGGTATGTGAGAGAATTTTTCTTTTTAAATTTCTTACCTAGGGCATTATCCTGTTTTTTAATTTCACCTTCATGGTATTATCTACAATAAAAATAATCCTTGATAGAACAAATTATATATTAAATCACTTCTTTAGGAATATTATTTAAATATATTTAAAATTTATAGTACAACTATTTAACATTTTTTTATAGATTAATTTTTCTCATACTCTCCAAAACCTAATCTAGTTTTTTTAGAAGGATCATTTTCAAATGATTCGATAAAGGATAATTGATCCTTCAAATTTTTCATTGATATTTTTACAATATATGTGCTTCCCTCTTCTTTCGGTTTTTCATATTCTTGGTAGAGACCTTCATGTCCTTTTCAATAAGATTGGAAACTAGTTTTTTCACTTTAGGTAATTCAGTATCAAATTTAAATCTATACTTCATATTAACCATGAAAAAAACAACTAGGGATAGAAACTTTGATCCAATTATAGGAAGACCTATGATCTGATAAAACTTATAGAGACCTAATGGATTTTATAGTGGCACTAAGAGGGGATTGAATTAGTGTACCTAACCTTTATTGAGTTTTAATTTTTCTCAATCATCCCCTCTTACCCTCAAAACTCTACCCTGATTAATATTAATGGATCTATTGTGAACTCTCAACAATTACATAAACATGAAATGTAGATAATAATAGAAACAAAAACATGTACAGATTTTTAAAAGGCTCATAACTAATATCTACTCCTTATCATGATCAACCTATCGTTGTTTCGTGAATTTTCTTATAACTATAAATTTTTAGTGATTAAAAGTGACTAGAATTGGCATACGATATTTATAAAAGAATTGATTAATCATCCTGATTATGTGGAATTATTTATACTAGTACCACCAGTCTTTAATGGTATTATTCGTACTAGAACAACAATTTATTCAAGATATATTCTTCTTCCATAAGAAATTTGGTTTCTTTTTCCTTGTAAAAATTATCAAGAACTTCAACAATGTTGGTCTTAAGACTCTTCTTCATATGCTCAGGTTCATGTGATCACCTTCTTGGTGAATTACCCAGATTTAACTCCCCTCTTCGATAAAACAATTGTATCAGGATCTCCAAAATATATTGCAATTGTGTATGATTCTTCACCACCTATATGAAAATATTTATACACAAAAATGTGGTGTATGGTGATCTGAATTAATTACATGATTTAAATTCCCCATTTATATCCTTATTTAAATGTGTTTAAAAATAAAAAAAATATTTTCCCTCCTTGAAATATTAATACCTAAATGATATTGGTATTATATTATTCATCTTAAATACTCCTTAGATTGTGGGTATTACATTATGCATGCATCTCACATGAGAATACCTGAATGGGTTGGGTATTTAATCTTTTTCACATGGATTGCATATTTAAACACCTAAAGGATTCAAGTGTTTATTTCCCTTTTTATAGCCACAGATCTCCTCTGCATGCATACATGAATGCATGTGGAATGTACCTCAAATAAAATACCTATGATTTAAGGTAACTTATTATTCATGTGGTAATCAAATACCACAACTCATGATCGCCATCATCTCATTAAAAATGCCCAAAGGTTTTGGTATTCTTGTTTTTATTCAACAAGTAGAATCAGAAATTATTGAAGACTTGGGCTTCTCCATTCTTCACATGGTATATTCCCTATGTAAATAACCATTCCATAACTCAAGTTAAAAAACCCAAATGATTCAGGATCTATGTTACTTAACATGATATAACAAATACTGAAGGCTTATCATAAGAACACAAAAGTATTCATTTCTCTATTAAATGAATATTTATACAAGTGAAACTACATGAATATTGAATTTTGGTCAGACCTATGCATTAATTATGGATTTTAATTTCTCTAAAATGTTGTTTCATTAGACGAATCCTTAATGGTGGATAACCCACAAACCTCATCATTCTATATTATGTGAGTTCTTACTGAACCTTTTCACATGCATGTGATGATGATCATGTGATCCCTTTATCCTGAAATAATGAACTCATATAGGGAGATAGACTACTCAAAATAACAATTGTAACTTCGTTTTCATTTAGTAGAAATTTTTTATTTGATTTAATGCATGCATACAAAATATAGATTTTACGAAGGGGTTTGGGATACTTGAGTGGTCTTTGTTCATGACATGGTATATATCACAAGAGATAACATATCATTGAGTTTACCATGCATTATTAAACCAGAAACATCAAGGAGTCCATTGATGCATTGGATGAATAAATGTTGAAGATGAAAACATGGAGGCCAATGGATCATCGAATAATATCAGATCAGATGGAGATGATATGTCTATATGTTTTTAATGACGTGGGAATAATACCCACTTCTCCACATCCCACGTAGATCTGGTGAGTGTTTGAGTACTAATTAATAAATCAAATACAGCCCCTTACCATTCGAGTTAGTGGTGATGAATCATGACCCACATAACACAACTCACACAAAAGGGATATGGTCCAGCTTGTTTATAGCCCAGCCTATGGGCCTTCTGGGCATGCTCTTCGCAGTCCTTAAACATGGGCCCACACACACTTTATGGGAACTATGAGTGACTTCTTCTTCAGCCCATGAGAAATCTTGGGATTCTTCCTTGGGTGTGGTCGACTTCAGGGTCCCACAAATCCTTTGTCGATATTTTCTTGGGTGGGCTTGTGGGTTTTCTTCTTCTTTCTCCAAATTACTTAGAATATATTAAAATTATGGAACATATTCTCAACACAATTATCATAAAATTACAAACCAATTCACTCAATAATCTTGAAATCTTCTTCATGAAAAATATATTTTTTCATGTCCTTCATAATTTCCCTTCTTCACTTCATTTAAATAAGAATTTATAAGGTCTTCATAAAAAATCCTATTTCTTTTATTTTAGAATGAAAAATGATTTTTTTTGTGATCTTTAAATTGATAAATCAAATTGTCTCATATATTCCAAGACAACCATTACTAAAATTCATTCATCATGAAAATATAATTACATGGTATTCTTAAACTTTTTTCATATTAAAATATTATCATGAAAAATATATATGATTATATATTTTTTCATGGCCTTCAATTTAATCATCTTAATGAAATTACCTTTATTTTTCATGGATGTATTATTCTTCGTCATGTATTAAAAAAAGTGTAACAAAATTCTTTGGAACTTAATTTCACTTTAAAAATCATCATAGTTAAAACATAGAGAATCATTAAACCATGACATCCAATGTCATCAAATGAATCCATAAAAATTCTCTAGGAATCGTAACAAATCACAGATAATTGTATTACAAAATTCCAACCAATGATACCATAGAAATTATCAAGGAATCATCACATCAAGAACGAAGAAATCTCGTAATAAATGAAATATAAGGAATCCACAAAAGTTCTCAAAGATTCATCACTAGTCTACAAGAATATTTCTAAAACACTTTCCATATTTCTCTTTCCATGATTAATCACTAATAATAGAGGGACTCATCATAAATTCAAATTTGATTCCATATTATATATTGAAAACAAATACAACCATGCTAATCAACCTTCCACATGGTCTTTTCAACATAGATATATGTCGGGAATTTCACAGTGATGTAATAACTTTAACAAAACCCTAAAATTGTTTTAAACATAAGGCTTCTGTAGTAATATATCAAATAAAACATGATTATATGGGTACTTATATATAGTTTTCTGTATTATTAAAATATATTAAGAATATAAAACATACAATATTATAGAAATAGTAGCCTCTACTTTAATATTCATTTATGTTGATTGTATATAATCATGAAGTCAAATAGTAATTGGCCTCTCAATGTATGATAGATTTATCCTTGAAATATTTTCATCTTGGATTATTATAGGGTGTGACAAAATGTTAAGACTATCATAGGTATAATTTTTTATAGAGATACAAAATATGGCGATGACACTAGTGGGAATATATGATTCCATGTGTTAATTATGATGACTATTCTGGAAAACCAATATCATAATGGACACAAAATATACTTTTAACTATTAAGACCAAGCTGACAATGAAGGTGTTAATTTTCAAGTGTTGTTGTTTGTTTTCGATAAAAGTTTTTGAAGAAAAAAAATCACCTCACTTTTTATTTTTTGAAAATATTTTTAACCATCATACCCAATAATATCAGACTCAATAATTGTTTTAATCAGACTCACATTGTTTAAGAAATTCCATCATATCAAGTATAATTTGTTCAAAATAAAAGGTTTTGATTGGATTCACCATGGTTCCAAAATGAGAGAAGATTATAATGAGGTATTGATTGTAATCAGATTCAGAATAGATCCAATATAAATGTGATGATGCTTTACTGATTTATATTTCACATAAATATTTAGTTGAATATAGAACTTATGTTGAAATCTTGATGGAAGAAAATTAAAATAGATTGTGTTCACATATTTATCATATCCGAGTGAGAAACCATAGATGGTGAAAATCATATTCAAAATGATTGGATATGGATGAAAAGAAAAGGATATCTGTGATAGTATTCAGGGTTAAGTAGAAAAAGATGTCAGTGAGGTTGAGGAAAAAAATATAATACTCATAATAATCATACCCAAAATGATCTTATCCAAGACAATCGTACTCAGAAAAATCACACTCTAGAAAATCTTACTCAGGAAGAGTTAGAAATAAAGATGGTTTTTGTTACCAGTCCATCACATTCAACATTTCATCATACTCATGCATAATTATTTTTCAACAATGTTCGATGGAAAAATAATTAATAATAATCCAATGAATATCATAATGAAAGATACTCATCAACATCGTAGTTAACCATTTAATATGGTTGAATGAATTTATGAAGGAAGAGATAGATAAATTCTAATTTATTTTAAAATGTCTTCATCAAGTGGGTCAATAGTTGAATTAATTTTGTTGCATTTCAAGTGAATTATCATGTGGTTCAATATAAAATGTAAGGAATTAAAAGTTATTTGAGAACAAATATAGAGGATTTTTTTGAATGTGATGTCAAGGGGGATCTTTGAAATTAATAGAATAATTGTATTCATCATTCAGATTGGTATCCATTTATTCATACATTAATAGTCAGTTGATTCAATTATTTCTTTTGAAGAAATTAGACTGATCAAATCAGACTTGGAAATTGAAATCATGTTAGAGATTTAAATTAAAGTTTGAAGAAGATATGATGGTTGAATAATATTGAGAAGGATCAATATGCTTTGAAAAAGTAAAAATTCACCTGATAGTTTAGGTGAAATTGATATTTGGGTGAATTTTTTTGAGTGGTAAAGGTTTTGGGTTTCTTTCCAAAGCCTCTTATGGATCACCTATAAAAGGTGAAAACTACATCATAAATTTTTTATGACTGATGTATTTTTCACCATAAAAGAGAGGGAATTTGTGAGTTTTTAGATAGAATAAGAATTTTTCTTACCGATATTTTTTTGAAGAAGATTTAATAAATAAGTGAAAGGAAAAGAGACAAAATCAAAACATTGTATTCAACTGATAATCAAATTCAGTGTTTATCATATTCAACTAATTACCATAATTATCTTTTCAATCATATTCAGCTAATCATCGTATCAGGATGGATAATCAGATCAAGATTTCTGTACTAGGATTTCTTGACTGAGGAAGGAAGGGTTCTAAATTGTATCAATCGTACTCAACCGGTGTTATATATTTTCATATTGAGTAGTTTTATTAGGAAGAATAGGACTCAGAACAATCATATTTGGATAATCGTACATATAATAATTGTATTGGGAGAATATTACTTGGAGGAATCAGACTGGAGAAAAGAAAAAACTGGGGAAACCAGACTATGTTTTCCTTAACAAAGTCTAAGAAGTTACTAACATCTTTTGGGTAAGAAATGAAACAGGGTTTTTCATTTGAATTCCTTTGTGGAATTGAAAAATAATCACAGGTAAAATTAAATGTTACACAAAAACTTTATCACCCTATTTGTTTTATGAGGGTGCACATTTACTTCTCGATTGTCTTCAAAGTACTACAAGAGTGAAAGGGAATATCCTACTTATTATAATTTCTAGTGGATTGTGTGGTATTGGTTTATTTCCAAACCATACCAAGGACAAATCTATTTTTATTGAATAGTGAACCTTGTAAATTCTTGTGTTCCTATAGATGTGTGTTTGATTTGTTTTCAACAAGGAATTTAAATCTTTAATAGGAGGTGAAGGTTATTTCAATTGAAAGTAAGCATAAAATACAAAAGTATCACTATTTAACCCTCCCCCTATTAGTGATAAAAGTATCCTAACTGAGTACTTTCAAGTGGTATTAGAGGATAGGTTCCCTTCGCTTATTATATATTGATAAAGAATTTGAATTGTGTGAACAGTAAAGGCATTCTAGTTTTTGATGGAAATATTTATCATATATGTAATGATATAATGTTTCTTTTCATATATATTTTGGATATGATTTTATAGAAGCTAAAATAGATGGATTTCCTCCTATTTATTTTAAATCTCCTCTTACATCTATTGATAAAAATAATCTTGAGAATTATAAAAGGGACAAGAATGCTATATTATCATCACTTTATGAAAGTGAATTCTTTAGAGTGAGAGGACATTCCACATCCAAATGTATATGGGATAAATTGAAAAACATATATGAAGGAAATACAAAAGTGAATAAGGACAAGTATCAAACCTAGAGATTATAATATGAATATTTAGAGATGGGTGGGCATGAATCTATTGGGGACTTCTTTTCCTAGGTAAATGACATTATGAGTATTATTAGATGTCTTGGTGAAAATTTGTATTGATTAAATAGTTGTTGAAAAGATATGAGAATCCTTCTCAAAAATTTTGATGAAAAAGTATCTTCATTAGATAATAGATATCCTGAAACATTATCTCTTGATGATTTTCATAGAACTCTCATCACTTATTAAGGCTTGAAAAAAAATGAATGGTTGGAAGATAATTTTTCCTCAATAATAAATCAATATCATTTTTCTAATGAGAAAGTAAATTTGGTGGAAGATATGGATGACTTGAAGAAATATATTGAGGAAGAAAATAATCTTAATGAGCATCTGGAGGTTAAGGAGAAGGAAAAAAGAAGAAGAGTTTGAACTTTTCTGACAAAAACATTCAAAAGAAGAATGAAGAAATAAAAGTTTCAAAAACTCTATATATGAATTTGGTGAAAGTTATTGAAAGGATAAACATGAGAAGATTAAAAAACGATACTATTAAAGGTTTAAAATAATTATGTAATTATTTCTGAAAAGAATAAAGTTGTTAAAGTTATGTATGTGGTAAAGAACAACAAAGTTGGGAATTTAGAAGTCTCAAAGAACCCTGAGTCATAAATTTTTTTCAAACAATATGAATTGAGAAAAGTTTCAAATACTTCTAGTTATGATAAATTAGAAAATAAATTTAATACTCTTATTGATAATTGAAAGTTTGGTGGCTCTAAAAATAAAGAGAATAACGTGGATGAGAAATGTATTCACAATTCTGGAAAGTATGGAAGTTTCAGAGGAAAATAATCATTTTATGGCTATTTCTAGTATTATAGTGGATTTATACAAATGAAAAATATGTTTTGATTTAACCAAAAAATATATTATTATTCCATAGGTAATGAATGTCTAGGTTTGGGGGTGATACCATTCCCTTAAAAGAAGAAATATGAGAATATTGTTTAAAGAAACATTGAAAGGTTGGAGTAAATATTGAAAATAGGTTCTTACCCTTGGAAACTATTTGTGAAAGATGTGAAAAACCTAGAAATATAGTAAAATTATGTCATGATTTTTTACCAGTACAACAAAATATTCTTAACAATTCTCAAAATATGAAGGTGAATAATGTAATGAAAAAAAAAAGAAAAATCTATTGTTGTTGAAACCACATTGAAAGATACAAAAGGAGAATGAACTTGAATTATTAATAGTGGGTGTTATTATCATATGAAAACAGATTTGAAATTATCAAATAATGTTAAAGATTTTAAATAAGGCACACTGATATTTTTCAATGTTGAATCCTTGAAAATCCAAGGTGTTGGATCAGCCATTATTGGAAAAGAAACAATGAAATCTAAGAAAACTTTGCATTCTGATGGGTTGAAACACAATTTCTTAAGGGTTTAATTTTTTTTTATGAGGGTAATAAACTTATCTTCAAGAAATATAGGTTTCTAGTGAAAAATGAGAAATTTTGAATGATTATTATAAGAGGACAATGTATAAAGAGAAATTTGTTTCAGGTTGGTGAAATACAAAACTCATGTTACATGAGTATAGTGGAAGAGAACCAATTGTAGAATAAAAGGTTGGGAAACACATGTCAAAGAAACATGAGAATGTTATCTAAAAAGGATATTTTTTGAGACATTCCTAATTTCCCAAGAATAAGAGACTAGTGTTGCACTATTTTTTAGAGAGGAAATATTACAAACTCAGTGCCTAATAAAGTTAACATTTTTTCAAAATAACCCCACAAGCTGATTCATTCTGATATTTTTGGGATGATGAGAAAATAATAAAAAATGAAGATAATTACTTCATCACTTTCATTTATGATTTTACTCGCATCACTTGTGTTATGTATATGAAACAAAAATCATATTCTTTGAAAATTTTCAAGAGCTTCATAAGGAAATCAGAAAAGAGATGTGAGTATTTAGTGAAGAAGTTGAGAATAGACAATGTTGGTAAATATAGAAGTGAATAATTTGAAAGTTATCTTGAGAAATATGGGTTTCAAAATGATTATAGTTCCCTATTCACTCCTCAAAAAAATTTAGTTTATGAAAGAAATAATAAAAGTTCGGTAGAAATGGGAAGAACCATGTTACTTGAACATGGCCTCTCTCATTTCTTTTGGAGGCAAGCCATGAGTACTTATATTCATAATCAAAACTATTGTTTCTATGAGACCGATTAAGATATGAATCCATATGAATTTTTTTATGTAAAAACTAAAAATTTTAAACACTTTAATGTTTTTGGGTGTCCATGTATTATAAATAAGAAAGGTGGAAACTATGGAAAGTTTGAACAGAAATGTTAAGATGTAATTTTTATTGGATATGATTCATAAGGAAGATAATATAGATGTTTCAATAAAGAAACAAGTAGAATTTTTAATTATATTGATGTGAAAGTGATTGAAAGATTAGAAGAGGACAAACATGCTCAGGAAGATGAGGAAGTGGTGCAAGATTGTTTTGAAAACAATTCTAATAAGGATACAGACAATTTTATTCCTACTCAAGAATAAAAATCAGACTAAGATATTTCCAGCGATGAAGAATGTACTCAAAAATCTCATCATAGGATGAGGAATCAAGTGGAATCTCAAAATATAATTTTTGACCAACATCATAAGTTTCAAACAAAAAGAACAACAAATGTTATTACACATACTTCTTTGTATTCAATAGTGGATTTGAATGATGTAAAAGAATCCTTTTAGTATCCATATTGGGTTCAAGTCCTGAATAAATAATTAGATCAGATTGATAAAAATGATACATGAGAACTCATACCCAGTCCTAAAAACAATAACATTATTGTCACAAAGTGGGGTTTTCTGAACAAACTAAATTAATAAGGTGAATTGATAAGAAACAAAGAAAGATGGGGGTGTAAAGTGTATTAAAAAATTGAATGTATTTATTTTGATGAAAGCTTTTCTCCATTGGAAAGACTTGAAACAATCAGAATCTTTCATGCTATTGTAGCACAATGAGACTACAAGATCTTTCAAATGGATGTTAAATCCACATTTTTGAAGGGTGATTTTGAAGAGGAAGTTTATATTAAACAACCTTGTGGATTTTTTTGGGAAAGATGGAATTTATTTGTGTATATTGAAAAAGGATTTGTATGGCCTAAAACAATATCTATGAGAATAGTATTCCAAATCACGTACATTCTTAATGAATATGAATTTTAAGAAAGGAATATTGGATAGAAATCCTTACATTGGATAAAGTTAATAGTATTCCATCATTATAATTATTTATGTTGATGATATTATATTTATTGGTAATGATGAAAGAAGTTGTGAAAGGTTTGATAAATAAATGAATAAGGTTTTTTAAATGTCCATGCTGGGAGAAATGAAATACTTTCATGGGTTTAAAATACAACAAAAGAAGGAATACATTTTTATTTATCAATAAAATTGTGTAAAGTAAATTCTTAATATGTTCAGTATGGGAAACTCAAAAACCTATTTCCACACTAATATCAGTGGGAATTTTTTTTTCTAAATATGGAGGAGGAAAATAAGTTGATCATAAATAATTTCAAAAGCTGATTGAAAGTTTGTTATATTTGACTACCTCAAGAACCTACATTTTTTTGTTGTTACTCAATGTGCAAGATTTCATAGTTATCCAAAATAATCATATTTACTTGCTATAAAAAGAATTATCAGATATATCAAAGGCACAAATGATTTCAAAATTAGGTGTGATAACTCAGATAGTATTGATTTTTTTAGGTATTCAGATGCTAATTGGGTAGGAAATGTTGATGATAGAAGATCCACATCTAATGAGGTATTATTTCTGGGAAAGAATTGTGTTAGTTGATGATTCATATATACTTTTTTTGTTATTTACTTAAGTATTTTGATTTATTTATTTGATAGTGAACTTGGTATGTGCTCAATTTTTTAGGAATGATGTTTCACATGATTCAAAGGAATAAATATATAAAAAGTGAAGAATTCACCTATTACACGTCATGAATCCGAATTGAAAAACTTGTAATAGGATTTCACAGCATGAAACAAGTCATGATCCAATCCATGAACCAATTCATGAAGTCTAAATAAATAGAAGCCAATACATGTCATGAATTCTCCATACATAACCCGACATCAGTCAAAGTAGTTGCATAAGAAATCTACTCTGTAGGAATAGTTGGAAGCTTAGTACACGTTATGATTCCTCGATACACGACATGTAAATGGTAAAACCTCATAATTTGGGTGAGATATACGTTGATACACATTATATAAAAAAACATCCAAGGAGATTAAAATGGATGGGGGTTACACGATGTGTAATCCATTACACATCATAAACCATTTTGCCTGTAAATACAACGGCCTGACAAAGAATTTGAGAATATCCCAAAGCAGAGACTTTTCTCTATTTTCATTCCATTCGATCTTCCCTAATCCCATTCCCTTTAAAACCTAAATTTATTCATTGTTTCATATTTTATTTTAATTAAAATATTCATGGATTGTATTTTTATTCAACGCCTTCATTTCCTATCACATATCTTCTCATTGTTCATCTTCAACTTCTGCCGAACACGTGTTAGATCCATTTCAGATTTTAATTTCCATAAATAATTTTATTAGAATTGGTATTTATCTTTTATAAACCTCAATTACATTCTAATTTTCTTTTTAGTAACCCCAAAACATTGCATTATTAGGAACTATTTTATTCAACATGTCAAGCATGATTTCTAGTTGTTTATTCTTTTATCCTCCCACCATGAGTAGCTAAACCAATTAGGGGTAGGGATCAAGAGTTGATGTATCTAAACATACAATCAATATTTAAATCTAATTTTAGAAACCCTAATGGATTAGTAATCAGGATAAATAATAAAACTCTATTTAATTCGGGCAGAAATCCCTAACCATAGGATATTAAAATGGAAGACCCTATCCTGATTAAAGTATACTAGGCTACGATCACTAGCCTGCGATAATTTCTTCCATATAATCCAAACTTAATGAACTTAGGCTGTTACTATCGGTCGATCATGGAATACTCACTTCCTAAGTAGAACTATGTGACTTTAACAAAGTCAACTAGCGATTATCGTTTACTTCATAGCCTAAATCTTATGACCCTTCAAAGATTATAATTAAGGTCATTCTTTTTATAGATACTTGAAATTCATCCTGACCCCACTTTAATAATTTGAAATCACCTTCAAACATAGATTTAATAACTCCCAAACCAAATCAACTCGAAAGGAATCTTATCAAAGGGTCTAAATCCAGTGACAACAGAAATCCATTTTTCTCCTCATGGGATCCACCTTGAACTTCTACTATAATATGCCTGAGTAGTAAGTAATGTTTGGGAAAAACAATAAATCTAATCTGACCATATCACTAACAAATTCAATGATGTGTGCAGGCACATCAAATTCTGGCACCATTTATGGGGATCAATGTTGTTCTTTTCAAGACCTCTGGCACAAGACCTAGGATTACCTTTCCCTCACACCCTTTCTTTCCTTTTCTTTTGAGATTCCCTTGCATCCCCATTTTTATGTGGTATAGTTCATGTACTAATGTCCCTTGACTCATTCAATGAACCTTGAGTCAGAGGAACATTTATACTTCAATATCAAGATCGAAAGGTATCTTTTTTCACAACATCGGTTAGCAATGGCCGAGCAACACTATCAGGTAGGACCCTACCCTCTTGAACCTCATCAAGAAATTCTAGGGGAATTCCCAATGTATCAAGAAAATACCATCATAGATTATGGTCACCATAAATTCATGGTACAACCCCAAGCATCGTACATCCCCCCATCCAAGATCAGACATTCAAGAATAAACCTCGACTCAATCACATGATCCCCAACATGGTACAATTCAGTGGTCTCCAGAGAAAAGACCCACATGATCACATTGCTAACTTCCTGAAATTCTGTGATACCTTTTAAAACTAGAGAGTATCTTTAGACACAATATAGATTCACATCTTTCCATTTTACCTAAGAAACAAAGCTAACAACTGGCTTAAAAGTCAACCTATCGAGTCAATCATGAATTGGGACGATCTCACCAGAAATGTTTTGAACAAATACTTACACCGATCCAGACCTAGAAGCTCCAAAAGAATATCAAAAAATTTTCTCCAAAATATAGAGAATCGGCATGGGAAGCATGAGACCGATTCAAAGAGCTCATGAGGAAGTGTCCACAGAATGGATTGGATACATGGATTCATTTTCAAACATTTTACCAAGGACTCTAGATAGCTTCACGAACTGTTGTCGATGCTACAGCTAATGGAGGATTGTTTTTTAAGACCCCTGAAGCTAGACGATCAATTATCGATGAAGTTTTCACAATGATAGCCTATGGAAAAGGGATCATGGGCCTCCACATCGTGGTATCCACTAGGTAGATGAGAATAGAAGATTATAATTGCAAGTTAAAGAACTCACAAAGAAGCTTGATTCATTTTAAATTCTATCTACACAACCCAAACCACATCCTACTCCTGTAATAGAGATTTAGTCATGTGAGATGTGTTGTGGGCCGTATCTTTACCAGGATTTCAAGGCATGATTTGAAGAATATAAGGATTGTAATTATGTTAATTACAATCAACAAGACCATCCTTTTCAACATCAGTAACAATCTGACCAGAAAAGGCATGCTCAACAAAAACCTTAGATTATTCAAGGCTATTTTCAATAATGAAGTGTTCAAGCACAATTCTGCAACCAAGGACCACTAGGGTATCCACCAATGAACCCGGTAATGAGACCCCGACTGCAGTTGCAACAACAACCCTTCCCAAAAATACCCGAGTAATAACTCCAACCCATCTAGCACATACCTCAGCAACCACCTCCTCCTCCTCAAAATAACCTGGAAAATATCCTAGAAAATTTCTTCTAAAAATCAGATCAAAGAATGATAACTTATGAGATGGAAAATAAATAACAAAGAGTTGTATTAAGGAATATTGATATTCAAATGGTTCAAATCATGAATACCTTCTCTGATAGATTACCAGGTACCTTACATGGTAATATAGAGATATACCCAAGGGATAAATCCAAGGCAGTAGTACTAAGAAGTGGGAAATTTTTGTATTTTCAACAACCAAGTGCCAATGATGAAAGGAAAAAAAAGAAAGATCTAAGAAGATGGAAAAGATGATAAGATTACACCAGTCAAACCTCAATAAGAAGTACCAATTGAGAAAAATAGAAATCCTGAACAACCAAAGAAACCAATTTATATTTCCCCACCTCTATACAAACCACATCTTCCCTTCCCGGAAATAGAATGACAAGGTAGATAGAAGGTAAAATACAAGAAGTTCCTAGAGATGTTCAAACAACTGCACATCAATATACCATTTGTTGGATTCATTTCCCATATGACAATATATGAAAACTTTATCAAGGATATACTATCTTATAAAATAAATATTGAAGATATTGGGGTCATCTAATTAAATTAAGAATGTTTTGTAGTCGTGCAGTAGAAAATCCCACTAAAAATGAGATATCCCAGATGTTTTTCAATTCCTTATGCTATAGGGGAATGATAGTATGTAAGATCCTTGTGCGATATTAGAGTCAACATCTTCTTAATACCGATGATTGTTTTCCACAATCTAGGACTCCAATAACAAAAAACAATAAAATTAGAACTGTAACTCGCTAACCGATTAGTAAATACCCCTGGGGTATTCTCGAAGATGTTTTGTTAATAGAAAATTCATCTTTCCAGCATATTTTCTAGTTCTGGACATGGAAGAAGAAGGTGGAATTCCCATTATTGTTGGAAGACCATTCCTATCCATAATAAATGATTTTATTGATGTGATTCAAGTACGCTTAATCTTCAGAGTCGGAGAGGAACATGTAGTGTTCAACCTGGTTAAAGAAGCTCAACAATCAGATGATGATATTGATTGCAATTCCATCTCTATAACCCAACAAGAATATGATTAAATGGCCATTGAATAAGAAATTGAATATTCACTCTCAGATAAGGAAGAAGTGTTTTATTTTGAGGAACTAAGATTCATTTAACCTCTAATAAGGGACACATTTCCACCTTTTATCCCCTCCATCATTAAACCACACTAGCTAGAACTAAAACCTATACCTAGTACACTAAAGTACTCATATTTAGGATTGAAATGATATCTACCAATCATTATCAACTCTAAAATATCTCAGGAACAATAAGAAAAATTGGTTGATGTTTTTAAAAGACATAATATATAAATTTCCTAGGGGGTGGAAGACATGAAATGGATCAATACTACTAAATGAAACCACAGAATCCTACTTGAATAAGATGAAAAACTAAAACGACAACCTCAAAGGGGTCTCACACCACTAATGAATGAATTATTCAAAAAGGAAGTTCGAAAACTCTTGGACGTAGGAATAATTTTTCCCATATTAGATAGTGAATAGGTGATCCACTTACAAGTTGTTCCCAGGAAAGGATTAATCACTATTGAAAGATCTAATGAAAATGAATGGATTCCAACATTTACCCTCATTAGATGGATGGTCTATGTATATTAAAGATGCTTAAAATTAGAAACTATAAAGTATCATTTTCCCTTACCCTTCATGGATCAGATGCTATAAATACTTACTTGGCATGAATTCTATTATTTCCTGGATGGATATTTAGGATATATTCAAATTGCAATTAACCCCACTGATTACACAAAGACCAAATTTGCATGCTCATTTGGTACCTTTTCTTATAGGTGAATGTCATTCAGAATGTGCAATGATCCATCAATTTTTTTGTGATGTATGATGCATATTTTCCATGAAATGGAAGAAGAGTTTGTAGAAATATTCATTGATGACTTCTCAGTCTATGGGATATCATTTGAATTATATCTAAGCAATCTATAATTAGTTATCCAACACTGTGAAGAAAAATTCATGGTCATAAATTGGGAAAAATTCCATTTCATGGTGCAAGGAGGAATTGTCCTTGGTAAAAAAAATCTCCAAGGAAGGAATTAAAGTTGATCCAACTAAAATAACATTCATCAAGGATCTACCAGAACCCTCAACCGTCAAGGGTATCAGAATATTTTTGGGCCATGTGGTATTTTACAGATGATTCGTGAAGGATTTTGTAAAGGTTGCTTGTCCATTAACACATTTGTTGTTAAAATATTTCTTCTTTTGAATTCACTTAAGAATAGAGGTAATATTTCCATATGTTGAAGAGGAGTCTAATAGCATCATTATTCATCATTGCACCTAACTGGGATAAAGAATTTGGACTAATGTGTGATTCCAGTGACCTTTATGTTGGTGTTGGGTTAGGACAGCACGTTGGAAACATATTTTGTCCCATTTATTATAAAACACACACACGAAGTGAATCTCAAGTCAACTACATTACTATAGAAAAAATCTCTTTTACCATTTTATATTCCATTGAAACATTCTAATCCTATATGGTCTTGTCTAAAGTGATTTTACACATTGATCATGCTGCCCTCGGGTAATTGATGAACAAGAAGGATGCTAAACCTAGTCTGATATGTTAGATCCACCTACTGTAGTAATTTGATATCGTGATCAAGTATACCAAAGGGATAGAGAATTTTATTAAGGATCATTTATCCAGACGTCCTCTAACCATCGTCAAGGAAGATGAGGAGGTTGACATTGAAGTAGAATTCCCAGATGAAACACTATTCAGTATCAAGGTTCAACCGTGGTTCTTAGATATTTCCAATTATATTTCTATGGGATTTTTATATCAATACCTTTCTTAGAAACATAAAAAAAGATTTTTATCTGATAATAAGAATTACTACTGGGATGAGCCACAATTTTTCAACCATTATTATGATGGATTATTAAGACGTTGCATCCCTAAAGAGGAAACCCACAGTGTGATTAAGATGTGTCACATGTCACCAACTGGCGGACATCACAGACCCGAACATACAGTATCTAAAATTCTAAAAAGTTGATTTTTCTGGACTACACTTCACCAATATGCAAGGGAATTCTCCCAATTATGTGACAGATTCTAGCAGACCAAAAATATATTCAAGAGGAATTATATTTCACATAATCCCATCATATAAGTCGAAATCTTTAATGTTTGGGGTATATACTTCAAGGGACCATTTCCTACTTCTCATGAAAAATCCTACGTTTTGGTTGGCATTGACTACATCTCAAAATGGGTTGAAACTAAAGCAACCTCACATGAAACAACAAAAATAGTCATGAAATTTCTAATGAATAATGTGTTTGTGAGATTTAGATTTCCCAGATTACTCACCAATGATCAAAGAACACACTTCACAAACTCAGTTGTGATAGAATTTCTAGAAAGGTATGGAATCCGATACAACACCTGAACTCCCTGCCACCCACAAAGAAGTGGGAAAGTAGAACTGTCCAACAGGGAGGTAAAGAAAATTTTGTAAAAAAACTATAAATACCAATCAAAGTGATTAGAGTCTCAAACTGGAAGATGCATTGTTGGTATACCGAACTACCTATAAGACACCCATAGGCACCACATCGTTCAAACTGGTTTATGGAAAACCATATCATCTCCCAGTTGAGTTGGAGAATCACTAATTTTGGGGGATCAAGAAAATAAATTTGGATTCTAAGAGGGAAAGATAAGAATGGATGTTGTAATTAACCACATTAGAAGGAATCATGATAGATGCATGTGACAATACAATGATCTATAAGGAAAAGATAAATAAATGGAATGATCAGCATATTGCAAGGAGTACCTTTATACCTGGTAATAAGGTTTGATTATTTAACTCGATGTTGAAACTATTCATGGGTAAGCTGAAGTCTCGATGGTGAGGACCATTTGAATTCACTCATGTCTTTCCTTAAAACATCATTAAAATCTAGAGAGAAGATGAACCACCATTCAAAGTGAATGTTCAAAAATTGAATATTTTCCAAGAACCTTTTCGTGATGCCCCTAGAATTATCCTAACATTATAATAAGGTTTAATGGAGTCAAGATCTCAACTTAAAATTATATTTCAACTGGAAGGATTCCCAGGTTAGGAAATATTATACTATGTTAGATTTGGATAGTCTTAGGATATTTTTAGGTAGTCTAGGAACTGAAGGAAAGGAGTGAAAAATATTTGTGCTAAAATAGTTCATAACACATCTTGTACCAGTGGTTCACGATGTGTACCCTTTTCACCAAAAAATCATTTTAATTATCAGTACATGTTGTGAAAAACTCGTACATATTGTGTACTATGTCAGATCTATTTTTAAAAATAGAGGTCATGAACCCTAGGGTCATGACCCACACATGAACCTGACCCCTTGTCTCCCTCCTCCAACTCAGTTGCACCAGAAACCCCCGACCCCTCACCCTCCCATCCTATCTCTACAACCACACTCCCTCCCTTCTCCCTAAACCAAACCCACACCCCCTTTTCCCTATTCTCCCCCTCCACCCATGCATCTCCCTCTCTCACGGCCAGCGCCGTCCACCCCATGTGACCCCCCTTCTCAACCCTCACTGCACTCAACCCGCACCCCCTGCCTTCATAGATCAAACAAAAAGACCACAACCATCTTCGTCCTTCTCCTCCTCATCCTCATCCTCCTCAGAACAGATACCATCCAAGCTTCACCATAGAGCCACATCCAACTCCGCTACTACACCTTCTACTCACACTGCTGCATGAGCTGCGTCATCATCCACCTCAGATGATTCCTCTAGCGATGAGAACCTGCACCTGAACCCTATCCTTTGTTTCACCAACCCACATCACTGAGTAAATCTCCAGCCGTTTTAGGCTAATTCAATGCATACAAACAAGACGATGGACATGCGTATCTTAGCCAGGTTGAATATCAATGATGATGTTTTTGACCTCTTGGACACACTCCACATTGACACCATTCTCGAGATCCATGAGGAGACCCTCATAGAAATTTTATCGTACTTCCTTTCTACTTTTGAGATGGTTATTAATATACTTTGGTTCCGTCTTGGTGGATGGACGCATGAGACTTCCTTTGCAGAGAATGGTCTTGGGCTTGGTATTTACACCGAGGAGTTTATCACATCCAACATTTATCCTATGCTTTAGTTGGAGACAAATTGAGAATATTCTCAGTAGTTGTGTTAGATGATTACCTGCAACCCCCAGTTTCACCATGACCCACACATCACGAAATATACTCAGATGCGAGGCCCAACATTGTGTATCCTACACAGATCCATGAAAAATAGATGGTTTTCCTAGGATGAGTCTTATGGGAAGCATTATTCAGATAGACTTACTTATCCTAACAATAGCCACAAGTAGCCCAAACATCAATATGGATGCCCATTTCACCCATTATTACAATGCACATGCCCGGTAGTTGCATGGTACTTTGATGGGTGGATCTTTCATCATTTACCTAGCCCATCTCTTAGATGTTTTCGATGCAACACTTCCTCCCACCTCCCTCGGACCTGTTGAGACTTTTGACTTTGTGATGTTGCACAAAATGGGGCTACTAGTGAAGTAGGATGATTTGTACAGTTCGGAACTGGGTGTACAGGAGGTCATCCAACCACCACCAGCCGCACTGAATTAGGCACCACCACCGACAACAGTAGACCCAAAAATGGAGACACACACTACCTCTCCACCTGTACCACCCACTTCATATACCCTACATACACCCACCCAACCCACCCTGGTAGATATCTAGGATTCTTAGTAGTGAATCTTGGCAAACCTCCACCTGATCTCTACTCACCTTCATCTATGCTTTATTGAGCCTTTGTAGTTCACCACACCACGACCAACAACCCCTACCATACCCTCATCTTCCACCATTCCCACACCCTCTGTAGTCCACCCCAAATTGCCTCCAGATATAAATGGCCCCGCTGCCCAGTGAGAGTACTTAGGGGAGAAAGCCCGGTGGGGAAAGGGGATTACAACTGACTCCACCATAGAGGTACCTTTTGTGGATCCAGATCCCATAAACATGGCCTCATTACGGATCATGACCTCTACACCACCCACCCCAGCCCATTTAGATAGATTCATTACCCATCCATCTACCACTATATCCACTACTCCACATGCTTGTGATGTTGCCGCAAATACTGACCCCACCAGACAGTTTTTATCACCACCCGATGGATGGATGATGTTGGAGGAGATCTTTGGCCCAGATGCATGATTTTTCCATTGTATTTAATTTTTTAATTTAGACTTTTGTGATAGGGCTGGTCATTTTATTTTTTCATATATTTTATCCTTCTTTTAGTACTAAATATA
The DNA here is from genome assembly GCA_963277665.1 of Viscum album. Taxonomy (NCBI): domain Eukaryota; kingdom Viridiplantae; phylum Streptophyta; class Magnoliopsida; order Santalales; family Viscaceae; genus Viscum; species Viscum album. The sequence continues at coordinate 640,948,894 of OY728140.1, read as the reverse complement.
TATATATATATGGGGATTTATTTTTAAATTCTTTTGGGCCTAGATTTTTCATTTATTTTATTTTGTTACATTGCCATGACTAGCTCCTTTGTATCATCTATAGTTGTCTATGGACCCATTCCACCCTCTTTTCTGGTCCAAAAAAGTTTCCCTATGAGTCACTGAAATTGAACGACAACTTCAGTAATTATCATTAGAGATCCATGCAAAACAGTAGCCACCTAGAGTTATGATTCCATTCCTTCCTCATCTAATTCATGTCATGATGTTTCACTCAAAGTCCTAAACCCAAACAAGATAACTTGAAAAATGGAATACATGGAAACCAGTAATTGTAAGTGGAAAAGGATTAACTGAGCCACTAGAACCACCAAATAATATCTTGTTCCTTCCATCTGACTAACGATGTCATGTTATCACTTTATGGGAAGAAACCCATAGCTGATCATTTTTCTAGATGAAATCAACATTATTGAGTCTTTTTCATTTTAATCTGAGTTTTTGATTGAAATTCAATGTAAATATTTCAACAATTTGAATAAAAAAATATTACCTATGGTTTCTATCCTCTACACCTACCTATTATCCTATTATTCTATTATTACAATGTTCAAACCTGTGGACTAATGTTTTATATAGTGCCAGATTTATTATCTAACCGATTCTTCAAGTGACCCAGAATTTGCATAATGACAGCCAAATTCCCTCATGGCATGAAACTATCCATGGATCTCTCAAATGCCTCAATTTCAATTTTTTCAAAACATCCATTTCAAATTGTTTTCAATTTCCTTGTTATAACACCCCTAAAATCATTTCATAGACAGTGCTAACACTATCTCTTTCTAACTATGGTAGAGTTTCTCATGATTTTCACTATCAATAGACTCAAATTTTTGCTTGTTCTCACCTGTCTATGAGACATTTTTCAAAATTATAATCATGATTTAAATTTGAAAAAATAGTATTCCCATGTAAATAATGAAAAATTAAGTTTTAAATTGTTGAAATCCACGTTTCTTCTATATTTAGAAATATTTAGAATGATTCTGAGTTTAGAAATTTGATTTGAATACAACATTATAGAAATTATGATTAATCGACCCATTACTTAGTTCTATACCCTTTTTAATTTCCAATTTCTATTATTATTATCATTACTCAGGAGGGATCGAATCCTACAATTACAAATTATTTTCTGATCAAAATTCTTAGGTGATACCTGGGACATGTCAACCTATCAGAACTTGCATTGAAATCTTATTGAGGCTATGACTGAATAATTAAAATTTTAAAATGATTGAGGCAATAATTTTTAGCCACTTTTTCTTGAGACCCACATTACAACTTTCCTTCATTTAGCTCGTAGTTTCCATGAATGGCCTTATATGATGAATCTATTCCAAGCTGATTTTCCCTTCCTACCTTTCTCCCAGTATAATGCATGTAACACCCGAGACTTTTATGAGAAATATTTTTGTTTTTATAAATCATAAAAGTAATCTTTCACTACACACAACACTAGCTTGGATTGCTTTACACGCAATCGCGACCTTCCTCGATAGCTTGTGTCGTACGCAATACCGAGTTTCACTAAACAATGATATGCTATTAAAATATTATTAAAACTAGCCGTTATGAATAGTAATAACCACTTTTTGAAATTTTATAAATTTTATTTTTCAAAATGGACTTCATTTTTGGATTAGGAATATCGAAATTAGCCTAGGGTGAAATTTTGGTATTTTTCTGAAAACTTTCAATTTTTAATGAATAGTGAAACCACTAAGTGGTAGTTTAAAAAACTGAATTTTTCATAAAACTTAATTTTACCGCTTCTGTGAGTGGAATTTAAAAAATCTGAGAGACACGGTTGATGTCAGTAAGTAAAATGTGATTCAATGAGTTGAAAATAATTTTTGGTGAATAGTATCTTTTACTTTTATTTACCACAGTTAAAAGTAAATAGGGTAATTAAGGGTAAAAATGTTATTATTATTACCCTAACACATGTCCTAATTCTATTGGATAATTTTAATTCGACCAAAAACAAACTTAGGAATAAAAGATGACCATTTAGGCCAACTTGGATTAGATTAGGACATTTATTATTAATTTATTTAAAGAAGGGTTAAAATAGTTAAAATCAATGTTGAATAACTAAATAATTTTTAATATAGGATTATACATAAGATAAATTCGACTATAAATATTAATTAGAAAGATAAAAGGATTTACTACATAATGGTATTTTATTTGTAATTTTTAGACATTAAATAATTTAATTTATTTATGACACAAAGATGATGCAGTAATTATCTTATTAATGAAATATTGACATAATTGATGTTATAAATACCAAAATAAATATAATTTGAGACTTTTTATGAATTCCACTAATTTTTCTAGGTTAATATGACATGTTAGTATAGATATAATGAAATATTTTCGAACTAATAAGTCTGTTATGATTTTCAAAAAAATCAATTACTAAATAGTGTCAAAATTGACATAAAATAGTTTTTAAAACAAATATTATATTATTAATTGTTATTTTATTCCTAAAAATCTAAGGTTCGGCCAAATGAATTATATAAGGTTATATATATTAATAATAAACAAATTGGGGTTCGTTTGGCATGGTATAGTAAGTTTATTAACCTTATAGTGTAAGAACACAAAAAGACACGGTAAAAGTAAAATTATCTAACTTAAAGTTAAATATAAATGATAAGGTTCAAATAGGAACCTAAACTTGTCTAAATTCTATTGGATGAGAGGAGTTAGACCCATCCCTACCTTATCTTCGAAATAAATCAATTTTGAGCTATTTAAAACCGAATTTGGCTTTATAATAAAATAATATTTTTAGTTATTCCAAAGGTGCCCCTATCCTCCCTTATAAAAGGGAACCTCCTCCCTCTCTTCCTCATACCACTTTGAGCCTTCAATATCGTCCAAACCCTGCCAAATTCTCTTCTCAACTTCCCTAGAAACATCCTAGAGGTTATTTTCTTCCTCAAAGACCAATTTTAGTGCCCTAAAAGGAGATCTCAAAGAGGCGCTTCAAAGAAGAGGTAATGTCCGTTACCAATTCTTTCAACTTTATTTCTTCTTCCACTTATTCTTCTTTGGTTGTTTCATTATGAAGTAATAACATCAGTATCAATCATATACTGATATGTTATTATAAGTATGAAAAAAACTTATTTCACCATCTATCCATCCAACGGAAAATGAAATCACCGCACGTGCGTACGTACGGAATACCGTCTCCACGCCGTGGTGTAATCTATTTTCCACCACCACCTTAATTGGATGGGTATAATGGTGTACATAATAACTATATATGATTATTGTAAGGTGATATTAATTCTAAAATAGTATACATACACTCCAATAAAATTCCACGATTATGAGAACGATATCATCGCTCGTGCGTACATACGGACTACCGTCTCCACGACGCGATGAGATTCATTCTCCACGTTAACCATTCATGAATGATTATAAAGTATATATAATAAGTAATCATGAAATATATGACATAATAATGATACTGGATTTATTTGTATATATATGTATGTCATCTACTTAATTCCATTCATGTAGAGACCCCGACCCCAGATAACTATAGGAGCCGGTGCCTTCTGAACATGATGTGTTATCTTAAAATAAAATACACTTTGTTAACAACACATCATGTCCCATACAGAGGATCGTGTACGGTTCGGGTTCTGGGAAACCGGAAACTTCTGAAACCATCCATCTTTTAAAAGTTGATACCTGAAAATTTTAAAATCAAAACGTAGGGTGAGCATTGAAATACTCAGTAAGGGGGTTTTAAAAAGAATTTAAAATACAATAACATTTGAAAACATTCTTTTAAAAGAGTTTGAGCATCCACTAAGAAAGATTTTAACACAACATACATAACAATGCTTTAATCAAAGTTTTCACGACAAACATGAAACGAATACGTTAATTCTTGAAGGAGTGATAATGTTTGATGTAAACAAGTACTACATGTGATTTACTTGAGCATAAAATTTTAACAGTTAAAAGTAATGCATAATCAGAGTTGCGCACAAGGAAACAACTAAACGTTCATAAGCTGGTTACTATTCTATTAAGCGATAACACTAGGCATGCTTCAAACTTCAAACTAGGGAATTATGAACTTTATACAACATTAAACGCATCAGTCATGAAAGAACTTTATCTTGGAAAAACTTGTTACATGACTTGAATTATGTGGCATCAACTTTTTAATATTGACAATCGTTTTGTTTCACCAAGGTCCATCCCCAAGGTGTTGTTAAAAAAATTACCAAGGTTATTCACCAAGGTATCGTGAAAATTGTAATCTCTAGTGGTTACATCATTACCCAATGCATTGGAGCGCTATCAGGGCGCACCCTTAAATTTGCCTTTATTATCATGTGAGCCACATCGTTCATGCTTTATTGAAATCATTCATATATTCAAGATGTCTCATACCACCATGAATATCTCATTCATCTTCATTTTTCTTACCCAAGGTGTCCCATACCACTTTGGGTAATCCAGATTTACTATTTCATTTAGTGATAGATCATAAGTATTATGTACCATAATAATGAATCATTACACATTTTACCATTCACATCATATGACAATTCACGTTGTAAAAACATGCTAATGACTAATTAATGACATACATAGTTTAGTACAACTTCCTTTTCACTAGAGCATATAAACAGCGGTATACTAAAAGATGAATCTTTGTCATTATAAATCTTCTGGAAAAGGGAAAATCCTAAGAAAACACATGAAAGCTGTTACGGGGATAAACGGACCTTGGACCAAAATACTTATTTTATCATAAAACTCATCAGGCCAATGTTAGATAATCCTTTTTTAGTAAAACATTTGTGTGTATTTTAAAACATGTTGGTTTAGCAACCACACAATTCATAAAATCATCCCAGCATCCCAGAATAATTTAAGTCCTGCTATTTATAAAAGAAAATATTCTTATAAATATATACACGCGTACATATATATATACCTGACGTGTGTATATATATATATATAGGTTTTACACAATTCAAAGCAAAGTTTACTAAATTCCTTAGGTAACTCAAAGTTTCCAACCATAATCCAATTACATGGTTGAAACTAAATCATTATAAGGTTTGTTATAAATGTAACCATGTGTAAGAAGATTAAGGTTTTACAAACATATCTTCACTTAAACCAAAAGGGCATAATTTACAAATATATCTAAAATTTCATCTAAATATTGATGCCCAAAACAGATCGGGTTAAGTAGGGAGAACACATTCACTAACTAGATATATATATACACACCATATACATTAAAAACGGGGTTGAAATATGTATATATTTTTTTTTTTGAAAACCAAAATATAAAATCGTGAAATAAACAACTTGGAGAAGTTGTAAACGTTCTTATACACGGTGTATACACCGTTCACATATATATGAAATCATATATGCACAATATATATAATAACCGATGAACTTGTATAAATATATGTGAGCAGTATATAATGGTTTCAAAAAAAAAGGAACTAGAACGAGGTATGTACGCACCCGCACGTATACACCCACTGGAAGTGTGAAGGCCAACCCTCTGAAGGCAGAACCGAGGGGTATATATACCAAGTGTATATATATATATAAAAAAAAGTTGGGTATATACTGAATGTTCCTTTGAAGAGAACAAGTATGCAGGAACCCTTACCGCGTTTGAGGAGGAAGCTTGGACAGGAGCGCCGCTGGGTTGCTGGGAGTCTGTGGAAAAGAAGGAAGAGGAGGGGAAGGGGCCGCCTTGGCTTCAATGAGGCAGGGGTTTATATAGGCCTTGGTGCCTCGTTGGTGGCCCGACTTAGGCGTAGACTGACGTGGGGAAGACGGACGAACAGGAACCTAGGAGGGGGAGGTGTGCTCGGAAGTCAAGGAGCAGCACGAGGGAGGGGGGCCTGGTGTCCTTGGTGCAGGTCTACGGTCGGTTGCGGTAGCGAGGAGGAAGACGATGGGGTCGACGCGGAAGGGAAAGGGACGGCCGGGATCAGAAGGGGGGAAGATCCTGTGGCTGGAGGAGGCGCGGGAAACAGGTTAAATGTTTTAAAGGGATGGAGGGCTGCGATTCAATCGCCGAAGAGATCGTACGGCGATGGAGATACCGCGGGAGAGGCATCGCGAAAAAAAACAGGATGGACGGCGGAGATCGACGCAGAAGTCGATCGGACGGCTCTGGTCGCGCGGAGCGCGTCCTACATCGAAACCGCAACGTTTTGAGGCGCGGTATAAAAGATAAGCCGCTCGGGTAGCGGAGTAATAACACAACACACACACGCACTCTGGGCCTTATACACGGGCCCCTCCCCACCCCCGCGGGCCTTGGCCCAACTACACCCAGCGCGAGTCGCGGCCTTACGCACGGGCCCGTACGCGTCCTGGGTAACCCATGCCTCGGCTGACCCCAAGCCTCAGGCTGGCTCTCAAAAAGCGCACGCACACCAGGGGAGCCTGATGGCGGTATCTCGGGTTCCCATGGGGTCTCGGCCTTGGCCTGAGGGCTTATCCCTTGTGGGATTCCCTTGGCTGGCCGGGACTCAAGCAAATTTTTTTTTTTTTTTTTTGAAAAAAAAGTTTCATTATATACTTAGCTCAAATGTAGTGAAAAGTAGGAATTTAGAAAAACAAATTTTTTTAACTCAAAATGTTAGAAAAAATTTCAAATTTAGATAAAATATTTTAATTCTTGATCTAAATCTTTAAAAGATATACCTCTTGTACATTACTATTAAAATCATTAGTATTTTTAAAACACTCTACTACTTGTTTTTAAAAAAAATTCCTTTAAAGAACAAAAGTTTTCCCAAGATTTTTCATCAAAAAAGGTATAATTATTACAAATTCACTCTAAACATATTTTTTTTTATAAAAATATTACCAAGTTTCCAACTACCTAGGTATTTCTCGGGATTTTGTATAAGCGAGGAAATTTACTTTTAAGAATAAAAACGAAGAATCTTCTATAAAAGAATGTTTTTAAGAATGAGGGAATAAAACTTAGTTCTCTTTTAAAGTAAATTTTTGTGGAAACACAACGGTAGCTTTTAAAAACCCAACGGATATATATTTAAACATAACGGTCATAACTCAAAGAACTAGTATAAATACAGGAATGTGGGGTGCCCTTTAAAACAGAACACTTGAACAAGAAGGATGGCTCTCCTTATACCTCTGGTGCTGAGTGCGTGCGCGGTGATTCTGGCGGTTATACTTTTCACACTGTTGGATCCTGAAGATGACGACTATCCGATTGCCCGTGTTGTGGTTCTTTGTAGTCTTGCTGTGGCCGTGTTAGGTCTTGTGCAGGGCACTTTCAATTAGATGGGTCTTGTTTTAAAGTAATGTTTTAATAAATGTCAGTTTACCTTATTCTCTATGTTTCATTTCATTTCTAATTCCTTATTAGCAAAACGAATAAAACAAGGGACATTAATAAGGACATAACACTTCTTACATAAACCAGTTCATAAAACCTGGGGCGTCACATTATCCCCCCCTTTAGAAAATTGAGTCCTCGCAATTTATTCCACGACACTACAAGGTTCAGAATCTTTCCTACCACCTCCACCAACGATAAGGGTCAACCGGTATATTTAGAGGGATCCCCGTAGCGAAGCTCACTTCTTCCAGCTCCTTAATCCACACACACCTAAGACAAGAGGGGTAGCACTTATGTTCCGGGCTTTCAGGCCTCCAAAGGGAAGCTCGAACCGTACAAAGTTCTGAAATGTCTTTGCAGACCAACGTTCGAAGAACTTTCCGAATTATGTCTCGGTCGAGGATATCGATGCCATAGATATGGTCAAACAGGCTAAAGCTGAGAATTTGGAGCATATAAGCTGCATAAAGATTTCCCTCTAACGCAGCCTCCTGGAATTTCACTCTGGCCGTGAAGTTTCGGCCTAGGGTGAAACAAAGAAAGAGCCCTTTGTGGTAACTTCCTCGTCGTTCACGTCCGGCTAGCTGAGCAGAGCCAATGCGGTAATAGATGGAGGCATTCCCCCGGCAGGTGCGGAGAATCTATGGACCCTTTGTTATCTCAAACCATTGCTTGCACGTTCTTCGCAAATTTGCGAAGGGGTCATACTCGTCCTCACACGTTTTGATCGCAATGATTTCCAAAATCTTGGTGGGAAGAGATAACAGGTGGGTTTGTCCTTCCATCTGAAAGTTTAAAGACAGGAGTTCCATTACTTGAAAATCATACAAGGGCAAAAACATGGTACGGACAAGGAAAGGAGAAAGATAACATTTCAATAAACACACGTTCATTATTATTAGTGCTTGAGTTTCCCTTACTCATTGACCAAACGAACTCCACACAGAGAAGCAAAACTCCCTAACTCCTCGGACCAAACACAGGCCGAGCATTCAGGGAAAAACTCATGAGGACAGCTATGACGTCTTGTGAGTCTAGCATGGGGGACGTGAAGTTGAGAGACATCTTCATACACTTGTCGTCTGTAAGACAATCGGGTGGACTCGTCTTCTAACCTTCCGAAGTCCAACAACTCACCCCAGAAGACATAGTTTAAAATCTGACAAAGGTATCCCGCTCGGAGGTCTCCGTCAGCAACAGCTTCTTGAAAGGGGTTATCAAGCATAGTGCCAAAGTTCTCACCCACCGTGAAAATCCGGAAAAGTCCCTCGTAGTACCTTCCTCGACGTACATAGGAGGGAAATTGGGTTATTATCATAAGGAGGTAATCCAATCCCAACCCTTGGTGCAGACTAAGCACTCGAGGTGAGTTGGATACATCGTAAAGGTATTTGCATGTCATACGGATATGGGCATAGTTTAGAAAGTCCTCACGGCTTGATAAAGACACAATGGTCTCTAGGGCCTCGGTGGGGAGAGATAAGAGATTTGTGCCTTCATTTTCCATCTGAAATTTAAGAAAACCAAGTTTTTTAATAAAATTGAAATACATATACATATATATTTTGTTTTAGTTTCTGGCTTTCCAGAGTTATCCAAACCGAACCTCTGATACCAACTGTAGAGACCCCGACCCCAGATAACTATAGGAGCCGGTGCCTTCTGAACATGATGTGTTATCTTAAAATAAAATACACTTTGTTAACAACACATCATGTCCCATACAGAGGATCGTGTACGGTTCGGGTTCTGGGAAACCGGAAACTTCTGAAACCATCCATCTTTTAAAAGCTGATACCTGAAAATTTTAAAATCAAAACGTAGGGTGAGCATTGAAATACTCAGTAAGGGAGTTTTAAAAAGAATTTAAAATACAATAACATTTGAAAACATTCTTTTAAAAGAGTTTGAGCGTCCACTAAGAAAGATTTTAACACAACATACATAACAATGCTTTAATCAAAGTTTTCACGACAAACATGAAACGAATACGTTAATTCTTGAAGGAGTGATAATGTTTGATGTAAACAAGTACTACATGTGATTTACTTGAGCATAAAATTTTAACAGTTAAAAGTAATGCATAATCAGAGTTGCGCACAAGGAAACAACTAAACGTTCATAAGCTGGTTACTATTCTATTAAGCGATAACACTAGGCATGCTTCAAACTTCAAACTAGGGAATTATGAACTTTATACAACATTAAAGGCATCAGTCATGAAAGAACTTTATCTTGGAAAAACTTGTTACATGACTTGAATTATTTGGCATCAACATTTTAATATTGACAATCGTTTCGTTTCACCAAGGTCCATCCCCAAGGTGTCGTTAAAAAAATTACCAAGGTTATTCACCAAGGTATCGTGAAAATTGTAATCTCTAGTGGTTACATCATTACCCAATGCATTGGAGCGCTATCAGGGCGCACCCTTAAATTTGCCTTTATTATCATGTGAGCCACATCGTTCATGCTTTATTGAAATCATTCATATATTCAAGATGTCTCATACCACCATGAATATCTCATTCATCTTCATTTTTCTTACCCAAGGTGTCCCATACCACTTTGGGTAATCCAGATTTACTATTTCATTTAGTGATAGATCATAAGTATTATGTACCATAATAATGAATCATTACACATTTTACCATTTACATCATATGACAATTCACGTTGTAAAAACATGCTAATGACTAATTAATGACATACATAGTTTAGTACAACTTCTTTTTCACTAGAGCATATAAACAGCGGTATACTAAAAGATGAATCTTTGTCATTATAAATCTTCTGGAAAAGGGAAAATCCTAAGAAAACACATGAAAGCTGTTACGGGGATAAACGGCCCTTGGACCAAAATACTTATTTTATCATAAAACTCATCAGGCCAATGTTAGATAATCCTTTTTTAGTAAAACATTTGTGTGTATTTTAAAACATGTTGGTTTAGCAACCACACAATTCATAAAATCATCCCAGCATCCCAGAATAATTTAAGTCCTGCTATTTATAAAAGAAAATATTCTTATAAATATATACACGCGTACATATATATATACCTGCCGTGTGTATATATATATATATATAGGTTTTACACAATTCAAAGCAAAGTTTACTAAATTCCTTAGGTAACTCAAAGTTTCCAACCATAATCCAATTACATGGTTGAAACTAAATCATTATAAGGTTTGTTATAAATGTAACCATGTGTAATAAGATTAAGGTTTTACAAACATATCTTCACTTAAACCAAAAGGGCATAATTTACAAATATATCTAAAATTTCATCTAAATATTGATGCCCAAAACAGATCGGGTTAAGTAGGGAGAACACATTCACTAACTAGATATATATATACACACCATATACATTAAAAACGGGGTTGAAATATGTATATATTTTTTTTTTGAAAACCAAAATATAAAATCGTGAAATAAACAACTTGGAGAAGTTGTAAACGTGCTTATACACGGTGTATACACCGTTCACATATATATGAAATCATATATGCACAATATATATAATAACCAATGAACTTGTATAAATATATGTGAGCAGTATATACTGGTTTCAAAAAAAAAGGAACTAGAATGAGGTATGTACGCACCCGCACGTATACACCCACTGGAAGTGTGAAGGCCAACCCTCTGAAGGCAGAACCGAGGGGTATATATACCAAGTGTATATATATATATATAAAAAAGTTGGGTATATACTGAATGTTCCTTTGAAGAGAACAAGTATGCAGGAACCCTTACCGCGTTTGAGGAGGAAGCTTGGACAGGAGCGCCGCTGGGTTGCTGGGAGTCCGTGGAAAAGAAGGAAGAGGAGGGGAAGGGGCCGCCTCGGCTTCAATGAGGCAGGGGTTTATATAGGCCTTGGTGCCTCGTTGGTGGCCCGACTTAGGCGTAGACTGACGTGGGGAAGACGGACGAACAGGAACCTAGGAGGGGGAGGTGTGCTCGGAAGTCAAGGAGCAGCACGAGGGAGGGGGGCCTGGTGTCCTTGGTGCAGGTCTACGGTCGGCTGCGGTAGCGAGGAGGAAGACGATGGGGTCGACGCGGAAGGGAAAGGGACGGCCGGGATCAGAAGGGGGGAAGATCCTGTGGCTGGAGGAGGTGCGGGAAACAGGTTAAATGTTTTAAAGGGATGGAGGGCTGCGATTCAATCGCCGAAGAGATCGGACGGCGATGGAGATACCGCGGGAGAGGCATCGCGAAAAAAAAACAGGATGGACGGCGGAGATCGACGCAGAAGTCGATCGGACGGCTCTGGTCGCGCGGAGCGCGTCCCACATCGAAACCGCAACGTTTTGAGGCGCGGTATAAAAGATAAGCCGCTCGGGTAGCGGAGTAATAACACAACACACACACGCACTCGGGGCCTTATACACGGGCCCCTCCCCACCCCCGCGGGCCTTGGCCCAACTACACCCAGCGCGAGCCGCGGCCTTACGCACGGGCCCGTACGCGTCCTGGGTAACCCATGCCTCGGCTGACCCCAAGCCTCAGGCTGGCTCTCAAAAAGCGCACGCACACCAGGGGAGCCCGATGGCGGTATCTCGGGTTCCCATGGGGTCTCGGCCTTGGCCTGAGGGCTTGTCCCTTGTGGGATGCCCTTGGCTGGCCGGGACTCAAGCAAAATTTTTTTTTTTTTTTGAAAAAAAAGTTTCATTATATACTTAGCTCAAATGTAGTGAAAAGTAGGAATTTAGAAAAACAAATTGTTTTAACTCAAAATGTTAGAACAAATTTCAAATTTAGATAAAATATTTTAATTCTTGATCTAAATCTTTAAAAGATATACCTCTTGTACATTACTATTAAAATAATTAGTATTTTTAAAACACTCTACTACTTGTTTTTAAAAAAAACTCCTTTAAAGAACAAAAGTTTTCCCAAGATTTTTCATCAAAAAAGGTATAATTATTACAAATTCACTCTAAACATATTATTTTTTTATAAAAATATTACCAAGTTTCCAACTACCTAGGTATTTCTTGGGATTTTGTATAAGCGAGGAAATTTACTTTTAAGAATAAAAACGAAGAATCTTCTATAAAAGAATGTTTTTAAGAATGAGGGAATAAAACTTAGTTCTCTTTTAAAGTAAATTTTTGCGGAAACACAACGGTAGCTTTTAAAAACCCAACGGATATATATTTAAACATAACGGTCATAACTCAAAGAACTAGTATAAATACAGGAATGTGGGGTGCCCTTTAAAACAGAACACGTGAACAAGAAGGATGGCTCTCCTTATACCTCTGGTGCTGAGTGCGTGCGCGGTGATTCTGGCGGTTATACTTTTCACACTGTTGGATCCTGAAGATGACGACTATCTGATTTCCCGTGTTGTGGTTCTTTGTAGTCTTGCTGTGGCCGTGTTAGGTCTTGTGCAGGGCACTTTCAATTAGATGGGTCTTGTTGTAAAGTAATGTTTTAATAAATCTCAGTTTACCTTATTCTCTATGGTTCATTTCATTTCTAATTCCTTATTAGCAAAACGAATAAAACAAGGGACATTAATAAGGACATAACACTTCTTACATAAACCAGTTCATAAAACCTAGGGCGTCACAATTCAACTCAATAAGTAAAAGAAAACATCGTTCATGCATATGTATGGTCTACCGTCTCCATGAATGGTGTATTTCTTTCCATTTACTAATCTATTATATATATATATATATATTATGAATATATATTATATATAAATCATGTTTTATATTCTGTAATTAAGTAATCATGATCTAAGTAATCATATGAATAATTACAAGTCAAAACACGGACGACAAATGAAACGATTTTACCCAAAACACTCTTTAACATGGAATTTACAAAATAATGGGTAATATAAATCCATAAGTGAACCATATATGATATCATAACTATTAGTATGATTCTAAAATAATTCAATGACATTATTTAAATCATTATACAAGAGTTTCGGACACTTATGAAGCAAATTGGACCTAAGGTAAGGGAAAATATCACAATCTCATTTTTATCCGAGATTGTTTATACTTTGGTATTTACTGGGGTGTATTTTATCATCCACATCCATGTTTCCTCAATATGTAATATTATTTCCATCCACCTAAAATTATTTAAATACTATTTTACCCTTCGGTGAGTTTTCAGTAAAAGATATGAAAGGAATCTTTTGACGTTTTTTGTACGAGGTACTTTTTGACTTTTCTGAAAAAAGTACGACAAAAATGTTTTTTTAACTTATATGGAATGAATGGATTTTTAAAACATTATTTCCAAGAAGCTTACTTTACAAGTTTTCAAGTCTCTTTTTAATCAACTTCCTTTAGTTTAGAATTTCATGACATGTTAAGAAAGGAAAAGTGTTTTTTAAGTAGAAAGGATATTTTCCTCAAGAATGGAGTTCAAGTGTTTTATCAAAATTATTTTCCATCTAAGATAATAAAGGGTTCGGTTTCTATCCCTATTATTACATTGATTTGATTATGTTGTGATGGAATTATTTTTATGAATTCCTTGATCTTATATGAATTGTTTTATGATATCACGATGTTTAAGATTCCCATTTTTATTACATGGGTTACGCAATGATGTATGATTTATGATTTCGTGGCACATATAAGAATGGTATCATTATGAGATGGGTGGGACCAATATCTCCCTCCAATGAATTGGGTAAATATTTTATATCTCATGAGATAGACATGGCTGGAACGTCAGGTTAAACCGGTTCAGTGAAACAGGACTAAAACGAGGAGTGAACTCGGTTCAGAAATGGACTTTGTCAACTAAGAGAGTCTTGGAAATGAGTCTTGACTAATAAGAAATGATTCTCTATGATTATGTGTGTATGACACAAAGTTTCATGTTTTAAGTTATGATTATTGGGATTACATTTCACTACTATGATTTATCTCATGTTATGATATTATGATCTCTTTTGCAGGTTAAGATTTCCAAAATGTTATGTTCTTATGAATATGATGTGATTGATATTTCTTTTGTTCACCCTTACTGAGCATTTGAGATCACCCTTTTATGTTTTCTTTTCCCCAGGATATAAATAAAGGTGTTAGGTAAAAAAAGAATATCTTTATGGGAGATGTTTAAGATCTTTCACCACGATTAGAAGATTATATTCCGAGTTTCCAAAGACACTAAACTATTACGGTCCTTGTGTGTGTGTTTTTGTTATGTACTAAGTATTCTGAAAAAGTAATGTAATGTCAATGTACGTCAAGCTTAGGGTCTCTACAGTTGGTATCATAAGAACGGTATAGTCAACCTTTGGAAGCTAGGATGTGAAAGCCTTAGTAAGAATCCTAAGGATAAGTCTAATCATAGAACACAATATTAGTGTTTTAGAAATGGACATGAATAACCTAGGATAAGACCTTAGGTGTGAAATTTTATTCTTGATTATGTGGTTTTCCTATTATAATTAGTGTTGCTCACACTATTCTTCTTGGTTTTAGTCAATGGATGGAACCTGAAGGAACTGTGTTAATGCGGAATGCGAAGGGCAATGCAATGATTGTCCCCCTGAGAAACCAAACATTATGGGAGCTGGAATGAAAAATCTTATAGCCATGCTCACACAACTTTCTCAAGATATGAATCAAGCAGGACTTCCAAACGAGCAAAGGAAGGAGCAACATTCTGTCAAATCTGTCATGAGACAGTGTCCACCTTTATTCAGTGGGTCTACTGATCCATTAGTTGTTGAACAATGGATTAGTACTACTGAAAAGATATTTTCAGTTCTTCAATGTTCTGAACATGATAAAGTCATCTTAGCAGTGTATCGTTTTGAAGGTGATGCTGATCAATGGTAGAATCTTATTAAGAATACGAGGCAAAGGGATGAAATTGAGTCCATGGAATGGAAGAGTTCAAGAACATATTTTTCAATAAGTACTTCCCTCGTATTCTCCGAAAAAAGATGGAGAAAGAGTTTCTTGAACTGAAGCAAAAGGACGATGAATCTGTTGGTACCTATGAAGAAAATTTTACAAGACTTGCAAGGTACGCTTCTGGTATTATTATCCAACCTGAGAGTAAGATCGATCGATTCTTTATTGGCTTAAAACCAAGTCTTCGAAGGGCGTTAGCCATAAGGGACTTCAATAGCTACGAGGAAATCGTTCAATGTGCTTTCAAAGTTGAGATGGAGATTGGAGTAACCCATCAGTCATATGGGTTTGATAAGAAGAGGAAAATGGAATTCAAAGGAAAATCTAAAGAGCACACTGAAAAGAAGATGAGCTTTCCCTTATGCTCAAAGTGTGGAAAGAAACATGGAGGGAGTTGTCTTAAAGGGACAAGTAAATGTTTCAAATGTGGAAAGGAAGTTCATAGGGCATTTGAATGCCGCAATGATGGGAAGAAGATGTCTAATGATGCAAACAAAGGAAGGGATACACAGAATGAACCTACTACACTTCAATGTTTAAAGTTCAAGGAGATGGGGCATTATTCCAATCAATGCCCAAATCCAAGGGTTGATTATGATGGTCGACGTCAACAAACTCTTAAGGCTAAAGACAAAGGAAAGTCACATGCAATTTCTATCAGCAATGTGGAGTATGATAACGATGTGGTGAAAGGTACACTTACCATCCACTCTAAAGTAGCAAATGTTTTATTTGATTCTGGATCCACCCACTATTTTATTTTTGATGAATTTTTTAAAGATATCACCGTATTAACTCAACAATTAGATGTTGAGTTAGCTGTGACAACCCCTAATGGCACAACAGTCGCATCAAAAGTTTATAATTCTTCTCCGTTCGAAGTTTGTGGGAAAGTGCTTCCTGCAAATCTTGTGATCCTTCCTATAGTGGAATTTGATGTGATTATTGGCATGGATTTGCTTTCTTTATATGGATCCCATATCAATTTCCAAATAAGGGAAGTCACATTTCATATTCCAGATCAATCTATGATCGTCTATCAATGCAAGGATGAACATAACCTTCCAATGGAAATTTCTTCCATGTTATGGGTCTTGATTCCATTAAATGAACGTTATTTATCTCAAATGGGTTGTGAGAAAATCATGATTAAGAATATTCTCATTGTACGGGAGTTTGATGATGTCTTTCAGGAGGAATTACCGGGTCTTCCACCAAATCGTGAAGTTGAGTTTTCAATAGAACCCGTACCGGGTGCTTTGCCTATTTCAAAGACACCTTATAGAATGGCCCCTATTGAGTTACAGGAATTGAAGAAGCAACTCCAAGAGAATCTTGATAAGGGGTTCATATACCCTAGTGCGTCACCTTAGGGAGCACCTGTTCTGTTTGTTAAGAAGAAAGATGGATCAATGAGACTCTGCATTGATTATCGAGAACATAACAAGATCACTATCAAGAACAAATATCCTCTCCCATGCATTGATGACCTATTTGATCAACTTTGCGGAGCTCAATACTTTTCCAAGACTGATCTTCATTTAGGGTATCATCAATTAAGGGTTAAAATGGAGGATATACCAAAGACGGCTTTCCATACAAGGTATGGACACTATGAATTTATAGTGATGCCATTTGGTCTTACTAATTCCCCTGCTATCTTCATGGATCTGATGAATAGAGTCTTTAGAGACTGTCTTGATCAGTTTGTGGTAGTCTTTATAGACGATATTCTTGTCTATTTAAAAAGCAAGGAAGAACATGAAGATCACGTGAGAATTATATTGAAGACCCTAATAAAGGAGAATCTTTATGCCAAATTTACCAAGTGTGAATTTTGGCTTAAAAAAGTTTCATTTTTGGGTCACATAATCTCAAAAGAGGGGATATCTGTGGATCCAGCAAAAACAGAGGTTATCGATAGATGGTCGAGACCAACAAAAGTAACTGAGATCCGAAGTTTTCTTGGTTTGGCTGGATATTATAGATGTTTTATGAATGATGTTTCACGATTATCTAATCCACTCACCAAGTTGACTCGAAAAGGAGTTAAGTTTGTTTGGACAGAGGAATGTGAAGATAATTTCAAGGAGTTGAAAAGAAGGTTATCCAGTGCACCTGTGCTCACACTGCCTTGTAGTGGATAAAGGTATGTGATCTACACGGATGCATCCAAGATGGGATTGGGGTGTGTTCTTATGCAAAATGATATGGTGATAGCTTATGCCTCACGAAAATTGAAAATACATGAGCAAAATTACCCAACTCATGATTTGGAGTTAGCTGCGGTAATCTTTGCATTAAAGATTTGGAGGCATTATCTTTATGGAGAAAGGTGTGACATTTATACTGATCATAAAAGTTTAAAGTATATTTTCACACAAAAGGAGATGAATATGCGCCAAAGAAGATGGTTGGAGATGATTAAGGATTACGACTGCTCAATCCATTACCACCCTGGGAAAGCAAACAAGGTGGCAGATGTATTAAGTCGACAAGACCATGCCAGTTTATCCATGATAAGGATCACAAAAGATCCAATATTTCAGGATTTACAAAGGATGGATCTTGGAATTATAATGAAAGGGGAAAAATTGTATCTTTCTCAAATGAATGTTCAACCATCTATACATTTGAAGATTAAAGAGGCACAGAAAGAAGATGTCGAGTTACAAAAGAAGGTGAGAAATGTTCCTGAATTCAACCTTGATTGTGATGGGATAATAAAGTTTAGGAATCCATTTTGTTTTCCTCCCATCCCCGAATTAAAGAAGGAGCTGCTGGATGAGGCTCATAGTTCTTCATTCTCCATTCATCCTGGAAGCACGAAGATGTATAGGGACCTGAAAGAGTACTTCTGGTGGGATGGCATGAAAAGTGATGTTGCTGAATATGTCTCTCGATGCTTGGTTTGTCAGCAAGTTAAAGATGAGAGACAGAAGTCTAAGGGAATGTTACCACCATTACACATAACCGAATAGAAATGGGAAAAAATCACTATGGACTTTGTCACCGGACTTCCTAAAACATCCAAAGGCAATAATTCTATCTGGTTCATAGTTGATCGTCTTACAAAGTCTGCACTCTTCATCGCTACTAGAGAGGATTTCTCTCTGGATCAGCTTGCCAGGATATATGTGAAGGAAGTGGTAAGATTGCATGGAGTACCACTTTCTATTATATCTGATCGGGATCCGAGGTTTATCTCAATGTTCTGGTGAAGTCTTCAATATACTCTGGATACAGAGTTGAGTTTCAGCACTGCTTATCATCCTCAGACAGACGGTCAGTCTGAGAGGACGATTCAAACTCTAGAAGATATGTTGAGAGCTTGCTCTATGGATGTCAAAGGTGGGTGGGATCAACACCTACCTTTGGTGTAATTTTCTTATAATAATATCTTTCACTCCAGTATTTAGATGGCTCTTTATGAAGCTCTCTATGGAAAGAAATGCAGGACTTCAACTTGTTGGGATGAAGTTGGGGAAAGAAAGCTATTAGGACCCGATCTCGTTGATGAAATGGCAGAAAAGGTCAGATATATTCAACAACACATAAGAACAGCTCAGAGTTGACAGAAAATTTATGCCGACAACCGAAGAAAAGACCTATAGTTTGAAGTGGGTGATAAAGTGTTCTTACGAATATCTCCCTAGAAGAGGGTCATCAGATTTAGAAAGAATGGGAAGTTGAGCCCTAGATATATCGGTCCTTTCGAAATACTGGATCGTGTTGGGAAGGTAGCCTACCGATTGGCGCTTCCACCGAATCTCTCTCAAGTTCACGATGTGTTCCATGTATCTCTCCTGAGAAAGTACATACCTAATCCTTCACATGTACTCATCTCAGAAGTTGTACCGCTGGAGCAAGATATTTCTTATGAAGAATAGCCGATAGAGATTCTGGATCGTAGCGAAAAAGTCCTACGAAACAAGACCACCCGATTGGTAAAAGTTTTATGAAAGAACCAACAATTATAAGAAGCTACATGGGCGCTTGAGGATATGATGAGGGAGAGGTATCGTTATCTGTTTGTTACAATGTGACGAATTTCGAGAGTGAAATTCATTTTAAGGGGGGTAGAATGTAACACCCGAGACTTTTATTAGAAATATTTTTGTTTTTATAAATCATAAAAGGAATATTTCACTACACACAACACTAGATTGGCTTTCTTTACACGCAATCGAGACCTTCCTCGATAGCTTGCGTCGTACGCAATACCGAGCTTCACTAAACAATGATATGCTATTAAAATATTATTAAAACTAGCCATTATGAATAGTAATAACCACTTTTTGAAATTTTATAAATTTTATTTTTCAAAATGGACTTCATTTTTGGATTCGGAATATCGAAATTAGCCAAGGGTGAAATTTTGGTATTTTTCTGAAAACTTTGAATTTTTGATGAATAGTGAAACCACTAAGTGGTAGTTAAAAAAACTGAATTTTTCATAAAACTTAATTTTACCGCTTCTATGAGTGGAATTTCAAAAATCCGAGAGACATGGTTGATGTCAGTAAGTAAAATGTCGTTCAATGAGATGAAAATAATTTTTTGGTGAATAGTAACTTTTTACTTTTATTTACCACGGTTAAAAGTAAATAGGGTAATTAAGGGTAAAAATGATATTATTATTACCCTAAAACATGTCCTAATTCTATTGGATAAATGTAATTCGACCAAAAACAAACTTAGGAATAAAATATGACCATTTAGTCTCACTTGGATTAGATTAGGACATTTATTATTAATTTATTTAAAGAAGGGTTGAAATAGTTCAAATCAAAGTTTAATAACTAAATAATTTTTAATATAGGTTTATACAAAAGATAAATTGGAATATAAATATTCATTAGAAAGATAAAAATATTTCCTACATAATTGTATTTTATTTGTAATTTTTGGACATTAAATAATTTAATTTATTTATGACACAAAGATGATGCAGTAATTATTTTATTAATGCAATATTGACATAATTGATGTTATAAATAACCAAATAAATGTAATTTGAGACTTTTTATGAATTCCAATAATTTTATAGGTTAATATGACATGTTATTATTGATATAATTAACGTTTTTTGAACTAATCAGTCTGTTATGAGTTTCACAAAAATCAATTACTAAATAGTGTCAAAATTAACATAAAATAGTTTTTTAAAAAAATATTATATTATTAATTGTTATTTTATTCCTAAAAATCTAAGTTTCATCCTAATTACTAATATAAGGTTATATATATTAATAATAAACAAATTGGGGTTCTTTTGTCTTGTTATAGTAAGTTTATTAACCTTATAGTGTAAGAACACAAAAAGACACGGTAAAAGTAAAATTATCTAACTTAAAGTTAAATATAAATGATAAGGTTAAAATAGGAACCTAAACTTGTCTAAATTCTATTGGATGAGATTATTTCGACCCATACCCACATTATCGTCAAAATAAATCAATTTGGAGATATTTAAAAACGAATTTGGCTTTATAATAAAATAATATTTTTAGTTATTCCAAAGGTGCCTCTCTCCTCCCTTATAAAAGGGCACCTCCTCCCTCTCTTCCTCACACCACTTTGAGCCTTCAAGATCCGCCAAACCCAAACAAATTATCTTCTACACTTCCCTATAAACATACTAGAGGTTCTGGTCTTCCTCAAAGACCAATTTTAGTGCCCTAAAATGAGATCTCAAAGAGGCGATTCAAAGAAGAGGTAATGTCTGTTACCAATTCTTTCAACTTTATTTCTTCTTCCACTTCTTCTTCTTAGGTTGTTTCATTATAAAGTAATAACATCAGTATCAATAATATACTGATATTTTTTTATAAGTATTAAACAACGTTATTTCACCATCTATCCATCCTACGGAAAACGAAATCACCGCGCGTACGTACGTACGGAATACCATCTCCATGTCGTGGTGTAATCTATTTTCCACCACCACCTTACTTGGATGGGTATACTGGTGTACATAATAACTATATATGATTATTGTAAAGTGATATTGATTCTTAAATATTATACATACACTCCAATACAATTCCACGATCAGGAGAACGATATCATCGCTCGTGCGTACGTACGGACTACCGTCTCCACGACGTGATGAGATTCATTCTCCATGTTAACCATTCATGAATGATTATAAAGTATATATAATAAGTAATCATGAAATATATGACATAATAATGATACTGGATTTATGTTTATATATATGTATTTCATCTACTTAATTCCATTTAACTCAATAAGGAAAAGAAAACAGCATTCAGGCGTACGTACGGTCTACCGTCTCCATGAACGGTGTATTTCTTTCCATTTACTGATCTATTTTATATATATATATATATATATTCTGAATATATATTATATATAAATCATGTTTTATATTCTGTAATTATGTAATCATGATCTAAGTAATCATATGAATAATTTCAAGTCAAAACACGGACGACAAATGAAACGATTTTACCCAAAACGCTCTTTAACATGTAATTTACAAAAGAACGGGTAATATAAAGCCATAAGTGAACCATATATGATATCATAACAATGGGTATGATTCTGGAATAAGTCAATGACATTATTTAAATCATTATATAGGAGTTTCGGACACTTACGAAGCAAATCAGACCTAAGGTAAGGGAAAATATCACAATCTCATTTTTATCCGAGATTGTTTATACTTTGGTATTTACTGGGGTGTATTTTATCATCCAGATCCATGTTTCCTCAATATGTAATATTATTTCCATCCACCTAAAATTTTTTAAATACTATTTTACCCTTCGGTGAGTTTTTAGTAAAAGATATGAAAGATATCTTTTGATTTTTTACGTACGAGGTACTTTTTGACTTTTCCGAAAAAAGTACGAGAAGAATGTTTTTTTAACTTATACGGCATGAATGTATTTTTAAAAAATTATTTCCAAGAAGCTTAATTTAAAAGATTTCAAGTCTATTTTTAATCAACATCCTTTAGTTTATAATTTTATGACATGTTAAGAAAGGAAAAGTGTTTTTGAAGTAGAAAGGATATTTTCCTCAAGAATGGAGTTCAAGTGTTTTATCAAAATTATTTTCCATCTAAGATAATAAAGGGTTTTGTTTCTATCCCTATTATTACATTGATTTGATTCTGTTGTGACGGAATTATTTTTATGAATTCCTTTATCTTATATGAATTGTTTTATGATGTCACGATGTTTAAGATTCCCATTTTTATTACATGGGTTATGCAATGATGTATAATTTATGATTTTGTGGAACACATAAGAATGGTATCATTATGAGATGGGTGGGACCTATATCTCCCTCCAATGCATTAGGTAAAGATTTTATATCTCAGGAGATAGACATGGTTGGAATGGCAGGTTAAACCGGTTCAGTGAAACAGGACTGAAACGAGGAGTGAACTCGGTTCAGAAATGGACTTTGTCCACTAAGATAGTCTTGGCAATGAGTGTTGACTAATAAGAAATGATTCTATATGATTATGTGTGTATTCTACAAAGTTTCATGTTTTAAGTTATGATTATTGGGATTACATTTCACTACTATGATTTATCCCATGTTATGATATTATGATCTCTTTTGCAGGTTAAGATTTCCAAAATGTTATGTTCTTATGAATATGATGTGATTGATATTTCTTTTGTTTACCCTTAATGAGAATTTGAGATCACCCTTTTATGTTTTCTTTTCCCCAGGATATAAAGAAAGGTTTTAGGTATAAAAAAGAAGAAGATCTTTATGGGAGATGTTGATGATCTTTCACCATGATTAGAAGATTATATTCTGAGTTTCCAAAAACACTAAACTATTACGGTCCTTGTGTGTGTGTTTTTGTTATGTACTAAGTATTCCGCAAAAGTAATGTAATTTCAATGTACGTCAAGATTAGGGTCTCTACAATGCATGATTCTACTTTTGAACAAGTATGGGGGAGGCATTCAGACAGATGGAATGATTTTACTGAAATGAGATGTATTTTTTCCTCAACTTACTATTAGGTTACGATCCATATTTACTTTATAGAATTTCACTTTTATTATGTTCCTTTTCAAAATACAAAATAAAAGTAAGAAAGAAAAATTCATATGGGTTGTGTACTAGGATGATCAAAAAACACCATTTCTAGGCTAATGAATCCTATAAAGGATCATATGTGGTTAGAGGATCGATGTAAGATCTGGACTAGACATGATCTTCAAAAAATATAAAAGAAAAAGAAAAAGGAAAGGCACATAATACTCATTTTTTACTCATTTGACATATATATGGATCTAACCAGAGCTTCAAAAATGTGGACTTGATAAACTACAAGGATGAATTGTATTATAATTTTCTTGATATTCAAGAATTATACTTTAGATATTACCCTAATTTTGAGATTAAATTTAACTTTTTACCCACCTACCCATAGCCTTAGAGTCATTTGAACCTAATTGTTGAAGCCCTCATGATTAATTGTGTACATGTCTTCAAAAAGTGGATATGATAGAACTAATTCAAGCTTATGGTTATAAGCATGTACTCAGGTTATATGCATAACTCCAATTTCATTTTACCCTGAGTGATGAGAGAAAATTAATTATGCGGTAAATTTAAAATGGGTATGGAATTCAAGGAACCAATAAAATAATGTAATTAGAAGATTATAATTTGTTTAAAGAACTAAGCTACTAGGAATGACTAATTTTTCATGTAGTAATGATTCTAGACACTAACTTTTTCCTCTAACACTTTTCATTATTTTCCTTAATGTGATGAATTTTTCTTTATTTAAAAATTGATTGTATTCTTTAAATATTTGTTGATAGTCGCACCAATTCAGTGTTCAGATATCCACACCAATTCAGTGTGTCACCCGATATCCCCACGCATATGTGTGGAAGTGGATGTTTCTAATCCTCTGGTTGACTGGCTATGGATCACAGTGGGGAAGGAGTTTTGCTGTAGACAATCAGTGATTTTTGAATCATGGACTGACTATTGTTCTTCCTATCAACGATTGGGGCATTCACAATCGGTATGTCGCCGAAGCCTTTCTCATCACGGGGGGGGGGGGGGGGGGGGGTTGCTCCCGCTACTCAGAGTGAGTCTGGACTGCCTGCAGGGCCCAAGGGTGTTTCCTTGTATGTGGAAGAAGAGTATAATCAGCTGTTCCCGAGAGAGAATTAAACAGTGGGTTTTGAACCAAGGGTTGCGGATAAGGAGGTTCCCCAAAAGGCTTAAAAGGATGCTCAACTAAACCCAAAAGTCTCTGATATTGTCAAATTCTTGAAAAAGGACTTGGGTATTACCAGTTCTTCTAGTGAAATTTCTGACAGAAGGGCTGGGGCAGCGTGAAGGAAGGTTTGGTTCAGGAAGTGTAAGGGCACAAGGAGAGGGAGGTGCACTTGGACGTTTGTATGGGCTTGCCGCTGATTCCACTCGAGGACACTTCCATGATTGAGGCTGGTGATGCAGAAACAGACTTTGGAGAGGATCCCCAAATCTTGGTATTGGATGAAACTCCAATTAATTTCCAATACATGGGTCGTGGCTTTGTACAGCCAAGAGGTCCAGCCATATCAGTGCATCCATGCAAGACAAACCTTCCTATGCTAAGAAGGAAAAATATGGATGGAGTTTCAAAAATTCTGAAAACTAGTTTTCTGTGTTGGGAGAAGGTGAGGGTCATGCTCTCGGTGAAGCTATTGCGATGGAGGACAATACCGGTGAGGAGTATGCTAAGGGAGGGGAGGTCTCCCAAGTTGAGGATTCATCTTAGAACTCCCCTGGTGAGTCAAAAGAAGTGGGGATTATAGAAGAGTATTTTAGATCCTATTCAAGGAAGGGAAAAACACCATTATAGATTCAGAAGGTTTTATCAAACATAGCCGGAGGTTGTGCCCAAGGAAAGACTATTCCAACCTGCCCAATCCTCCAGTAACAAGGTCTACAAGAAAAGGTAATCCTCATCCAAAAACATGTAATGGTGCTGGCATGTCCGCGAGGGCGGCTGTAGTGGCTAAACCTCCCCTGGCCGGGGTTTCACACCCTCCTGGGCTGCATGGTGAGGATTTGCGATCTTCTCAGACTGCTGGGAATCAGCGAGAGGCTGATACTCTTTTTGAATACCAGAGATAGATTTCTTCGGTGATGAATCACATTGACCTTCTTCTTCACTCATATGAAGAAATGCTGGATCAAGTCTTAGATATTAAGTCTCCGCAGGATGTCATCAACCAAATAGTGGGGAAAATGCTTAAAGTGGAAATGACAAAGGGGTAAGGTAAATGGATCGATAGGCAGAAGCGCATCTTGATTAGAGGTTTCAACATGGGGAAGATTAACTTGGAAGAATATATACAGTCTTGGGACATCTTGGCGGAACATTATGAAGACATCTTGAAGGCCGATCCTAGCACTCAGGTAAGCTCTATACCCTGGATAATGTTTAGGGAGTTTGATTCTAATCAGATCAAATTGTTCTTCAACAAAAATGTCATATCTTTTGGGGCTTAATATGTACTGCTGAAAGGGTTCTCACATCCCTTTAAAAGTGTTTTGAAATAAAAAATATGATATTGGAGGTCAAAATATATATATATATATAGCGTCCCGGTAGAGTATTTGAGAATATCCCAAAGTAGATAATTTTTCCTATTTTTGTTCCATTTGAGCTTCCCTTATCCCATTCCCTTTAAAACCCAAATTTCTTTTTGGTTTCATATTTTATTACAATTAAAAGAGTTATGGATTGTATTTTTCTTCAATTCATTCAATTCCCATTGCATCGCTTCCCATTGTTCATCTATTACATCTAACAAACATGTGTTAGATCCATTTCCTCTTTTAATATAAAGTAAAAAATTTATTAGAATTTCGATTTATCTTTTATAAATCTTGATTGCATTATAATTTTACTTTTAGTAACCCCAAACCATTGCATGACTAAGAACTATTTTATTCAACATGTCCATCATGATCTGTAGTTGTTTATTCTTTTCTCCTCCCACCATGAGTTTCTCAACCACTCAGGGGTAGGGATCAAGAGTAGATGTATCTACAATTTTAATAAATCTTTAAATATAATTTTACAAACCTAATGGATTATTCATCAGGATAAATAATAGAAGTCTATTTAACTCATACAGACATCCCTGACCATGGGAAATTCAAACAGGATAACCTATCCTGATTAAAGTGAACTAGGCTACGATCACTCATCTAGGATACTTTCCTCCATAGAATTCAAACATAATGAACTTAGGCTATTACTATCTCCCAATCCCAGAATAGTCACTTCCTATGTAGAACTAGGTGAATTAACCAAAGTCAAATATCAACTTCTTTTTTCTTCCCAGTCTAAACCTTAGGTCCCTACCAAGATTACAATTAAGGTCATCCTTTTTATAGATACTCGAAATTGATCTTGACCCCTATTTAATCATTTTAAATCACTTTCAACCATAGATTTAATAACTCCCAAACCAAATCAACTTGAAAGGACTCAAATCAAAGGGTCTCAAGATAGTGACATTAGAAATCTAGAGTTCTCCTTGTGGGATCGACCTCTTACTTCTACTATACTTTTCATGAGTAGTAAGTAATGATTGGGAAAAAAATAAATATAACTTGAATGAAATCCATATGAATTCAATGACACATGGAAAATCATCAGTTGGAATTTAAAAGAAATATAATTCATTATCTCTTAGTACAGATGAAGATAATTAGGTTTCTGCTACTCAAGCTGCTACTCAACCTATGTGGATGAAAACTCAATTGGAAGATTTAATTGTTGAGGTAAAGTTACCCTTGCTCTTGGGTTGTGATAATAAAAGTACAATAAATATCACTAGGAATCCAGTTTAAATTTATCATTAAAAACATATTGATATCAAATATAATTTCATTAAATATCATGTGGAGAATAATGAATTTAACCGAGAGTATGTTTCAACATCAGAACAAGTTGTTGACATTTTCACAAAACCTTTACCGAAGGAATATTTTTCAAAATTGAGGTTGAAAATGGGTGTCCAACCTCTTTCTCATCAAGGTTTACATTTTTTCTTTTCCCCCCTCTCCCATATTACCTTTTGATAGTGTTGTTAAGGGGGGTAATTGTATTTGTTCATAAATCTTTCCATTTGATGTGTGTAGAAAGTAGGATTTGTGGGTATGTTTTGAATTCATTATTATATTGTGAGTGAAATATTCTAACTATTTGTTGGAGTTTTGTAGGAAAAAAATTATTTTTTCTAGAAAATAATATGATATGAGGAAGAGAAGCTGAGGAAGAAAATTTAAGAAGGTTTTCATAATCACTAAATTTGGAAATCAGAGCTTTGCTGTAAATAATTATCATTTCCTACAATGATTTTTCTCACGTATGCTTATAATTATTGACAAGGGATCCATTCCTTGAGAATAAAAATTTCATATATTTATGAAACTTGGTTGACATCAAAATCCAAAGGGTGATATTATTTGGACCAAGATGATGATGAAGGTGGTTGTTTTCAATTGTTGTCCTTTGATTTCAAGAAAAAAATTTGAAGAAACAAAATCACCTCACTTTTTATTGGGAGAAAATAATTTTAACCATCGTACCTAAGAAGACTAGACTCCCAAATTGTTTTCATCAGACTCACTTTTTTTAAGAAAGTATATTGTATCAAGTAGAATATGTTTGAAATAAAACATTTTGATTGGACACACCTTGGGTTCAAAATTGGAGAAGATCACAATCATGTATTAATTTTAATCTGATTTAGAATGGATCTGATATAAATGTGATGATACTTTTATAATTTTTATTTCACATAGATGATAAGTTGACTTGAGAACTTATGATTCAATATTAAAGGAAGAAAAGGAAAAGATATTTCATACCTAGATTTATTGTATCCAGGTGAGAAGATAGATATGATGTTGATTGTATTCAAAATGATCGGATCTGGATGAAAAGAAAAGGGTCGTGGTAATAGTATTCATGCTCAGGAAGTAAAATATATTGGTTATTCTGAGAAATAAAAATATCATACTCATAATGATCATACCCATAATGATCATATCCTGGACAATCATACTTAGAAGAATCATACTCTAGATAATCATTCTCAGGATGAGTTAGAAAGAAAGCTAGTTGTTGTTGACACTAGTCCATTGTATTCAAAATTTCATCATACTCAGGAAGAATTGTTTTTAAAAAAGTTCCAATGGAAAAGGAATTGAGAAGAAGTAGATGAATATCATAAATGCAGAGACCAATCAACAATTCAGTCAACCATTTTAGATGGTTGAATGAATTGCTAAAGGAAGAGATAGATGAAATC
This sequence comes from Viscum album, assembly GCA_963277665.1. NCBI lineage: Eukaryota > Viridiplantae > Streptophyta > Magnoliopsida > Santalales > Viscaceae > Viscum > Viscum album. The sequence goes on along the minus strand of OY728140.1, from coordinate 640,920,182 downwards.
TTATTTGTTTTCAAATGTCTTCATCAAGTGGGTCAAGAGTTGAATTACATTGTTTCTTTCTCAATATAATTTTCTAGTGGGTTAAAAGAAGAAGTAAATTAAGTAAAAGTGATTTAAGAATAGATATGGATGAGTTTTATAAATGTGTTGTCAAGGGGGATCTTGGAATTCAATAGAATAATTATATTCAACATTCAATGTGGTGTACATTTCTTTATACATTTATATTCAACTGATTTAGTGATTTGTTTTTAATAAATTAAACTAAGAAGATTGGACTTAGAAACTGAAATAAGACTACCGATTGAAATGAAATTTCTAAGAAGATATGAATGTTGAAGAAGATTTGAGATGGATCAAGAAGCATTAAGGAAGTCAAAATACACCCAAGATTTTAGGGGAAATTGAGATTTGGATGAATTTATTTGAGAGGGAAAGGTTTTGGGATTCCTGCCAAACCCCCTTATGGGTCACCTATAAAAGGTGAAAAGTACATTGTACTTTTCTGATGACCAATGTACTATCCACCATAGAATAGAGATAACCTAAGAGTTTTTAGAGAGAAGAATAAGTTTTCATACCGATATGTTTTTGAATAAGTTTTGACTAAGAAGTGAAAAGAGAAGAGATAAGATCGCAACATTGTACGCATATCATTATCATATTTAGTGTTTATCATATTCAACTGAATATTGTACTCTTCTTGTCAATCATATTCAGCTGAGCATCGTATCGGGTTGGATAATCGGATCGAGATTTCAATACTGGGATTTCCAGACTGAGGAAGGAAGAGTTCTTAATTATAGCAATTGTACTTAGTCAGTGTTATATCTTTTCATATTGAGAAATTATACCAGGAAGAATAGGACTCAGAATAATCATACTGGGAGAATGGTATAGAGAAGAATCATACTGGGAGAATCTTACTCACAGAAAAATTGAACTGGGAAAATCAGGCTGAGTTTTTCTTAATAAAGTCCAAGATGTTCTTACCATATTCTAGGTAGTAAATTGAAGAAAGGTTTTCAATTGAACACATGTGTGTGATTTAAAAGTAAACACATGTAACATGAGTTGTTACACAAACATTGTATTAGTAACACCACAAGCTTCCATGGTACGCTTTCCTTTGAATAATACAGTAGCGTGTGTTGTACGCAACTTCGAGTTCTAACACACACACCACAACCAATAAAACTAGCCGTTAAGAATAGTAATATCCACTTTTTGAAATTTTATAAATTTTATCTTTAAAAATGGAATTCATTTTTGGATTCGGAATATCAAAATTATCCTAGGGTGAAATTTTGGTATTTTTATGAAAACTTTCAATTTTTCATGAATAGTGAAAAAATATTGAGTTATAGTTTAAAACCAAATTTTTATTTAAATAATTATTTATTTTATTTAAATTTAATTAATGTAAAAATACATAAATGATACCTATATAAGTTCAATGTAATTCATTGGAGTTAGTTTAGAATAATTTTAGATATATAAACATTTTATTGAACTTTTCACTATCTTTTACCCACCTCCTTGGAAAATTTGGAAATTCACATAAAACATAATTTTACCGCTTCTGTGAGTGGAATTTCGAAAATCCGAGAGACGCGGTTAATATCATAGAGTAAAATTTGGTTCAATGAAATGAAAATAATTTTTTGTGAATAGTAACTTTTTACCTTTATTTACCACGGTTAAAAGTAAATAGGGTAATTAAGGGTAAAAATGATATTAATATTACCCTAACACATGTCCTAATTCTATTGGACAAGTGTATCTCGACCAAAAACAACCTTAGGAATAAAATATTATCATTTAGGTGCACTTGGATTAGATTAGTACATTTATTATTATTTAATTCAAAGAAGAGTTAAAAGACTTAAAATCAAAGTTTATTTACTAAAACATTTTTAATATAGGGTTATACATAAGATAAATTCGATTTTAAATATTAATTAGAAATATATAAATATTTCCTACCTAATGGTATTTTATTTTTAATTTTTAGACATTAAATAAGTTAATTTATTAATGACACAATGGTGATGCAGTAATTACCTAATTAATGAAATATTAAAATAATTGATATTATAAATATCAAAATAAATGAAATTTGAGACTTTTTATAAATTCCAATAATTTTCTAGGTTAATATGAAATATTATTATTTATTATATAATTTTTTTTTGAATTAATAATGCTGTTATGAATTTATAAAAAACAAAATACCCAATAGTGTAAAAATTGACATAAAAGAGTTTTTAAAAAAAATATTATATTATTAATTTATATTAAATTCCTAAAAATCTAAGGTTCGTCCAAGAGACTTATATCATGATATTGTTATCATTAATGGACCACTTGGGGGTCTCTTGGAGGTATATAGTAAGTTTATTAACTATATAATATAAAAATACAAAGTGACATGGTAAGTGTAAAACTAATTAACTAAGAGTTAAAACTAAAAGATAAGGTTAATATAATGACCCAAACCTGTCTAAATTCTATTGGTTGAGTGATTTTAGACCCATACCCACCTTAAACTTTAAATAATCCACTTTTTATCCATTATAAACTGAATATGAATTTATTATAAAATAATATTTCTAGTTTATCCAAAGGTTCCTCTCACCCCTCTTATAAAAGGGCATTCCCCCTTCTCACTAATTCACATATTCAAAGCATTTTTTCTCAGCCAAACCCTGACCAAAGACTCTCTCAACTTCCCTAAATTCAACCTAGAGGCCTTAGTTTGATCATAAATCCAACCTAAGGAGCCCTTTTGATCAAATAAAAAGGAAGAACCCGAAGAAGAGGTAATGTTTTCACCACCCTCTTTCAAGTTCCTTTCTTCTTCAACTTCTTCTTTCTTTGTTATTCCCATTCTAAAATAATAACTCTAGTATATTATATATACTGTGATATTATTATAAATATGGTACAACCATATTCAGTATTCTATCCATCCTTTGAATGACATGTCACCATACGTGCATACGTACGGCTTACCGTCTACACGTCATGGTATAATTGTTATTCAATATATTATTATTAGGATGGGTATAATAATGATGTGTAATTCATTTAAATAATAAATATAACATGATAATGATTCTTTATATATGATATAACATCCAATCATATATTATTTTAATATCAAAATAATGATATTGTCGCTCGTCCGTACGTACGGACTACAGTCTCCACGAACGCGATGAGATTCATTCTCTATCATATCCATTCAAGTATAATTATCATTTGATGATTTAAAAATAATGTTTGAGGACTTGATATAATTCTGTATATGAATAAGATACAATCTATCCATGAAAAACATGGCTTACGTAACAAAACATATAAAATAAAACGAGTAGGTTAACACCCGAAACGATGATAATACTAAGATATTGTTAACAAAGCAATGTTAAAAGATCATATATGATATCATATTAATGTATATGATTCTTGTATAATTTAAAAAAATTATTTCACCATTATATAGTAGGTTAACCTACCCCCAACCAAGTAAAATTACAAGGTAAGGGTTTATTTCACAATCTCTTCATTATCCAAGGTTATTTATACATAATAATCTACTGGGACTTCTTTATCATCCACATCCATGTTTCTTAAAAATGTATTTCAAAAAAAATACTTTTTACTATAATATGGGTTAAATTCATTTATACCCTTTTTATAATTTTATAAGAGGTTTATAAAGGAATATTTCCTTCGTTTTCCAAACAAGGTCCTTTTTAACATTTTCGACAAAATTAAGGTAAGAATGTTTTTTTTAACTTATACAGCGGGTGCGGCTATTTTCTGCCATTATAAAGTCTTAGAAGTTTACCATAAAATATTATAAGAAAATTTTCAAAGTAAATGTTTTATTTTATAATTATGTGACTTTCGAATGATTTCAAAAAAATAGATATTTCTCTCAAATAGTTTTGATTTCATCTATGTCAACATCCATTGATGGATTTTAAGCTTACTTGAAGTTTATTTATTATGATAAAAAACTTCCATATTTTATTGATGTTTTTGTGATATTATGATAAAAACTTCCATATTTTATCATTTTAACACCCTTATATTTTTTGAAAATTTTTTGTTTAAATAAATCCAATTTATTCAATAGCTTTCATTACACACAACATCAAATTTAGACGAACCATGATATACTATTAAAATATTATTATCATATAATCATTTGATTAATGTGTATGAATAAGACTAACTAAATTATAAAAATGTATGGCATACACATGCATAAAATTATTTCATTAGTTATCAATTAATTAGAAATTTAAATAAAAAACATTTGAAAATAAAAGATATTTTTTTTGAAAAAATATTTTTATGTAAGCAATTTATTTTTATCCTAATAAATTAAACTGATCACTATTGGTGATTTTAATTATATATATATATATATTATATATTCAAAAAAAATGTTTTAACATTAATCTAATATTTTTTTTATTATGCATAGGATAATAATAAATCCAGTTTACTGGTTAAAATGTATTTTTCTAAAGAGAGGTTTTCATCGCATTTTGTGCACTTATGTTAAAATTAATTTCATCCTTTTAAAGGTATTTAATAAGATAAAATTAATTAAATATTTAAAATAATGATATTTAAAATTTTTAAATATTACCATTTTATTTTTTTTCAATATTAATATTAATTTAAGTAAATTTTATCACCACGGTAAGTGCTAATTCAGATAAATATTAGTTAAAACTAGGTTTTTTAGGACATATTTTTTCATAAAAAATCTAATTTTAGGAAGGTAATTAGACACTTATCATATTATGCTCAAAAATTTATTAGTTTGATGGAAAATTGTCCATGAAAAAGGCCAATATGATATTTAAAATGGAACCCTCTTTGTTTTTATTATCTCTTGGGTGTCCACAGAGGGACACAAGCAAGTTATGAATGAATATAAGTGTTTATTTTTATATTAATGAAATTATTTTTATTTTATAATTTTATTTTTAATTATTTTTAATTATATAGTGACCTTAATTTCTTTTTGAACATCGATGCAGTATTTCACTATTGAATAAAAAAATATAATAAATTATTTTAAAAATATTAATAGTGATATAATTTTAATGAGTTATTGTGTACCAAAAATTTTATTCATATATATGAAAAATTAATGAGGTTTTAAATAATTTTATTCGAATTCTCCCTTTGTCTTGATATATTTAAATTTAAATTAATGAATAGTGTTAAAAATGACATTAATGATATTTTATAATAAATAATATTTTATTTAATTATATAAAATTAATAAAAATATTACATTAGTAAAAATAAATTATATATAGTTTTAAACATTAACCATGATCTATTTATGAGCCTTTTTTATTTTATAGTAAAATTATTAACCCATAAGGAGTAGAAAACTTTAATATTACGGTAATTGTCAAAAGGGTTAACAAGAGTTAAAACAAAATATAAGGGTACAAATGTGGTAAAAACGTGTCCAAATTTTATTTTATGAGATTATTTTTAATAATACTAATCTCATATTTTAGTATTTTTAATTTGGATAGATTTGGACATCATAATTAATTTATATTAATTAAATATTTTAATAAATTCCAAGAGAGGTCGTACCCTCAATTGTACAAGGGAGCTATCCTTTCACTTTTTCTAACCAAATTGAGACTTTTAGATCTAAAAAAATATGAAAAATTATATTATACACTTAACTATACACATCATATAGGTTTTTTTATTCCCAGAAGACCAACCCTAAATCCCTTTAGAGGACATCTGATGGATTCGTTTCAAAGAAGATGTAATCGCCTTAACAAATCACTTTATTTTTAATAATTATTTTACCACCTATAAACCTATTATATTATTCATAAAATAATAAATTTAGTATCTTAAAAATAATATATTTTTATTATTATTATGAAACTACCATTATACACTGTATTTTCCATCGAATGGGAAGTGAAAGTATCGCTCATGCATACGCATGACTTACTATTTTCGCGAAGCGATACAATTTAATTTTCATCACCATATTTTATGAATAGGTATTATGATTGGATTAATATTTTTATATTATATTTATGAAAAAATTATACTTTTGGAATTATAATATCATGTCTACCTTATTACCAACCAATCCTTTGGGAAATGATAATGTCTCTTATGCATACGTGTGGACTAAAACCTCCACGAAGCAATGTGAATAAATTTTCATTTATATTTTACTTGGATGGTAATGGGGATGAAGTTTATGAATAAATATGATATATATGATATAATAATTATTTTTTGAAAGAGAATTAATATTTACCTTTCTTTCCTTTTATCTATTGAAGAATGAAAACAATGTTCTTGCATACGTACAACTCACCATCTCCAAGGATGGTGTAATTTATTTTTCTATCCCTAACTTTTATGGATGAATATATATATATATAATGAATATAAATTATATTTATAACATAATTAAAATTATTTATATTACGTAACTATGATAAAATTATAAGGTCCAAAACTACCAAACCAAAACTTACATGAAAAACAAAGCAATTATAACCCAAAATAGTGATTTTAATAAAACTAATTGCTAGTAAATGGGTGGTAAAATGTTAAAATTAAATAATATATGGTTATATATACCTTAATATGGTTTTATAATAATATTTATAATAAAAATATATTTTCTATACTCGAGGCTCAAAAACGTACGAAGGAAGTCAGACTTAAGCTAAGGGGTATTATGTTACAACCTCATTGTTTATCGGGATTGTTTATGATTAAGTTTTTATAATGAAATATTATGAAAAAAATTTAAATATACTCATGAAATTTATTATCTTAAATCAATTTCTTGAAAACATAGTCTTTCCTTTGATTTTCCTCTCCTTTTTAACTCAAAATACTGAAAATGTGTTTTTAAGGAAAATTGACTTTATTTATCTCTTCAATCAAAAAAATTATTCTATACCTGTTTTTAATAAAAATGTTTTAAATTAGTTTTTTTAATATTCTAATATGATTTTTTAAATTCATTTTTTCCCATTTAATACTTTTTAAAAATTTGTTTGAATGAAATCTTTTTTTTTGTTTTCCAAATGAGGAACTTTATGACTTTTCCGAAAAAAGTATTAAAGGGATGTTTTTTTAACTTATACAACAGGAATGGGATTTCCCACTATCAGTTCTGATTAATGTTTTAAAGATTTATTTACTTTTTCCCACGGTTATTTTCTAAAAAAAATCCATCATGTTTAGGAAAAGTTTTATATTTTAAAGATGTGATTTCAAAATAGAAAGTTTACTTTCCTAGAAAATGTTTTATTGATATTTTGATTCATTAAAGACAAAAACCTTCAACATTGCTTATGATTTACTAGAAATATTATCCAAGGATACCATATTCTTTATCTATATGTTTTATGTTTATGATGACATGATTTTTACAAAACCTAATAATTTTCAATGAGTTATGCTATAATGTATGAATCCTAATTCATTTCATGGGTTTTGATATGTGAATGGTTTATGATATTACGGTACACATATGTTTGATTTTCATTATGTGATGGTTTGGCTTAAATCTCCTTCCAATGAATTGGTTAAATATTGATATCTCGTGGGATAAATAGGGATGGATTGGGGATTGAATCGAGTTTAGTAAGGGACTTTTTCCACTATGATGGTCTTGGGAGTGAACCTTGAGTATTGTGATAGTTTGAGAAGTGAACTCATTCTATTGTGATAGTCATGGAAAAGATCCTTGACTACTAGGGAAATAATTTTCTAAGATTTTGTGTATGTCATAATTCTATTTATTATTCCAATATTATGCTCTCATAGATTATTTGAATTGATTCCTTTATGATTCATGTCTTATAAAATGATAATATTTATGCCATGACTCAATATTATGATCAATGATATGTTGGGTATGGTTTTAAAATGATAAATTCATGTTATTTTACTATTTTTTATGTTATTCTAATAGAATCATTAATATCTACCTTTTTTACCTTGACTGAGTATCATATTTCATCCTTTATTATGCTTCCTTTCCCAAGTTATGAAAAAAGGTTTTATAAATGTTATATATAAGAAGGATGATATTTATGATGATATAAGTGGTAGATAATGTAGAAATTTTATTAACCAGTTGTTTATGTTTCTAATTTTCCAAATATATTAGACCAATGTGATTCTAGAATTTATTGTTATTTTATGTAAAGAATATTCATCTAATTATATGTAATATCAATGTATGAAATGTTTGGGTTTCTATAGTTGGTATTAGATCATGGTTTAATTAACATTTAGAAACATGGATGAGAAAACTTTAGTGAGAACCCTGAGGATAAGTCTATATATAAGAAAAAATCCTAATGTTTTTTTAGTTATAATGAATGAACAAGGTTAAACCTATGTTTTCATAGATTAATGTGTCTTGATTTATAAATCCTATAAATTAATTTTCATGATTATGTGGTTTCCCACTATGATTAATGTTTCTCACACTATGATTTTTGTTTTATTCAATGGATGGAACCTAAATGAATAATGTTAATGTTGAATGTTATGGAAAATGAAATGATTTTCCTCCATAGAAACTAATTATTATGGGAGGTAGAATGAAAAATCTAATTGATATGATCACAAAACTTTCTCAATATATAAATCACATTGAGATTAAAAATTATCAAATGAGGGATCAAAGATATGTTTATCCCCTCATAAAGAACCATCCAACTTATTTTAGTGGTTCCAATGATCCACTAGTCACTGATAAATGGGTCTCTACCACTAAAAAGTTACTTCTCCCTTATATATTGTTTGCAAGATGTTAATGTTAATCTGGTTGTTTATCATTTCGATGGTAAAGGAGATCAATGGTGGACTCTTATAAAGAACACTAAGCAACATGAATTAATTTAGTCTATAGAGTGGTATGAGTTTAAGATCCTATTTATCTATACTTTTTTTACTCATATTATTTTTATTAAAATGGAGAAGGAATTCCATGAGTTGAAATAGAAGTATAATGAATCCACTAGTACCAATGGGGAAAAATTTTCATGAACTATGAGGTGAACTTTTGGTATTATAATCTAACCTAAAATTAAGGTTGATCAATTCTTTAATCAATTAAATCCAATTCTCTAAACGGTTTTATCCATAAGGGACTTAAATATCTATGAATAAATCATTGAATTTTCATCACGGTGGAGATGGATATTGGATATACACATCAAAGTAATGTTTTTGATGAGAAAAGAAAAATGGAATTAAAAATAAATTTTAAAATATATGGAAAGAAGAAGATAAGGTTTATTTTATGCTCAAAATGTGGAAGGAACCCCAGGGGAAATTTTCATAAGGGGACCGGTAAATGTTTCAAGTCTGGAAAGGATATTTATAAGGAAATCAAAGGTCGAAGTTATTAGAATAAGTAAGATAATGATACAAATAGATAGAAGGCACTACAGAATACACCACCCGCACTCTAGTGTTTTAAATTCAAGGAGTATGGGAATTATATTAACAAGTTACCAAATATAAATTTTAATGATATTGATCAATAATAACAACCTCTTAAGACTAGAGATAAAGGTAAATCTCATATGATCACTTTTTCTAGTGAGGTATATGATAATGATGTAGTTAAATACACACTTACCATCCACACTAGAACAGATAAATGTCTTATTTCATTATGGATCGATGCACTCTTTTATATCTAAATTCGTTTCTAAGGGAATCATAGTAACACCTCAAAAATTATATGTTGAGTTAGCAGTAAAAAAGATTAATGGTATGATCATAGTATCCTAAGTCTATGATTCTTATCTAGTTCAAATATGTGGAAATTTGTTTCCTATAAATATTATCATTCTTCCACTAGTTGGAGTTGATGTCATTTTAGGATTGGAATGGATTTATTTTCCAAAATATCACTATAATTTTTGTGTAAGAGAAGTTCGTTTTGATATTCTAGATGAACCTATGATCATCTATCAGTGTGATGAAAAAATGAATTTCTGATGAAATTTTCATCCTCCATATGGGCCATGATTCCTATTCAAAAAGTGAATTTATCTCAAATGGTTGGAGAGAAACTCAACATCGAAGATATTCCTATTGTGTTGGATTTTATTGATGAATTTATGGAATAATTTCCTAGTCTTCAACCAAATCATGAAGTTAAATTTTTAATGAAACTAATACCTTCTGATATATATATTTCCAAGACTCCATATATAATGGACCCAATTGATTTGAAAGAATTGAATAAGTAAATATTGGAGAATATTGATAGGGGATTCATTTTACCAAGTGAGTCTCCTTGGGGTGCATATGTTTTTTGTTAAAAAGAATGATGATCAATGAGACTCTATATTGACAATCAATAACTTATCAAAGTGGTATTAAGAAGGAGTAATTTTTGCCCTATATTGATGAATTATTGGATCAACTACATGGATATAAATAATTTTTCAAGATTTATCTTTGTTATATACATCATCAATTTAGGGTCAAGAAGTAGGATATACCCAATAGATAATTCTATATAAGGTATGAATAGTTTGGATTTATATTGATGTCATTTGTACTTACTAATTCCCCCTTTATCTTTATGGATTTAATGAATAAAGTATTTAGAAAATATCTAGATCAATTTTTGTAGTATTTATAGATGAAATTATTATATATTCAAAGATCAATTAAGAGAATAATGATTAATTAAGTATTGTGTTAAAGACCCTGAGGAAGGGGAATATTTTTTTCAATATTTTCCCAGTTTGAATTTCTTCTTTGAAAAGTTTCATTCTTATGTTAAATAATCTCATGTGATAGAATATTAGTAGACCCTTAACAAATATAAGTTATTTAACATTGGGATAGACCAACCACTATAAATAAGATCCATAATTTTTTTGGTTTACATGGATATTATCATTGATTTTTGGAGAATCATTCATGAATATCAAATATACTCACCAAGTTAACTTGGAAGGGAACCAAGTTCATTTGGTTTAATGAATGTAAGTAATGTTTTAAGGAATTAAAGGGAAGCATAATCAGCACACATATTCTTAAACTACAATACACTAGAGAAGGGTTTGTATTGTTTAGTGATGCATAAAAAAATGTATTAGGATGCATCCTTATGCATAAGTACATGGTTATATCATATGCCTTGTGATAATTGAATAACCATGAGAACAATTACCCAAATAGTGATTTGGAGTTAGTTGTGGTAAGTTTTATATTTAATATATGGAGGCATTATCTCTATAGATAAAGGTGTGACATATATATTAAACTCAAATTTTTAAATTATATTTTCACTCAAAAAGAGATAAACATGCACTAAATAAAGTGGTTGGAGCTGATTAATGATTACAAATACACAATACATCACCACCTTGGGAAAGAAAACAAGGTAGAAAATGCACTAAGTTAAAAGCTCATTCTAGCCTATCTATGATGAGGATCAGGAAATATCTGATATTTATATATTTTCAAAGAATTATATGGATGTAGAAATATCTTATATTTATTAAATGAGTGATCAACTATCTACCCATGTGAAGATTGAATAGGCATAGAAGGGAGTAGTGGAACTAAAAAAGATAATGATAAATATTTCTAAGTTTAACCTTTATTATGATATAATGATGAGGTTCAAAAACTGTGTATGTGTCCCATCCATACGAATCTTGAAGGAGATATTAGAGGAATCTCATAGTTTTTTATTCCCTATTCCTCCTAGTAGTATAATTATGTATAGATATTTGAGATATTATTTTGGGTGGGATGATATGAAGACGGATATTGCATAATTTTTTTCATAGTTCTTAGTATGTCCGTAATTTAAGGCTATGAGATAGAGTTATAAGGGGATCTTATAACCATTACCCATACCAGAATGTAAATAGGAAAAAAACTAAGGATTTTTTCATCAGTCTTCCCAAAACTTCTAAAGGGAATAATACTATATAGGTTGTAGTCGGATGTCTTATGAAGTTAGAACACTTTATTGGATTTAGATAATATTTATCTCTTGACTAAATAACCATGTTATATATTAAGAAAGTTTTAAAATTTCACGTTGTACCAATATCAGTTGCATCTGATTGGGATTATATGTCTGCCTCGATGTTTTATAGAAGTATTCAATAGGCTCTAGATATAGAGTTAAGTTTCAGTACTACTTATCATCCACAAATAGATGTTCTATATAATAGAAACATTTAAATTTTATAAGACACGTTGAGATATTTATCTATGGATTTCAAATTTTATTAGGATCAACATCATTATTTAGTTGAATTTTCTTACAAAAATATATTTCACTATGACATTCCGATGGATTCTTATGAATCCCACTATGATCGAAAGTATAGAACTCCAACCTGATATAATGTATTTGGAAAGAGAAATCTATTGAGACATGATATAACTAAGTAAATTTAATATAAGTTTAGAACCATTCAATATCACATAAGATCATCTTAGATTCAAAAACAAATATATGCTGACAAACATTAAAAAGATATAGAGCTTGAAGTTGGTGGCTAGGTATTCTTATAAATATCTCCCTGGAAGAGATTGATGTGATTTTTAAATAAGGGAAATATAATACCTGTGTATATAGATCTTTTTGAATTTCATGATTATTTTGGTATAGTATCTTATTGATTGATTCTCTAATCGAATCTCTATCAATTTCATGATGTGTTCCTTGTATCTCTCTTGAGGTTGTAAATACTTGATACTTCACATGTACTAAACTCAGTGGTTGTACCACTGGAGAAACATATTCCTTATGAGTAAAAACTGATGTAAATTCTAGATCATATAGAGAAACATCTATGAAAAAACCACTCACCTTGTCAAAATTTTATGGAGAAACCACCAATTGGATGAAGGTATATGGGAACCTGAAGATATAATGATACATAAGTATCCTCATATGTTTGTATCGTAGTAATGGATTTTTTAGGGTAAAACTATTTTAATGGTGATAGAATGTAACACCCCATTATTTTATAAAAATTATTTTTTCAAAAAAAATTAATTTCTTATATAACTTGTGTTACATTAAACAATTAGATTAAACGGACTGTGATATACTATTAAAATATTTTTATCACCTAATCATTGGATAAGAGAGTATTAATTGGACTAAAAAATTATGAAATTTTATGGTTTACACATATATAAAATGAATTCTTAAGTTATAAATATATTTTTACTTAAAATAAAAACAATTTGAAAATAAAGGAGATATTTTTCAGAAAAAAAAACTATTTTTATGTGTGAAATGTATTTTTATCCTATTAAATTAAATTAATAAATATTAGTTAATTTTTTTAAAGAAACTTATATATTATATATTCAATCAAATTTTTTAACATTTTTTTCTAATGAAAATTAGGCGCTTGATGATTGATTGCAGGAAGATTAATTTGGTGCAATCATTCATGTCAAGTTCACAATTTTTGTCTTTTCCCTAAATGCCACGTGGTGTCAGAAGGGTTTTTTTAATCTTGTTGGAACAAACTTCACATAAAAATCATACACCCATGTCCATTTTTTTGTTTTCTAATTGGGTATATTCATGGAACTAGAAACACCCAACGGTTCTCATATCCATAATGATTAATGGACTAGCTTTCCAATGGAAAGTGGTCAATGGGGAACTTGGCCAACGATACTTAAAAACTCTCATTGGTTGAGAGGATGGGAAGTAGGGATCATCACACCCTTTTGGGGGGAATTTCTTCCTACTCTGGGACTCTATTAAAGGTTTAAGATAAGTTCAGAAATCCTTCATTAATTCCCAAGTATGGTTTCAGTCACCCTTTAATTACCAATAAAATATTGGCATTCAAGTAACTTAGAATCATCTATATTTATATGTTGTTTTTTATTGAAAGATAAATTTATATGAATCCAAGTATCTCTATAAATGGTTCCCTTTTATTAATGGATTAGATATTCTATTGTCATTTATTATTACAATGCTAGTTTTTATCCACACAGTGGGGCACTCTAGAGTGTGTCATCATCTAGGGAAATTAGAGTTATTTTGATGTCAGGATTAGACCCATGATTTGGGATTAATATATATCATCCTGAAAGGAATAAGAACCCACATATTTTGGTTCCACTTAACAAGACACATCATACCATTTTAAGGTCATGTGATTAGGACCAAACTGCGTACTTTAACATCATGAGACAAAGAAGTCTAGATGAAAGGTTCCTAGTCAATGTTTGGTGTGGGACTTATATCAAAGAAACCTGAGGAACATGGAAGGGATAAGGGATCCTAGGTTAGACACAAACCTACTTGTAATGTGTCCCACAGGGAATTAGGTTTTATTTTAGGGTTTCAGGTTTTGACCTCAGGGAGGATTCTGACATATCCCATTTGAAAAGGAAACAAATACCACGTTGTATGGATTGATTGGGGATAACTTATGAGGATTTCCTTAGGATTTTTCCATGAGGAATGTCTCAACTCATGGTGATTTGGAGGTTGACTAGGGTCATACACCTAGAAGGATTCCATTTTTTAATCATTATGTTTGTAGATTGTACCAAATAGGAGGCTCACAAGTTATATGGTGACATAGTTGGGGATTATACCGAGTAGGAGGCCCAAAGTTTGGTTGGGGATTACCTTGAAATTATACCTTTGGGTTTGGAATTTTGTAGACATCATGATCACTATGAACTTATAAGATCATGTGATTCGTGGTCGATGTGATAAACAAGAAGAAGTGGTATCTCTAGGAAACCATAGAATCTACTTTGTCTACTAGTGAATGAAGGAGGGGATATAGAAATATAAGAATGGAATTTTATGTGCCAATATCCTCACATTTTGGTACCTTGGATAGTCACATCTAAATACCTATCTCGATAGAGCCCATGGTCATAGAGAAGGAGGGGGGAATAAAGCAGGAGAGGTACTATAAGAGATATTATGGGATTACTCTAGGAGGGATACCCTAGTGACTAGTTACCAGGGAAGATAGGAGGATAGGACAATACTATTAGAAAGGAAAGGACAAAATGTTCCTATCCCTCCCCATTGGGAACCATATGTCCCTAGTCATAGAGATGTCGAGGGAACGACATGGTCCTAGACCTCACATTTGAGACCAAGAACCCCCTGAAACTACCCCTAGGGTCGGGGACCCCATGATCGAGGGGATTCATATCTACATGAACCATGAGGACCCCACCCATCCTGTAGGGAATGTGTAGGAAACTTCTGACCGATGGAATGAATATCTGAATGGGAGAGATGTTGATGTGTCCCTTAACATGGTTTTGGAAGTCCAATGGCTTTATTGGAGGCTTCAATTTGGTCCCACATAGATGAGGATTCTATGGAAATATGGGCCTTACCATTTGTGGCATGAAATAGGTCTTGAGAGTTGGATTGTATAGGTAAAGGATGGGTGGAGTCAAGGAGGTCTCACACTGCGTAGACCTAGGCAGACTGGAATGGCTTCGTAAAGGTAAGCATGTGTGGGATAAAGGTGTCTTCATGACAAAGAACTACCTAGGAAACAAAACCTGGGATATTTCTCACTCTACTCTCAAAGGGTCTCCTCATGTTTTCCTAGAATAATGTCACGTAATTACTTGGTTTGGAAAGCGGCCTTTGTGCTAGTGATATTGGACTTTGTGGAAAGGGTTCCTCGCGTAAGTGTCTTGTATTTCTAACACTAGAAGAACTTTTGATTTCACTATTCCCCTTAATTCCCTCATCTCTATAATTTTTGAGAGATACCTAAAAAGTTTATTAGGGCCTTAGATAAGAAATATGGTTATTAGAGATTTCAGTCTTTTTCTGGATTTTATGTTGTTATAAATGAGGAGCCTTGGGGTCCTATTTACAAGCAAACATAGGACATTGGGTGAAGAGATTAGCTCATGCATGTATGTCCCACAGGATAATGAATAGATCCGGTGTACAAGATAATGTGTAGGTGTGTTCTATGGGGTTCCACTGGGTTACTTGGCTATCTATTCATGTATATCACCAATGGATGCACAGGTCAACCCTGCATGTCGATGTTGTCTTGTTGGGACCTATGCGGATGGGGCATTGCGGAAAGGTAAAACCCTTAGAATTCTTCAATTATCTTATTTTTCTTCTCCCTAAGGTATTTTTATTTAATATCATTTCATCCATGTGACAAAACAGAGTGTAAATAACATTCTTCTAATATTTTTTTTATGCATAGGATAATAATAAATCTAGTTTCAGACTTAAAATATATTTTTCTAAAACAATTCGTTACATTTTTCACAATTAATTTAAAATTAATTTATTCCATTAATATATATTGTATTAGATAAAATTAATTATACATTTATATTTAGTAGGTTGAGATTTGGTAAAGAGATCCATTTTATTTTTGGTAAATATGAATAGTAATCATGGTAAAATGTATCAACTTGGTAAATGGTTAATTGGGTTAATCTAGGTTAAAAATAAGTGTTAAGGCCATAATTTTTCATCCTAATTCTTACTTCATGAAGGTAATTCGACCCTTATCACCTTATCCTCGAAATTGATTAGTTTAATGGACACGTGTCCATGATCACTCTCTTTATTTTTAATAAAACTTATGTGTCCACATAGGGACAAAAGAATGTTATGAACAAATATAAATGTCTATTTTTATATTAATGAAATTATTTTCTAGATAGAAATTTATTTTTAATTTTTAGTAATAATATAATGACCATAATTTCTTATTAAACAATG
Organism: Viscum album; assembly: GCA_963277665.1. Lineage (NCBI taxonomy): Eukaryota > Viridiplantae > Streptophyta > Magnoliopsida > Santalales > Viscaceae > Viscum > Viscum album. The sequence goes on along the minus strand of OY728140.1, from coordinate 640,903,360 downwards.
ATGCAGTATTCTCTATTTAATAAAAAAATAATAAATGGCTTTAAAAATATTAAAAGTTATATATTTTGAATGATTTAATGTATCCCAAAAATTTTATATATCAATATGAGATATTATAGAGGTATTAAATTATTATATTTTATTTCCCCATTTTTATTGATGTATTTAAAATTAAATTAAATTAATAGTGTTAAAATTGACATTGATGATATTTTATAATAAATATTAATTTTTTAAATGATAGAAAATTCATAAAAATATAATAATATTAAAAATTAATGTGATATTGTTTTAAAATTAATACATGCTCCATTTATGGGACTTTTTACATTTTATAGTAACAATATTAACCCTTAAAATTTTAAAAAAATATTATGGTAATTGTCAAAAGTGTTAACTTCGGATTAAAACTAAAAGATAAGGGTAAAAATTCAATCTGAACATGTCAAAAATTTATTGGATGAAATGTTTTAGACTGATAGTCATATTATATTATAACAATATCAATTTGGATACATTTGGGCATAAAAATAAATTTATATTAATTTAATATTTTAATAAATTCCAAGAGTTCCCCACCCCTAAATTATAAAAGGGAACCCCCTTTTCTCTAATTCACACCAATTTGAGCCTTCTAGATCAAAAATAACTCTACCAATTTATCTTATCCAAATCCCTAAAAAACTCCTAGAGGTTTTTTTATTCCCAAAAAACTAACCCTAATTCCCTTTATAGGATATCTAAAGGTGTCGTTTCAAACAAGAGTTAATCGTTTGAACCGATCACTTTATTTTTAATTATTCATTTACATCTTATAAATATTTTATATTATTCATAAAAAAATAAGTCCATTATTTTAAATATAATGAAAAAATATTATGATTATTATTCCACATTTATAGACCCTCTTTACCATCAAATGGAATGTGAAAGTATATCTCATGCATTCGTATGGCTTACTGTCTCCAAGTAGAAATACAATTCATTTTTCATCACTCTCTTTTATGGATGGGTATTTTGATGGGTTTGATATATATATATATATATTATATTTATTAAAAAAATTATACTACAATAATTATAATATTATATCCAAATTATTACCATAAAATCGTTAGTTAAACAATTATGTTTCTCATGCGTACGTGTGGACTACCACCTCCATGAAGCGATGTGATTCACTTTTCATTTTTATTTTACAAGGATGGTAATGATTATGAATTTTATTAATATATAAGATATATATGATATAATAATTAAATTTTAAAGGTGAATTAATATTTACAATTCTTTTATCCCATATGTTGAAAAATGAAAACAATGTTCATGCGTACATATGGATTACCGTCTCCATGGATGGTGTAATTCATTATTTTATCCCTAAAATTTATGGATGGAAATATATATATATATATATAATTAATATATATGATATTTATATCATTTTTAACATTATTTAGATGATGTAATTATGATAAAAGTATAAGGAATGAAACTACCAAACCAAAACTTTCATGAAAAATGAAGCAATTATCACCCGGAATAGAGATTTTAAAAAAAACAATTGTTAATAAATTAATGATAAATTTTTTAATGTAAATAATATATGGTTTTATATATATGATATTTTTTTGTAAAAATATGTATAATAAACTGATATTTAATATACTATTGGTTTGAAAACATATGAAGGAGGTCGAACTTGACGTAAGAGATTTTATGTTATAATCTCATTGTTTATCAGGATTATTTTTGATTAAGTTTTGATGATGTAATATTAGGAAAAAATTATCAATATACTCATTAATTCTATTATACTTTGGTAATTTCTTGAAAATATTTGTTTTCATTTAATTTTCCTCACCTTTTTTTCTCAAGAGACCAAAAATATGTTTTTAAGGAAAATCAAATTCATTTCTCTTTTTTTTCAAAAAACCATTTTTCTTCCATATCTATGCCTTCTAAAAAAATTAAAGCAGGATTTTACTATTATCCTATAATTTTTAAAGTCATTTTTACCCATGTTTGAATTTCTAAAAAATAGTTTGAAAGGAATCTTCTTTTCATTTTCCAAACAAGTTACTTTGTGACTTTTCTAACTAAAGTATGAAGGAATGTTTTTTATCTTATACAGCATGAAAAAAAAATTCTACTATCATGGATACTCATTTTTCTAAGCTTCCTTTAAAATTTCCTAGGTTTATTTTAAAAAAATTATAATATTTTGTAAATTATTAGATTTTTGAAGAAGTTATTTATAAATGGAAATGTTATTTTCTTTAAGAATGTTTTCATGATATCTTGATTCATCAACAACAACAACCTTGTATTTTTCTTATGATTTACTGGGATTATGATCTAAGGATACCATCATTATTCTTTCTCTAGACGTTTTATGTTTATGATATCATGGTGTTTATGAAAGTTATTCTTTTTTTATGGAATAATCTATGATAAAATGTTTTTTAACCCATTTCGTTTCATGGGTTCTCATATTATGAAAGAGTTTATAATCTTGTGGAACATATATGTACAATTTTTGTTATATTATGGGTGGTAACTATATATAACTCCAATACATTGGGTAAATATTGATATCAAATGTAATAAATCGGGCTTTAATAGAGAGTAAACCTAGTTTAGTAAGGGAATTTTTTTACTATGATAGTATTTGGAGTGAACCTTGAATACTATGATGGTTTGGGAAGTGAAACCATTCCACTATTATAGTCTTGGAAAAGTTCATTGTCTAAAAAGGAAATGATTTTTTATGGTTATGTGTATGTCAAAATTCTATGTCTTAGGCCTATATTATGCTCTCATGTCTCATGTTATTTGATTCCTTTATAATTCAAGTCTTATAAAATCCCATGATTTATGTCATCACTCAAGATTATGATCCATTATATACCGGGTATGATTTTCAAATGTTAAACTCATGTATCATACCATGTTTCTTATATTATTCTCATATGACCACTGATACCACCTTTTTTTATCTTTACTAAGAATTAGAGATCATCTTTTATTATTTATCTTTTCACATGTTATGAAGAAAGGTTTTATGTTTGATATGTATAAGAAGGGTGATTGTTATTAAGATCTAAGTGGTAGATGATATAGAACTATTATTAACTAGTTGTTTATGATTCCAAGTTTCTAAATATACTAGACCTATACGATTATGGAGTGGATTGTTATGTTATGTAAAGAATATTCATCTACTTATATGTAAAAACTATATAATAAAATATTGGTTTGTCATAATCTTTGGAATCAATTTTTATTAAAAAAGGGTGCCAATTTGTTTTGTTAACAATTGATGTCAATATTTATTAAAACCAACATCTAATATTTTTTTAATGTTTGGCATCTATTTTTATTAAAATTGACTCGGTAAATTTTTTAAAAAATGAGGTTGGTTTTAATAAAAACCAATGTCAAAAGTAATTTAAAAAATATTCTTATTCATTTTACTCTTATTCATCCAACGCACTTTTTACTGAACCCCTAATATCTACGGTTCATGACTCTCCAACCCACTTAATTTACTTCAATCTTCCTCAATTGATCTATTTTTTGTCTTTATTTTCATCTTTTTTATTCTTTGTTTCATCCTCCCAGCATGTCGTTTGCTTCACTCATTCCATCAATCACCATTTTGGAGTTGTATTTTTTCAACCCCACCATTTTGGATTCATATATTTTAATTCTTTGAAATTTAAGGTTCATAGATTTCTATTTTGGATCTCTTCATTCCATATTTGCATTATCTGTATATTTTGTAAGTGGAATATTTATTTTCTATTTTTATAATATCTATTTATTATTTGTTTTTTTAAATTATATTCGTTTATTTGTTTATATATACATATTTATCAATTATAAATTACTATGGTTATAAATAGTTTCATATTTTGAATTTATTTGTGATTATAAATTGTTTTTTATTGCGGTATAATTTATTTTTTATTATAATTATTTGTATTTATAATTGTATATATTTATAAATTTTTTATTGTTAATTTTTTTATAGTTAACTATATATAATTAATTGATTAATGATAAATATTTTAATATTGAGTTGAATGCTTTGATAATAGAGCATCTCTTATGTAATATACCATTTTGGAGAATGGTTACTACAAAACAGATTGTGAATAATAAGAAATATTCAACATATTACCCCACTTTTATACAAAAAATAATATTCATTAAATATACCAATTTATACATTTTTTATTTTATTGAACGAATTAATTTAATATTAATTTTTCCCATAAAATCAAAAAATACAATATATTTTTTTATTTAGAAATATTTATAATTAAATTAAATTATATTATATTATATTATATACACATACATATATTCAAAATTAATAAATTAAAATAAATATGATTAAATTGTGGTTTCAATATTCCAATTATAACATAAAGAAAATATTTTTCCCAATGTGATTGGGGAATAAAAATATACATGCTTTTCCCAATGATTGTGTGTTATACAGGAAGGTATATTAATGTTTCAAAAATTGTCCTAACTGTGGAACATTACAATATAATATGGATTGAAAATTAAACTCTAATTCATTCGCAGGTACCAACATAAAAACTCCTGTTAAAGAAACTTGGTACCTTCAAATAATTACTCATTTAAAGAATCTATTTAAAAAATCAAATGAAGAAAAAAATTAATATGGAATACAGATGAGTGTGTATATTATTATAAACTTATGTTACCTTGCTTACTCACCATAGTGGAAGAGATTTGATAAAAAATCATGATTTTGAAAATTAAGCTAGAAATCTCATAATGGGACTATGCATAGATGGAATGAATCCATATCGGAGCTTCAGTACCCAACATAGTTCATGGACTATTTTTTTTGGTAGTTTACAACATTTCCTACATATATGTATAATGATAATATATGTTATGTTGATCTTGATGATTTTTGGACCAAAACCCCAGAAATTATATTGTTGTGTATCTTTCACCATTGATTGATGATTTGACACTTCTATGGGTGAGAGGTAGTATATTTTTTTATGCATACAAGAATGAGTATTTTCTTTTTCATTCTATTATAATGTTCTCTATAAATTAATTTCCTGCATATAGAAACTTATATGGATGCAATGTTAACGGACATAAATCATGTCCAATTTTTCAATAAGAGACATCATATTATCAATTTCAGAATGGAGCAAAGATAGTGTACATGGTACATTGATAATTTTTTTAAATGGTTCATCCTTATCATATATTATAAATATAATTTAAGGTTTTGGGTAATATAATCTCCACCCACATACATTTTTAACTGAATAATATTATGACAAGATGAAAAATTTTCATTTAGCATTTATAAATAATTGAAATTATGGTCATCAAAAAAATATCTGGAAGAAACGGTCTATCTTAATCAAACTACCTTAATAGATATTTTTAGAGAAAAAAACATATCATTAACATCATGTATTCTGAGAAACAAATATGTGACGGTTTGATTAAAACTTTTTTAGAAATAAAATGAATTAAAAAAATGGATTTCATGCAATACTAGACTTGATATCCATAGAAATACATTTGGAGTTATCTCCTGCTATTAAAAAAAATATAACATATTACCCTCTATCTTGTCACACATTAAAAAAGAGTGATAAGATAAAAAAACTTCAATGTATTGATGGTATTAAAGTATTCATTGGATATTTTTCAAATGTAAGGAATTTTTTTTCATTGAATTATTTTAAATTAATAGGTATGAAATATCATGACTATCATGTATTTATGAAACAACTACTACCGGTCTCACTTCATGGTATATTTCTGATATAAATGTTTTTTACATCAACATTTTTTGATATAATATTTTAGCTAGTGATTCATTTGGTGTGATAGATATGAATATATGAACATTTTTATTTGCATTAGATGTATAATTTTGAAATATATATAATTTTTTTGATGGGTTATGTTAAAAATACTCATCAATTAGAGTTCTCTATTATTCAAAAATATATATCATAAGATTTTATTGATTTTTGTACTGATTTTTTTGAAGTGGGGCACATCAGAATTATTATATCCCAATATTTGACAGTTGATAGTGAAGGTGGAGAGATTCATGGATTAAAGGTAAATTTCATTCCACATAATGTAGTGATATCGGAACATTTATGCATTTTGAACAACATACATATTTCCTGATTGAAGGTATGAAATCCAAAAATAAATGATAAATGGTTGATTATTGAGTATAAAAATAAATCATTTTCATGTTTTAAATAGAGATTCAACATAGATTTATCTACATCAGAAACAATCAAATTGTTGGCAGGGGAGTATCTCTTAATACGATCACATGGTATGGATTTAATATTAATGTCTATAAATTTCACACACAAAATCAGGATAAAAAGAGTTTCGTTCAAAATAATTTGGTATTGGTTGCCATTAAATAATTTTATTTTTGAGTGAAAAGGATAAGAACCTATTGTTTACATCAATGAGATAATTTGGAGTTGTTTAGGATTTATGGGAAATTTAGTATACTAAATTTCAAGTAACAATGTTTTAGTTTAACTGGTTTTATAGAAATAATGGTGTGAAACATGATGATTTTAGATTTACACTAATTGATTTGAAAAGATTTAGTAACAAAGAAGAATCATTTATCATAGCAACACAATCAAATAAAATATATTTTATTACTAACCCATCGAATGATTAGGGGGTTCATCATTTTGTAATGGAAAATAATTCATTTGGGTGATGAGGATGATGATGATTTTATGGATTTATATGATGTTTATTTATCTATTATTTGATATCTTGATCATAATAATGACTATAATATAGACATAGTCTGTACATTCACTATAGGAAAATGATCATTTCACAGCGGTTTCAAAAAAAACCCAGCTAAATTGTGTATCGGCATACAATATGTGGCGGTTTATGGTAACCATTGTAGTAAACACATTTAGGGGAGAATTTTCCATAGAAAATTAATTTATTTTAGTGTCAGTTTTAACCACTACTAAAAGAAATTATTTTGTCTGCGAAAACCGCCCCAAAAACCAAGATAACTACCGCGAAATAATAAAGGAATATGAAAACTGTGTAGCATCATTTTTAATTTCCAATAAATTATTTTCCGTAGTGGTGGTTTTAACTTCCATTGATATAAAAATATTGGAATTGTAGTGGTGGTTAAAACTATTGATAAATATAATACATTTATTTCATGGAAGCTAAAACCACCGCTAAAGTCAGATTTACAAAAAAGCAGCTGATTCTGTAGCCCCAGTACCAGTGCCCTGAAAAAAAACCATTCCAATTTCACATGCACATACATCACACATCCAAAAGAATACCAGAAGACCAAAATTTTATAATAATCACATGATAGATACTTGAATAATAGGTTTATTATGATTTGGGTATGTAAAATTTATTCTAAGTACATGAAGTGTCACTTTTGGATATAGTGGTTTTACGATCAGGTATAGCAGTTGATCTCGAGTATGTTGATGTATTTTTGTATTTTTCATAACCAAGGAATGTAATCTATAGTTGATGTTTTATTGGATTGTATGGTAATTAAAGGAGAATCATTTTGGAGATCGCTCACTTAGCATTTCCAATTACCACAGTTACCAAGAATGGATTCACATTTTGACTGTACATACTACTGTGAGGAATTTTTCATAGTGTTGAAGAAGTGGTTGTTGTAAGCTCTGATCCTAAGAATTCCTGATCCTAACATTGGAAATGTAGTGAAATGTTATGCATCTAGTTCTGGATTAGGATATGTTATGATGTAGAGTGATAAATTAGTCACTTTCGGTTTCATCATCTTTTAACCCACAAGATGAAATACTCTAATTCGGTATTTTAGTTTTTAGCTGTGGTCCATGAATTGAAATTATCATGGAAGAACCTCTTGGGAGAGTGATTTATTGGGTACTTTTTCACCTGGAGGGCATGTAATATTTTCTCATTTCATGGACATAATCTCTATCAGATGAATTTCATAGAGTGCTTGTATATGTTTGACATCGATAAATAATATTCAACTAGAAATGGAAATGTAGTGGTAAATGCATTGGGCTTGAAAATGTAGGAGATGGGAGAACAGGTTTCATTAGCTGAATAGAAGATCTTATCTTCACTGTAAGACTAGTTGGTGGGTGTAGTTGAGGGTTTAGTGGAAGCAATATCGGTATCCTTAGAGATAATGTCTTCATTGGTTAAATAAGTAAAGACAGGTTAGAATATTGTTCTGAAATGTATCATGATGTGTGATAGGTTAGAAGAATGTGAAACTATTTCAGGATTGAATTTTGATATACATGGAGTGTTTGTAGTTTATAGAATGGTAATGGTCACATATTCCATGATAGATGAGTTTATGAGATCCTATAATGATTTGAAGTGGGATGTTCACCCAGGGCCGAACATGATTTATAATAATGAAAAGTGGATGTTCTAGTGGCCCTCCATAGTAAGAGACAATGAATGATTTATTTCCCATTGATTGACTTGTCCAAAAATTATCACTGAGTGTCATAGTTGATAGTTGAAGTGGGATGTTCACCAAGGGCCAACCTATTTTACCTTGTGGTTTTGGTAATTATAATAGAAGTCTATGAGTTGATAGTTTAAGTTTTGTATAACCTTTTATCCTTGGATCAATGAGTAGTCAGGAAGAATGATCAAAACCATATAGGACATGATTCAGGATTGTATTATAGATTTTAGCCACTACATGAATCTTTTGGGGAGATGCAAATTCTGGTAGTGTAAGTCACTCATGTGTTCAACAGATATTTTTAAATTCTACTATTAATGATGTGGTCAGTCCCTCTACCTTAACAGGATCAAGACACTCAAGTGTTCAACATATATTTGTAAATTATTATCAAAAATATTTTGAATAATAAGAAATCATAAGTGGGAGTGATCACATTCCAACTATAAAACATGAGAAGAGCATAGTATAAAATTTGAAGAAAGAAGGGATATCCACTAAAAACAAGTTGAAGGGAGTCACAAAACTAGATATTCCCAAGAAAATCTATAAAAAGGTTGGTCATTCATCCTTAAGTAACAAACCTAATAAATTTAGGAAAAATTAATAATAAAAAATGATTCATGACAATAAAGAATTGACATATATAGTGCATACCACACTTAAAAAATCAAGATATAAAAGGAAACATCAGAAATCAATAAAATAAAAAAAAGGAAACATGAGAAATCAAGAAAATGTTAAGTCATGAAAAAGTTTGGTGGCAACTATGTGCCACAAATGATACATATACAAACTGATTATTATCAAATTTTTCCAACATATAAACAATAAAACTAATCATGGTCTGATGATGAACACTTCTCATCACCCTCTCCACCACCATCTATACTTCCTACTACCACTTGTAAGAACATTATATTGAAAAATAAATACTATTGTATATTTATATTTAAACATAAGACCAATAAAAGTTTGAAAACTAAATGATTTTGAATTTTTGTGATTTAAATGCTCACCACCAGTCGATGCAATACCACCAGGGGTATATCTGGTTGTCTTCTGATATAAATCAATCAACACCTTCTAAAAAGCAAATATCTGAGCCCCGTGGTCTTGAATTGTGTTTCGTATAGAAACAATATATCTCTTATTATCTCAGGGTATGGAGTAACTAAAAATAATAGTATACGAAGATGAAATCCCTGGTCACTTGCCAAAGACCTCAAATGGTATGGATCCCAAACCTATCTCGTGCACTCTACTAGGATGCTCCTTCCCAAGGACATTAGCAACCGGGTCATCCTGGGAGACTGAGTAGGACTACGTAGGATTGGCATCCCACAGTTCTTTAATTATTACCTATAAATAAAATAGAATTCATATTGTAAGTAGTATATATTAACATAGTAACAACTGATAATAAGTTATTATAATGAAAAATGAGTTTGTACCCCAGCTTCTTTGGCAGGCTCATTAACAAAACTTCCATCATATTTTTAGTAAACATTCAACAAAACTTCTGTTTCGGATGCTTCATGACCTAAACTCTGTGACTCTATTAAACAAACATAAATCAAAATTTTAATATATTAAACAAATAATATTTTCTTATAAATATTTAAACTAATGAAAATATTACTAGAGAAGATCGACTTCTAGAAAAAAACTTTGTCTATGCAGTGTGAGGGATAACCTGCTTAGCCTGGCTTGATGTATTCTTTCTTGAAAGATCCTAAAATAAATAAAATGCAATTTAATATTAATGTATTCAATTTCATCTAATATTCATATATATGTATAAATTTAAAATGAGATTAATATAGTAATATATATTTAAATACCATTTATTTCTCTTCATGATGTCTGTCAACAAAAAAATTTCATTTCTCTTTGGTTACCCTATTAGGTAGCTTTTCATACATCTATTGGGTAGTCAAAAAAGTATCGTTGACATCACCCCACAATATCTATTTAAATTCTTTCCATTTTTTAAAAGATTTTTCAATGTCCACTTTGGTGTTATCACATCAGCAACAGTAATGTGGAAAACATTTGTACATAGAAATTAATTTTGGAAATATTAATAACATGACATTCAGTTACACCATAATGTATTAAAATTAACTTTATTTGGGAATCAAAAACTTTTTTTCCCAACTTTCCAGCATATGCCTCCAATCATCATAAGAAATAAGAAGGGAAACGGGCTCTGCATCCAGCTGGCCTAAAATCTGGCCAAGTTAATCCTACGACGTCATTTGTAGGGACCCCATATAAGTCAAATGGGACAACTATCTTCTCTACTGTAAGATTCCATACATCTAAAATTTTTATATTTTTCTTCACACTTTCATTATTTCCATCCTTAATGAATAAATAGTTAATATAAAAAAATTATAATAAATTTATTCATATTAAAATTTTTACCTATATCAGTCACCCTCGAGTATCCCCATGAAGAACTAGAAGTGGCGTTCCACTCCTCCACTACTGAGGCTCCTAAAGCAGGAGCTAATGATTGAGCTGTTGAAGGGATTCTCATAGAGGGTGTGAGAGATGGTGTAGGGGGGCAAGCAGATAGTGGCTCAGATTCCGTAGGGATGGAGATAGATGGATCGTCATCTGTCGTAGTGGTCTATGAAACAGTATATCGCTTCCTCCTTGGAATTCGTGTCATTTAATCAAATAAAATTAATTTAAAAACATATATTTCAAAAAAAATGCTGAAAAAAATTAAAAATGATCATAGATGCACAATACTAAAAAATACATAACAATGATAATTAAATATTTCATAAATGAAATAAGTGGTTGCTAAATGAATGCATAATTGTACAAACAATCATTTCTCCTTCAATCATGTCAGTTTCCTGCTCCATTAATTCATCCCCATCATTTATCCTTGATAGACTAATATTTTCAATATCATGAAGGACAAATGATTACGATTCTTGTTGTTGATGAGATTCAATGTTAGAGGTAAAATCTTCAACTTCAACACCCATATCAAACAAATCACTTTGTTTTATGTGAGAAACTACACTCCACCCTTCATCCAAAACATAATTCACATAATATACCATTTTTTATTGTGATGATAAGATATATAGATCATGTAGTTCATGATCACCAACATCCATCAAGCGAGAGAAGTTCACAGAAGTAAATTACAATGAATCTCTTTTAACACCTCTGATAATATCGACCCAATTTCATTTGAATAAAAAAACTAAAAAAATACCTTGGTAGTTTTATTCAATAATATTGGTCATATTTCCATAATATCCCACTTCAGAAAATGTAAATATACCACTATTGTTTGTTTTCAGAACCTCTTCTTGATCGACTATACGAAATCTAAAGTCATTCATCTTGTAAGCGTCTAACTTTCTAACTTGTTTTAGAGGACCTCGAGAAAGAAATTTCAAATCTTCTGACAACTCTGATCAAGTATTAGTATTCATGATCTAAAAAAAGAAATATACTTTATTATAATTACAAAATATATATGTCAACCTAATATTCATATTTTTTTCAATATTTTTTAACTTACACATCGTGCAAACCATTCTACAAGATCTTTATTAACATCTTTTGTTATATATTTCTCATTTCGTGTTCGACCTCTAATTTACCTCTTTTTTTGTATAATAAACTCTTCAATAAATGGATCTACAATTTCACTATTCAGAATCACATATCTATGTGCATGTAATAATTCTATTTCTGTCAGTGTAATATTTGAGGTCCACCCAACTGATCGGCCAATAACAGGAAATATTTTTGATTCCCCATGTATTTTAGATTGAGTTGATGTGTCTTCAAAATGTCCAACTTGATTAAATCTTGTATCAATATTATCCAAGTATCGAGAACAAAAGTTAAGACCATCCTCTTCCAAATATCCTTAAGAAATAGAGCCTTCTGTTTGTGCTTTATTTCTCACATATGATTTCAAATTCCCAAGATATATATGAAATAAAATAAACAAACATAATTATGAATTTAATTAAGTGAAAAATATTGTTTACTTAACTGAAAAACATATAAATAAAGTACCTATCAATTGGATACATCCATAAATAATGAACAGAGCCACCTAATTTAGCTTCCTCAACCAAATGCACCGCTAAATGCATCATGACAGTAAAAAACGATGGAGAAAATATCATTTCTATTGAAAAAAAGTGTCAATAAAAACCTCTCCTGAAGGTTTTCAAGCTCAAATGGATGTTTATATTTCTCACATAGTAGTTTAAAAAATGTGCATAATTGGAGTACAACAACAGTAACTTTTTCTGGTAATAATGTATGTAATGCCAATAGTAGTAACTACTATAACAAAATATGGAATTGTGACTTTTCAATCCATGTAACTTATGATTATTTAAGTAAAAAAACCTTGATATGTTACTTGAATACCCATCAGATAATTTCTCATTATTTAAAATTAGAAGGAATGTATCTTTATCCCTATTTTTCATTGCCCAAATTTCCAGAGAAAACTTTTCATTCTCATATGGCCAGAGATCACATTTTATGTTCATTACTTGTAAGTCTTTCTAAGCATTGAGATGATCCTTCAACTTTCCATGCTCATTAAGAAATGTGAATATCAAATTTTCATATACATTCTTCTCAATATGCATCACATCAAGATTATTCCACAAAAAATTAAATTCCAAATACGGAAGTTTGAAGAATATACTTTTTTTCTTCCATTGTTTCATTCCGATTTTACTTGGCTATGCAATTCGAACCTGTTTCCCACTATCATTAAAATGATGAACCTTTCCAAATTCTGTTTCAAAATTTCTAAGTTGTGTCAATATTTCAAACTAGTTAACAACTTTGGAGGTGGTCTATGATCAATGAAACCATTAAATTTGGATTAATTCAGTTAAAATATATGAGTTGCATCGAGAAATCTTCGATGGCATAAGAAGAACCATTTTCTATTGTGAGGTATCCATTTGGGATCAAAATCAAAGTTACAAATACTAAAATCCAAACCCGTGTATGTTTCCCAACAAGATAAATTATCAAGCCCAGGGAAGTCACTAATGGTCCACATTAAAGCAGCATGCATTTTGAACATTGTTTTAGAGGAAGTATTAAATTTCTCAACACTGTTGCTCTATAACTCCTGTAATTATTTAATTAATGGATGCAAGTATACATCAATATCATTTAGAGAAAAACAATTTCTAGGAATAATCATAGAAATGATAAAAGATGTTTTTTTTCCTTACAAATCCACAGAGTCATATTTTAAGGGATCAAAAAGAATGGCTAAATGTTATAACTGGTACTCAAAGTCCAAAATGGGTTGAATCCATCAGCAGCCAATCCCAATCATACATTCCTAGGATAAGGTGAGAAATATAGATGTAATGAATCAAATTCCTTCCAAAATTTTGAATCTTGTGGATGTCACATTAAACCATCATTATTATTATCTACAGAATACCACATCATGTGTTTGGCAGTTTTCGATGGCATGAATAATCATTGCAATTGAGGATTTGAAAGAAAGTAATGAAAAACCTATGTGTGTGTTCCTTTTCTTCCTCTTTATGGTAGTATGTTGATTCAGACTTCCAACATCACCCATTTACTTCCATATAGAAGAAGAACTTTTTTTCAATCTTGTCTACTTGAATCCTCTCACCAATAAAGCATACAATCATTGGGACACACATTTTTTTTTTGTATAATTCAAACCAAGCCTGTTAACAACATTTTTCATATCATAAAAATACTCGAGGATTTTTCCTTCATGAAATGCATCATGCAACAATTCCAATATCATGGACATTTCCTTATTTGTAATTCCACATAGACATTTGATATGGTACAACTTTAGCAGAAAATAATGTTTTGAATAATTCAAACATCCACTATAAAACTCTTGATTTCCATCGTCAACTAAATCATGAAATGTATTTTCCTTATTGAAGTTTTCTCTTACATTAGTCTCCACATAATTGATAGGAGGATCTGCTGATATGTAACAATATTGATATGGTTTTCCTACAGTCTCAAAAACATCACTTGTCACATTGTTAGTTTTAGCACCCTCATCTGGTTGTTCTGATATGTATTGATGATGATGGTGGTGTCTTGAAGTGTCGAATGCATCATTTATAATGTTTTTCATTTCATTTTCCATTATTGACGAATTTTGGAGCTCATTATGTGGATTGGCATCAGTGATCAACCTTTCTATAACGTTAGATTATCTAGGCTAAATCCAACACAAATATTGACCAGGGAATTGCTTCAATTTTAAATGGTCATAAACTTCATCTCTCTTCAAACATCTTCTAAATTTATATTTAGGACATGGAAATATTATTCTCCCTTCAATGGATCGATTGGAAATTGAAAAATATAAAAACTCCTCCAAACCCTTAACATGATGAGGTGTGTTCCTCGGTAATGTGATCCAGCTTTTATCCATGTATATCACAATATTCCTACACAATATTAAAAAAATTAAAACAAATAACTATTAATAAATATGGAAAGAGATTCATATATACTAGGTGAATATATATATATATATATGTTAAATGAGGTTTTCCTAAATAAATACATATGGTAAATAATGAACCCACCCACTAGAAAACCAAAGTATGCAAATTAAAAAGACCCATAAAAGAAGATGAGAACAAGGATCCCATCCCTGTAGTTTTTTGTATGCCGTGCTACACCAAAACAGATGGACAAACTGATGATTTCATAACTTTGATATCACTAAGTTAAGGTCTTAATAAATCATATAATAATTGAATAGAAGTTAGAAATGTAAAATGGAAACAATATTTTACCTTAAAAGAAAGATTTTTCTGATTTTAAGAGAGTGATATAAGTTTGGGTTGGAAATATAAGAAGTGAAATGGTTTCTAAATAATATTTTTTATAATTTGAAAAAGATTTTTTCTAATAAGTTTGAGTCTATAAAATCCATTACCAGTCAAGCTAGAGTTTCTAATTTCATTTTAATGGGTTTTTTAGATATCCTATGATGAAAACTGTTATTTCTAGAAGATCTCATTACAATGAGAGAAAAAAATAGAGCTTATATTGTGATAATGTACCCTTGAAACTTTGATTGAAAATCAGAAAGTGTTGGTTGAGAAGTTAACCTTTGTAGAGCCTGGTGTTTATTTTTTGTTTGACTAGATGAATGATATAATTTGAAAACATTTTCAGCATTCTAAGACTATTCATAATTTTCTAAAATTGAATCTAGTGGAGGAATTGGAGATGTTCCATGATTCATGGTTTTTTATGAATGAATAGTATGGGATAATGAATTAGAATTTTTAATTATTGAAGAGGGAGTTAAAGTTAGTGCATCATACTATTCATGATTCCCTAACCATAAAATCCATTTGCTGATGAGCATAATACTTTGTATCATATTACCCCATAACCTATTAAACCATTGTTACAAAACTCATTTGTAAGCTGATATTATTAATACAAATTAATTATTTTATTTCTATTCAATTATTTGATATATTTATTTTATAT
The DNA here is from genome assembly GCA_963277665.1 of Viscum album. NCBI lineage: Eukaryota > Viridiplantae > Streptophyta > Magnoliopsida > Santalales > Viscaceae > Viscum > Viscum album. Next base: position 640,887,273 of record OY728140.1, on the reverse strand, counting down.
TTACTTTTTATTATAGTTTTATGTTTCAGAGCCTATTTATTTTTCAGAATACATATTTTTTTGGTTAACATAACATTCAATAATTAATTAGAATTTTTAATTATGGTTTTATGTTATTTTCATCTTTATTATTTTACTTCTTAATATACATGAATAAAATAGAAATGTATTACTTTACAAATCACAAAGTTGGGTTAATTTTTTAATTTATCCAAGTGTTTTTTAAAAGTCAAGGAAACCTAAAAAAGTCTAGGGAACCTAAAAAAGAAAACAATAATATTTTTATATATCGAATGATATATATAGGGTGTGAGAAAAATTAATACCAATAATATCTCAACAAGTATTTTTTTAAATTCTTTTCAAAACACATCTCATTTTTAATAGTTTCAAAAATAGTTGGAAAATATATTTTTATTGATAATCACATGAAAAAACAAATATCACCTTAACATCCAATTTGTAAACTTTTATTTTCTTCTTCTTTAAATGAAAATAATCATTTTAAAAATATTACTTTAAAACCCTTACATTCTTTAAAACCTCCCATTATAGTTTTAATTTTAAAAATACTTTAGAAACACCCTTTTGAAAACACTTCGTAAAAAATTTAATGAAACAAACCCATTCTCATAAACTGTAAAAATAAAACACTAAGTCACCACATCACAAATGAGATATGAGTAAACAAAGAAAAAAAATCATTGTTAACACCATATTAATCAAACTAGGGGACACAAGGAATGAGATTCCCCAAATGGAATCCATATAGTATCATGGGAAACAAAAAAGTTCATAAAGTAAGATAGTCCTAGACCTTACCAATACATGATACCTACCACTGATATATGTTTCATAAAAAAACACAATTCACTTGAGTATCCTACACCTAGCATCATAGGGTGAACTCCCCACTATCCAGGGTATAAAACACAACTAGGGGACACGAATAGTGTGTGACTATCCAGTGTAACATAAATATAGACCAGTCTCTCAGTTCCAAGTGTTCCCATGATAGAAAAAATAGAAAATAAGTAATCAAACAAGTGACATGATTAATGCAACAACATAATATAAATATAACCTCATCTCCAACACCCTTGAAATAAACAACACCAAAAATATCATTCTTGTCATAAAAATACATCTAAAGATAAGGGAGAATCATTGAGGGTATTACATACATTATAAGAAGTTCATTATGAAAGTTAAAAATGGGACTTATTAAAATAATCAAAATTCTAAGTCACTTGAATCCTCTTTGAAATCTCATTTCAAATAATTCATTAAAACTAACCATTTATATACAATAATGACATATTAAATGGTTCAATGTATCTTAATTATACTCATACTATAGAATATCTAGTGATCAAAATATTTTGGAGTTTAAAAAGAAATATGAAACCTAAATATATAATGGTCCAAGAGGAAAATGAAATAAAAAACATGTCATTTAAGGATCTATATGGATCTATCATGACCTATGAGATCACAATTAATTTACATGCTAATACAAAATCCAAATAATCCAATAACAAAATAATGTTTTATTTTAAAGAAATTAATGATAAAACCTATAATGATGATGAAATGTCTCATCAATCAAATAATATGAACATATTCTTCAAAATAAAGAAATTATAAAATTGTTAAAATAAGGTGGATAATGATATTTAACAGCAAGTGATGTTATTCCAATGAAAAAAGGGACAGAAAAGGTCATACTTCTATATGAATAACAAAAGGAACAGGGATAAGCATAAAAAAATCAAGGAAACCTTCAATGTTTCAACTTAGTGGGTGAGAAATGAAACCCTCCTACAAAGGGAATCAATGTAAAAATGTTCCTAGTATCTCATGACTAAAATAGAGGTTAGTCATGATATAAAATCTAACTCTTATTCATCTACCACTAAAAATTACTTCTATACCTATTATTCTTTATCCAATCACCTATTCTATGAAGATCTGAAATATTCTTGTTGAAAACATGATGAAGGTTTTTCCGAACTGAATTTAATATATACATATCATAAAAATAAGTATCATAAATCCCTCAATTATAAGTAAAAACTAGCAATCAAAAAAACTAAATTATCAAAAAGAATTTTCAATATAATGTAATGAAGTTACAATGGAATATTGATTATATCAAGAAATATATTTTCAAATTCACCAAATTCTAAAAAAATTATATAAAAAATTGGGTTTACAATGTTTTGAAACTAATAATATTATTTGGGATTTTCAAAAAATGAATGTTCTTTAAAAACAAAAACTATTTATTAATTGATCTAACAAGAAAATTATAATTACTATAATAAAATAGAGAATATAATCCAAGAAAATAATTATAATAATCATCAATATTGAAGAATAAAAATTATCAATACTTCATCCCTTATATCATCTCATTTTTTTTCAAAACAAATTTGGGTACCATATTAAATCTAAGTTAAAATATGTGTTCCCAAAATATAGGTATCAAAATGTTCATTTTTTTATTCTGTAGGGAACATGTATAAATGAATAAATCATAAAAAACATGGTTAATTAATAGTGGATGCTTTTAAAAAAATATGTGATTACAACTCGAATTTTAAATAACATGAAAATTTGTATGGAGGATATGTGGTGTTAAGTGAAAATTTATGTAGTAGAATCATCGATATAAGTATAATAGATTTTATGAATTCAATATTTATAAAATATTTTTTTATTTATTGATGTCTTAAAATAAAATGTGGTAATAAATATTAAAGATTTTTCTATTGGATGAGAAGCATTGGGATTTATTTGACAATATTAAGTGAATTTATAAGAAAACTAGTGTATTTTTATAGGATACACCTCAAGTTATTTCACTTTAAAGACATTCATTGATTAAAAATGGTATCCAATGTACAATATTTTTGGGGAGAACTTTTATGGTGCAAGTATATTTTCTCAATGTTCAATTTGATGGTGTGGAGGGTTTATAATCGTATACTTGCAACTGATGAAAATATCATGTGCATGTGTGTGAGTATGGCCACTAGGTGATACTGTTATAACTAGAGTATGGAATAAGAAGAATAAGGATGATACTGATGGGCAGCGAGAAGCATCAAGCGGCGCCAAGGGTCAGGACCTGTAGTGGGTAGGTGAGCTAGGGCTTCGGGGGGTCGGCGGCGATGGGCGGTAATCTGCATTGAGGGGCGACGAGGCTCACTGAGGGGAGGCGTAGAGCTTTGGGGGTCTCTGGGGGGGGGTCTTGCGGGTTTCGGGGAGAAGGGGTATCATGGGGGTCATGGGGAGAAGTGTCGGTATTGAAAAAAAAAATAGTTCAGCATCATTTTTTAATAAACCTTCAAAAAAGGCTATTTATGTTGTAGTGTGTACAAAATGATCATGTTGAAGTGATATGGAAAAACACTAAGTTACTCTCTTAATAATTTAGGTAAATATTTATATTTTAATTCTTCTTTTAAAATTTACAGATGTAAAAAAACTCTATTTTTTTAATCAGGATGTTTCAATCAATATATATTGATTCTTTCTATAAATTTTATGTTAAATTTTATATTCAATGGATCTATTGAAAATAATTGATTGAAAATATTGAGGCACATCATTATGTTTTGGTTAAATTTACACATATAAAAATACTTTTTGTGACTGTGATATTTAAATTTATTTATGTTTATCATTTATATCATATTTTAATTAATGATTAAATTTATTAGTTTAAGTTGCAATTTTTTTGGTTAAGAATCATGACATCATTATTTTTTTTGAAACTTACACATTTGTTACACTTTTTTTACTTACATATGTTTATATTCATTTTTTTATATATTCACTTGTATAATAATATGATGGTACATATAATATCATTATGTTCTTCTATTTAAATAAAAAACACATAGGTAGTGTAACACCTTGAGTTTTTATGATCCTTTTTTAATAAATTAATATTATTTGATGTATTGCATTATATGATACACCAATTTAAGATTTAATTTTATGCTACACAAATATAATATTGCACTATATGAAACACTGACTTGTCTTGTGTTATACGTAACACTGAGTTTCAACAAAATAACATTTTATTATTATAATCATTTAAACGAGATAGTTATAACATAGCAGTTAAACATAGAAATATGAATAGGAATAACTATTTTTAAAATATTATTTATAATTATTTAATATAAATAAAACATATTTATAGTAAAATATATAATTTTTGTTAAATTCTTTAAATGTTTTAAAATATTATTTTCTCAAATGAACTACTTTTTATGTCCTTCTATGATCAATAATAAAAATAATTTCAGAAAATTTTAGAAATTGAATTTTATAAAATAAAATTAGTTTTTTAATTCATAATTTTAAAATTATATTCGGGTGAATTTTTTGGATTTTCTAAAAAAACAACATTTTTTGGATGAATAGTGAAAAATATTGAATTTTAATTCAAAACTGGTTTTTCTTCTAATTTATTTATATTTTTAAGTTATATTTAAATTTATTTATAAGGTGTAATTAGATCAATTTTACATAAATTAATCCAATTTTTGGTTTTTGTAACTAATTTTACATTGAAATTGAATATAAAAACATTTCAAACTTTTAAACTTTTTTCTCTTAAAAACCCACTATCGTGACACGTCTACGGGATTAATTTTAAATTAATTTATTCTACTTATGTGATTAGAATTTTGAAAAATGGGTTCCATATTTGGAATCAAAATTATTTATAAATTTTAATGATGTAAACTTAGTTTTTGAAAAAAAATTGAAATTAATTAAAATTAATTACAATGATTTTGGTAAAAACAAGATTACTTAGTGGTTAAACATTAATTTAAAGGGTAAAATAACCTCGAAACATGTCCAAAATAAATTGTATGGAAATATTTTGAAGAAATCCCCTATTTTATATAAAATTGAAAATTATTGGAGGCACATGATGTAAGGTAGACCTCTCAATAGAGTGTACCTTTTTATATTTAGAAAAATGTCACTCCTCCTCCGCTATAAAATGGTAGTCAACCCTTCACTTATTCAAACCTCTCAAGAACTTTGGATCAGATAAAACTTACCAAAATATCCTCCCAAATTCCCTCCATTAATTATATAATCCTTCCCTTGGATATAAATCCAACCAAGAAATATCTTTGTTGTAAACCAAGAGGAGTTACAAAGAGGAGGTAACATCCTTCCACAAGCTCTTTTTTCTTTTATTTACATTATCCACCCCTTAAATATTATTTTTAATTGTTTATATAAAAAAATAGGTATCAGAAATATTATTTTATGTTTTTATATTAAGTTTTATACCTACACTCATACACACTTCCATCAAATGGTATATGAAATCATCGTTCGTCTGTACAACAGACTGCCACCTCACAAACTGATGTCACTTGTTCTTCCATTTCCACCTTTAAAGGTTAGAAATAATTATTTAATTTATAATTTTATATGATATTTATGATATTTAAGATTTATTTATACTTATTCAATTATTATATAACACATACCTTCATGATTTCCATTTTTGTAAATACAATGACTTCGTTTGTGGACGTGTGGACTATCACCTCCTCAAAGAAACGTGATTCATTCACACTTTACATGAAATGTATTAATGATGAGTTTAGTGAATGTATATAATATATATGAAAAAATAAATATAATTTAAAGATATATATGTAATTCATTTAATTTATTTCTTTCAATACGAAAAGAAAATGGAAATGATGTCAATGCATACGTATGACCTACAGTCTCTATGAACGGTGAATTTAATTTTATATTTATTTATTTAATATATTATTATAAATACATATATAATGAATATATATTATATTTATATCATGGTTTAAATTCTGGAAATATTAAAATCATGATCTATGTAATAGGACCAAGAATAATAAGTCAAAACATGTATGAAAAATATAGAGGATATTACCCGAAACGTAACTTCAACATGAAATTTTTAATAAACAGGTAGTAAGAGGTCATAATAAAATCATATATGGTATGATATAATTTAATATGGTTCTTTAATATATGTATAATAAAATTATATTTATTATAAACGGGGTTTTTACATGTACAAGGAGAGTCAAAACATAAGGTAAGGGGATTTCTAGTCTCACTTTTATTTCTACGAGACTTATGCCTTATTCACCACTCATTTATTTTTTGTGGTGTATACACTACTCATGAGTGTAATATATGATACTTATACTTAAATTTAAAGTTATTTACAAACCCATTTTATGATCTCTTTTTCATGGGGTATTATGGTACAAAAGTTACCAAATTAGTAGGGTAGTTTTATCTCAATTTTACTTCTTTGAGTACATGTTTTGTTATGAACCTATATTATTTTTCAAGGAGTATATACCACCATTTTACATTTGGCATTTTATATCATTAATATATATCCTTTAATGATATTTTAAGATTTATTTAATGTCATTTTTTGACATTGGGAGTTTTTTTCAATGTTTCCAAAGTGTTAAGAGTTTATTGAAACAATCTCATCATTTATCAAGATTTTTTATGATTATGATTCCATTAATGAAATATTATGATACATATCTCAAGAAAAGTCATTAATTTTATTCTACTCCTGTTATTCATGATATATTCATGTATTATTACCATTTTTACAATATTGTTTACTTAAGATAATTAAGAAAATATGTTTAAGAAAATATGACCTTATTTTTATCTTTGGTTGGAAATATGTTTTATTTCAAAAACCATGTTTTAAAAAATGATTTCAAAAATGTTTTCTTAAAATTATATTTTAATCTCATTTTCAAATAAAGAGGTTTTCAGAAATTTTTTATCTTTTAAAAATATTTTTTCAAAGAATAAAGGATATTTTCCTTAATAAATATTTTTAAAAATATCTTTCTAAATTATTTTCCATCTAAGATGACATCTAATGGTGTTACTCTAGGTAAATGATCAAAAATTTCCATTCATGTTATTTATCTAAATGGTTTATGTTTTTTTGGAATGAATTTTTTGAAATCGATTTCCCTTTTATGGGTTATATTCTTATAAAACCTGATTGTTTTCAAAGGTTATACTTTGATGAAATGATTATAAACCTATCAATTTTCCATAGGCTATGATATGATAACATGTTTACGATACCCATTTAATTTCATAGGTTATTATATGATAAAATTTTATGATCTAGTGTAACACATATGTATTATTTCATTATGATATAGGTGGGACCTTTATCTTACTCCAATACATTGGGTAAATATTTATAACTCATGAGATAGACATGGCTGGAAATTGGAGTGAAATTGGTTTAATAAAGGACTGTGTCCACTAATATGGTCTTGGGAGTTAACCTTAATAACTAATATTTTTTGGGGAGTGACCCATTCAACTAATATTTCCTTGGAAGCTATGAATTAACTATCATGGTAATCATTTTATATATTTTTTGTGTCTGTCACAATTCCATGTCTTATTCCTATGTTATGAATTCATGTCTTATTCTCTTTATTCCATTATGATTAATGTATTATGAAATAAAAATATTTATTCCATGATTTATGTTTATGATATTTGATATTTATGGTGAGATCTTCTAATGTTATGATCACATTCTTATACCTTTATGTTCATGTTTATGCTTACATATCTCCCTTTTTTATCCTTACTAAGCATCTGAGATCACACCGTTTTTTGTGTTTCATTTCCCCTATTTATTAAGATATATATTATGTATAATGTGTTTAATAAGATTTATAGTCACATAGAACCTATTAGGAGATAATTCAGCTCAATTATGTATTATTTTTTATGTTTCTATGTTTCCAAAGGCACTAAACTACTATGGTATTTGGGTATCATTTTGTGTAATGTATTAAGTTTTCCAAAATATTATGTAATGGATATTCATGTTAATAAATTGTCTCTGTATTAGGAGGAAATTTTACCAAGGTATATGTATTTTTTTATATTATTAAATATTCAATAATTAATTTTTTTAATTAAAGTAAAATTTTAACTTGTCAAAAATTATTTGTAGGACTTCTGGTGAGCCTTTTATGGTGGAGTCTTCTTCTTATTATATAGAGAGAATGATTTCTACAGTTGTTAGACATGGTATTACACATTTATTAAAAATTTCACCTACAAATTAAGAATAGAGGATACATATTAATTTTTATAATGATAATAATCCAATTAGGCCAAATACAAAGTTGTTTAGGTGTTATATCACCATATAGATTCATTCCCAGATTAACATTTTATATAATGATTTAAATTCCATAAAAAATATGTAAAAAGATCATATTTTGGAGTCCATAATTGTAAAATATATCAATTTATTTACTTTTATCTCATTCTTTGAATATTTTATATTTTATATGACTAATATTTAATGATTTCAATTATAAGATGACATTCAAATTTCCAGAAATGAAAGAAATTAAGAAAAGGTTTATATCATTATTAGCAGTTTGATGGGGAGATCTTAAAACAAAATTGAAAAAAAATATATGTTTTTGGGAAGTTATAAAATGAAAACTCATTCCACGTGTATTATTATTTAGATGTAGAGAAATGGACTGAATTTGTTTCCAACTGATATGATGAAGAATTTATGGTCTGATAATTATTTTATGTTGTAAAATATCTTGTATATTACATGATTACTTATTTGTTTTTTTTGTAATGGGTTTCTAGGATATAACACCAAGAGACCTAGTTTGAGAATATATACCCTCATAATTTATCATGTGGGGGTATCATTTACAAGAGGAGAAAATTATTTCATAAAACTTTGAATCCTTAAGAGATAAATTTAGTAGTAGTTAAAAAGAAGTCCATTTATATCCTTTATCTCTCCCCCACTCCCTATATGTCCTTGGTTTCTCTTTTTCCTACCCTCCCCTTCTTGGATATTCCCCCTCTTTCCTTAATTAGGATGAGTGCCCCTGCCCAAGTGTTGTCCCCGATCCCTACAGCCAACTCCTTTGAGGCTCTATCACTTGTGGAGGAATTTTATTCCATGATACCAACATTCAGAAGAAGAGGCTACCCCACATAAATTCCTCGTAAGGTTATCCTAGATCATCCTCTTCTCACAGATCTTCTTCTAAAAGAATGATAACCAGGTCACAATCTTGAGCTCTTTTTGATTCTTCAATGAAACTATGCTAGAAGCCTTCGTCCCCTAGGGCCAGTGTTCGGTGCTCTTTTTTCAAGTGATCTCACTTATTATTTGGAATACTTGTGGTCTTGATTCTAGGGTGAAGACAAAAATCATTTCATTTGGGGTTTCTAAACACATGGTTTCAATTGTTTTAGTCTTGTATCCCAAACAATGTTCTTCCAAAATCTAAGAGTTTTCTAAAAGGATCAGTTTATGTTATTCCTTTCATGGTGAGCCCATTAACCACCATGTTTTAATTTTTTTGAGTTTAAGTTAGAATATTGACTTGATGGTGTCTTATTATCAACACCTTTCAGTCAAATTGATGGATGGGAACCATCATTGTTTTTGTTCTTTTTTATGCTAAGTGTGATGATAACTGCAGGATATCCTCTAGACAGATCTAAGATTCTTTAACCTAGGGGAGGATACTTAGATCATGGGTGGCTATCTCAACACTATTATTCACCCTTCTGAAAATAAGGGTGGTACTTATCTACCTCATACTGACAGGATGGATTTCTCATCCTTCATGGAACAAGAGTGGCTCCTTGACCTTGGCTTCACAGGCAGTAGTCTCATGTGGTGTAATAACCAATAAGGTAACAGAAGAACTTGGTGTTGTCTTGACCACTTCCTGGGTAACCATCATACAATCACATCTTTTCATAACCTTGGGTTGTCTCATTTGGTCTGGGATTTGTCTAACCAATCCCCTCTCTTAATTCATCTGAGATCCGGCTCCTTGATTTGGGGTTACTTCTTCTTCTCTAAGTTATGGAATCAAAACCCTGGGTTTTTGGAGGCTGTAGAACACTCTTAAAACTTTGCTTTCCAGAAAATTAGTTGGGTTGGTCTCCAAGTTAATCTTTTCCACTTGAAATAGGCTCTCATGTCCTGGTCCAATTCTCAACAACCTAATCACATGGTCACGAATGACCTAATGAAATACATTGAGAGTACCGAAGTTTCCTTGGAAGATCAGTGGGATTATGATGTTTTCTCCACCTTTTTTATTAAGAATCAATATTTGACTTAGGTCCTTCTCTAATAGGAGTGGTTCCTCTGGGAATGTTCTTGCATTTATTAGCTTATAGATAGGGATCTAAACATCTCTTTATTTTCTACCTACCTGAAAGAAAAACAATTAGTGAATGTTCCCAATATTAGTCTAGAGGATGGGTCATTCTCCAGTGATTTAGAGTTGATTGGTGGTATGGTTTGTTCCCACTTTAAATCTTTGTTATGTGATCCTAACCCCTTTTTCCAGAATTCATACTCCTCTTGAAAGGTGGAGCTATATGATTTGATCCCATGAAATATTCTTAGCCATGAAAATGATATCCTTAGTAATGTTCCTAATGATAAGGAAATATGGGAGGCGGTGAAATATCTCAACCCTATTAGTGCACCCATCCTAGATGGTTTCCCAAGTTATTTCTACATCACTTCTTTGAATATCATCAAGAATGACCTCTTTGAGGCCATACATGACTTCTTTCGAGGTTGTTCTCTTACTCGCATGTCTAGTGTATCCACCATGATCTTGATCCCCAAGGTCTATTCTCCCTCCTCTATTTATCAATATCAACCCATTACCCTATGTGATTTCACATACAAGGTCCTTTAATCCTTCATTAATAGTAGGCGCACTAGCTTCACTCATCAATGGATTTCAAAAGAGAAACATGCCTTTATTCGTGGGTAATCCATCTAAGGGGTTGTTGGGGTCGCCAAGGAGATGGTTTTGGATATCAATAGGAAAGTCGTTGGATTGAATTTGGTGTAAAAAAGATATGGATAAAGTATATTATCACCTGGAGTGGAACTTTATCATTCACACCATGACATGCATGGGATTATCTAAGGCTTCCATTGAAATGTTCTTATGATTATATAGATCTTCTTGGTTTAACATCATTTTTGTAGGGTTTTAGGGTGGTTTTATCAAGTCTATAAGAGGATTATGTCAGGGGGACCCAATTTACCCAAACCTATTTATTATGGGCCAGGACACTCTTAGCAAATACTTCTCCTTGAGAATACAGTGTGGCACTATTCTCCCTTTCCTTTTTTTCTCCCAGGTCCCCAATGTTTCCCACCTCTTATTCGAAAATAATTTAGTGTTCTTTATCAATGGGAGGAGCCCCTCCATCATAATATTCATTACGGATATGGATGAGTATTCTAAATGTAGTGAAAAATTAACTAACTGAGAGAAGAGTAGGGTATTTTTTTTCTTTGAGATGTCCAATAAGTTTCAAGGAACCATTGAAATCATTCTCAGTATTCATGAAAATCACTTTCCCATGACCTAACTAGGTGCTCCCAGTGCCCCTGGGATAATCCAGGTGAATCTATTTAAGGATTTTTCTAATATGTTCATTAACCACATTAATAACTTAAAAACTGATTCCTATCATTTACAGGGAGGATCGCCCATATTAATAGCATATTGTCTTAAATCCCCATGAACATTATTTCTTCCCTTAAGGTTACCAGGTCAGTCATCAACCAGTCAGAGTCAATTTTGAATTCTTTCCAATGGGATGCTTATGGTGATGGGAGATGTATATGGGCCTCTTGGAGTGAGTTGGCAAAGCCTTTGGAGCATGGTGGAATTAATGTGAGAATATTGAGAGAGTCCATCTTTTTTTTCAAGGTAATTGGCTTTGGAAGTTATAGAGGGCCAGAATTTTTGGAGCCACTTTATCATAGGTAATTACAATTTAATTTCAAGTGATAATGACAAGAATCCCTCCCCTCTATGGATATTTATTCGCATCCATGTTTCATTCCTTTGGAAGCACTCACAATGGATCATCAGGTAGGGTGTGGCTAACTTCTAGGAATGCAACTGGGTTTGTGGGATTCTTGGTTTCTTGGGATGCCCAAATTCTGACCTCTTGGTCAGAGAAGCCTCCCATCATCCCTCCTTCCTCAAGTTCATCTTAAACCCTCCCAAGAGGACTGATTCCATGAAATCTTCTTGGATGGATCCATTGATAGGTGTATTTTCAGGTGCTCCCCTTTAAGAAGATTCTCGATAATGGATTACGAGAAGTTCTTGCTTAAGCATCCGGCCAGTGACCCATAGGGAAGAGTTATTTGGTGAAAATATATCCTAGAAAAGTTCAGTTTCCTCATTTTGAGAGTTATATCCAATTCCATTCCAATGGATATGGCCATTAAAACCAAAGTTATTACCCTTTCCTCAAGATGATTCTATTATTCAACCCCTAAAGAGGATAATTGTAACAACCTTTTCTTCCAAAATAACTGGGTTGGACATTTATGGAATGTGTTTGGGGAGTTTATAGATGTGTCAAGGGAAGTTTCTTCTCATATTGAGTTCTTTTAGTATTGGTTTAGTGGATCCCCCACCAAGAATGAAGAAGATGTCTAGTCTATCCTTCTTTACAAGGGTTTTGGGTGTATTTGGCAGGCGCGAAACCATTCAAGACATCATGAGTGTCGCCCCTATCTCTACGGTTTGATTTTCCAGACCTGATTTCTTGTCTCTGATCTGGCTTATCTTCATAAGAATCATGCATCTGTGCATTAACTTCGTCATTATACCAGTAGCTTCTTCTCTCTAGGACCTTCATCCCCTATGCAGTCTAGTTCTTTGGTTATATGGTACCCTCCCACTTGTGGGATCAAACTTATCACTGATGGGGCTTGTATCCAGGGGACATGAGGGGATGGGGGGTTTTTCAGGACCCCTCTGGTTCTGTTATCTTTTCTTTCAATGCTTATTATGGTGATGGTGACTCCCTTTTGGAAGAATCCAAGTCCATACACACTGGTCTAGACCTTTTCCTCCCAAAATCTATTCCCCTAGCTTTGGTGGAGACGGACTCTAAAATCATCTAGGGTTCCCTTAAAGGAGACACCTCCCCTCCTTGGAATATTACCTATCTCATCTACAAATGCAGGTCTCTTCAATCCCTTGATACCTATATCCTTCACACACTGAGGTAGGGTAACTATCTAGATAACTTCTTGACCACTAGGGCACCCCATGACCCTCTTATGATGTTCAACTCCCTTGGAACCCTTCCTTCGAGCGGTGTGGACATCACTATCAGGGAAACTCTTGGTCTTCACTTATATAGACCTCCATAATTTTTCATTTTGACTTTTTTTATTGTTTGGTTGATGGGATTTTTTAATCTTGTACTTTCTCCCTTTAAAATAAATAAAAATGTTTTTTTTAAAGGATGTTACCAAAGTTGGAGATTGTGTGGGTCATATTTTACTTTGGCTGATTAGCCTTCTTCATCAATTAACATATGATCTATATGGTGTTTTTAAAATATAATTTACATTTGATTAAAAATTAATTATAAATTTTTCTTATATTTAATTTATATAAGAGTATCTAAAATCAAAAGAGTCTAGAAAAAATAGAAAAAAAGTTTAGCAACCAATAAATTTACATACATCTAATATTTATAATGGGATAAAAATATTATCCTATATTTCTTCTTTATTAGACATTATTTATGAGTTTTCAATGATGGATGAAATATGTGGAAGAGACTATACATTGATAATATTAATAAAATATATAATGGATCTTATTATTTTTTATGAGATCACCATACTTGTGTTGCATTTGTTTTCAATGTAAGTAAATTTATATTACAATTTTTCTTTCTTTAAATAAATGTGTCCTAAAGTGAATTAATTTAATTCTTATTTAATTAGGTATCTACACATGCTTTCCATTCCAAATGAGACCAATTCCATTAAAGGTTTTATGGATTCGGAATACATTTCAATGGATTTGAAATATCTAAATTATGATGATATAGTTACATATATATGTGAAAATTTAGAAAATATAGATATTGAGTGTTGGATTGTTTCTATTTCTTGATGGGTAACATGAATAATATATTTATGAACTAATATTAATTATAATGTTATTAATTCTAAAATTTTATATCATAGTTTTCATTGGATGTTAGGCATATTCTGCCCAAATGAATGCACATTATATTGGTTTTTCTCTTTATTAGGTTTATTTTTTAAAGGTTTTAGAAAATTGTTAAAAAGGTAAGTTTTATTATTTCTTATAAGTTATTTAATCTTAATTATTATTTTTATACATGTTTTTAAGTTTTTATATGAAAATATAGGTCATTTAGACATTTTAACAATGATCACTTGTCGATATAGGATCCAAATAAAGTTTCACATGTGAAAAAAAAGGTAAATAAATTTTATATTAGATAATATGGGTTTTCTTATATATATATATATATTTGTGTTTGTGCGTGTTGTTTTTTAATTTCAATTTAATGTTTCATTACCATAGTGTCATTGTCAAAAAGGAAATGTAGAATGTGATTATTATTATTTAAGATTCATGTTTGAGATCATCACAACCATGCCGATAACTAAATTTAATAAGATTAGTTATATTAAATATTTTAGGTTTTATATTAAAATATTCTATTTTTTTAATCTTATAACATTCATTATTATTTTATATTTTCAATGATGTCACATTATATATGGGTGAATACCATACCCACATTACAAGTTTGTTTTCAAACTATTTTTTAAGTATGGTAATTTTTAAATTAATTATAAAGTATGTCTAATTTAATTAATGTTTAAAAAATGAGTATTTAGACAATTTTTTTCTGGTTTATGTTGGTTTATTTTTTACACTAATTTTTTTCAATTTTTCTTACCATATATATTTTATTATACATTAAAAAATAAGACATTTCATATCTTTTTTTATAAACCATCATGGAATCATAAAAGGAAGAATTTTGAGGTAGGTATTTATCTAGAACCAACGTCAAAAGTTTCGTACTTTTTTGGATATTTCTATTCCATTTTTGTGTAAAAACTAATGTTTAAAGACACTTTTAACATCATCTTTATTTTAAAACTAAATTCGAAGAATTAGTCTATGGTTTTGGATGTTAGTTTTGGGTAAAAACTGATGATAAAAGTCCCAAAGTAATTTTTTTTAGTCTTTTGGGGTCGGATTTTGATAAAAACTGACATTGAAATACAATTATTTTTAAGATTTACACATCAATTAAATTATTTAACCAATATAAAAACGGATTTTCAGTGTCAATTTTTTTAGAAAAATTTACATTGAAATATCACTTAAATTCACTTTTTATTTTAAATTTTAACATCAGTTTTTAAAAAAAACCGTCATTGAAACTGTTATTTTTAACATTTCCTACATCAATGTTGGTTAAAAACCGATATTTAAAATTTAAAACAACTAACATTAAAATATTATTTTTTCACTAGTGTGAGATAAAAAATTAATTTTTTTCATTGGATGTCCCACCAAGTATACCACATGGAATGTTATACACAATGTATTTAGTATAATAGGGGTATTTTATTTTATATTTAATCCTCATACCCAAGGTTATACATGATAAATTTCATAAAAACCTAAATACATAGATACCTTTCTTATGAAATACTAAAGGATAAGATAATATGAGGTATTTGGGTATATTATTGATCATATATTTTATTGTGGTATAACCTAGATGATATTTATCAACTCACATGATCAGTATAAAATCTGGGACCTTGGTTGAGATAGGCTAAATGTGCGTATGGATATACCTACCTAAGGAAATATCAGATGTTCTTATCTATTAGGTGAGGGTCATGTGTTGTACTCATCCATTAGGTTGAATGACATGTGAATTTTTCATCCATATAGTCAGTATACAATTGGGGAATTAAGAATATAAGAGTGGTTATACATGATTAACATTATTAGTTTTATATGGTTACTCAATGCCTTAGATAAAGGGATAATATGATTATGTACACTTATATAAGATAGATTTGGAAGACATAGGTATAGTGATACATGTTCTTGATTTATATTACACCAGATTACATTATAGATTTAGTAACACTATTGTTTTTCCAATGGTTTCTATTTTATTATATTTATGATTTAGAGAATTCATAAAAAAAATCTAAAAAGGCCTATACAGTCACAATTTTTTGTTTATTGAATGAATATTATGTTTTATGAAACTTATAGTGTTTCTATATAAGTGATTTTTAATTATCCAAAATTAACTATGGATGGTAATTAAAAAAGTATTGTGTATGATAAGATACATGGTGAAATTTATGATTTATTTTCAAGAGTTTTTTAAGAATATCCAAATTGATTTTTAGATATTATTTCACAAGATATTATATATGATATGATATAAGTTGTAATGGAAAAATCGTATAAGGATTTAGTACAAGTGGGAGATTTATGGAGATGTTCCCTTAAGACTTCTATACATATGATGTATATTGGCCTATATCATAGTGTACAATATGGGTATGTACCATTATATCACATACATGAATTCAAGGAATATCATATTATTTGTTGCGATATATTATATGGCATGATAAAGTGATATCATACCACTTCCTTAACCAATATCATAGTATGATATGGAAATATCTCAAGTGTTACAATATATTAATCATATTCTATGATTGATAACAAAGGTAGATGAATATTAAATGTTAACATTAGAATCTCTTCTATATGAGGTTATCATTAATTTATAAAATGTATGGGAGAATAAATGATCCATTTAAATGTTAAATTCATATACATGTATAAGTGTTGAAAATGGTTTATATTCAAAAGATACTACTCTAATGTTATGCAACATTTGAATAAATTCCATGATGGATTGAAGAGTGTCCATGAGGCCTATATAAAGGAGGTCAAGGCCTTGAAAATGGAATCTGATTAACATGTGTGTGACAGGATTCTCTCTACACATAAGATATATTTTTCTTCTTTAATTACCATTGAGATGTACTAGTATACCATGGTTATAAGAAGAATCATACCCCAAAATTGGGTGATTAATTAACACAAGTAAACCTTGATAGGAAGGAAAACTTTTCATGCTTCTAACTGATCTTTATCAAGCATGTTATCAAAGCTATGAGGTATGGATATCTTTAGTGTATGGTAAGTTCGTCAATTTATATTATGCATGGTTTTTATTTCAAAGAATGGATGATCTTTTTTTATAATTTATTATGTATTTTTTCCTGGAATTGGTGTTATTTGATACAAATAAACCTTTCAATCAGAGCATTATGTTACCTCAGGTTCACCTCTTAGAATATCAAAGATTCTCGACTAATGGTGAGGGACTAATGAAGTCTTGGGGAGAATGTCAACTAAAAATATAACTAATAAGATACATTCATAAATCTATAAATAATTATGAATAAACCATCTATATATCAAGTATGTTCAAAACCTGTGGAATCATAATATAGAGCTATAAGTGTCTTCTCATAATATGGAATAAGAATATCAAAAAACAATCTATATAGTGCAAACAAAAATTAGAAAATGATTATAATATACACATAAAAGAAATCATAAATATATAAATATATAAGAACATTGACTAATACATATGAAGATTTATAAATAAATAAATAACACTAATCTCTGGCTCAACTCACAATAGTCACCTGCCAAATCATCCACCTTTATGAAACTGCTTATCTTCAACTAAAATTCCATATCTAAACTAATAAATATACCTAAAATTAAATATAAAATCTACCCACATACATAAAAACCCATGTTTTTTGTATAGTTAAGAGTAATTCTAGTGACCTGATAGGATTTCCCCACTCACCTAAACTTATTGGATTTGGAATGTTGATTTCCTCTTTGCTGGTTGTTATTTTGGGTTCCCAAAGGAATTCATGGACCAATGCTGAGATTTTTTCTTCTCAAGTCTTCTCTAACATCCTATTACACCACTCCCTTCCCAGTCAGTCTATTGTGGTGCTCTCTAAGGAGGTTTTAGGATGTGTTTTTTAGTGTCCAACTATTTCTTGGATAAGTGATTCCATGATGGGCCCCTATTTCCATTTTTTTCTTATTTTTTTATGGATGAATTTTTTTTTTTGTGATGGTTTGTTTGATGTTTGATCGATGGAGATGTTTTTTTCTATAGTTTCATCAGTGTTCCCCTCATCGTTGATCCTACCAAGGATTTGAATCTGTTCGATTTTGTGTATGAATGTGATGAGATAATGTTGATAGTGATGTTACATTCTTTTTGTTTTTTACAGTGGAGAAGAAGATGGTGATCTCGAGTCAGCACATCTAGAGTCATCTCAATGATCGATTTCTCATGACCTGAGGTGATTTAGTGTTGTTCAAATCGATTCATGGACTTTTGAATTTCAAATTTTGGATATGACGTTATTTCTTTTCTTTCTTTTTTGAATTTGAAATTTGAAATTTGGATGGGTTTGGTATGTATCCCACTTGACCCACCTAGAAATGTGTACTATATATACACATACTATATCATCATACCTATATGAAATCATTTTTTAAGAATTTATGTAAACCCCTAGGAAATAAACTAATACAACCCACCAGGTCCAGACCCACTTGCCTATAATAGAAGACACGTATAGCCTCATTTTCCAATGTGGTACAACAAAAGTCACTATCATCTCATCCAAAAAACCACCAATAGATATCCTCTCACATCCATAATGAACCACTAAAAATATTCCCACCAATCCCATTGGTCATATCACTACCCATCAAAGAACTAAAACTTGAAATATCATGAGAAATAACAATCAAACCCATAAATCCAATAATAGGCATTCCAAAAGGTTCCAACCATCAATAAAAACCATAAAATAAAAATTAAATTAAGAAGAAAAATAAATAAGTCACAAAGAATTAAATAATTAAATAATAACAATCCCATTATAAAAAATGGAAATCATTTATGGGTACCAACCAAATAAAATAATGTGCCCCATTTCTCACAATATGTTTGTCATAACCCGTCCCTCGGGACCCATGTCGTGACTACCCCAATCCCACATTCCATATGCCAGGGGCTAGAGACTAGCACTAAAAAGGAATATCATAAAAAGGGAAGGTAATTCCTTTAAACCTGTGCACACATAGATAGGTCATACTGTACAAAGCAAGCCACAAAGGAAAGAAAGTATCACAACCGCCACAAAGTACCACCACTAAGAGTAAAAGGTGTAAACTAAATATAAAGGGGCCAGAATACAAGACCGACTAAAAGTAAAGTACAAAAAAAGAAGTACAAGCTCCGAAGGTCACTTTTATGATGATCCACCAAGGGTATCTGTTATGTTGATCCTCAAAGGGTCACTTTTATGATGATACATGAAGGGTTTCTTTTCATTATACATGTCACATCTAGCCACTAGATTCCCACACAACGCTTGATTCCGAGAGAATATGATCCACAATCCATCGGTCATACCTCAACTACCATGAAGTTCCACATAGAATAACCCATAGGACTGCCTTGTTGTAAAGGTACCAACGCAATAGACGGCATGTCGAACAGACACATGGTCTCTAAGATATAGAATTTTTTTTTAAAGGGTCTAGTTATATTTGAGTCTGATACAACCCAAACATATTCTGACCAAAAACAAAACTCACATAAAGTATCTCAGAAGGATAGCCTTGTCGCAAAGCTCCTCGTTTCATAGACGGTGTGTCAATCGGATGTCTGGTCTTCAAGTTATTGATGTATTTCCAAAAGGGGGTTGGTAGGGTCCACCGACTAGACCTATACCCTTCTCATCCTGGGTCTGGATCATAGGGTGGGTCCAACCCAATCCTCCATAGGCAGACCGGCCTTTGGCTTGGCCGAGAGACAGCTGGATTTCATGTCCATCTCCCGATCATGCCCTTCAATTCACCACGGGGTTGTTTCTACACCGTTCTCAATCGATCGTGGCCTAGAAATGATGAGAATAGATGGAATTTTCACACACAGTCTTTGACCACATGCCACCAGCTCACTCGAGCGGCTTAGACACGAGCATCCCCTCCACGTGGTTCTGATTGGTGTTGCATCTCCATATCGCCATGGCCAGGCCATGGCTTTCTACTGCCATGGCATGCCGACGGTTCCTTCTGTGGGCCACCATAATTTCTCTGGTGGTTTGTTTCTCAAATCATTTGCGCCTACGAGACCGTAGGGCTGCCACCTTACCTATGACATCCTTGCTATCATTTCCAAAATTCTTTCACCAATAACGCACAAGGCGGAGGGAGGTAGGTCCTTGTTCGTGTTGACCTTTTCTTTTCGTGTTATATGTTTAAAATAGGAAAGTATCGAGAATGATGTTTGATCAACAATACTTCAATCTTGAAAAGAAATTCAAGAAATATCACCCTCTCACAATAATGGGTGATCCAGGAATCAACCTATTCGTGGGTTGATCCGTATTAATTATTTTAAAAAAGAATAGTGGAAAATTGAATCAAAACAAACCACCTACCTCGTTTGAAGTTCATTTTTGTAGCATTCTGTCCAAGAGGGATCAAGAGGTCAACATCATTCGTCACTTCCCGGATTCTTTCTTTGATGTACGTTGAAGTTGATGACATTCTTCTAGTGTTCGTTTTTCATTGTCTGAGAGAAATCTCATCAGAGGTTCATCAGAGAATTTCCTGTAGTTTAATTCACAACTCTCCAACACATTAGCTAATTAAAAAGAGAACATGTCATAGAATTTCTGTTACTCTGAGAAATTGCATCATTATGTTGTTTCATTTATGAAATCACATAGCAGTTACGTTGCATCTTAACAATCCATTAAGGGGATTCCTTTAATTCACCTCATCTTCACCTCGTCACTGCACCATAGCACCATTGTCCATCGCTCAATAGTGCGAAAGAAAATAAAATTATTTTTTTAAAAGTTACTTTATTATATTCCAAAAAGTACAAAAAATAACTTTTTCATCCAACCCTTTTTGGTCAAATTTAATTCCTTTATAGACGAATCCCGACGTTCCGATTTCAATGGTGACCTCATATTTTTTATCCAAGCACCGGTTCAAAAGTTAGAAAATTTTTCTCACACCTTTACTTACGTGAACAAAAAATGGTTCAAAATTACATTCTAGTCACCCCGGGCATCAGAATCATGGGTTGTCTTAGTTCCTGGTATCATAATAATTTCGTATAATTTAAAAACAATTATATAGAAATTATGGGGCATTATATTCTCCCCACCTTAGGGATTTACATCCCTAAAATAGAAAAAAAAGGCTAATCAAACAAAAGAGGGTATTGAACATGAATCTGAGCCTCTTGCTCCCATGTTCTCTCCTAGAGGTTCTCGTGCTGCCACCAAACAAGCACTAGAGGAATAAACCATCCACAAAGGATCCACTTTTATATATCCTCTATCTCCACTAGGAACCCCACAAACGTCATCCCATTATCAATTTCCAACTCACCCCAGTCGATGATATGAGATGGATCATGCACGTACCTCCTTAGCTGAGACATGTGACAAACATCATGCACCTGGTGCATCTGTGGGGGAAGAGCTATGTGGTACACCACCTCACCAACTCTGTTAAGAATCTTGAAATGTCCAAAGAACATCTGAGATAACTTGCTACCCTGGACAAATCTATGCAATCCCTACCGAGGTGATACTCAAAGTAAAACATAGTCTCCCTCCATGAATTCCAAGTGTCTCTACCTCCTTCCATCATATGGTTTCTGTCTACTCAGTGTAGTCCTCATCCACTCCTGGATGATTTGGACCTTCTCATTGGTAGCTCATACCAACTATGGACCCATGAGTACTGACTCTCTCGCATCTTTCTAGCATAGAGGTGATCTACATGGCCACCCGTACAAGTCCAAAAATGGTTTCATGCCAATGATGTAGTGATAGGTGCTATTGTACGCAAAATCCACCAGTGGTAGGTGGTCCTTCCAACTATGACCAAAATCTAGGACAAAAGCACAAAGCATGTCCTCCGAGGTCTATATGGTCCGCTCCATCTGACCATCCATCTTGGGGTGAAAAGTTGTGATCAAGCGTAGCTAGGTCCTGAACACCTCCTGTAGCCCCATCCACAACTTGGATGTAAATCATGCATCATGGTCTGAGATGATCATCGAAGGAACCATGTGAATCCATACTATCTCCTAGATGTATAGGAATCCCAATCCCTCAACCAATCCCCACTCTCTGATGGTTAGGAAGTGAGTCAAATTTTTGAATCGATAAACAATCACCCAGATAGAGTTATGTCCCCTGGACATGCGTGGTAACCCTATCACAAAGTCCATGGAGATACCATCCAATTTCCAATTTGGTACCTCAAGTGGCAGTGTAATTCCTGATAGGACTTGATGCTCAACCTTCACTTGTTGACAAGTGAGGCATCATGAAATAAACTCTGTCACTGCTCTCTTTATCCCTGACCACTAGTACTGACGTCGGAGGTCTTGGTACATATTCACCACACCATGATGTACCACCAAAGGGGATGTATGAAAATCCCTCAAAACCTCCTCTCATAACATCACTGGTACTATGGTGTGTCCTCTTAAAAGGATGACATGCTCCCCACCTAGATAAAATCCATCAGGAGCCTTTCCTAAGGATATCTAATCACATTGGGTATCACAGTCAACATCCACAAGTTATTCCTCCCTAACTCTTTGAAGGAGTGGGGGAGTGATAGTCATATATTGAATGTAAGTTTCTCCATCGCTATCCATAAAGGATGTCTGCATCGTGGCTAGCTGGTTAGTTTCCTCACTCAGTAGTTGTAAATCAGACCTCCTTCTGAGTGCGTCCTCCACCACTTTCCCCTTCCCAAGAGTATAGACTATCACAAAGTCATAGTCCTGGAGGAACTTCAGTCATTTCTTCTATCTCCAGTTCAGGTCCTTCTCTATGAAGACATAACTAATACTCTTATGGTTGGAGTAGACAGTAAACCATTCACCCATCAAGTAGTGTTGCCACATCTTCAAGGAAAAGACCACTACTACTATCTCTAGATCATGGGTTGTGTAGTTCTACTCATGTTGCCTAAAATTACATGAGTCATAGGTGATTACTACTTTCTCCTGCATTAAGACACAACCCAGTCTGGTCCCTAATGCATCATAGTAGACTACATACCCAACGCCCTCTTATAGTAGTCTTAATATGGGGTCACTCATCAGTCTCTACCTTTGATTTTGGAAACTTTTATGGCACCTCTCCGTCAACATGAAGGGTTATCCCTTATTTTTAAAAGCTGAAAAGGGTGTTGCTACTTTGGAGAACTTGGGTAAGAACCTCCAGTAGTACCCAACCAACCCTAGAAAACTCCACACCCCAGTCACACTCCTGGGTGGCTCCCAAGAAAGCATTGACTCTATCTTTACTGGATCCATCGCAACTCCAGCCTCTGAGATGATGTGTCCTGGGAAGGGGACCTCCCGAATCCAGAACTAGAACTTTGAGAGCTTACCATAAATATGGTTCTCTCAAAGTGTATCCAAGACTATCCGTAGGTGTGTAGTGTTATCCTCCTCTGATGCTGAGTACACTAAGATTTAATCAATGAATACAACCATGATATGATCGAGGTAAGGATGGAATATTCTATTCATAAGTCCCATGAACACTACTGGGGCATTGGTCACACTGAAGGGAATCACCAAGAACTCATACTGGCCATACTGGAATCATAAGGCTCTCTTAGATATGTCTCCATCCCATACCTGAAGATGATGATAGTATGATCTGAGGACAATCTTCGAGAACCACCTCACTCCCTTAAAATGATCTAAAAGGTCATCAATCCTCTGAAGTGCATACTTGTTCTTCACAGTCACCTAGTTCAGGCGCCGAAATTCTACGCATAGCCTCAAGCTATCATATTCCTTCTTGGAAAACAACATTGGGGATACCCATGGTGAAACACTAGTCCTTACGAATTGCTTCTTCTATAAGTCCTCCAGTTGTACCCTCAAATCACTAAGCTCCATGGGAGACATCTGATATGACAGTGTAGATATCAGTGTCATCCTTGGGTACAAGTCAATGAAAAAGTCTACCTCTCCGTGATGAGGTAGTCCTGGGACATATTTTGGAAAGACGTCATCATACTCATCCACCACTATAGGAAAACTCAGACTCCTCTTGTCCACTGCACTGAGGGTGAGGCTAGCCAACTGGTGAGTGATCGGTTGCACCCTCCTCTGAAAAAGTTCATCCTATGATGAAAAGGTTCCCTTATCACTGGTGAAGGAAAACTTGGTCACATCCTTATGGACACATCGCAATTTTCACCTAAAATAGTTGATCTAATCATGGACTGTAGATAACTAGTCCATACCCAAGATATGTCATAATGCCTCAAAACTACTACTAAGAGATCCTAGCTAAATCTCTTGCCTCCCAGAGTAAGCTCACACTACCAAAACTAGTGTGAAATTTTTGAATCCCCTCCCATATGAGTATCTAATTGTAAGGATAGAGCCAATGACTCCACTGGAATCTACAAGCCTCAAACGAGGTATATGGAAAGAAAAGAGTGATTGGAACCTATGTATATAAGAACTACATATAAGGTGGAGAAGACACAGATCATACCTCTAATAATATCTAGAGAATCATGGTCTTGGGCCTCCATCACCTAAATATGGCCTCTCCTCTATCCTCTGGCTCCCTAAGCCTATGGTGGACTACCTGTGGGTGCTGGTGGTAGTACCACGAACCGTTGTCCACCGCCTGTTGCTCGTCCTGCTCCCCTGCCACATCTACTGCTCTACAGACCTCCTCGCTCAAACCTCTATCATTGTATCAGCAGTCCCTCAACCGTCTACTGGTAATCCGTGCAGGGATTCATACAGTCATGAGATATGTGCCTCTATCCACAGTAGGAGTAACAAACTATGGCCCTCATCTGACCTCATTTGACTTGCAAGCTCCACACCTCCTACCCTGCATCATGGGGTTGTACTTCAAAAGGTCTGGCCCGTTTGGGCCTCTAAGTTTTCTGCCTACTGCCTATTGAAGATGACTCAGCCACCTATCATTCAGTGGTGGATCTCACCATTGGTGCGTACTCATATTTGAAGCTCTCGACCAGTAGATCTCGTTGTATCACTCCAGCCTATATCGGGATGCTGAGTGAAATCATCGATGCCATGATCTCTATTCGGAGCCCCTACTCAAAGGTTTGGGCCCTATAGAAAGGGACTCATACCATGTTGGTAGAGTATAAGTAGAGGTCGGTAAAACTCGCTGAGTACTAGGCCATAATCAGGCTGCCCTGCTATAGGTGCAGTATCTTCTGTATACAAACTGAGCATAGTATCGCTGGTACGAACTCCTCCCTAAAGATGTTCTCAAAGACCAACTAGGAAAGTTTTTCTTCCTCGTGTGTCTAGAGAATCAACCTCTACCATATCCTTGTCATTCCCTGAAAAAGGATAGTAGTTAGGACCACTATCTGATCTTTAGGTGTCTCCACCAAGTGAAAAACTAGAGTAACATTATTCATCCAATAATCAGCTGCCTGAGGATCTAACTCACCTTGAAACTTCATAGGCCTCTATCTCTGGAACTTGTGCATCATGCTCTATTAGTGTGAACTCTCTGCTGTTGGGGCTGGTAGCAACTGATTCTCTTCGGGTGGTGGTGCTGCTAGTACACCACCCAAAGGTGATATCACTGTAAGTGGTCCCTCCACTGATGCCTCATCACTAAGTGGGCCATCTTCATGATCCCTCACTGGAATCCTGGCTAGTTTTCTTGGTGGAGGAATCCAATATGGAAATAGATTTTCCATGGCCAATAAGTTATACCTGGTGAGATGACTCAAAATAGATCAAGAGAAAAACATTTCCAAAACACACGCAACTAGTGTTTTTGTGTACCAGGTCATAAAACATAATTCAAGATCCAGGGGTATGGATACATTGGCCACCACACCAAAACTGGACTCTCTAAACTAAAATCCAAACTCAAGACACATAAAGATACTCCCCCCATCAAAAATACAGACTCTTAGTTTTTCTGGTAGAACTGATCGCCCTCTGATCCCACTTTGTCATGAACCGTCCCTCGAGGCACGTACCGTGACTACCCCATGCCCACCTTACATAGGCTAGGGGTAGGAGACTAGCACTAAAAAGGCATATCTCAAAAAGAGAAGTCATTCCCTTTTAACCTATACACACAGATATAGGTAATACTACACAAATCAAACCAAAAAAGGAAAGAAAGTAGAACAACCACCACAAAGTACCACCACTGAGAGTAAAAGGTGTAAAATGAAAGTAAAGGGGATAGAATACAAGAAAAGCATAAAGGAAAGTATAGAAAAAGAAGTAAAATATCTAGAGGTCATCGTCCAATGATCCTACCTAAAGGGTAGGTACATCTCATTATTAGATGTCACTACAGCACGCCATGTCTATCAATCCACCTATGAGCACTGTCTAGCCCTGGATCCCTAAATCACCAATTAAATTTGTCTGTAATCTGCCCAAGACACAACAAGTGCGGGCAAAGCCCATCTAGGAGTGAGTATAACAATACTTAGTAGGGACCCCAAGACCCCTGATGGTCTCTCATAAATACACAAAGAAAAATACCACAAAGGAATTACCACAGAGTAAATACCACTAAGCAAGATCTCAAATACATAGGAAAAAGTAAACTACAGCTCACATCAGGTATAACTTAAGTACAGAAGTAAAGATGATTAGTCATAAGGCTAGATCATCTTATTCGGTGGAGAGGATCTCATGCTAATCCACAAAGGGCCATTTTACTACTGACCTGCGAAGGGTCTCTTTACTACTGATCCACAACGGGTCGCTCTAAGGCTGATCCACCACAGGTCGCACTACTATTGATCCATGAATGGTCGCTCTCATGCAGATCCATAAAGAATCACTCTTATGTTGATCCAAAAAGGGTCACTTTTTTTATGATCCATGAAAGGTCGCTTTTATGTTGATCCATGAAGGGTCTCTTTTATGCTGATCCATGAAGGGTTGCTTTTATGTTGATCCCCGAATGGTTACTTTTATGCTGATCTACAAAGGGTCACTTTTCATTATTCACATCACAACCAACCACTGTATTCCTGCACTTAGCGTGCTTGATTCTGGGAGGATATTATTCTCAATCCATCTGTCATACATAAACTACCACAAAGTCCCACATAGAATAACTCATAGGATTGTCTCATCATAAGGGTCCCAATGAAAAAGATGACGTGGAAAATGGACCCTCGGTTTGTAAGACATGGAAATTTTTGTAAAAAAATGCCTAGTTGGATTCAAGTCCGATCCAACCTAGACATATAATAACCTCTACCAAAAATCACTTAGAGTATCTCAGAAGGACCGAATTGTCACAAGGGTCCTCGTTCCACGGACGGTGTGTCAATCAGATGCCCAGTCTACAAGTTATTGGTTTTTTCCAAAAAGGGGTATATTGGGTCTAGGTAGGGTCCAACCCGGTCGGCTGACCCGACCCGGTCATAGCCCGGCCTGGGTTAAGCCCATGGGGTCATGGGTACAGCCTGGCCTAAGGGGGAAGATCTGGCCCGATGGGACAGGTGCGGCCCATAGGTTCGCTCGGTCCGCCAGAGGCTGACCAACCTTTGGCCTGGACGGGACGTAGTAGGATGTTGCGTCTGGCTCCCCATCTCACCTCTTGGTTCACCACAAGGATGTTTCTATACCGTAGTCAAGTGATTGCGTCCTTGCAGCGATACAACCGGCCAATACGGCTAACCAGGATTTCTGCACACCCTCTTCAACTGCGTGCTGCTAGCTCGCCCAAGCGGGCTGAACGTAGGCTACCCCTCTATGAGGCATCGGTTGGAGATACATCTCCAAGCTGTCGCGGCTAACCGGCTGCGTATTTCTTCCTCTGACGGGCTCGCCACATCCCTCTACTTGCATCCACCACTAGCACGTTGAAGGTTCCTTCTATGGGCCACCAGAGTTTCACTAGTGGTTCTTTTCTCGAATCTTCTATGCCTATGGGACCGTAGGGATACCACCTTTCCTGTGACGACTTTAATATTTCCTTTCCTCCAATTCAAAAATTCTTCCACCAAGAACACACAAGACGGAGGGGGGTTCAGGCCTTGTTCATGTTGGCTCGTTCCCTCTGAGTTAGATGTTTGAAGCAGAGGAGGCTCGGGAATGATGTTCAATAAAAAATACTCCAATAATAAAAACAAATCCCATAAATATCACCCTCCAACAAGAATGGATGATACACAGATTAACTTGTTTGTGGGTTTATCATCTTTCTTCTTTTAGAATAATAACGAGAAAAAAATAAATCAAAACAGAACCCCTACCTCATTTTACATTTGTTGTTGTTTCATTCTATCCTCAATGGTTCAAGAGGTCGACGTCAGTTGTCACTTCTCGGCTTCGTTCTTCGAGGTACATCGAATTCGATGATGTTACTATGGTGTTCTTCATTCTTATTTGGATAGGAAACTTTCTAGAGGTTCATCAGATAATTTTCTATGGTTTAATTCCCAACTCCCCAACACACTATCTAATTAAAAAGGGAACACATCACAGCGTTTCTGTTACGCTGTCATGTTTCATCATTACATTGTCGCAATTATGAAACAATGTAGTTGTTACGCTACATCTTAACAAGCCATTGCGGGTCTTCCTTTAACGTGCCTCATTGTCGCCTCGTTACTTCACTATAGCTCTGTCGTCCACCACTCAACGGTGTGAAAGAAAATAAAATAAATTTTTTAAAGTTATTTTATTATTTTCTGAAAAGTCAAAAAAATGAATTTTCTATCCAACCCTTGACGGTCGAAGTTAAGTCCTTTCTAGGTGAATACTAGCATTCTGAGTTCAACGGTGCCCTCAGATTTTTGATCCTATAACCAGTTCAAAAGTTAGAAAAAAACCTACTCACACGTTTACTTAAGTGAACTAAAAAAAGTTCAAAATTACTTTCCAGGCACCCTGGGCCTCATAATCACATTTCATCTTAGTTCTGTGTCTCATAATAATTCCATATAGTTTTAAAAAAATTATACAGAAATTCTAGGACATTACAATGTTCTATCTCAACTCACTAGTGATCTCTAGATCTATGAACCAGGATTCCTATAGAGAACCTCAGAATATATCACATCTATCAAAATTATTTACAATGATTTTATCCCATCAAAAAATTATATATCACTATATATACACACTAATACTTGGAATTAAATTATACTACATAAATTTCATTGTCATCTCATGTGTTATTTCCATGGCATTGGAATCATGGTTTTATAACTTGGAGAATATTGGTTGTGGAATTATAAAAGGAAGTGAATGTTAGTTATTTGATTTGTAATAGTTTTGTGTTTATTGTCAACCCAAGACTTTAAGGTGAGTTATTTTAATATGTATCAAGACTTATAGAATTTAGGAAGATATTATATAGGTTTGGAGGTGTTTTTTGGAAGAAAAAACAAGTTTTAATGTTTATGATCGCGTCTTTAAGGGGTTTATTTAATAATAACTTAGAGAGTTAGTTATTACATCATTCCATAATGTTCTAAGTTATTATATAGAGTATAATATCAAATTATAATATAGACTCTATGAACATTTGGTATAGGAATATAAATTCAAAATCTATATGACGTAATGATAGACATCAATACACAATATCGAATTGGTTTGAGAAATATGGTGGGTGGATAGTAGTGCAATATGAGTTTATGAGGAAATTGTATAACTATAATTGGAACAATTTCATGGCTTAACACTATAATACCTAACTTCACACTACAATAGATTATAGCCTAGAGTTGATAAATCCAGTATCATGTTGCATCAATATGCTTTATCTTGTAATAAATGATGAAATCCCATAAGTACATGAACCTATGAAAATTTAGGCTAGATATAATTATATCTATCTAAGAGGATCATATATAAATGATTCATGTCACACTACAACACATGTGATATTTTCAGGGGTAATTACTAGTTAAGGTGTTTCACAACATAGTGAAAGGTGTAACATCATGATAGATTTATTTCTAGATTTATTTTTATGATTCTAAAATCATTAAAACTGGGAGATATGGGAATTTTAATTTTAGGTTTTATCACCATCCAAATGGGTGATTTTGGTTCCCAATCAGTTTGATAATTTGGAAACTTTAAGTTGATAACAATTGAAGGATCCTTGTATAGGGAATATTTCATTAGAGAGTTTACAAAATAATAACTCATAAAATAGATAGAATACAAGGTACATCTAAAATTAGATATAAATGAGTTGTTTTTGTGTGGATTTATATTAATGGTGTGAATTTATTTTATAATATCAAATTATAATTAATTCACCTTTGTTGGTTGGCGTTTCTAACTTATGTGGAAACTCTTATGAGCAACTATTATGTAAAAAATTTCATGTAACTTGTCTCAAAGTAGGGAGTGAAGAGATAAGAAAAGGGAGTTAATCTTTTATTGGTATAAACTCTTTCCAAAAACCATTTAATCACATATATTTCATAGTTATTTTGGTACATCTACACATATTTGATTTTTTTCTCCATTTATGTATCCATTTGTGGTGAAAAATGTAAAACCCCAGTGTCTCTATATTTATTTTTCTATACTTAGTTTCATTGGCTGTGTACTTAATCATGATAGGTTCATTCAATTATTTACAATGTAAGAACAATATCCTTTGAAATTTTTAAGTGAAAAAAGAATTCACACTCTATTTCACTCTCCCTCTTAGGGTGTGTTTGGGAAGTTTCAGTTGAAACAAGTTGTATCAGATCCATAAGATTCATCTTAATGAATCTATAAATAAGAGATATATGATAAGGATAAAATTGTAAACATGATGTTTTTCCTTTTTATGGATACAATTATAAAATATAAAAGAATAAAATGAGATTATATTTATTATTTGTTGGATTTGATGTTGAATATGATGTTATTCCTAGAATACATGTGAGTGATGTTATTGAGTTATAAATGAATAAAGCGGTCAAAATATTTCGTAATGTATATGACTAAAAAAATTATGGGGCCTTTCAAATTATATTTATATGAAAGTGATGAGGTACATATCCATCAATTAAGTTTTGTACAAGTTTTCTAATTTTTATAAATGAGATAGCAATGTGAAATAGGGGAATATATAAGTGCTACAGAATAAATTTAATGATCTAAATATTCATCGAAGTTATAATACCAGTGGTTTCTTAAACCAAATTTATGTGTCTAGAGGATGATGATAAATCCTCCAAGAATGATCAAATTAGAAATCTAAACATTCTTGAACTGTACTAATAAAAATTCATTGTATAGTGGAAGTATAGAGTCGTTCCCACAGAGAGTGAGGAACATATCATAATACATTTGAACAAAGGTTAGGTTTTTCCAATTTTAATTTTATTTTATTTAACTAATTAAATGATAAAAATTGAATAAATTAATTCAACTAGAAAAGTGGAAGATAGGGGAACCGATTTCCATGTCAGTTTTACTAAATTAATAAATTCTACTTTTCTTCCAATAATAATCATATTAAATAGTTTTGAAACCATTAATTTTTTTTAATATTAGAAATGATCAATAAAAATAAATATACCCTAGAATAAAAATTCATTTTGGTCTGATGAATTAAAATATGTAAAGCACATTAATGTCAAATTGGTAAGAGCAAAATAATAATTTAATTCAACAGTCATGAATAAATTATCTCAATCATGTTGGTGTTAGTTCACTATTGAAAGCATTTTTTCCATGAATAAATGATGAATAAAATATATGTACATGCACAACATGATTTTTTTGAATAAATCAATATTATGAGTGAAGGAATTTATGATTTTTTGGTACATAACCCCTTTAACTGGTTCCACACTTCCCTATGGGGTTTATCCAATCGTCATAAGGTGTTTTATAGTGATGAATAAACAAAAAACCATAGTGTGTATATTAAAAAATAATGCATAAGAAAATGAATTAATAAAATATAGATATTGTAATTAAACAAAATTTCATTCAATTTTGCATCAAATAAATAAATAGAAAGGGAAAGAAGAAAGAAAATTCTAACTATGTAAAATGGTCTCTGGGTTAGAACCCAATGATGGTCTCATAGTCGTTGAACCCATACACCTTGAGTCCCCTATATATACCTCCAAAACCCATATATATAATCCATGAAGTCATCCTTGAATCCCCCTCACTCAAAGATCTCATCTAATAGTCAATGAGGTCAAAAGATATAACTCACATTGAAAGATACATAAATATCATAGTCTTTTGGTCTATCTTAGGTTTTTAGGTCGTGTAATATTTACACAGTGTGAAATGTGCAGGGAATGAATTTTTAAGGCTTTAAATGGACTTAGAAATCATGTACTTAAAATGTTGTGAACTTGATTCAGGATTTGAATCATGTAATTCTAGTGTTGAAAGACTTTTTTATCTAATTCTTCAGTTTTGATCCTATTGAACATCATATGATCATCCAACATCATGGGAAACCTTCATTAAAATGTAATATTCATTAGTTTGGCCGCAATCATTAATCCTAGATTCATTTTAAATTTTCATTTTCATGATAATCTACTTCATGGCACAACATGAAGTGCCTTTATGTTCCTTAATCGTCGTTTTTTCCTCTCTATTGTTCCACATATTGTCCTAGTCACAAGAATATAAAAACATTAATATCAGGAAAAAATATCATATTTAATAAATTAATATCCATTGAATTCCTATATAAAATATATGAAAATATAGATAGAAAATAGTCATATCACAAATAATTGAGGTTTTTGGACTATTCATAAACTTGATAATGAGATAAAGGAAGTGAATATTGTGAAAAATAATTATACGGATATTAAAACCTTTGTACAATAAAAATATGTAGAATCTTAAAGGATGAAGTATTATCAATTTTTCTATTGACAATTTACATTGCAAGGTATTTTCATACAAAATGAATGAAAATCTAAAATGTTCATTAAAGAAGATAAAATTTAAATCCATGGAGAGGATTGATATTTTTGAAGAAAGAAATGATATATAAAGTGATGAATCCATATCACTTATCATAAGAAAGTTTGAATGTGGAAAAGAAATATTTGAACAAAATCTACCATTGAATTTTTTATATATATAAAATTCATTCATGTCACAAAAATATATCTAAGAAAGAAATAAAGTTAAAGAGAGTATGATTACTCATAAAAATATCAAAGTAAGTATCCCCTTAAAATAAAATTCATATTCCAAATCATATCCAAAAAAAGATTTTATTAGAAAATATTGGTTATAAATGAATAGGATAATAAAGGGATTTATTTAGAATAATATTAAACTGAGTTTAAGTTAGACTAAAACGTTGTAATGATGGAAATGGCCAAAATAATTAAACTAAAACTAAGTAAGAAAACTAGTTGGAAGGTTTTTTTAATATGAAAGTGTAAAATAAATGTTATCTTGAGTATCTTGATATAAAATGAAAGAATAATGGAAAAATTGATGAATTATTTAAAGAATAATTATAGTATTTAGTCTAACTAAAATCTAAAATCAGTCAGTTAAAGAAGGTTTTGAAAGACTAATGAGTTATTTAAGAAACGTTCAAAGAATTTTTTTATTTCAAGATAAAGATTGAAGAATAATCAAAAGTGATCAATATGTCAATGCTTGTATCAAATAGAAAGAAAATAATACTATGAATCTTGATGAAGAGGTGTTAGTATTGAGGATAAATCCTGAATCTAAAATGAAAATTCATTATTTAAATAAGAATATTTACTTATGAAATTTATCTGAAGAAGAACGGAAGGAATGGGTTATAACTGGCACATGGAGACTTGAGAAAGTGTTAAATGACCAAACACTTATCTAAATGGATGGAAGAGTAATTACCTTCGAAACATAAATATCCAAAGTCAGTAAAGTGATTATAAATAATAAAGGGATGTAAAAGGTTAAAGAAAACTCTTAACCATCGAGAGTGTATCAAATATAGATCAGGTATTTAGTAGTTATAGATATGTGGATAGAAGGTAATGAAAAATATTTCCCTTTAGGAAATTTTAGTTTTGTGGTTACATAAGACACAATTTTCTATTGTGAATAGGTATAAAGATACATGAAAGGAGAAGTAGCCAATAATAAATAAATAAGGATGATAACATATCCAACACTTCAAAAAATAAATTCTTTCTATGGATATTTTTGTATTTCTCAAATATTTCCCATAAATCTAGAGATTATAGGAAATGATTGAGTGTAAATGTAATATATAAATTACCAAGGATAATTGATAGAATAACTTTCAACTTTATTCTATTGGGAACTATTTTCATGACCCATCCTAGTGGGGGTCATGCCTAAACTCCCCAAGCCTGCCTCCAATAGGCTAGCGGCTAACGACTAGCATCGAGAAGGCATATCACTAACATGGGAGGCCTTATCCTAATTACTTGTACACACACACACACATTCATTCCTATGAAATGATGAAATGTAAAAAAACTGATCAACCATGCATGAATACATCTAAATATCATAACCATAGTACAACAAGGATAAAATAAATAAAATAATGCTAAATAAAAACCCACCACAAAGAGTTTGTAACAAAATTATAGCCTAAAATAAAAGGGATAGTTGTCTAAGCCTCTAGAACACACCTCGATCTATTTGGTCTCACTAAGAACCATCTCGTCATGGTCCACCTAGGACTCATTCAAAAAGTTGATCATTTTCAAATGACATGACACGTGTGGGCAAAGACCGTCCAAGTGTCAGTACAACAATACTCAGTAGGACACCCCGAAACCGTAAAGCATATAATAAATGAAATACATTCAGCTCTACACAGGTATATATCTACAACTCATATAACATAAATATATAGATATACCAAAAATACACACAGTCTAAAGGTAAGCCACAACCGTAGTATACCAGCCCAAGGATTTCATCCTGAATATTCCATGAAGTACTCATCCGGTAGAACATAATATTGAGTATGATATCACTGACAATATCCCTCTTAGAGGTACTTCCCATTGGGCCTCATCATGATAAATAACATGCTGATAGTCCAAATAGATATGATACAATATATTAGGACCAATTCTAGGTGCATGTGGTGATACCAACAACTTAATATGGATTAAGCTGCTAAGTATAGCATCGATGCATGTGTAGTGTTGGTCACATCGATACCAAGAACTCCACCTAGGTCACAAATATGAAAAGAGTATCTCACTTTGGGCCTCTTAGATGGATTCTAATGACTCTATCCAGGAAGTCATGTTGTCAGGGTTGTAAACCTATGAGTAGGAAATGATTCTATACTAACCCTTAAGTAAAGTATAAGGGGAACGAATTCTAATGATACTTTTCCAAGATACAAAGGATAAGAGATCCAAGAAATGTATAAAATAGTACAATACATGTATCAGGGGTCACATTTCATGTCCCTTGACCCCGGTTCCTATCCCTATAAATGGCATGTGTCATCCAACCATGTCTATGTAGTAGTACACATCGTGTCGGCATTCTATGTACTCTACCCATGTTCCAGTACATGATTTCATCCTGTGTACCCATGTTCGTGTACCAGTACATGGATCAATATGTGTACTTGGTCTAACCTATGTTTGTGTATGGGAGTACTCACAATGTAGAAAACCCATGTACTCCACCCCATGTCAGTGTATCCCCGAGTTACACGCTGAGTCTTTGGGGAGAGTTCCCACATTTTGTAGCCTGATCCACACATCGTGTGATACTTATCTCCTACCCGAAACCCAAGCCACCACTCATGGGGACCCACACAGCATGTAGATCCAATTTACTCACCATGTTCTACCAGATTTTCCAAAATCCTAGATTCTTCCTCCTCACATCCCAACTGATGCTCCAACCTTCGATCTGGTCGCCACCTTTCCTCAAAATTATAGATCAAGCCTGGTCAAACCATTCCAACACCGAATCAACAAAATTGGGGCCTTCAATCTATTCATAAAATTAGATCCTAATTTTTCTTCACTACGCATCGAAGAACATGAAATTAGGTATCAACCATCATCTGATTCATTTCCACTTCCATCCTCACACCCCCATTATTTCATATTGATTCCAGATGTATGATTACAGATTGTTGCACTAATAAATGAGTGTGCAATGATAGATTTTTTAGTAAAATTTTGAACCACGGGACAAATGAAGAATTCCCACGATGAATGGAGAACGATTATAAAAAACTATGAAACACAAAAAATAGGAATGAACATTGGTTGTGTTCGGTTAGCCTCAATTCATTACCATTAGAACGAACAATGTAGAAAAAAAAATTAAAAAACTCCCAAAGTAATATCTCCACAAAATAATTCCATCCCAAAAGATGATAAAATCATGGATAAATCTGTTTATTGAATAGTTCGTGTTCACCATAGAAATAAAGAACAGGGAAGAAATCGAAATTAAAACACACTCCCTACCTCGATTCAGTTCAATCACTGATGAAAAATGATGTGTCATCATTGTCATTGGCAAGATTTGTCAAATCCAAGGTGTGTTGACCATTGATCTAGAATATTTTCATTTTTTGTCTAAGAGGATCTTCCAGAGCTCTCTCTAATGGTCCTTTGGTGTCTCTAGGGTTAGGTGGAAAACCCTGGTAATTTTCCATAACAATCTATTTAAATATTTCTAGTCAATGCATGGTTGCAAAATAAATAAAATAATTTTATTAAATAATTTTATTTATTTAAATTCCCATGATTAATTTTCCATAAAAGACCCATGCCAACTAATTTTAAGTCACACATAGGGTAAATATCATTCTATAAACTCAACGGTACCCTTGGATTTTTTATTTGAGCACTATTTTATATGTTACTACACTTTTTCAGGAAAACTATGTGTGTGTGCTATTAAATATGTTTAATATATTTAAAAAAATTATTCTGAGCACACTGGGACTCATAATCGCACACTGTATTAGAAAATGGTGTTGAAAATAATCCATATAATATCCAAAAATAATACACAAAAAATCCAATACATTATATTCTCCCTACCTTGGGGATTTACATCCTTGAAAATCCAAAATAAGGTCAAATAAAAAAGATGTGGGTATTGACCATGAATCTAATCCTACCACTCCCATGTGCTCTCATGGACATTATCGTGCTTCCATAGAACACAAACTAAATGAATAAATCACCCATGAAGGATGTTATCTTGCATATCCTCACTATACCAGGTACTTAGCAAAATTTTCTCCATCCTCAATGTCCATCTCACCTCAGTTGATAATGTGTGATGATTAATACACATACCTCCTCAAATATGACACATGGAAGACATTGGGTATCTGATATAGCTATGGAGTTTTTTCTAAGTAGTATGCCACCTCACCAACTCTATATAGTATCTATAAATGAGTGATTAACCTTAGAGATAGTTTTTCGCCTCGGGTAAATCCATATAATTTATGTCAAGTTGAAACCCACAAAAACACATGGTATCCTTCCTCGAAATCCAAAGGCCATAATATTATATTCTCATAATACTTATGATAGCTCTGTGAAGTCTCCATCCACTTTTTAATGATCTACACCTTCTCTACTATAGCTCGCACCAACTCTAGGCTCATTAGTGCTGACTCTTCTTGGTGAATCCAGCAAAGTAGTGACCTATAGGGTCACCCATATAAAGCCTTGAATGATGTCATTCCAATGGTGGAATGGTTTCTGTTTTTGTATGAAAACTCCATAATTTTTTAGATATCTTCTCAACTATATAAAAATTCCAACATTAAAGATCACACCATTCCCTTTAGAACCTGAATAGTCTGTTCATTCTGGTCGTTATTTTGGGGGTAAAACATTGTTCCCATGCATAAATGAGTCCCAAAAACCCCTTGTAATCCCTTCCACAACCAGGATGTGAATCAAGAATCACGTTTTTAAATGATAATCGACGGAACTCCATTGATTTTGAATATTACCTAAACATATAGGCATCCCAATCTCTCTACTAAACTTTGTTCTCAAAGCAAGGAAGTGAGACGACTTTGTGATTATGTCTATGAATACCTAGATTTTGTCATTTCCTCTAGACATATGTGGTTATCCAATCATGAATTCCACATATATATATTCCATCCCTCTTTAATTATACCATATGAAGGGGTTGAACTAAACCCACTAGAACTTTTTGATCAGCCTTCACTTACTGATAATTAAGGCATCAAGAGACAAACTCTGAAACTCCTTTTTCCATCCCTAGATAACAAAACTAATGTCAGAAGTCCTAGTACATATTTTACACAACTGAATGTAACACTAAATGATATGTATGAAACTCTCTTAGAACCTCCTCCCACAACATCACTAGTACTATAATGTTTCCTTTTAAAAGAAAAACATGATTCCCACCTATATAAAATTTATCAGGAGCATGTCCTGTGGATATCTGATCATGTAGGACATCATAATCAGTATACCCTAGTCATTCCTCTATGAATTATTGCAAGAGATTTTGGGTGACAACCATAAAATGGAGTTAAGTTGATCCATCTCCATCCATAAAGGATAACTACTATGTGGCCAACTGCTCTGACGCCTCATGCAGAAACTGTAAACAAGATCTCTTGTTGATATCATTAGCTACCACATTCCCCTTCCCAAGAGTATAGAAAATTTCAAATTCATAATCCTGGAGGAACTCTATCCATCACCTTTGCCTTAAGTTAAGATCCTTCAGAGATAATATATACTTTAGAATCTTGTGATAGGAGTAAATGATAAACTGCTTTCCTATCAGGTAGTGCCACCACATATTCAAAGTGAAGGCTATCGCTGCTAACTTGAGATCATGGGTCGTGTAGTTCTTCTCATGTGGTCTCAACTGTCTTGAACCATAGGTAATTATTTCTTGCCTCTGCATCAGAACACAACCAAGCCTTGTTCCTGATGCATTACATAACACTGCATACTTGACACCCACCTCTAGAAATCTCAAGATTTGAGCGCTCGTAAAACTCTACATCAACCACTAAAAAGTCTGTTTATCTACACGAAAGGATGCACCTATCAAGTTAAAACTGTCATGGGTGATGATATACTAGAGAATTAGGTATTAATATCTTGTAATAGCCTGAAAACCCAAGGAACTTTGCACATCTGTCACACTCTTATTTGGCTCCCAAGCTAACACTACCTTGACCTTGGCTGGGTCCACTGCCACTCTATCCACTGAGATAACATGTCCCAGAAAGTGGACCTCCTATTTCCAAAACTATAAATTTGAGATCTTTTCATAAATATGGTTATCTTAGAGTATGTCCATAACCATCCTTAAGTGTCTCGTGTGACCCTCCCTAGACATCGAGTATATAACAAAATCATTGATGAAGACTACCATGAACCTATCTAAGAAATTCAGGAAGATCCAATTCATGAGTCCCAGGAATACTACTGGGGTGTTATTCATGCCAAATGGAATCACCAAGTACTCATTTGAACGTAGCAAAAAATGAATGAAATTTTTGGTATATCCTCATCTTGTACTCGTAGATGGTGATATCTTGATCTGAGGTTAACCTTCAAGAACCATTATGCCCCTCTCAACTGATCAAACAGGTCATCAATCATCATTAGTGGATATTTTTTTCTTCAAAATCACTTGATTTAAGCACTGGTAGTCTACAAACAACTTCAATATCCCATCTTCCTTCTTGTAAAACAACATTGGGGCTACATTGGGTGAAACGATAGGTTGAACAAATATCTTCCCCTTTAAGTCCTCCAACTGCACCCTCATCTCACAAAGGTCTGCAGAAGCCATAAAATATGCTGGTGTAGATATCAGTGTCATCCTAGGGTGTATATCAATGAATAAGTCTATCTCTCAGTGGGGAGGTAATCTAGGAACATCCTCAAGTAAGACTCTATTGTACTCCACCACCACTATAGGAAACTAGAAACTCCCAAATTCCACTATACTAAGGGTAAGGATAACCAACTAATGATTAATCAGCTACACCCTCCTATTTATGAGTCCATACAAGACTTACTAGTTTTCCTTTTCACGGAAAAGGTAGAACCTGGTTCTATCACTGTGGAAACACCGCACACTTCACCTAAAATAGTCAATTTGGGCTTTAAT
Source organism: Viscum album (assembly GCA_963277665.1). Lineage (NCBI taxonomy): Eukaryota > Viridiplantae > Streptophyta > Magnoliopsida > Santalales > Viscaceae > Viscum > Viscum album. The sequence continues at coordinate 640,846,998 of OY728140.1, read as the reverse complement.
TTCATATAACCAGTCTATACCAAGGATGATTTCATAAGTCCTTGATGCAGAAAATAAGATATTCCAATGGAAAATATCACCACTAAGAGTCAATTCACACTTTTGGAAGTAGTGTGTGATCACTGAATCATCTCCATTAGCTTTATTTAAGCATAAGGGACAATCCAAGGGCTCATCTGGAATCTCTAAGTTTCATGAAAAGTATGTGGAAAGAAAGGAATAACTAGAACATGTGTCTATCAGTATTTAATATAAGGTAGAAAATACATTGATCATACCTTGAATCATTCCCAAAGCATCTGGGTCGTAATATTTGACCACCTACAACTATCCCCACCCCTATCATCTATCTCCCAGAGCATGGAGTTGACCAGCAGGGGGTGGTGGTGGTAACATGTCAAATATTCGACCACCACATAATGCTCTCTCAGCTTCTCTTCCATGTATTCAACCCTATGGACCACACTTATCTTGTTGTTGTCTCTACATCGGTGGATTGTCTACTATTTATCTTTCAATTGTATGGTGGGTCACACAATCTCGGGAAAGATGTCCCTTTCCATCACATGAGTAACATCGCCTCTCTATGAGATAATTGGACTCACCCTGTGAGACTTGAACTGTAGATACTTTGTCCTAGGACCTCCTCTTAAAACATATCACACTTTCAGGTCCCTGAGACTGACGTCGGCTCCCTACTGCTGAGGTCTCTGCTCCTACTTTCCCAATACTGATAACCAATTGTTTCATCTACTCATCCAGGAAACTATCAAACACCAAATCTAGATTTAGCACCCCCAGTATAGGTAGGAATGTATAGTGGGATAACACTAGCTCCGATGTCCCTATGCAGACCTTGATCGAAGGTCTGATACCTAAATAACTAATCTCAAACCATATCCATCGAGTACCTAGAGAGGTTTTTAAATATCGATGAATAATCAGATATTGTCATTCTACACGGCTAGATCTATAGAAGTTCCTAGATACGCACATCCCTCAGCATAGCTATTAATAAATCTTATCTAAAGATATTCACTAACTCTATCCATGAAAGATTCACCTCGTCGTAATACTAGGTAACCAAACTACATCATCTCCCCACTAAGCCATGGAGAAGGATCACTTTCAAGACCACCATCTGATCTATTGGTGTCCTGAATAGATGGAAAACATGGGTCACTACCTCAATTCATTCCTCATATACCTATATTTCAGGATCACCTTAGATCCTAAGGAGTCTCTATCACTGAAACTCATGAAGTGCACTCAGCCTTTTCACCTCATCTGTCCGTAATGCAGGTACCACATGATTTTCTACAGGTGTTTATATGGATGGTGCACCACCTGGAGGTAACATATCTTGAACTATTTCATGTATCAAAGCCCCATCACTAAGGATATCATTCTCATGATCATCATCTTGAATCTTAGATGGCATACATTACGGAGGCAACCTGAAACAAAAAAGATATACCACAGTCAATGAGTATATCTGGAGATCTCACTCAAGAAGGACATAGAACCACAACCCATTCTTATATGACACATGTATCATTGTTTTACCTGCAACCATGTTTTTCATGTACCAAGCTGAAAAGTAGGTGATCAAAGTCCCGATGTATTGATACTTTAGTCATCACACTAACACTAGAGTCCCTGGCCTGAAATAATAATTTGAAACACATAACACTCTTACCCCAAACCAGTATCATAGACTCCTAGACCTAAATTACAATTGACTACTCTAATACCAATCTTTCATGACCCATCCCAGTGGGGCTCATGTCATGACTCCCCAATCCCATCTCTAATAGGCCAAGGGATAGAGACAAGAACTAAGAAGGCATATCACTAACATGGGAGGACTTAGCATAAGTACATGTACACATGCACACATCTCCAAACATATAAAATTATAAAATATAAAAACAATTGAACAACCATGCATGCATACATCTAAATCCCATAACCATAGTAAGAAAGTAAGTAAAGAAAGTAAAAACGGCCAAATAAAATCCCACCACAAAGATTCTGTAACACAAGTCCAACTTGAAAGAAAAGGGACTATTGTCTGAAAGTTGTAGGAACACACCTCGGTATATTTAATATCACTAAGCTTCGTCTAGTCTTGTCCCACCTAAGACTCTGTCAAAAGTTCAACCGTCTTCACAAGACATGACACGTTTGGGAAAATCCGGTGTAGTTATGAGTATAGCAATACTCAGTAGGAAAACCTAAAATCATAAATAATACAAGAAATTAAATAAATTCATCTATACATAGGTATGTGTCTACAAAACATATAAGAAGAATATCTAGATATACTCAACAAGACACACATTATAAATTTAATTCACAATCGTATTATACCAACACTATGATTCTAGCTTGAAGATTCCACAAAGCACTCATTTGGGAGAACACACTGTTGAGTCTGATAGAACTGATGAAGTTCGTCTGAGAGGTACTACTCATCAGGTATCATTATGAGAAAGAACGCATTGATAGTCTAAAGAGATAATATAAAATAGATGAGGATCACTCCCAGGGCCATGGGGTCATACCAACTACTCAATATGGATTAAGCTGCTAAGTAGAGGATCGACGCTCGCATAGTGTTTGTCAAGTCGATACCAAGAACTCTACTTAGGGCATGAATATAAATAGAGGGTCTCACTTCAGGTATCTATAAGGGTTTCCAATTAATCTATCCAGTAAGTCTAGCTAAAGGTATTGTAGTCCTAGGAGTATGAAACAATTCCATACAAACCCCCAGGGATCAAATAATGTGGAAAACCTTAAAGAAACTTTTCTAAGATATGAAGGAGAAGAGATCCAAGCCATGTAGAAAGTATTACACAGAGTGTATTAGGGGTCACACATTGTGCCCCTTGACCCCGGGTCCTTCCCATATAAATAGATACACGTCATGAATCATTGTGTAATAGAAAATTCCATGCATTTTACTAAACAATCAAGAGAGCGTAGATAATCACACATGCTTTGAAAAACAAGGCATCGCCCATAAAAGGTCAATTAGACAAAAACGTTACCAAAATAAGCTATATTTACTTTTAAAATTGAAAATAAAATATATTTTTAGAATCCATTAAAAGGAAAACTCATCCCATTATTACACACTCAATACCCTTTACCAAAATACAATGAATATATTTATTATAAAACCAATCACTTTATTTTGAAATATAATTTAAAAATAATTCATTTAAAACCCTCTCTTATTTTTAAATCCCATTTAAAAAATTACTCATACATAAAAATAATTTTCAAGGTCAATTAAAACATTTTTAAAAACCAATTCAAAACATCTACTCACGTTGTCCATGGAATCCATAAGATGTTCCATCGATACATGCTCAACTAGGGAAACACTAAACATACTATTTAGTGACTATATGCAACCCTTTAGAGACTATTATGATATTAGGTTTATCTTAAATTTTATAGTGTTATACATTTCCACACAATCATGCTAAATATAATAGTAATCATCATCATGTGAACATGAAATAATTATAAGACAATTCATAACAAGCCTTAACATTTACCCATTGTGTAAATTATACCTACTTTAATTATATATTCATTAATTAATAAAATATCATATTGATGGGTGTGGTATACATAGACGAGCCATGGGTTGGTGATTGGGTAGGAGGTTTGGGAAGGGATAAAATGAAAATCATATATTCTTCAAAAAAATTAATTAGAAAAAAATTCAAATTCATCTTAATTTTTTAAATTTATTTCAAAGAAAAATAGTGGTTATTTATTCCAGATATTATTTTTCATATATTTTTAAATGATAATTTAACAAATTCAAAAAAACTATTAATAAAAATTTTAGTATTCCATTGCTTCCCAAAAACCACCAATAATCAAAGTAGGTGGCTGGTTTAGTGACGCTTTTCCATAACTTTCACCAAATCAATTAGTGGAGTTATAATGAATACTAATTGAAAAAATACCTTCCAATGATTCATTTTTTATAATGAATTAACTATTTGAGTCTATTATTATATGATTAGTCTCTAGAGGATTATATACAAATTTTCTATTTTATTTCAACCATAATCACTTCCTAGAATCACAAATATTGTTTTTAAGTATATTTATTTATATGGATGATAATATAAATAAATATTCCAAAAAAATATAATTCACTATTAAGATTATATTTTTTCATTATCTATATGAATGAAATATTCTATTATTATTTTTCTCAGGTGGTATTTGTCAATGAAATAAATATGCACATGTTTAGGTCAAATTTATTTCCTCATGTACAATATTAAACAAGAAATGATAATAAAGTGATAAAAGTAGAAAATAAATGAAACTACATGTAATGTAGAAAAAACCCAAAAAAATAAATAAGGATAAATAACCATTATAAAATAGAAGTATCACACTATGGTAAATTATGGTTACACTCTCTTACACTATTACAAGGAGAATACTCTTATAAAATTCTCGCTTAAATAAGTTGATAAATACACCTCATATATACCACATAATTATAATAAAAATGAGGTAGATATTTTTTTTCTTGAGTTGATTATAAAACTTGGGGAAGGACTCTTCATTTTATAAATATCTTAGACCCTTAATATTACACCTCCTTCATTTTAATTAATTAATATGGGTGAAAGTAAAATTTACCTTGGAAAAAGCACACATGGGTAAAGTGAAATGTGAAAGTAAAAACACCTAAATAACTCAAATATTTCTAAAACATGATTTTATTTGAGGATTTTCATACCTATAATGCCCCATAATCCATAATTTCTAATTATGGGGTAATTTTAATGAGAATAGTATAAATAAATAATTTAATAAGTTAATATAAGTCAAAAACAACCATTCTCTTCACTTATAAGAGGGGCCACTTACCCCCTTATTTACACACACATTCCTTAAAATTATTTGTTTAATTTATTCGCATTTTTTCATCCTATAACTCTCTCCCATGAACCTAATCCTTTTTACTTATTTAGTTATCTTAATACCTATATTTCAAATGATAATTCCAAGAAAAATTAAGGTTCCCAACATGATTATTACTCTCCTATTAGTATTTATTTTTCATTTTTCTATTTATCATATTATATAAAAATTTTAATATAATAAATTGATAATATTATATAAACTAAAATATCATTATATTATTTTTACAATAATTATCCATTTATTCCACAGCATCCACCAAGAAAAAAAATGCATCGATCATGCATAAGTGTGGACTACTGGAACCACGACGTGATGCTATTATTTTTTAATCACCACCTATGTTATATGGTATCAAGGATGGGTTTTATGAATAAATATATTTTATATTTCACCAATAAATTTATTAAATGATCACCATTTCCATATACCATCACTCCATCCATTCATTTAGAAATGGGTTCGTAAACCATGTATACATGTGGACTACTGTTTATCATCACCACCCATCATTAATGAATATAAGAATGGATTTGATAAATTTATATGATATATATTACAAGTCTATTATTATTTAAATGTTATATTAACATCATTTAATAGCACTTTCTTACTCATTTGATCATTACGAGAGGCTTTTATTTTGGTCAGTTTACCACCTACTTAAGCGATATTGTAATGTATATATAGGGAATAATTAAGGAATGTTATTTATTATTTATAAAATTTAATAATAAGTTATTAAAAATATTTTAGATTTTATATATTTATAATATCAACATCTAAACATGTTAATAATATATCATCTCCATTCATTAAAAACTTCTAAAATAAGTTTTTATCTGACTTCATCTTCAAGAGTCACAATTAAAGATCACATGGAACAAAAGTGGAAAATTATTAACAATACTAGGATATATATTAAAAAACATAGGTCATATATAAATTATTAACATGGTATCAAATATTTACTATCAATATTTACATTAAAAATCATGTTCAAGATAATTAAAAGTTTTAACACCAAATATAAAAAATAATCTATAATGAACCACTATATTCATAGTAAATAATTATAAATGAAGTATGTAAAAGTTTATAGAGATTAATAAGGTTCCAAAATATATTATTAAGTTATTCATGTTTTTTTATAAGAATTTATATTGCGATCATCTAATTAGGGAAATATGGTAAGTGATTTTTCACTTGAACTCCCTTTATTGTTACATGTTTTAATTTAGGCACAAATTTACCTTTATATGGTGTATATACTGACCAAATATTATGAAATATTGAAATATATTTCAATCATGGTATTTTTGTATCATTTTCAAGATCTTTCTTCTTTTAGGGTTTTGGTTAAAAATTTACTCAAGTCTTGACTCGAGTTCTTTTTTCATGTGTCATGAATTTTCTTCTTGACATTGATCTTATAAGTTTTATTTCTCCTACCATTTACTTTAAATTATTATTTAATTCCTTAATATTTTATGAAATTAATCTTTTTTATTAAAATGTTTCTCTTTTGAGGATCATGTTCTTCTTCAAAATTCACCACTAAAAGGAAGGATCTCAAACCGAAGAACAGAACTCATTTTCTTCCATATCCATGTTTTTTCTAACAAAAGTTTTTTATAAAATGTTACAAGTCTATTTCATTCTTATCTTAAACTGTTATCAATAAAAGGTTTCATAATAATTTTTATAATGTGGGCTTCACTAAAAGGCTTTAATTTATTTTTAATGTTTTCTTCATGGTAAGTTTTTTCAAAAACAATATTCTAAAGTATTTTTTTAAATGTTCCAAAGTGCCTAATTTCTAAATTTCCTTAAGGTTTTTAAAAAAATATTTACTCTATTTAAAAATTATTTCAAGGAAATTATTTTTATCATTTTATACATGGTTCACATTCAATGAAAGGAATCTTTTTTAAATGTTTATATGTGAATGTATCTTTATGTCACCTTTATTTTTTCTAAGAGACATCCTCTATATTATTTCAGGTTTCCTAAAAATAAATTACTATTATCATGGTTGAAAAAATCTTCTATTTTAAATGTTTTCAAAGTAAAACGGGAATTATTATTTTCAAATAAATTTTCCAAATGATTCTAAGAGTTTTATTCATCTATGTGGTATGCTTGATCAATGGTATTCTTTAAATGATACTATCTACCTTATTTATCTAGATGGATTATGAAACTATATTTTGAATATATGGAATGATTCATCATGACTTATAGTATTCCTAATCATCCACTTTCATGGGAATGATTTTCTTCCAATCCATTTACCCTGTAAATTCCTTATGTTTCATTACATTATTGAAGGGTGTTCACATAGATGCCTAATATATCGATTGATTGGGGAAATTTTTGTCTAAACCGTATATCCTTTTATTATAAGGTGTAATTACAATATAATTAATCATATTTATTGAGTGGTGTTTATATATAATTATTTATAAACTTAATTGATACCCACTTATTTTCCATGGGTTATCATGTTTTGATTATTCATGGGATTATGGATGATTTATTTTTGTGATTCCATTTGAAATATATGAATCCAATTTTATTTACTTGGGTTATTTATTATACAATGATTGATTTTCATGTGGAACACTTATATATGTAAATTTTATGTGATGGGTGGGCTCAAAATTATATATTCCCCCAATGTATTGGGTAATGTTTCTATATCATGATATATCATGGTGTACGGTAAGTAAGCCTAGTCATATATGGTGCATGGTTAGTTATCCAAGACAACAAGGTTATGTTAATAAAGTAGGGAGACTTAACTTATTCTTATTATGTCATGTTTATGTTGTCTCCACATTCCAATGATGTCATCCTCTTATGTTATGATAATTTGTTAATCCATGTTCATATGATATCATCTCTTTATTATATGATTCCATATGATCATCCATATTATGATATCATGTTATGCCTCATGGTTCTCATGTTATGTTTATTATATTTACCCTTATATATAATTTGAGATCCAGAATTATTATGCTTCCTTTTCCCTAGGTTATGAAAGAAGGTATTGAGTATGATAATCCTAGAAGAGTATCATCTTTAGAGAATTTATGGATGACATTGAAGACTCATTATATATTTATTAGATTCTTATATAAAGGTAAAAAGGGTTTCCATTTGGTGATAAGACTTAAGATTTATTACTTAGTGAGTTTTCCTAATTCTGTAAAACTATAAACTAAAATATTTGTGCATTGTAAATTTAATAAATATATTTTAATCATATATGTGTATCAAATACAGTGTTTTGTGTTTTGTGTTTTTAACACTGTATCTGGGAGAGTGGGTTTGGGGATACTAGAGATCTTTTGTGAGAGTAAACATATAACCAATAGTTTATTTTCATCTATTATATTCACCTATAAAATTTGAATCAACACAAACTCTTATAGTGAATGCTAATACTCCATAACATAATTTACAATTCAAGTCCTCTTTGATGTATCTTAATATACTCTTCACTATGTTTCAATTCTCCCATCATGGATTCTCTATGTATCGACTTACTACTCCCACTATATGAACAATGCTTACTCTAGTATAGTCCATAGTGAACATAAGACTCTCTACTTCTAATTCATATTACACAAAAGACATTTACATACTTTTATTTTCACTATTAGGACTCATTATAGAGGATTTATTGAAATTATTTGGAAAATGGGTATATATATGATTATAGTATTATATATTGAATCATTTCAAGACTTTTCTCAAGAAATTATTATATTATAGAAAAATATTACCAATATTTTTATCTTGATAAATTTGAATTCCAAAATCTTGTTTTTTATGCTATGTCTTTCATATTAAACTTTGTATCCAATTATTCCTTCATAATCTAGATCTAATCATTAATGGGGATTATAACCAACATATCTCCCACATGTAACTGATTAATAATAAAATAAATATAATCAGAACCCCGAAAATATGTAAAATAATATGAAAGAATTATATTACATTAAATTATAATTATATACAATTCAAACCTCTTTTACCAATATCTTTGCTCTCAATTTAAATTGTATATATATTTTTTCAACCAGCAATCCAATTTATCTTTTTATTCTTCTATAAATCCTTATAGTCATAGAATATAGATTTCTTCATCTAGATCACCATCGAGAAAAAAATCCTTCACATCTAGATTCTCAGATATAAACTATATATATCATACATTTTCAGAACTACATTAAAATTATTCAATCTAATAATAGGATAACATATTTTATTGAAGTCAATACCTTCCATATGAGAATAGCCTTTAATCACTAGTATATTGTGATATCTTTTCATATGGTCCCTTTTATCCCAGTTGATCTTAAAGACCCATTTGTTCCTAATGGCCTTTGCTTCATGAGGTAATGAAATAATATCTATAGTAATTCTCTTATGTAGGGCTTTGAGTTTCTCTTATATCACTATTGTAACACCCCATCCCAAGTCTTCCCAAAATATGATCAAGTTAGTGGTTCCACATGAACTTGGACATGCCTCCTCGTATACTAGAGGCTACCGACTAGAAATGAAAGTCTAATAAAAATTTGGGAAGGATATAATCTCACTATCACAAAAAATAATAACAAATAGATAACTAATAAGCATATAAAATGAAAATAAGTTCAAAATGTTATAGTTAATATCTAAATATAAATAATAAATAAACATAATCTAGATATAATAGTATAAATCCATACTAAATATAAATACATGTATGCATCAAGGATCTACAATCAAGTAAAAAATATAAGTTAAATGATGAAAATATAAAAGTGGACACCATCAAAAACTCAACCCTCACCTTGGTCTTATCTCCCAACACTATCAAGTTGATGAAAAATGATATCCAATTTCACATGTGAATAGTATTTCATAACAAATATAAAGTATTCATATCCAATAGGGTGCACATGAAGGGTGTTAGAAATATATCTCAATAGTTAACAAACAATTATGTCCCTTATATATTCCATTAAATATAATGTATTTGTGTAAAAAAAATCAGTAACATACAACAAGAAATCAATTATGTTAGGTCTTAAAGTGATAACTAGGAAAAAATGATACCAATCCCACCTATTACGGATAACATCATTTTATCATGACAATAATCTCTAAATGGGATAATGAGAACAACATGGAATCCCAAGAATTTGGCTGATAAATCCATGTGAACTAAAGAAATATCAAATCTCATCTCAGAATCTCTATTAGTCAGATCATGGGATATAAATGTTATATATAATCTTAATCTCACTACCAAACTAACCATGTATAGTAAGTTCTATATGGAATCTTAAGATCTTTAACAGACTAAACACGGGTTCTAAATTTCATATGGTATCCTAGGATCTCTATTAGTTTGACTAAAGGTTCTAAATTCTAGATTGCATCTCATACTCTTTTTCAACCTAACCATGGGTGATAAATTATAGATGGAATATTTGGCTCTCTACCAGTATAACCATGGGTACTAAATTCTAGATGGAATCTTGGGTTCTCTATCAATCTAAACATGGGTGTCAAATTAGAATCACATTAGAGAAAGGAATAACATATCTAGACCCACATAAAAGAGCATTTGGGTAGTGTATCATGACACTATGAACCATAGGATACCAAGACACCATCTCATAAATCATGTTTTCAATAGACACATTGAATTAACAAAGTCATGATGAATAACAAGAATAAAAACACATCTCATATATTATCCCTCAACTAGTAACGCCTTCATAGCTAGAGCCTCGCTATAGAGTAATAGTTATAACCACTATCCAGACTCATTTCATAGAACTTAGTTATCTAAACACAACCCATATCTAAAATCATCACTCCTAATAATCCTAAATCTATTAAGATATTAAGATTTAACCCACATCTAATCTCCAACCATACTTATTTAAACCCATCATCAATGCTAGTTCCATACCTATAACTATCCCCCACATCCAAGGTAATGTAGAAAACCTTCACCTTATATTTCTACTCTCAAAATAACTATTTCCTATTTATTACATCACTCTTTCACCCTTCCCACTCAAATATGCCCAAAGTATATAGGAAAACATTTAATAAAAAATTACCCAACTAAAAAAAAGGTAGCATAATTTCTATTCAATCCACATAAATATTTATTATAAATTTTTGTGCTAACATAACTCCAATCCAATTTTTATCAATATCAATCTAAGATATCATTGAATCAAATGGAAAACCCTTTACAATATTCTCTATATAGTTCCACTTATAACAATGAAGATTAATGGTCACACCCTTGAGTCCCTATAATTAAACTAATCATCTAAATATAATAATCAATATTGACTAACCATAGTCCACTACACCCATTCCCATTAATATATTCCCTTCTAAGGAATTACAAAATCTAATTATATACCCATAACCTTTTTATACTATATCCTGACTTAGGTGCGGACCATAAATATTGACTATGGACTCTCCCTTTTGGGAGTCCTCTACACCTACCACCAAGGCTCATCCTAAGATACAGATAACACACTACATGAACTAAAATACTATAGGGTTATGTTAATACAAACAAGAAAGTATTCCCATATTTTATGTAGTAATTGGGAATCTTCGGATCTCCCAAGCCATACACATAATATTGATTCCATTTCCAAAAGGCTCTACCCAATCCATTTACACTCAAAGTAATTCTCATGACCCCTAACTATACACACCAAGCCTGAATCCCTAGAATGTACATGAAATAACATACATACACAATATATGGATAAGTATTAAAGGTATGACTACCTGGATTTCAGATTAACCCATCCTTTATCCTCACTCTCTATCCACATACATGCGTATACCAATATTATTTGTTATTTTGATCACTTATCATACACAATAAGGGTCAAATAATTAATTATAAACATTTATAAATAATTACTAAACTTAATAAAAATTGGTATAATCACTAATAACCCATGAAGCATTATCATGACACAAAAAACACACCCAACTATGAAAAGAAGTTCTGAAAAATGATTTTGGAATTCCTATTAATAAATCCCCCATGAATTTGTACAAAATTGATCACTGCATTCATGGGAACTCTAGGAAAAATAATTGGGTGATTTACCTCTATTGAAATGGTGATCAAGGGGGAATTATTCATCTTCTAGTGTCTTCTATTTTTCACTCTAGGAATCCCCATGATTTGGAGATGATTTCAAAATGTTTTAGTGTAATCAATCTTAAATCCCTAGATCAAGCCATTCAGGATAGGAGAAAGAAAGGAAAAAAAGAAATATAAGATGAAGGGTGGAGAGATTTCCTTATTCTAGAGTTCAAAAATGTGCATCATTAAACAGCCAACCAAAAAGGGAAATAGGGAGTATCCGTGAGGGGAACCATGGGGCTAGCCAAATAGAACTTCTCTTGAATTAAATTGGATAACGAAGGAAGGGGTATCATTTTATAAAATATTAACATCACGTTTCAAAAAACGTCATGGGGTTACATTATGGATTGACTAAATGGGACAAGGAAAAACACCCCACTCTAGAAATGAATTACAGTACGCCCATACAGTTCATGGTGTAAATACCATCCCAAGAAAACCTAGAAATCATGGTTGTGCATTGTGTAAGATAAAGTTCTTTGTAAATAAATAATCATGTTGTGACATAACACAACCCCTATCATATAGAATTAAATCTTATGTAGGATTTCATAGAATTTACCTTACCATCATGGCACAATCCATTCCCTCACACCCTAACTTCTCATGTTGCAGTGTGATGTTTCATATGCACCAAAGATTCATCCTGTATTGAGAATAGCTCCTCCAACCTCTTCTAAAAACTTTTAAATTACACAAAAAAAACTATCCATGTGCCAAAACAAATTAAATTTATTATACAAGTCTCGAATACCAAATCCAAAATACCAATTAAAAACTACCCTTATTCTAAATCCATAAATAATCAAATTTCTCTTAAAATTGCTAGATAGTTACAATATAGGTCATTATAAACTCCCCACCATAGTGATTATCATCCTTAAGAATCATACATGATGACTTCTAATTATCTATTAATATATTCAAATTTTATGCCACTCCACATTCTAAATTATGAAATATATATGGCTCTATTACCCATATGCCTAATCTAGTTGAACTAGATTTTTACAAAAAATCATAATTTAAACCTCAATATGAACCAATAATTTTCTAATGACACAACCAATGAAAAACTCATCTCATCATAGATAATTACAAATGAAAACATAGTATTACCCTTAATATCTTAGGTTTCTTTGAAATTGAAAAATCCCACTCATTATCACATTGACTGTCAAATTTATCCCCTAGTGTCTAACCTCTCTATAATAAAAATTACCAACCATCCACAACTGATCCTAATTCTAGATTATGGTTGATTCTCATAGAATTATCCGAACACACATATTTGTGTCATACTTACTCTTAAGTAATGACATACCTAGCATCTGAGCTATACTAAAACCAATCTCAATATCTAACTCCAAATCAGTTATGGAATGTACTAACTTAAAGAACTGTTATATATAAATAATTAAATATTATATGGTCTATGTACTAAATATTACTCATCTAACCTCTCTATATATATATATATATGGATAACCACACATCGTATTAGACATGATCCATAGGCTTCCCTCTACCAAAAAATATCCTATATCACCACTTGAAAAAAAACTCATATGATCAAATACATCATCTCATGATGATATATTTTCTTGAGTAAAACTTTACTTAAACCTAAAAAACCAACCATAGAGCTTATCTCTCATGAGTTATAAGGCATATAGTTATCCACCAATCACCCCACATACTTAATTCCACCCCAGAATACCACTATCAACCATTTTTATACAAAATCCCCTCAGGACACATAACACTCTTCCCATAGGACCCAACCATACTTATCTAATATATCCACTTAAATTATGCTATACTTACCAATTTTCCTATAAAATATATCACTTCTTCTTAAATATTCTTGTAATGGTAACTAAATCAATAAATATTTACTTTCCTTTTCCATCCCACACATGTGATATTCATCTTTATAATAGAAAAAACCGAATCAATCATAAATTTTTTTTTATAATCACACATGATCATACTATAGTCCCATAATGATATAGTAAGATCACTATAGAAAACTAAAACAACATGTATACCATATATCTTTATTTTTAAACCCACCACCATGAGTTCTAAAGTTTTACAACCTACCTATTCTAAGGTAGTTTCCCTATGAAACTACCTATCATAAATGTTTCCTAAGTAATTTCTTATCTAAAATCGCACATTTAAACCAATATACCCACTAATGGTTATAAATCTATGATATATCCATCTCCAATTTAAAATATCAATCATCAAGATCCAAATATTCCTTAAACCATCATCTCAAAAACCCATTGGAATTCACAACATGACTTCTAAGCATGTCACACCAACCCACTTCTTTAAAAACCTTAAATCTAGATTCTAACCTTAAACCATAACAAAACATTTCAATTTACACATTTAAGGGCCCAGATCCTTCTATCCCAACCCTTTATGTATTTCCAAATCCCATGGAGATTGGAAGAGGCATAGTGGAGGTATGGTGGTGTCTAGATACTAAAATCTAGAAGCAGGGAAAATTTACATTGTAACAATGGTTTTATAGTGTAAGTGTGTTTTATACCGTAAGTGAGTTTTATAGCCTAAAATAATTTTATAGATTTTGTGGATGAGCCCATGGGATTTATGTCACCCAAATGGACTAAAGGCCTTATTTTTATTTTATTATGGATAATACCCCTTTTAAAGGTTGAAGGGGAACCCGTACATGACCCGTAGGCCCAAGGCATAAGGCATGAATGACCCGCAATACATGACCTGAAGGCCGAGAGGCATACCATGCCCATAACATGACCCGTAGTCCCAACACACTAGAATTTCCCCTCCCCATATACTATGTCATTGATCACCTATCTCCCCACCTTTCATTTCTGATCGTCTAACATTTCCCAGTACAAAGATGTATGGTTCCAGGTCCCGATGGAAGCTGCCATACACTCTCATTCTTCCAATCCGGTTAGCTCTACTTCTGGTGGCTACTACTCTTATTGCTCTAATCCTCTTCTGAGGCATGTTCTATGTGAATTGGGCTAATCCATGGTCTATGTGGCCTAAAGTCCCTATGGCCCGAAGGCCTTTAATGACCCAAAGGCTCTTGAGACCCGTAGTCCCAAACCGGTGGCCCGAAAGCTCAAATCGGGTGAATAGTTCCAACTGCTATAGTACTGAATAGTAACTACTACAGCACATAACAGTAACTACTATAGTGCTTCTATAGAAACTGTTATAGTGTTGCTACAGTACCCCGAAAATTCGCCTCCAACTAGTTTTGAACCTCAGTCTCTTGGATGCCAAGTAGGAGCCCTCGGGTACGGGCTCGTTGGCCATGGGATTTATGTCATAAACCTAACATTTATAGTGTAAGTTAAATACAGGATGTGCGGTTTTAGTCAATGTGTTTTTTTATTGAAATTAATGTTCAACATAATTAAAATGTAAAAAAGGGATTTACGTCATAAATATCCCTTGTTTAGTGTCATTTATAACATATAGTGCCTTAGGTTTTCTAAAACCCTACATATTCTATATCAAGTCTCCAAGAAAACATCGACATTTCTTTAGGTGTTTTGGGAGACCTTTGAAGGGGATCGATTCCCATATTTGGTGTTGGATCTATGGTGATCCAAATTTAGTTGTGCCTTATTCTTTAATGGTTATTTGATATTGTTCCTATCATTTCTTTCTTTCCATATAATTTGAGTTCCTCTCCATGTTCTTATGGAGTTTTGGTTGTTTGTTGGTGTAGTTGTGGCATGACATCCTTGTAGGGATGTAGCTTCTTGCGATAGAAGTGATTGGGATCCACAACATTGGTCCATTCTCATGTAAATAATGTTGATGATTTTGAGTTAGGGGATTCATTACATCTATTTTATTTATATTCAGTCATAAATTGACCATGGTTTATCTATTTAGATGATAATGGAATTGACCTATTAAATACTAGACCATATTGATAAATAAATTGGATAGAGATCATATGATGATGTTTTATACCATGATAATGGTTTTCATATTGATTTTATATATAGTGTTCTATATATACTAGGCTTGTGTAGCATGTTTTTATGCTCAATTTATCATGTTTCTTTTTATGGAAAACTTCAAATAATATAAATTCAAAATTAATTGATTAACTATCATAATAATTTAAAGAAGAGGCATGTTTGTAATCTGGTGTTATTTTTAATTTGATGATAATATAATTGATTATAAATGCATGTTCATTTGAAAATGTTATTCCATGAGATATTGGAATTTATAAATAAAATGAATAATGTTAATGCATGTTGAAAATGATAATAAAAAGGAATGTTGAATGATAATAGTTCTTCTCTCAGTTTTTTGAAACTTTTTTTATGCTATAGAGCGTGTTTAAACATTTTAATAGCTTGTTATATCGTATGCCTTAGGTTTCCGATAGTTTAAACCTAGTAATGATGAATCGGTTAATTTGAGATAGAAAAAAATGGTTTGTTTTATAAAGATAACTCATGGGATTGAGAGTTCCTATTTTTTTTTGAGAGGAGTGAGTGCCTTATGTTGGGGGTCGTGAGAGCCTATTTGAAGGTAAAGTATGAATGCCTTTTTAGGGAATATTTTTTCCTATTTACTATGATTATTTTCATTGTTCCTTATAATGTACTCTGGATATTATCTTTCTATGTGATATAATCCAGGGATGGATGATCTTGGGATGGCTGATGATACATGGGTGGGGAGGCTTAGATGATGTGAAAGCAGTTGGTTTCTATGATAGGGTGATGCATCGAGATATGCATAAGTGTGTTGGGTATGGAACCAAATATGATTTAATGGTTTGAAGCTTAAATTACCCATTCATATGATAAATATGTATGCTCTCTTGATAATGCATATGTTTAATGGATGATGGTTGGGTTGCTTATTTTTCTACATTCTTTTCCCCACTCCTCAAGGTAGCTGGATGTTCTTATTTTCATTTCTATTGATGGGAGTTTAATATAGTTTTCCAAGAGTACCTAGAAATATAGAATTCCCAATAATGTTTAATAAATTTTTAACCTATGGGGACGGTTGTTTCTAGAATGAAAAATATATGATCTTGAGAAACCATTGGCTCGGTTTGGAATATGCCTGGAGGGTTTGTACTTCACTCCAATGATTAATGCAATGTAATTTGGAATAATGATGATAGTTAATTAATTTATAATAAATTAATTAATTAAAGGATAACTATAAAAATTAAATAACTAATTTAATATATCTCTTTAAAATGCTTATTTGTTTATTGGATATTTAGTCCCTTGTAGTGACAATTTAGTGTCTGAGTGGTGATATATATAGTTGATCATGGGGACAGGTTATTCCCATAGTGTGGTTTTGTTCAATATTATATCCTATATATTATGTTATTTCATTCGCTACCCCACTCATATTGGTTAGGGTAACTAATACCCAGTGGACTCTGGGGGGGGTTTTTTCTCCAATATTCTAATAGGAGGATAGATGGTTGACTACTCCCTCTAGCCTCTCTCTTTTCTCTTGGTAGTATTATGTGATGGTATGCATGATAGTTAGTTTTCCCATATATGTTTGTAGAGTGTTGTGATGAATTTTTGATATTTTTAATGCATGTATCTCCAGATATAGTATCTAGTGGATTTTTATAGGTAGATGTGTGTGGGATATGATGGATTGGGGTACCTTACTTGGTGTATGGGCTGTGATGGATTAAGGTATAAAACTCAATATATGATACACATCATTCATATTATAATGTCTCTCAAAAACTAATTGGTTACTATATATGGTCATGTGATATGAAATCATGTGATGATATGATGCACGAGGTTCTTATTGTGGTATTTATCCCAGGTGTCTGTGGGTTGGCTTACTTTTGGAGATAAATGGCTCAAGATATGACACATTAAGGCAGAGCATAAAACCTATGGGGAAGTAGTGGAAGCATACCCTTGATATTTTATTACTATAATAAATGATCTATTTTATGTGATACTTGGTCAGAGATATTCATGGTGAGGCTGGAAACTTAGTATACATGTTTATGTGATGAGTAAGTTTCACTTATTGTTCGGTAGGCTTTAGTATGGTTTCTTTATATTTTGTATGATAGAATTTGTGGGGGATCCTAAGGAGTATACTATTATTCTAGCAATATATTTATATAAAATGTTTTTAGGTCATCATTATTAGGTTGTAGATTGGTCTATATATTACAAGATCATGGTTTTATAACAGTTGTTTGGGATTTTTGGTCACTATCGGGTTTACCTTTTTGTACTTGTAGTTTCCTTTCAGGTGTTTTAGTATTGTGTGAAATTAAATGCATGAACTTGGGTTATTATATATATATAATCATGTTTTTATTAGTGTTATATCTTATCTCTATATTCCACATGTTCTCATAGAGGGTAATTCCTCCAATTGTATACTTATTATACTATAGATGCTAGTCTCCAACCTAGGGCCTACTAGAGGCAGGAATTGAGAAATCACCATCTACCTTCTCTCATTCCAAGCACAAGAGGGGTACTCTTGGGGAATATGGATCATGAAAGAGTGGAATTAGAGGTCCAGGTTGAGGGATGGGATGGAGTTTTCAGTTAGGCACATGTAAGATTACATTCCTAGATAAGGAAACAATGCTATCTAAGTTTAGTAAGTGGTGTAAACATGGGATACTAACTGATACATGTATATTTAGGTCCCCTTATGATCGAATTCATAGAAATTTAAGTTTACTTATCCTACTAAATGAAGTTATGATGGTTTCTATATAAAGATTTGGGAATGGATCATGCATCATTTTTTACACATATGATTAAAATTAGAGGACCTAGGGATATGTTAAAACCTTAAACAATATAATGAAATAAATAATTAATTAATGTTAAATATTCCATATTTTAGGTTTATGAGTCTTAAAATTTGTTCTTTTTGAATGCATGGATCTGGTTCAATGTCCTCATCAGGTTCACACTGAAGATGTTCAGTAAGACATGACAATGGATTGTAGAAGAGTATAGGTCAATGAAGAAGTCACTTGGTGAAGGAAACACCAAGAGTTTCAGTACCAAAATCTATAGAAGTATGAGGGATCCATTTTAGATTCAATCACAAAGGACTAGTTGTGTCATGACCCGACCCTACCCGGGCTCGAGCCGCAACTACCCCAACCCCACCTCCATAGGCCAGGGGATGGCGATAAGCACCGAAGGCTAAACAACTCGAGGAGGCCTTTTCCTGAGTACCTGTACACACATGCGCAGCCCACTCAATGCAGAAGTGCAGAGTAAAAGGAGAAGTAAAGTGCTAACTTCTATAAACAACCACAAAAGTGCATCGACCTCTAACAGTACAAAGCAAGTGCTGAAGGTAAACTAAAAAGAAAAGGTCAAAACACGTTCCCAACCAAAAAAGTTCCATAACCCAGCAACAGGTAAAAAAAACTTAAAACAGCTGGAAGAGTCCCTCACTTGGAACATGACTGCGACCACCGTACGCAGTCCAAGCTCTCGAACTCCTAAGATCCGTTGAAGTCACGACCAATATTTCTATCATCTACAACGGAACACCAAGTGCGGGCAAATCCCAAGCAGGGGTGAGTATAAAAATACTCAGTAGGATGCCCCAAAGGCTCAAGGGAGCAATAAAGGAGGTAATGAAGAGGTGAGAAGAATATTGAACAGGGAAAAGTAAAGGATTACAACCAAGAGTGCATTAATGAGTATAGTATAGTATCAGCTCTACCCAACAAGAAAAAGGAAGAAGACTCATCCTGTCACAAGGAGCTAGAAACGGTGATAAGATGAACTTCTCGTCGAGTATTCACTACCTTTGGCAGAAGAGTAGACTCGTCCAATCACGAGAAGCTAGACATGGAAATCACATGGCATACCCCGTGCGTCTTTGCATCTCCTGGAAGGAGAGTAGCCAAAACCCAAGGAGTGGGTACTAGAATAAGGTATACATATATATATTCTCTATCATGAAACCCGAACAAGATCGTAAGGGGATCTTCGTCCCATTGCTCATCCCAAGAAAGTGA
Organism: Viscum album; assembly: GCA_963277665.1. Taxonomy (NCBI): domain Eukaryota; kingdom Viridiplantae; phylum Streptophyta; class Magnoliopsida; order Santalales; family Viscaceae; genus Viscum; species Viscum album. The sequence goes on along the minus strand of OY728140.1, from coordinate 640,826,767 downwards.
GTCACCAACAGTCCCAGAAGTAAACACCATCGATGCCCATCATCCCGCACGTCTACCCCGAACTGCAAGTCAAGGGGCTCAAATCACAACACCTTGACACTATCCTCTTTGGGCGGCACTGACTCTCCTGAATGGTTTTAGGTCGTTCCTCAAGGACGTGTCTCGGTGGGGAAAGTGCCCCTCATACTTGAGAGTTCTAGGGAATGTCAAACCACACCTCATCACTACCCCGTAGTCGATAAGTCTCCTCAAAGTCGACAGGCGGCCCCCTGCCCAGCCCTGCTGGAGGGTAATCCCAAGAAGTCAATGGGTTCCCACTGGAGGGAGACCCAAACAAAGTCGACGGGTGTCACACTGCACAGTCCCGTAAAAGGTTAATCCACTGAAGGGAGACCCATAAAAATTCATTGACAGGTCCCAATGCCCATACCCATGAAAGGTATTCGCTGGAGGGAGGCCCAGAATCACCAACGGGGACCACTTCCCAGCCCAGATGGAGGTAAACCCATCATCGGGGACCACTTACTAGCCCTGCTGGAGGTAAACCCGGAACCGATCTGGCCATCCCTGCTGGATGGTACAACGCTGGCCATCCCTGTTGGATGGTAACCCACTGGCCATCCCTGCTGGATGGTAACCCACTGGCCATCCCTGCAGGATGGTACCGCATGGGCCATCCCTACTAGATGGTATAACTGGCCACCCCTACTCGATGGTATCCCACTACCCATCCCTGCTGGATGGTACCACACCGGCCAGCCCTGCTGGAAACAACCTCCTGGACAGCCCTGCTGGAAACAACCTCCTTGCCTGCCCTGCTGGAAACAACCTACTGGGTAGAGGATCGGTGCCCTCATAATGTGTTGGTCACACCAAATCCACAAGAACTCTACTAGGGAACTTGAAGCAACTCTATCGACCAAACCATCGAGAATAGAACCAAGGAAAAACCACTCAACCCTGATGGTCGAACAAACGAGAACAGAACCCGGGGGAAACTCAACCCAGCTGGTCAAAAAAATGATAACAGAGGAACCCTCTACATCTCGAGAGGTCAAGGGTACGCAAAGAAAAACACGGCACGCACATGGGGCCCACACGACGTGTGGCCCCAATTCAACTCCAACCAAGCGCACAAAAGTTCTCAGGTACAAACAACCACATGTACCTCCAAGTGTTCCCGTATACTCCCAAAGTACACCACATTTCCAGCCCAAAGGCTATCATGCACACGGAACCCAACTTCAATGCGAAGGGCGTAAATGTAACAAATCCAACTTGCTACCTCATCGGCCCAGGAACGGCCAACTACATCTCTTCAAACATTTACTTTACTCACATGGGAGTCCACACGATCGCACGCCAAGGGTTCTCTGCAAACACTGCGGAAGGAACCACCACCGGTACACCTTTCATGCTTCCACATTTAATTGAGGTATCTAATGAGGCTCCTCACATTGAAACGGTTTGTACCGTTGTAATCCTTGCAAAAAAGATTGCGAGATAGACTATTTACTCGCCTCAAACAGATATCCGACGGAAAATTCACCAACACCGCTTTACGCCCAAACGGCGTCCCATGATCCTGAGCCTCAGTCCCGAAAATAGTCGGGCGCATTGCACCATTGCGATCCCCTTAGAAAATCACATCAAAAGGACTGCTCACTTGAGTGGGACGGATATTTGGAGAAAAAGATGCATTTCGTCAAACTGCGCACAAGCGGTTCTACGTGGGACCTGCACCATGGTCCCGAATCGCTACAAACGGATCACATCGTTGTGATCCTCTCGAAAAAGTATACGGGATTGACTAACCACTTGTCCAAAACAGACACCCGGTGATAAAGATAGAAATCACCACCAACTCCCAAAACGGCTTTCGTGGGTCCTGCACCACCGTGTGGAATTAAAGCAGACGTATTGCGCCATTGCAATGCCCTCGGAAAAAAACCCAAAATCGACTGCTCACACGCCACGAACGGACGACTGATGAAAAAGTTGATAAACGTTGATCGCAACTTAAAAAGATGGGTTTTGGGGCCCACACATCAACTCTGGTTTCAACGCCCAAAAACCCCTTGTAAATCTTCGTCTTGACGTCAGGGTCACAACGTAGCTTACGGCGCTCAAAACAGACATCGGATGTGTCTGCGCCGCTCAAAACAAGACTCTCGGGAAAAGCGCTAAGCCACGTAACATACGCGTTGCTCCACCGAGGCCCCCATATCAGGAGTTAAAACCCCCCAAACCCATCTCATATTCTCCTCCTTGAGCCGAGGTTCTCACTGCCATAGACAGCATGAAAGACGCACACCCATAGTGGAAGATATGGGTGTCCGAAATCGAAGGGGGCGATCCCCTTGGACTGAACCGGCCTGGACCGGTCGGCCCGCCCAGCTTGGGCCGGCCCGTGCCGGTCGGCCCGGCTCTCAGCACCAGCCCACGGCTCCGCCACATGTCTCAGTGCTGACCCGTGGTCCACTCGTCGACCGGCCCTCGTGGGGCCGGTCCTCTTGGCGCGTGAAGACCCACCGAGGGCGGGTCTTTGTTCCCCCACGGGGTCGCGCGTCGTGACCCATATCTTTGGTCACGCCCCTGCGAGCTCAGCCTCGCCACCTGGAGCTGCCGCCTCACCTTGCCTGAAGCCACCACCTCGCACCGACTCCCTTGACCCTGGCCGCCCACCACCTATGAGCCTCAGCCACCGCCGCCATACGCCGCCACCGGAGCTCCTCCATGCCAACGGAAGAAGTCCGAAAACACCCCGAACTTCGCCGGACGATTGCGATCTCCTCGGGACTCAGATTTCAATTCTGAAAAGTTTGTCGGAAAGCTTAGAAAATATACTATGAAATTATGGGATTTTATCAAAGATCAAACAACATTTGGACACTATAATTTGGATTCGAATAGGGGTTCAGGATTTAAAAACCGAAAACAATGACCGCCTACCTTGTTGGGCGTTGCCCATCGCTTCACGAGGGATCCATCGTCACTGCAACAGCTTGGATAGGAGAAGGAGGTGGAGAGATTGGTTTTTGATAGGGGATCCTTGGTTGAGTTCTTACAAAGGATGCAAATGGAGGAGGGAAGGGATGGGGTAAGGTTTAAATAAAGAAAATTTAATTAAAATTTTAATTAATTTAAACCCCCAATTTAACCCGCATCCGAAACTCTTGGCGGGGTCAAGATTAAACTTACCCTAGGGTAAACACCAACTCCCGAGCACAATGGAGGTCTCTTAATTTTAATCTGAGACTTCATTCGAATGTTATAAAATTTAGCATCCGAAGCCGCTAAATTATGAAAAAGCCCCTTGTGGAATTTTTCACAGAAGGCCCATGCCCGTGAAAGTTACACCCCTCCTAGGATAAACGGCATGCTCCGGATTCAACGGTTCCCTCAGTTTCCCCATATGAGAAACCGTTTAAGAGATACTTGAGTTAATCCATTAAACGAATAAATTAATTATTTATTTATCCATTTAATGTTCCGTTAACGGGTGAGGGGTCCCAACATCCCGCGCCGACATGCTTTATGTCGTTCCTGGGGTAAACACCTCATTTTGGACCCATCTGTACTCTCATATTTCTGATCCGGATCACCTTTTAAGATTTATCCCATTTATTTGGCGTTCCCAGTGTGAACACACTGAAAATTTAATTTCGGCCACACCAGGGCTCGAAATCGCACGTCGTCTAAAGGTGATGCTCTGGAATAACATCAAGAATATTCCAAAGTCTTTTATAGTGAAAACCAGGTTCTTACATCATTCCCTCCTTCAAGATTTTCGTCCCCTAAAAGCAAAACCATGGAACAACTTAGGGTACTAATCCCACACCTGACTCTCCCGTACCCAGAAGAACTCTTGAACAGTCTCGCATCACTGCACACAGAACAAAGGATTTGATATGTTCAGACGAGGTCTGCCCTCACCGATGACGTGCATAGGAGCACAAAAACTTCTTTCCAGGTGAGTCATGTGGGAGACTTCGTGCACCCCCTCCTACCTTTGGGGTTAGGGCAAGGTGGTAGGGAACCTCTCCATCCCTTTTCATGGTCTCAAACGGCCTGAAGGCTCTCGGGGGTAGATCTCCCCCCCAACCGAACCCCTACGTCGCACGCTATGTTTGGAAATCACTATTCGAACTTGGGACAAGGCTCGATGATTCCCTCCTTCAAAATATCCATATGGTGGAACACCCAATGATATCTGGTCACGCAAGATTTCACAGTCGATGTCCCACAAACAAGACTCTCTTACATGCTCGAAGAGTGAAGGAGTCGACACCATCGACTAAAGAAAAAGGTCCCACGCCCTTTACCTTACCAAAACAGGGTTACACTGACACCCCGCTCCACCCTGGTAACAACTCAAGAAAGGAGGAGGGAGAAAATAATTTTACACAAGAAGTCCAAAAATTCTACTACAAGAAGTATAAGAGCTGTAGAGCATACCTCTTATCACCTCATGCTCTACAGGATCGTAGACATCCAAAGCTCACGACTGTCCGTGGTCCCAACTGTCATCTCCCGGAGCCTGACATGGACCACTTGGTGGTGATGGGAAGACCTCATAAGGTTGTACTCCACTTCCAGCTCCTCTCGCTCCTCTGCAAGCACCACCTCTTTGGGTTCTACTCCGATCACGGCGGTGACTCTGTTGTGGTGGTGTAACTACCTGCCCGATATTCTCAGCACGCCTGGTCGGGTAGTCCCATGCCAAGTGACCTCGCCCATCGCAAGCATAGAACCGACGCTCTCCAGGCTGACCTGGTGCCCTCCAGCGCCACTGTGGTGTACGACCACACCCCTGAGTCTGGTTATCGGAAAGCCACCTGCGTTGAGGCTCTGTCAGCCGACGCCCACTAGCTACAGCAAACGTCTCGGCTCTGTCGAGCCTGCTACCACCACTAACTATAGAACGCGACAAGAATATCTCTATCACCAGTGCCTTATCTAGCACCCTAGAATATGTGGAAATTCCCAAGGGTACTATGACAGCATGAATATATCTATGGAGACCCTTATCGAACTTCCGCGCTTGGAAGTTATTGTCGTGGACCATGTCCAGGTAAAAACATGCACGGTCCGTGAACCTAGTCGCGTACTCATTCATCGTCATCCCTCCCTGCCAAAACTGCAGGAACTCCTGGATCTAAACAGAGTGTAAGATTGAGGGGTAAAACTCCTCACTAAATAATGGATGAAAGTCGCCCCACGAAAGTGATGACTCATTGAGAAACTAAGTCACCAGACTCCACCAATTCCCAGCTGCTCCGTGGGAAAGGCTGGAGGCCAAATCCACCAAAAGATTTGTCAGTATCTGCACAAGCCTGAAAAGGTGAACCACTATCCCAAGACAAACCTCTGCTGCCTGAGGTTCTGGCTCACCACTGAAACTCAGCGGTCTCTATCGATGGAATTCACAGAGCGCACTAAACTTGTGCTGAAGCTCAATCTGCTCTGTTGAAGCTATCTACTGATCACCAGGTGGGGGTACTGCTACTGGCCCACCCGGAGAAGGGGACTTGCATGATGGGTCCTGGAATGAGGCCTCATAGCTCACAGGGTCGTCATCACGAACCAAAGTTGGTATCCTTGCTAGATGTCTTTGTGGAGACATCCTGATTGTTATCAAGGAGTGTCGCGGTCAGATGAGAATATATGTATATAATAGTAAAAACAATGGGAAGGTGAATCAAGAAGGATAGTCAAGAATCAATCATATGTGATGCACAAAGAAATTTTCCATGCAACGAGTGTCTCATAATGTCGAGTCGACAAGCGGGTTATCAGTGTCCTAGTGAATGGATACGTCGGCCTCCGCACCATTACTAGACTCCATGTCCTGAGAGCCGCTCTTGAGACACGTTGACATTGTTTCCCTAAATCCCAACCAATTTCTTTTTAGGGATGTCCGCACAAAATCCCAAGGAACGAACCACCTTTGATACCACTTTTTCACAAACTGACCCTACTCGGGCTCAAGCCGCAACTACCCCAAGCCCGCCTCCATAGTCCAGCGGCTGGCGAAAAGTGCCGAAGTATAAACAAATTGGGGAGGCCTTTTCCTGAGTACCTGTACACACACACACAACCCACTCAATGCAGAAGTGCAGAGTAAAAGGAGAAGTAAAGTGATAACTGCTATAAAAAACCAAAAAAGTGCATCAACCTCTAACAGTAAAAAGAAAGTGTTGAAGGTAAATTGAAAAGAAAAGGGAAAAACATGTGCCCAACCAGAAAAGTGCCACAACCCGGCAACAGGTAAAAAAAATTAAAACAGCTGGAAGAGTCCCACACCTGGAACCCGACTACGACCACCGTACGTGGTCCAAGCTCTCGAAATTATAAGCTCCACTGATGTCATGACCAGCCTGTCTGTTTTCTGCAAGGGCACACCAAGTGCGGGAAAATCCCAAGCAGGGGTGAGTATAAAAATACTCAGTAGGATGCCCCGAAGGCTCGAGGGAACAACAAAGGAGGTACTGAAGATGTGATTAGTAGATCGAACAGGGAAAAGTAAAGGAGTACAACCGAGAGTGCAGTAAAGAGTATAGTAGAGTATCAGATCAACCCAATAAGAGAAAGGAAGAAGACTTGTCCAATCACAAGGAGCTAGAAACGGTGAGAATATGAACTTCCTGTAGAGTCTTCACTAACTTTGGTAGGAGCGTAGACTCGTCCAACCACGAGAATCTAGACATGGAAAGCACGTGGAAAACCTCGCGCGTCTTTGCCTCTCCTGGAAGGAGAGTAGCCAAAACCCAAGGAGTGGGTACTAGAACAAGGTATACATATATATATTCTATGTCAAGAAACCCGAACAAGATCATAAGTGGATCTCCATCCCATTTCTCATCCCAAGAAAGTGATTCACCAACATTCCTAGAAGTAAACACAATCGATGCCCAGTATCCCATATATCTGCCCTGAACTAAAAGTCAAGGGGCTCAAATCACCACACCTTGACACTACCTTCTTTGGGCAGCACTGAATCGCCCACACGGTTTTAGGTCATGTCTCAAGGATGCATCTCGGTGTGTAAAGTGCCCCTCATACTTGAGAGTTCTGGGTAACATCAAACCACACCTCATCACTACCCCGTAGTCGAGAGGTCTCCTCAAAGTCGATAGGCGACCCCCTGCCCAGCCCCGCTGGAGGGTAATCCCTAGAAGTTGACAGGTTCCCCCTAGAAGGAGACCCAGCAAAAGTCGATGGGTTCCACACTGCCCAGTCCTATAAAAGGGTAATCCACTTGAGGGAGACCCATCAAAAGTCGTCGACGGGTCCCAATGCCCAGACCCGTGAAAGGTATCCACTGGAGGGAGGCCCGGAATTGCCAACTGGGACCACTTCCCAGCCCAGATGGAGGTAAACCTGTCATCGAGGACCAATTCCTAGCCCCACTGGAGGTAAACCCGGAACCGCTCTGGTCATCCCTGGTAGATGGTACAACGCTGGCCATCCCTGTTGGATGGTGACCCACTGGCCATCCCTGCTGGATGGTAACCCACTGGCCATCCCGGCTGGATGTTACCGTACTGGTCATCCCTACTGGATGGTACAACTAGCCACCCCTACTGGATGGTACCCCACTGTCCATCCCTGCTGGATGGTACCTCACCGGCCAGCCCTACTAGAAACAACCTCTTGGCCAGCCCTGCTGGAAACAACGTTCCGGGCAGCCCTGCTGGAAACAACCTCCGGGGTAGAGGATCGGTTCCCGCTTAATGTTTTGGTCACGCCGAATCCACAAGAACTCTACCAGGGAACATGAATCAACTCTTCCGGCCAAACCATTGATAACAGAACTCAGGGAAAACCAATCAAACCTGATGGTCAAACAAATGAGAACAGAACCAGGGGAAACTCAACCTGGCTGGTCAAAAAAATGAGAACAGAGGGACCCTCTACGTCACGAGAGGTCAAGGGTATGCAAAGAAGAACATGGCACGCACATGGGGCCCACACGACATGTGGCCCCAAGTAAACTCCAACCAAGCGCACAAACATTCTTAGGTATAGAAAACCACATGTACCTCCAAACGTTCCTATATACTCCCAGAGTATACCACATTTCTAGCCCAAAGGCTATCATGCACACATCACCCAACGTCAATGCAAAGGGAGTAAACATAACAACTCCAACTTTACACCTCATCGGCCCTGGCACGGCCAACTACATCTCTTCAAACATTTACTTCACTCACATAGGAGTTCACGCGATCGCACGCCAAGGGTTCTCTACAAACACCACGGAAGGAACCACCACTGGTACACCTTTCATGCTTCCACATTTAAGTGTGGTATTGAATGAGGCTCCTCACATCCAAATGGTTCATACCGTTTTAATCCTCATGGAAATACATGCGAGATAGACTATTTACTCGCCTCAAACGGATATCCAATGGAAAAGTCACCAACACCACTTTACACCCAAACGGTGTCCCGTGATCCCAAGCCTCGGTCCCGAAAACAGTCGGGCGCATCGCACCATTGCAATCCCCTTGTAAAAGCACATAAAATGTATTACTCACTTTAGTGGGAAGGATATCCGGAGAAAAATATCCATTTCGTCAAACCACGCACGAGCGGTTCTACGTGGGACTCGCACCCCGGTCCCGAAGCACTACAAACGGATCGCACCGTTGTGATCCTCTCGAAAAAGTACACAGGATTGACTAACCACTTGTCCAAAATGGACACCCAGTGATAAAGATAAAAGTCACTACCAACTCCCAAAACGGACTTCATGGGGACCGCACTGCCGTGCGGAATTAAAGCGAGTGGATTGTGCCATTACAATGCCCTCAGAAAAACACCTAGAATTGACTGCTCGCACGCCCCGAACGGACATCCGATGAAAAAGTTGATAAATGCTGCTCGCATCTTAAAAGATAGGTTGTGGGCCCCATGACTCAACTCCTGTTTCAATGCCCAAAAACCCCTTTCAAATCGTTTTCTTGATGTCAGGGTCACAATGCCGATTACGGCGCTCAAAACAGACATTGGTTGTGTCTGCGCTGTTCAAAACAAGAATCACGGGAAAAGCGCTAAGCCACTTAATGTACACGTTGTTCCACCAAGGCCCCCATATCGAGAGTTAAAACCCCCAAAACCATCTCATATTCCCCGCCTCAAGCCGAGGTTTGCACTGCCGCAGACAGCATGCAAAAAGGACACCCGTAGTGGGAGATATGGGTGTTCGAAATCGAAGGGGGCGAGCCCCTTGGACTGGACCAGTCTGGACCGGTCGGTCCGCCCGGCCTGGGCCAGCCCGCGCCGGCCCGCTGCACAGCCACGCGGCCCGGAACTGACCCACAGTCCACCTGCAGACCGCTCCTCGTGGGGCCGGTCATCTTTCCGCATGAAGACCCGTTGAGGGCGGGTCTTTGTTCCCCCGCGGGGACGCGCACCGCGACCCCGATCTTCCATCGCGCCCCGGCGCGCTCGGCCTCGCCGCCTGGAGCCACCGCCTCACCCTTCCTGGAGCCTCCATCTCGCGCCGATGCCCTCAACCCCGGCTGCCCGCCGCATGTGAGCCTTGGCCACCGCCGCCGCTGAATCTGGACCGCCGCACGCCGCTACCGAAGCTCTGCCCTGCCGCCGGAAAAACTCCAAAAACACCCTGAACTTCTCCAGACGATTGCGATCGCCTCGGGACGCAGATTTCAATTACGAAAAGTGCGTCGGAAAGATTAGGAAATATACTACGCAATTATGGGATTTTATTGAAGATAAAACAACATTTTGATGCTATAATTTGGGTTCAAATCAGGGTTATGGATTTAAAATCTAAAAACAATGATCGCCTACCTTGTTGGGCGTTTCCCGCCGCTTCACGAGGGATCCGTCGTCGCCGCAACAGCTTGGAGAGGAGGATGAGGTAGAGATCTTGGAGTTTGAGAGGGTCTCCTTGGTTGAGTTCTGCCATAGGATGCAAATGGAGGAGGGAGGGGATGGGTTAAGGTTTAAATAAAGAAAATTTAATTAAAATTTTAATTAATTTAAACCCCCAATTTAACCCGCATCCAAAACTCTTGGCGGGGTCAATATTAAACCTCCCCTAGGGTAAAAACCACCTCCAGATCACAATGGAAGCATTGTAATTTTAATCTTAGCCTTCGTTCAAAAGTTATAAAATTTAGCGTTTGAAGCCGCTAAATTACGAAAACGACCCTCGTGGCATTTTTCACAAAAGGCTCGCGCCCGTGAACGTTATACCCCTCCTAAGGTAAACAGAATTCTTTGGATTCAACGGTACCATCGGTTTCCCCATCCGAGAAACCATTTAATAGATACTTGAGTTAATCCATTAAAAAAATAAATTATTTATTTATTTATCCATTTAATGTTCCGTTAACGGGTGAGGGGTCCCAACGTCCCATTCCAACATGTTTTATGTCGTTCCTTGGGTAATCACCCCATTTCGGACCCATCCAAACTCTTAGATTTCTGATCCAGATCACCGTTTAGGAGTTATCCCAATTATTTGGTGTTTCCAGTGTGAACACACTGAAAATTTAATTCCGGCCACACTGGGGATCGAAATCGCATGTCGTCAGAAGGCGATGCTCTGTAATAACATCAAGAATATTCCAAAGTATTTTATAGAAAAAACTGGGTTCTTACAAGTTGAAGGAGGATGAGATAGCCTTAATTTATATTCAATCTTAGGAGAAGTACTAGGTTTGGTTAGCTTTAATGATGCTTGTGGGGGTAATGAGGGAATGGTGGATCTTGTTCCTTGAGGATTTCAAGGAGTTTATGGTCACATAGGATAAGTTCTAAGACCAATTGCAAGCATATTTTCTTAATTTGACTATAAAGGTGTCCAATATATAAGAGCTACTTACCCTAAAATAGGTGAGTTTCAGTGTGCGAGAGTTCAATATCCCTTTTAGGACCCTTCTATGATATTCTCCAAACCTATTTCTTGATGAGGAGGACAAAGTAAGGAATTTAAAGTCAGAATTTCGTCTAGAGATCCAGTGTCAGATCACCATGTTCATGTTATCAACATATCATGATGTGTTGGAGAGAGCAAAGGCTGTTAAGAGGATTCTGGCCCGAACCAGATCATCATGATAGGAGAGTCATTAGGAAACCTTTTAAAGTAGAGATATGGTCCAAGGTTTCTAGATACCTAGAAAAAAATATCTTTCGGTCAGTATTGGTAGGCCATAGCCCTCATCATCACATTTCTGTAAGGGTGGAAGATCTCTGGCTTATTCCTAGGGATAGGATGCATGTTTTTCTCATGGAGGATGAGTTCATCAGTGATGAGAGTACCTAAACTTTATAAGAAGTCAGTATTCATTTGGTATTCCACTTTAGGTAACTCTATTGAAGAAGATACATTTTATGTAGTATCAATAGTGATTTCAAGTTTGGGATCATTAGACCGGAAATGGGGTAGTAAGAGGACTGCCTCGAGATGCTTCTCAAACTTAGAGAGAATAGAGATATTGTGGATGTGGTCATCATTAGGGTAAAAGAGGTTATAGTGAAGGTTTTTTCCATCTTAATTCTCTAATGTTTCCATCATCGAGTGATCTAGATGTTAATCGATATATCATTTTCCTATTTTCTACATGTGTGAAATATTTTTTTGATTCGGGAGTTGTGTACTCCTTAATATCACCTTCCTTATCCATGATTTGGGACTTGAGGTAGAGATTCTTCCAATTCCCTAGGCATTGACTACATTATTTAAAGTTTTATCTAACTTATATGAAGTATATAGAAATTGTGAGTTAGTGCTAGGGAAGTAATCCTCTTCAGGAGACTTCTTGTTTTTATGGATATAGTCATATGAGATAATCATCATTATGGATTGGTCTTATTTGATGGAGGATATCATGGATTGATTTAGCAGGAAGGTTTTTTTTATGCTCATGGAGAGAAAATGGTGTTCGTTGGAGAGTTATTCCTTCAAATGGATTAGGGGTATGTTTCATCCTTATCTTCCTTGATGGTAAAACTTATATTGAGCTCATTAGAGGTTCAGTCATCATTGTTTACTAGGGTTGTATAAGAGTACCATAATATCATTCTTAAGGATGTTGTAGCATGACCCCCTCGATGGGAGATCGAGTTTGGGATCAAACCACATCCAGGAATTTCTCCTACCTCGATGTCTCTATATAAGATGTCACCTTTTGAGTTGTGATATCTGTGAGTGTAGCTCGGTGATCTTTTGCAATGAGGTTTTGTTCAGCCAAGTGTTTCACCTTAGGGGTGTACCAATGTTTAGATAAAGAAGTAAAATATAAGTTTGTATCTTTATACTGATTATCATCACTTGAATCAGGTGACAGTGAAGAACTTCTTTCCTCTTTCATAGATTGTGCACTTATTAGATCATCTAAAATAAGCAAGTTGGTTCTCAAAGATCTATCTATGATTATGATATCATCATATGTGGGTAATGGATAAAGATATTTTGAAGACCTTTTTTTGATATCTTCTTGTACATTATGAGTTATTTTTTATTCCATTTGGAGTGAGAAAACTCTATCTATGTTCATGGGTTTGGTGAACTCAATGTGCATAGAGTTCTTAGATGATTTCATGTTGGTTTTTATCAATGACATCCTAGTGTACTCTATATTAAATTAGGGGCATGAATAGAATCTATGTTCTATTTTATGATTTCTTCATTTTCAGAAGTTATTTGACAAGTTGTCAAAGTATGAGTTCTAGTATTGTGAAGTTCATTCTTGGGGCATGTCATGTTCTAGCATAGGGTAGTTTTGTATCCTTTAAAGATCGACGAAGTGGTTTTCTGGGCATACCCCAAGATAGTGGTAGAGGTTCGGAGCTTCTTTGGTCTTATAGGATATTATATATGGTAAATAGATAATTTATCTTGGGATTAAACTCATTTTATATCCTTAAATATAAAGGATCAGACATTCAAATAGATCAACCAATGTTAGGTATCCTTTGAGTGCCTAAAGAATATGTTAGTCAGCACTCTAGTTCTTTTTTTAGAAGAGGTAGTTCAGTTTTAGGTTTTATATTATTATTCACATTTTGGTTTGGGATATTTTTTGATCTAGTAGATATCAGTTTTTTTTATGGTTCTTGGATTTTATTTCCCCATGAGTGTAACTATTCCACCTATGATATTGAGTTGTAATAAGTTGTTTTTTCTTTTAATTTTTGGTGACATTACCTCATCGACAATAATTTTGTGCTTTTCATCAATCATAAGATCCTGATCTATGTCTTATCCCTATGTAAATTGAACTTGTGGTAGTGATGGTGTATGGAATTCTTATCTGACTATAACTTAGAGATTTAATATACACTAGGAAGGGGAAATGGTGGGGCTGATGTGCTGAGCAGGAAGTCACGTAATGATGTCATTCCTAAATAGATATATTCCTGGAGAGTTATGGAATATATCTTGATGATTCTTCTAGCTATGTGGGAGGTTGAAGGTGGAGGTCATATTTTCCAAATGATAGTATAGTCATCTTTGGTGTAGTAGGTGGAGGAGTCCTAGTTAGGGGATTTTGAGGTGGAGGTCTAGAGAGACTGATTTGTCTTTAGTGATTCCACTAATGGTTGGTATGAGGATGGATAGAACTGGGTATTATTATAGAGGAGGATTTTTCCTCCTTAAATAATGCATGATATAGTTCTCTATGAGTTTTATATCTCACCCTTAGTAGTTTATAACGATGTGATAAAGATGCAACGAGCTCTAAGAGGTCAGTTTTGGTGTACTGGGTTGTAGCATGTAGTTGTAGAGTTTATGTCTCGATGTTTGGTATTTTATAGGGTGAAGGATGAGAACCATGTTTCCAATGGGTTTCTCTAGACATTAGATTTTCCCCAGTGGAAGTGGTAAGATATCTCGATGGAATTGAATACTGGTTTACCTTGATCTTAGGGATACTTAGATGTTATATGGGTGATAGTGGACCATTTAAGGAAATCATCCCACTTCATAGAATTTAGATAGTTGAGATTAGTAGAGGTTATTTCTAGGTAGTATCTAGAGGAGGTTTTGAGACTTCATAGATCCCCTAGGATTGTCATCTCTAATATAGATATTTTTTTACTTCTAGGCTTTGAAGAGTTCTCCAGTATAATCTTCAATCTCAGTTATGACTTGGAAATTCTTTTCATCCATAGATTCATAGTCAGATAGAGTATCCCATCCAAACTCTTGAAGAAATGGTGTGTTCTTATGTCCTATATTTTGGAGGTTTATGGATGAGGTTCTTACACTTGGTTATGTTTTATCACAATAATAGCTTTCACTCCACCATTGATATGGTTCCATTTTAAGATTTGTATGTATAACCTTTATGTTCTTCATTTTGTTAAATTGGGGTCATATAATTATCAATTTTTTAGCCAAAATTGGTATAGGGTACAATAGATATGGTACAAGTAATTTGAGAGATAATTAAGGAAGTGTAGGATCATTATAAATCCTATTTATATCATAGGAGGAGACCTATGTATTTTGAAATTATAGGTCACATGTTCCTAAAAGTGACTCATAATCATGGGTAGTGAAGCTTTGGTTATGGTAGTAAGCTTTATCCAAGGTTTTTTGGTCCTTTCAATTTTTTGGATCATGTTGGAGTCATGGAGAATCATATAACACTTCCCCTATAGATTAGAAGAATAAACAATGTTTTTTCATGATTCAACTCCATTATCACATTCATTAATACTCTCATTTCATCGATGGGGCCAAGATCAATGTTGACAAAGACGTGACCTTCTATGAGTGTCCTATAGTGATCTAGGACCTCCATAATATGGTGTTTTGAGAGTATTTTTTTTCTTTTTCTCATGTATTATGGTGGTATGGTGGTGTGGAAGAGAGTACCTGGGAACATGATTCATAGATACAATCTTAGTACCTTGGTCATTTTTTTTTGTTTAGAACTTCTCTAGATGCAGTAATTGTTCTGGTTTTTGAACCTTTTTTGCGTTATGAGATAGTTTCCTCTATTTTTTGTGTCCCTACACTCATTTGAGAGGTATCTTTCCTAGTAGAGTGTTTATGAGATGATTGTTGTGGTTTTTTGGTTATATTATTTATACTTATGATGGGGTGTTTAAGCTCCTATAATGACAATATCCTTAAGAGGTATCTCGTGTGGTGGATGTTTGGATGACCCTTTCATTTACTCTCCAAGTTTGGTTTTGGATTCTTGAGGATAATAATTTTTTTGAGAGGTATATTATATAAGGGCCTAGATCCATTTATCTAGACCCATTCTGTGTTTCCAAATCCTATAGATCTCAAAATATGATTAGTGGAGGTCTAGTTGTGTTTGGATGCTGAAAGTTGGAATCAAATAGAATTTACATCACAACAAGGGGTTTATGTTGTATATGTATTTTATGATTTAAGAGGTTTTTATGGAATAAAATATTTTTATTGAGAATTTGGACTATCCCTTAGGATTTATGTCATAAAACTAAAATATACATCATAAGTTTAATACATGTTGTGTAGTTTGAGGCAATTCCTTTTTCAGTGGAACTTAAAATTTGGCATATTTAGATGTAAACAAGGGGTTTATAGAATAAATATACAATGTGAAATACACTTCATAACATGTAAAACCTATTTTTTCTCAAATAAAACATATTCTCTCCAAAATCTATGGGCATCTAGTGGTGTTTCTTCAGGAATTTTAAGAGCCCTTTAAAGGGAATCAAATCCCAGCTTCCCGTGTTGGATCTGTCGCGATCTGAGATTAATTTTTCCTAGTTCTATTTTAGTTTTTCTGATCTTGTCCCCACCCCATTTCTTTATTTTCATGAGATGTAAGTTCTTATCCATTTTATATTTTTTTTTTTTGATCTGTTTGTGGCATAACATCCTTGGAGAGATGTAACTTCTTGCAGAATAAGTGATCAAGATCCATAGCATTGGTCTATTCTCATGCGAATAACATTAATGATTTTTTATAGGGGGTTTGTTACATATATTTTTTATATGTAATCAAAAATTGACTATGGTGTATCCCTTTAGATGATAATATAATTGACCTAATAAATCTTAAATTATATTAAAAACAAATTAGACATTGATCGTATGTTGATGCTTTATGTTGTGATAATAATTTTCCTCTTGATCTAGTAGATAGTATGATATATATATTATGATTGTGTAGAATGTTTTTATTCTCATTTTACCATTTTTTATTCATTGGTAAATGGTAAATAATGTAAATTCTGAATTTATTGATTAATTGGTTAAAGAATTTGATGAAGAGGCATATTTGTAATCTAATGTTCTTTATAATTTGAGGATAATTAAATTGATTCTAAATTCATGTTCATTTGAAAATGTTATTCCATGTGTTGTTGGAATTGATAAAGAACATTAATCCTATTAATTCTTGTTGAGAATAATAATAAAAAGGCATGTTAAATAAGAATAATTATTATCTTAGTTTTTTTAAACTATTTTTATGATTTAGATAATGTTTAAATGTTTGGATAGATTTTTATAGTGTATGACTTAGGTTTCCTATAGTTGGAACTAGTGAATAATGAATCAGTTAATTATGGATGGAATAAAAACTATTTTTCTAGAAAATATAATTCTTGGGGTGGAGAGTTCTCATTTTCTTGGGAAGAAAAAATGCCTTATGTTGGGGGCCATGAGCGCCTATTTTCTTGTAAAGGAAGAATGGCTTATTTTATGGACTAGTTTTTATTTTAATTGTGATTTTTTTCTTAATAAATTTTTATATTCTCTGGATATGAGCTCACTGTGTGATATGATCCTAGGATGGATAAGACTAGGATAGATGATGAGACATGGGAAGGGAGGCCTAGATGATGTGGTAGTAGTTTTTGACTGTGATAGTGATATTAATTGGGATATGAATGGGGGTATTAGGGATGGATCCAGAGATGATGGAATAGGTTTAAGATGATATTACCCATTGATGTAACAAATCTAGAATCTTTTTTGATAATGAATGTGTTTAATGTATGATGACTGGGTTGGTTGTTTATTTGTTTTCTTTTCCTCACTACTTGAGGCAGATGGATTTTCTTGGTTGAATTTCTATTTGTGTTATTTTAAGATAGTTTTCCTAGAGTAGTTGGAAATATGGAATGGTCAATATGTTTAATAAATTTTTAACTCATAGGTTTTGTTATTTCTATAATGAAAAAAGATATGATCTTGAGAAATCATGACCTTGGTTTGAAATATGCCCTGAGGGAATGGACTTATCTATGATGATTAATAAAATATAATTTGAAATAATTTTAATGGTTAATTAATTTATAATTAAGTAATTAATTAAAGGATAAATGTAAAAATTAAATAAGTAATTTAATGTATCTCTTTAAAATTATTGTATGCTTATAGGATATCTAGTCCTTAATAGTGGCAATCAGGTGCTCGAGTGATGATAGGTGAAGTTGAGCCTAGTAATAGGTTATGACCAGAGTGTGGTTGTGAGCTATATTATATCATGTATATTCTATAATTTCATATGCTACCCCATTCATTCCAGTTATGGAGACTGACACCCAATAGACTTTTGGAAGGGTGTTTTCCCTAACATCTTGATGAGATGATGGATGGATGTCTAACCCCTTTGGCCCCTCTCTATTCTCTTGGTAATATTATGTGCTGGTATGCATGGTAGTTAGTTTTTTCATAAATTTGTGTAGAGGTTTTTGATGGAATGTGTTTATTTAACACACATGTATCTTCATATATAGTATCCAAAGGATTATTATAGGTATTAAATGTGTGGGATGTGATATCTTTAGGTACCTTTCTGAGTGTATGGGTTGTGATGGCTTGAGGTATAATACCTAATGTATGATATACGTCGTGTGATCTATGGTGGATCCTATAAGAAAATTTCTTAAATTATATGGTAATGTGATATGGGATGATGTAATGATGTGAATCATGATATGCATGTTTTGATACTTAGATCAGGTGTATATAAGGTGGATTACTTTTGGAGAGATATGGATCAAGAAGAGTGACATTGGGGTAGAGAAGAAAACTAGTGGGAAGTGGTATCGGGGTACCATTGAGGTTTTATTACTATGATATATGATCTCTTATATTCAATACTTGGTGTAGATAGACATGGTGAGGCTGGGAACTTATTCTACCTATTTAGGAGATGAGTTAGTTTCACTTGTCTTTCATTATGCTTTAGTATGCTTTCTTTATCTATTGAACGAGAGGCTCGAGGGACGGTCCTACTGAGTACACTATTATGCTCACCCTACATTTAAATAGAAGATTTTTAGGTAAGTAGGAAAAGTTTGGAGATCTAGATAGATATTACAAGCTCATGGTTTTATAGGTTTTTTTTGGTCTTGATGGTTAGTGTCAAGTTTACATTTTTGATACTTGTAGTTTTCTTTCATTAGTTTTAATATTGTATGACATTACATGTATGCAATTGGGTTATTTTATACATATTTAAGTTGGTTTTTAATTTTTTTTATGTATTATATATTCCTTTTTCTTGTTCTCTTATATGGTAATACCTTCCATTGTATGTTTATTATACTCTCAGTACTAGTCATCAACCCAGTGCCTACTGAAAGCGAGACTTGGGTAGTCACCATCTCCCTTATCTCATTTTCAGCCCAGGAGAGGTACTCTTTAAGGGGAGGGTGTCATGAAAACACATTTTTAGATTTTAAAAACATCCCTCACGAAGAACCAAGGTTCTTTAATCTCAAAAAAACCTTGTAAATTATTGAACAAAACCAAAACATACTCCCATATTATACGAGAATCATTGAAACATCTGAAGCATCAACCCATACTTCCTTCAACTAAGGATGAAACATACCATACACCTTTAGCAAATTAATGTAAGGAAGGAATAACCAACTCGCTCTCCCCTGGGTCATGTGATGTTCAACTATCTTGTATACCATTAACTAATGACCGACAATCTAACATATGAAAATACAGACCATGACTCTACCATTATCTTGACCCATATATCAAGAGTCATGTGTCATCATCCCAAGACAATATAATATGTCATCACAACCCTATTAAGGGTCTCTCATACAATATAAAATACCAATACACTAATAATCATACCTAATATACACATCTCCCACTCTGGAAATTTTATGAGGTACCACATACTATAGAATGTACACTAAAGGGTTTTCGTGTACCATAAATGAAAAATTGAAATATCATCACATCAAGAGAATCAAATATTAAAAAAACCACCTCGATTTTAATTAATCAATATTAAACTACAAGTTTATTCAGAAAAAACATTAATTAACTTATTATTGACATTATAATTAATCAAAACCACTTTCCCAAAATGGATTCCCAAAACCAATTCTGAATTTTTTTTCAATATAAAAACATTTTTAACACTCACAAGTAGTTATTCACATGTCAAATACAACTATGTTTCTGGTATGATTCATGAACTCAAGAGCTCTTTCCACCCCAGGTGAAGATTAAAATATTAAATTAAAATCTCAAACCAACACATTACACTTGAATATCCATATAAACCATAATAGTGAAAAGAAGGAATGAAAATCATATAACCTTGTTATCTTGGTCTTCCACCATATAGGTGTTTGAGACACACAGGGCTAGTGTACATTCCAATCTATGAATAATATTGGCTCTAAATACAAGTCCCAAATAGTAAGATAGCCAAAATAATTATCATATGATATTTGATAATTCCTCAACCCAGGTCCTCCCAAACCACGACCAATATGGTGGTGTTACATGAGCTCAGGTATGCCTCCCCATTTTCCAAATGCTACCAACTATTAATTAGAGTCTAATAACAACTTGGGGAGACAATAATCTTGAAATCACGATAAAAAATAATAAGTAAATAAAGAACCAGAATATAATATCATAGCAATAAAAATGAATTATATCTAAGATCTAACCATCAATAATAATTAGATATAAACATGCTATGAATATAAGAATATATTCTATATATACACACATACATACATATAGGATCACCCACTATGATAATCAAGTATAAAGATAAAATATGCAACAAAAATACAAAAAGAGGTGCCACCACAAACTCGAGCCTCACCTTGGTCCTATCTTTCAACAACATCAAGTTATTATATATTGATGTTTTGTATGATTGACGAATAGTCTAGTATGGTAGAAATAATGTCTACATGTCCACCAAGGTTCATGTGTTGGGTGTGATAAATATATCTCAATATGGAAGAACCAATGGTTCCCTTGTATATTTCACAATATCCAATGTATATATATAGAAAATAAATAAAATGGAAATATATAACATAAAATTATTCACATTAGATCATCTTATGCTAACTAAGACACCATTAAATATAACCCCAACTGATTCATCCAATTCTGGTGTATATCTTTTTTTATCCATATATGGGATAATGTCAACAACATGGAATCCCAAGAACGTGGTTGGTCTAATGATGTGTGATAATTATATTCCATATGGAATCCTAAAATCATTGTCATTCTGACCATGGGATATAAATTCTATATAGAGACCTGAGATCATGGTATTTTTACCATGGGTGGTTAGTTCTATATGAAATACCAAGCTCTTGGTCGGTCTATCCATTGAATACAAATACTATATAACATCTTAGGATCTCTAAGGTTATGGCCATAGATGTTAAATGCTAGATGGTGTCTCAAGATCTCTATCAGTATAATGATGGGTGCTAATTAAATGGTAGATAGAATACTAGGATATCTTATAGTTTGAAAATGGGTGATAAATAGAAAACATATCAGACAAAGGTGTAACATAGACATTCCTACATAAATGTACAATTTGGTCATGTTTCATAGCACCCCTAAACCCTAGACCACCAGGACACATTCTCATCAATCACATTATACACTGACACATTACATCAATATATTCAAGATGAGAAACAAGCCTAGAAAAAAAACCCTATCCTATACCATATCAAGAAACACCTCCATACCTTATTGTTATCTAGAGGATAACTGAAAAAACTACAATCTTGACTCATCACATTAAACTTGATCATCTTAGTAAAAATTATGGATAAAAAATAACTCATGATAACCCCAAATCCCTTAGGCCATATTCATTTAACCCATATCAACCCACCATCTATAATTGGATAAACCCATAAACCATTACAATTTCATACCTAGAACCATCACATACTTCTAACAGAACTAGTGGAGACTTTACCATACATTTATACAGTCAAATCCACCATTCCAAGATGATTCCATATGATACCCACATGTCATTATAGCTTATTATTTTGTATTATTTTATCCTATTTGGAGGTAATTTAATATTTTTGAGATTTTCATTTGAAATTTGGAAATTATGGACTTTTTTATTCTTTGCACGGTTTGGAGCACATGTTTTAGAAGAAACCATTTGATTCCCCTCACATGGCCCTTCGCTGCCCATACATACAGTTCATTTTGAACATACATGCTTTGACTTGATCGGTAGAGAAGTGTTTATGTAACTCTTAGTAGTATCCATATAGCTTATTGATCTATGGGAGTTGGATAGTGCATGGTTAGAACATTGGTATGAGTAACCATGCAATGGTGTTTTTTCATTCTAGTGGGTACCATATAGTTAGCATATAGTTTACCAAATCATGCGATCAAATCATTCTAGTTATCCAGATGTTTAATTTTTAAGTTTGACTAAATTTTCATTTAATAATATTCAAGGGGTTTTATCAACTTTTTGTTTCTCTATGTTATATCAAGATAGGTGCACCCAAGAAAGATATCCTCTTTCCTTATTAAATTTTTAACATCGTTCTCTTCATTTTAAGTTCTATCTGTCCAAAGTAAGGCCTTTATTTTTCTAAATTTTTCTTTATTTTTACATTTTCTTATATTTATTATTGTATTTCTATTCTACCATAAACCTTAATAGGTTTTATGGTAATTTCTATAATTTGGGGTGTTTTATAATGTCATATTTTGGTTTTTATACCTTACAGAGGGTGTGTTCTTACCAAGTTGAGCAGGCGATACCTTTCAGAATGGGTTTGAAAGGATCCCTATTATTTCAAGGTATGTGTTTTTTTTTAATTTCCTTTGAATTCAATTTCATTGAATACTCAAAAGTTTAAATTAGTTTTTTATTAACTAAGACTATACGTAATATTTTTATAGATTAGGTAATTGTTTTACAGGGGTTTCACACTCAGAATAATGGTTTAGAAATTTTTTTATATGGTTATTTAAAGTGTTATTAATGCCAAGTGTTTTGAAAATGTAATGTGTTTTACTTAAAATTGGTTTTGGAGTTTTAAATTTATCTAAATCCATTTGGATTTTTAATTGAGTGGAAGTGTGGTTTTCCCTTTTGGAAATGTTTAATGGATAAAATGGGTTGGTTTCTAAAATTGGTTTCCCAATATGGTTTTGATAGAAATTCTTAGTATATTAAATGGTTTTAAATGTGTTGAAATTATTTGTTTAAAGGATGTTTTAAATGATATTTCAAAATGGATTAAAAATGTGGATTAAATGGCTTGGAATTCCGATAATTATTTTTTAAAGGCTTTTTTGGAACTTTAAGAAAATTTCCAATATTTGTGAGACCCTCAGTTGATCCCCTTGTATTTTGTTGATTGTGAGGAGTTGAGACCAATTAGGGGTTTTTATATCACTGCATTTTTATTTATGTTTTTACATAGTTATGAAAATGGGGTTGTTTTGTGTGAGGGTGTTTGAGGAGAGGTGTGATTTAATATCAAATGCTTTAAGCTTATTGTGGGTGATTATTGATTTATCATCTCCATTTATTTCTTATCTGTGGGAGTACTAATATACTAGTATATATTTAGATATGTTAAATACCTGCTAATGTAGAGTATTTTTCCTATTATAAGGTATCGATTATACCTAGTGAGATAAAGGGACGTTTTTTGGTGGTACCAAAACATATTAAAAGGTCTTAGGGATTTCTTCTAAGTTACGTATTCATAATTAAACTTTGTTAGTTCTTTAAGACTACTAGGACATGACAGGTTTAGTAGTTTCATCCTAGGTTCCTCATCTATAGTTATGGATCTAGATACTTTATTATTAGGATTATTTCCATGATTCTTAGATACTTTTTAGGATGATTTAGGATATTTCATTATATAGATTGATTGAATTACCTATATGTTGATTGGTTATTAGAATCGTTCCTCCATTTAAAAACATTGGAATGTTAGTTGATTTGTGGGTGCCTGTTTTGATTTTTTTGTTTTTGGTTTATGTCCCAGGTTTAGTTTTCAAATTGATTTGTGAAATGATTTGGAAAGTGTAGTTTTTTATAAGGAAAAGTGGTGTTATTTTGAAAAATGAATTTGATAAATATTTTGTAAAATATAAAGAAATTGTATTTTTTGGTTATTGATTTAAATTTGCTATTTTATAGGTTTAAAGGAGAATAAACTAACAAAGCCTTGGTTTTATGGGTTTAGATGATAATTATTGTTTTTTTCATATGATCCTTAGTTTTTTTTCTAAAGTTACTTTCATGGATTTATTAAAAGGTTATGGTTCCACCCTTCATTTTAACTTTAAATTATGAGGGATGGTTTATAAAAAGAATTTATAGAATGATACTTAGTTTTATATAACATGTTTTTGAAAACCTTATTTTTTATCTATGTTTAAACTATAATTAATGAAATGATCTTCTGAAAGATAATGGAATGAAATATTTGGTGAAATATTATAAGACATGTCTTTATCATACCCTTTATATTCCATTTAGTGTATTAAACTCCTATGTTTTCTTTTAGGTTCCTTGGATATGGTTCAATTCTATTGTATTTTGGTTCAAGTTGAATTATAGTGGTTTTTTGGGACTTAGTGAATGATTACGGGTCATAAAGAGATGGTTTCTAGTGGGTTGGGATGTTTGGTTTTATTTTTAGGGCCACTCATGTATCATCCTTATAGGCTAAGACCATTCTCTTGGTTTGTGTCATATATGGGTTCTACATCTATTTAGATTATGTATTAATGAATGTATGAATTGTATTTTTATCTATTTAAACTTTGAGTTTATTTAATTTATTACATACATTTGTATTTCATCTTCTTATTTTGATTGTATGGATAGTTTTGATTTATATGGGTCGTGATAGATTTACACTACAGGATCTTAGATTCATTAATATGATTTTGATGGTGAAATTATTCCCAAGGTTAGTTTTCTTGATACCCAGTAACTAGTTTCCATCCCATGGGGATTGAAAACTCGCTTTAAGCCTTATGGAATGCTAGTATAGGTGACATTTCAGGTCAACTCGATTTAGTTTATTACAAAATGGTATTATATCCTAGGTTCTTAGTGAGTTCTAGTATCTTTAAAGACCCCTATTGTTATTTGGGAAGTTTCAAGGTATAATGGAGAGTAATAAATGTTTCTATAACTTGAGAGGTGAGTGAAAAGAGAACATTGTGAATGAAAATGTAATCTTTGTGGATCAATTTGATTTTAAACCCAATTTTTTTTAAATGTGTCTCTTTTTAAATCTAAATGTTATTGGTTTATTTAAAGAGGAATTTTTTTAATTTGAAACATTTTTAAAGTGGTTGATTCCATTATTGAAAATAAAGGAATGATTTTAATTTAAAATTGATTATTTTTAGTAAATTGGATGTTTTAAAAGTACATGGGTGCATTTGTGAATACTTTTTGAAGTGTAGTAACTTTAATTAAATGGTATTTTTTTGATTTTCTAAGTAAATTTATATTATTTAAAAGAGATTAGCTTATTTTCAAATCCAAAAATGGTTATACAAATGGTTTAAAACTCCTTGATAGTGGTGAGTTTCTTAAAAATAAAATAATGTTTTAAATGGGGTTTACTATGTGTTTTTTCCATGTGGTTGGTGTGTTTTAGAATTTTCAACTTAGTGTTAATTAATGAAATTTTTGGTTTAGTTAGGAAATATGAGTGGCTAATATCATGTTTCAGGTTTCTTAATTGTTCCTCCAAGAAAGGTTTTGATATGATGTGGGATTCTATTTATAAGGGTAATCCCCTAGGTGTACCCTTTTATTTTATTATTGTTTCTTCTATGTGTGTGGGATTTTCCTAGACTCTTACAGGAGTCATAGAACCAGGATATTCATTTAATTAGGACCTATTAAGTCACCATAATCTCTTATATGGTGGTTAAAGTTCTTTAGAGGTCATTATATAGTTATATAATCTTTATAAATCTGGTGGTTAGGGATTTTAGAGTGGTCTCAAAGTGGTTTCCTATTTTGGAGTGTCTATTTTTTTATCATAGAATGCATTGAGGTTTTGAGGTGACCTCTATTGGATGTAATTATCATCTATTTTTAGAGTTTTACAAGTTATATTAAAGTGATTTGAGGTTTTTTAGTTAATCTGTTTTTATGGTTTTGGTTCCTCTTATTAGAAGTGTTGATCTTCACAGTCGTTATGCTTATACCTCATGTTAGTTATTTTTTGACACCAAGGCACCCCATGACCCACACTTCTAAATCTAGTGAAAATATAATAATTTGTATACACTATATTTGATACACATCCATAATTACAATATATTTCTAATATAATGTAATAATTACATTCCAATGAACTTTTTAGGTTTAGAGTTTTACAGAATTATGAAAAATATTCAACTAGTAGAACCCATTTTATTTGTATCAAATGGTCATATTTTCCATTATATAAGAAATTAATCAATCTATAAAAATCCTTCAACATCACCCTAAAATCCTCAACACAAGATACTTTTTTAAGCACATATTATGTATTACTTTTCTTTATAACCTAGGGAAATGGAAAGATAAGAAAGGGGTGAGCTGAGATGATCAATAGGGTTAAAAACAAGAGATAATAATTAAATATCACAAGTGATTAAAATATAATAATATGGTTATAATAAGGATATATAAGAAAATTATACCCAATAGATCATATATCCTAAGCCATGACATAAGGCCTAACATAACATAATATATGAATCAAAAGAGTGTATAAATATGATTCAATAAACATAATCTAATAAACCATGACATATTCATAATAATAATAATAAAATTATGACAACTTACAAATAAATCACATACATTATTATAAGAAAACATCACCTCAATGAGTCACACACTTTCACCCAAGTTAGTGAGATGACTTAATTGTAATCATGTATACATCACCATTCTGAGTCACACAATTTCAATAATGCTTTCAAATAACTAAATTGTTCACGTTTATATCTATCTCGTGCGATTTAAACTTTTAACCAATGAATTAGAGGGTGATATAGGACCCCGCCATTCTTTTATTCATACTTATGTGTATCACTTGAAATTATTAATTCATCATTTCCCAAATAAGACATTCAAATAAAACTGGTTTCATTCATCACATCATAAATCCCCTTGGAAAGAAAATGAGTTTCATATCCTTTTAAAATGTATTCATATAATTAAAACATTCATAATTCCATTAATAATCATAACAAGATAAAATAAAAAAAATAAATGGGTATCCAATGATATCAAGTAACTTTATAGGTAAAAATCATTCAATAAAAATAATAAATCATATGGTATTTACACTATATAGATAAATAGTATATTCTTAAATTAATAATTCCCCAAAATAAATTAATGAATTTAATCTAGGTGAAAAACTTATAATAAAATTAAGTAAATATAAAGTGTTTTCAAAGGAAAATATTAAAATAAAAATTACTTGTAGACACCAAAAATGATTAGGTAAGACAAATGTAGTGGTTGATCATTCCTCCAAAAGAGAGGGATATAAAATAGTCCATAAATAGAAAGAATATGTATGGTAATATTTAGGTAATATCCTTAATCAATATTAATTTGTTTCAAAGGTTGTGTATTTAGATTAAAACTATTTCTTAGTAGTTCTAAGAAAAATCTTTCTTTAAATAAGAAGCATCCACAACCATTTAGAAAACATTTATTTAGATAGAAATATTTTATTAATCAAGGAGAATAATATTTTATTTTATAAAAAAATAAATATTATAAATTAACTTTCATATAAAATGGAAAATATGGTGGAAAGATGTGTTCACATGGAAAATATTAAAAATGGATTCTTTTTACACGTTCATTAAAACAAACCATACAAAAAATAATAAAAATTTCTGTAAAACTTTTTAAAGTAGTATAAAATTACATTAATAAATTATTAATTAATATATAAGGACATTTTTAAAATAATCCATTTAATATGTAGATGTAAAAAGTGAGGTTCCTAATTGAGAATAAGTGACAAGGTTGGTTTCACTTAGAGGAAAAAATTTGGGTAAATATGAGTCATGCGTAAGTGAACTTTTGAGGAAAAATGTAAAATCCCATGAATAAAAAAAAAGAAATTATGAGTGGTTCTTTAGAGAATACAAATTCTTAGAATATATTATCTTTTAAAAAAAATTGATTTGAAAATAATATTGGAAATGAAACCCTTAAATTTTGAGTAACATTTAAATAGAAACCTTTAAATGATAAATAGTTTGAATTTTAACTTAAGATACCATGAATAAAATATAATTCATGAAATAATATAACAAATAATAAATATATAGATAATATAAAATTAAATTGTTTCATAACAAGAAGCATGATCTAATAATTAAGAATTTAGACCAAGGAACCCATACAAGAAGCATAATCATTGAGGTAATATTCATTTGATAATGTGGTCATAAGGAAGAATTTTAAAAAACACATAAAAGTAGTAAATAAATTATAAAGTATTTATTATATTGAATAAATAAAACATGGAATAATGTAATTCAATAGGAAATATTGTAACTCAATGAAATTGAGTTAGAAAAACCCCTTTCAACCTTAGTATCATTTGAATCAAAGTCCATTTAAATAAAGAATACGATATAAATCTTCAAACCCCAATAATTACATGAATATGGTAAAATAAATTCCTTTGAAATTCATCACACAATATTAAATATTTCATGGTTTAGATTAAGAAATATGTCTCAAGAAATTAAATTTGAGACCATAACCCCTTACCTTGGTACTGATTCATTTAGTACATGCGCTTAACTTCTTGAATAATAAAAATAATATTTTTGAAAAACTATTTAAAAAATTATTCATATATATTTTATATTCCATGGTTTAACTATTATCATATGTAACTTATTCATTATATTTATTTTTCTTATGTCGGTTACACAGAGTTGTTCGGTCAATTTTTATATAACTTTTTTTATATATTTAAAATGATAAAATCTGATGTAAAATTGATTCATAATCTCCATATTTATAGAGTTTCATGTCCTTTATTATTGAATTATTTCAAAATTCATATATTTCAATAGGGTTCCAAAATGGACTCTATGTATGAAATGTAACTTCAAATGTTCTTTTTTTGATTAAATTCACTATCACAGTTTATAATTAATATTAATTATAAAAATACCATATTATATTTAATTAACCTTAAAAAATACTTATTTAGTTATTATTATCCAATATCACCACTAATTATGTTTTCATAGTAACTAGTGATATAAATTTATAGCATCGTTCATGTATGTTGTTAAACTGACCAAAATATGAAAATGCTATAATTAATAGATAAGTATGATTATGGGGATATTTAGTTATAATTACACTATTAAAAAATTTTAATGAAATTATTTAAACATAATTAAGTTTTTGAATCATATTTTAATAAATTTTAACAAATAATAAAAGACTATATGAAAAAAAAATGCATCACTTTCGTGTATTTGGTAGTCTGTATGTACGCATGTATGATGTTTTAATTTTTTTCATATAATAGGAGGTAGTAATGGAATGGTTTATAATTTAATAATCTTAAAAGTTTTGTAAATATAATATTTCTTCCTTAATTAAACTTTTAATAAAACCCATATTATGTGGTTAAGAAAAACAAACATGATGTTCATAGAGGCGGTAGTCTGCACGTACGCATGACGATGTTTTAACTTTTTAATGAATTAGAGTGGTTGAAATAAATATTAATTTATCATTTAATAGTACTAAATATATTTTATATATCATATTTATTCCTAAATTCCATAACTATACAATCCATTTTAGGCAGTTGAAAAAATGGAATATGTCGATTCGTGGAGGCAGTAGTCTCCACGTACGCACTATCGATGTTTCTTTGTTTTTATTAATAGATTTAAATGAATAGATAAGGGGTGTTCCTTTAATATAATAATATCTTGGTATATTAATTATACTTATTTAATTATATTTTAGTTTTTATAAAAATTTTGTAAGATGAATATTAAGAATAAATGACTAAGAATGAGGTAATACTTATGTTGAGAGCTTGGGTTTTCTCTTTGAAATCTCTTTATAAATAGAACCCTTAAAATAAATAATGGTGAAAAAAGGATTAAGAAAGTGTGAGTGGATTCTAGGATTAAAAAATGGAATATTTATAGGAATAAATTATATGGGAAATGTGTGACATGATCTAGCAGAAGGATCCCCTTTAATAAACAAATGGGAGGAAAATTTTGGAAGTAGACTTTACATTTTAAATAATAGAAAGTTATTATTCAAGGGTAAAAGGATAAAAAATAGAAATTGAAGGTGATTTTTGGTTGATCAAAACCTCAAAAATCTATTTTGAAACATTTTGTTAACATTTTTTTGGTCATTTTCTCTTAGTAAATCATTTTGTACCATTTTTACTTTTATCAGGGTAATTATTTTTTAACCATAGTTATTAATCTTAATGACCAAAATTAAAATTAAAATTTTACATAATTTGAAACTTATTATTTAAAATAGGAAATATAATTTTATCAAATAAAGTTTCTCACAATTTAAAACGTTAATTTTCAAATAAACCCATATAACACATAAAAAACAATTTTTTTGTAAAATTGTGTTTTTTATGTTAAAACTTATTTATAAAATAAAATTATCTATAGTTTTTATTTTAAAGACAAAAATTAGTTTATTATAAATAAAATAAATTTTATTTGGCCTTAAATTCAATCCAAAACTAAATCTTACCAAGAAAATGTTTTATTAAATTAAAAGACAAAAAATAGTTTTTATTAGAGAAAATTTTTGATTAAGCTCCAAAATGTTAAGGATATGTTTTCTAGGTTCAGCCTTTTATTTCAAAATGAATAATTTTTTATTCCTTAAAAACATGTTTTATTTAAAAAAAATATTGATAAATTTCTATGTCAATTTCATTTTATAAAAACGTCATAAAAATTGTAGTTTTTGTAAAAACTATTTTTTTTAACTATTCACATAAAAATGATTTATCTCAAGACAAATCTCAAAAATATATACTAAGTAAATTTTAATATAAGAAATTAAAAAATTAATTTTATTTTAAAAAAATAAAATTCTAAAATTTTTAATTTAGCTTTTTAATGAAAATAATATATATATATATATATATATATAAAGAAAACTACTTTTATATTAAAATGAATTTTTTACACATTAGGTGTCCTTAGTATTATTTAATACAAATTTATATTTTAGTGAATAATAATATATTAGTTAATATATTTAAATATTATATATTATCATTTAAAATTGTTCTATTCAATTTAATAGGATAAAATATATAGTAATTTTAAAAATTATTTGAGAAAAAATAATTAAATCACATATATTATTTATCCTCTAAATGTATGCATTTTTAACTTTATAATATCTTCTTATTTAATAGAGATGATATTATTCTTATATTTCCTCTGTAATATTTATCTTATATGTCACGACTTATTTTAGTTTTGTGTTGCATGGGAAATAAGCTATCAGTATCATGTTTATTTAAAGGAAAAATTATATATTAAAATCTTGGTTCATTAAATTCTACCCCTCCCCCTAAATAAGTCTCTTCCTCACAATTTTTATTTTTAATCACTAATGAAAAAATATAAGGGTATCTATAATATAGACATGTATCAATGTTATATTTCTTGTTAGGTTTCATCCTTACTATCTTAGGTGTGGCTAGTAAACTCACATTTTCTCTTATAATAGGTATATCAATGATATTCAGTTTCTTTATAATGTTTTAACCTAAGTACTCCTCATGATTTAGTGTTAATACCTATATATTGGGAGTGATTTTTATATATGGATTTTATAATCGAACTCATTCCAATAGGAGATTATGGGTTAATATAGGATTTTTAAAAGTGTTTTTTTCTATATTGGAAATTTTGATGATCTCTATATAGACAGAGAAAATCCATGCCCAATACTATATCAAATTATACTAAAATATTTATAATATGATTTTATAGATATCACAAAGACATTCATTAGAGAAGCGATGTAGAGTTGGGATATAATAATCATACCACTAGAAGTTTTTTTTAATAAAATAACATCTAGTCATTGGGGTGGTGATTTTATATTATTAAAAAACATTCAAGGTAAAAACGAGTGGGTAGAAAAAGTATAAAATAAAACACTCATAGTTTTTGAGTGGATGATCAGTGTTCATCACTCCAAATCATCTTCAGAATTCACTCCCATAGTTGTGGTTTCAAAGGAATTCCCTTTTATTGGTAGTTTTTTATTCTAATTATCCTTTTTATCCCTAGTATTATGAAATTAACTAAGATGATGTTCATGTTTTACGCATATTATACATTGAAATATCCATGCTAACCTAGGATAAACATTATTTCCTTCAATTTATTTGACTAAAAATTTTCTTTTTCCTCAATAGCTATTTCTTGATAACCATCTTTATCAAAGATAAAACATCTTCCAGTTCCTTTCAGGCATTCCTTATGGTTTTTATTCCTATATTTTATACATAGGGGAAATTTAATCTTCTTTCCTTCAATAACTCGTTAACCTAATATTCCATGATACTTCATCCTTATCTTCTTTGGTTTATTTTGTAATTAAACTATGTTCATGTTTAAATCATAATTATTTATAGTTTTTTTTCATAATCAAAAGTATTATCAATCTATCTCTTATATAATTAGGTTATTTTTTATGAAAATATATACATTGTCCAAGGAATCCATTTTTAGTTGAGTTCTTTAAATATTTATCCATTACTAAATCCAAAATTAGTTAATGTGAGTGATGAATAATTTAAATCATAAGAGAATGATCTTATGAAAAACTCAACCTTGAAATGTTTTAATCTTTAAAACCATTAATTTAGATTTCAATTTAACATAAATATTATTTGGTTTAATCTAGGATTATTTAGGTTGGGGTTTATCATACATCTTAACCTATTTCATTGACAGAAGATATCCTTGTTAATGGATCATAAAGATAATGTGATTCACCAAAGCATATCCCTAGGGATTTTTTAGCCAAGTGTGTGGTTTTAGGCCCACACATGGTGCACCAGAGTGAATATTTAGTTTATACACAAACATCCTTTTTTAGATTGATTACCCATAAATGAATATGTGCCATATCTATATCTACTTTCTAGAATCTCAACATGGATTTAATTTCTAGTAAAACCATGTAATATCTAGATATAAGATATTTCTCACAAAATGTTATAATTACATTCAAAATACCTTTTTAGAAATTATCTTTGTTTTAAATCCATAAATACAAAATATTTATCACATAATGTTATAATTACATTCCAAATAACTTTTTATATTTAGAGTTTTGGAGAGTTATAAAAATAATTTAACTAGTTGAATCCATGTTCTTTGAATTAAATGGTAATTTTTTCACTTTATAAGAAACTACTTAATCTATAATAATCCTTAAAAATTTCCCAAAAATCCTCCACACAAGATACTCTTCTAGAAACATCTTACATATTACTTTTATTCATAACCTAGAGAAATAAATCATAATAAAAGGGTGAGCTTTTATACTCGGTAATGGTAAACATAAGATATAAAAATTAAATATCATAAGTGATCATAAGATAAGAATATGGGTATAATCAGGATATATAGTAAATTTATACCCAAAAAACAATAGATCATAATTTATGGCATAAGGCTTGGCATAACATGATATATTAATTAAAAGATTGAGGAAACATGAGTCATTAAACTTTATCCATTAGAGAATAACATATTCATGAGAATAATCATAAAATGAGTACAACTTTAAAATATGGCATAAACATTATTATAGAAAAACATCACATTCATGAGTCGCACACTTTCACTCATGCTTGTGAGAAAAAATAATTGTACCCGTGTATACATCACCTTCATGAGTCACACACTTGCACCCACACTTGATAATAACTAAATTGTTCCCATGTATACATATATAAAGATATTTAAACTATTATCCAATGCATTGGAGGGTTATAAAGACCCCACCCATCATTTATCCATACTTAAATGTTCCACTTGAAATCAATCATTCAAAATTTTGAAAAGAACCCATAGAAATAAAATAATTTTCATTCATCATATCATAAATAACCATAGAAAAAAATGGGTTTCATGTCTTTTTAAATAGGGTAATGAGAATAAATCATTCAAAATTACATAAATAATCATAACATGATAAACCCATTTAAATAAATAGATATTTAATTACATAAATTAAGTTTCTAAGTAAATACCATTGAATCAAAATAATAAAGAATATAGTATTTTCATCATATAGATAAAGGGTATATGATTAAGTCAATAATTTCACCCAAATCATTCTATGTATAGAATCTAGGAGAAAACACATCAATTAGAAGAAGGAAATATAGAGTGTACATAGAGGAAAACCTTAGAATAAAAATTATGTTTATACACTGAAAATGATTAGAAAATATAAAAATAGTTAGGGATTATTCCACTAAAATATGGGGATATAAAATAATCCATGTAGAAAAATAATATGTGTGGTGATATTTATATAATATCCTTGATCAATAATAAGGTATGTCAAAGGTTGTGGATTTATATGAAAACCATTTTTTAGGAGTATTAGGAATAATCTCATTGGAAATAAGAAGAATCCATGACAATTTTAAAAAACATTTATTTAGATATAAATATTTTATAAGCCAAGGAGAATAGGTTTTTCAATTATAAAACTATAAAATATTAGAAAGGAAGTTTCATAGAAAATGGAAAATATGACTTAAATATGTGTTCACACATAAATCATTAAAAATTGATTCTTTTTACACTTTAGTGAAAATGAACCATATAGAAATTGATGAAAATTCAATTAAAACCATTTTAAAAAGTTAAATCATCATAAAATTACCTTAATAAATTATTAAGGAATAGTTAAGGACATTTTAAAAAGTATCCAATGAATCTGAACATGGATAAAGGGAGGTTCTCGATCGATAAGAATAGATGGGATCAGTTTCACTTACAAGAAACACTTTAGGTAAAATATGAGTTAAGGGGGAATGAAATTTTTAGGTAATATGTAAAACTACATAAATAAAAAAAATAATGATGTTTTTTATAAATAATAAAAATTCCCTGTATGGGTTATCTTTCAAAAACAATCTTGATTGAAAATAAGAATGGAAACAAAAACTTTTCGATTTGAGTAACATTTAAATAAAAACCCTTAAAGGGGAAATAGTTTAAAATTTAACTTCAAATACCATGAATAAAATATAATTCATGATTTGATATAATAAATTGGAAATATATAGATCATATGACCCAGGGTGCAGCTTAGTTGGTAGCAGCCCCTGTAGGGTCTCAGTGAGGTCTCAAGTTCGAGTCTCGCTGAGTACTTCTCTGCATTGTATGTTGCTTGATTTTCTATGTAATGTAACCCATTTACCCTAATAAACTAATGCTTTAGACTAAACTTTTATATAGATCATATAAATGTAAATTGGTTCATATTAAGAATTGTTTCCAAATAATTATTAATTTAAACCAAGAAATCATTACAAGAAGCATAATCATTGACATAAGAGTCAGCCGATAATGATTTCATAAGGAATAATTTTAAACCCCCATAAAATAAGAATTAAATAAGTTATAAATTATTAATTAGGTATAATAAATCAATCTTGGTACAATATAGTTCAATAAGGAAGCTTTTAACTCAATAACATTGAGTTAGCAAAAACCCATATAAACTTTGAATCCTTTTAATCAAAGGAAATTTAATTAAAGAACATGATATGGATCTTCAACCCCAATTAATTCAATTAATATGATAAAATAAATTCATTAGACATTAATAAAACTGTATTAAATATGTAATGATTCACAATAAGAAATATTTCATAAGAAATTAAATTTGAAACAAAAACCCCTTACATTGGTCCTGATACATTTCGCACATCTTCTTATATTCCTGGGTAATAAAATTAATTTTTTCAAAAAAAAGTATTAATAAACTCATTAATATATATTTATATTATAATTTTTATCTATAATTATAAGTTATTTATTTATTATACAGTTTTCTCTTAGGTCAGTTACTCAGGGTTGTTCGGTCGATTTTTTCACAAATATTTATTTATAATGAAAATTATCAATGGTGTTGTAAAATTGATTCATAATATCTATATTTATATAGTTATATTTAATTTATTATTACATTATTAAAAAAATTCACATAGATCCACATGTTTCCAAAATGCGCTCCAATTATGAAAGGTGACTAGAAATGTTCCTTTTTGGAGGTTAAATTTATTATGAAATTTTATTTTTAAAATAACTTATAAAATTTATAATATGATGTTTACATAACCTTAAAAAATAATTTTTTCGCCATTATTATCTAATATCGTCATTAATTACATTTCCATAGTCACCCATGATATAAATTTATAACATCATTTATATTGGTGGTTAAACCGACCAAAACATAAACATATTTTAATTAATGGATAAGTATGATTATGGGGTTATTTAGTTATAATATCATTATAATATAAGTATAATGAAATTATTTATATGTTTTTAGGTGTTTTATTATATTTAAAAATATTTTCAAAAATAAGAAAAGATTAGATGAAAAAATACATCACTTTTAAGGAGGCGGAACATACACACGTATGAAAATTTCATTTTTTATAGAAAGGGAGGAATATTGTGGATGGTTTAAAATTTAAGAAAATTAATAAAGTTATAAATATCATATTATTTCATTAATTAAACTTTCAGAACTATCCATGGTTGGTGTTTAATAAAAATAAGACAAGTCATTCGTGGAGGCGGTAGTACGCACCTGCACATAAAAATGTTTTCATTTTTCAATTAATTAGATGGATTGAAAGTAAATATTAATTTACCATTTAAAAATAATAAATATATTATATATACCAATTTTATTAATCAATTTCATCATTATAACCATCTTCTAGTGGTGGTTAAAAAAAATGAAAGACCTCGATTCGTGGAGGTTCTAGTTCGTATATACGCACTATCAACATTCTTTTGTTTTTCCTAGTGAATAGAAATGAATAAATAAGTAAAAAACCTTTTAGATAATAAAATATTTTTATATTAATGATACTAATTTAATTATATTAATTTTTTTATAAGAGTATTGTAAAAGTAATATTAATAAAAAATAATTAAGATGGAGGCAATAATTACATCAAGAGCTTGAGTTTTCTCTTAGAAATATCCTTTTAAATATAGTCATTAAGATAAATAATAGTGACTAGAGGGTTAGGTATTTGTGATAGGGTTCTATGATGAAAAATATGGCATAATATTAGTAATAAATTTGAAGGTAATTTATTAAAATGAAGTGGTGTAAGGATCCCCTGCTATAAGTAAAGGGGATGGAAATTTTGGAAGCACCTTTTATATTTTTAATAATATAAAGTTACTATTCAATATTAAAAGGATAAAAAAGTGAAAATGATGAATTTAAGATGATTTTTTAATTCACATGTCAAAAATCAATTTAGAAACATTTTTTTGGTCATTTTCTCTTTGTAAATCAATTTTTAATATTCTTACTTTTATTAGGGTAATTAGTTTTTAACCTTAGTGGATAATTTTAATGCCCAAAATTAAAATTTGAATTTTATATAATTTTAAAATTTAAATTTCAAATATGAAAATCATTTTATCAAATAAAATTTCTAACTGTATAAAATTTTCATTTTATTATAAATGCATATAGCACGTAAAAACAGTTTTTTGGAAAAGTGTGTTTTTAATATTCAAATTTATGTATAGGATAAAATCATCAATATTCTTTTATTTTAAAGGCCAAAATTGGTTTATTTCCAAACAAGTAAATTATATTTTTCTTTAAAAACAATCCAAAACCTAATTTTTTGAAAATAATTTTTAATTAAATGAAAAGACCAAGAATAATTTTTTTATTAGGGAAAAATATTTCTTAAACTCTAAAATGATAAGCATGTGTTTCTGATTTCAAATTAATATTTATAAATGAATAATTTTTATTCATTAAATAATTTTTTATTAATTTTTTTTATAAATTTCTTTTCAAGTTTATTTTATTATAACGTCATAAAAATCATAGTTTTGGAAAAAATATTATATTTCACTATTATTCCAAAAATAATCCCAAAAAAATCCAAAAAATTAATAATAATTAAATTTTGAAATTAGGATTTCAAAAAATAAGTTAATTTTACAGATTTAAAATTAAAAAAATTATAAATTTAAATTTTAAATAAATATAAAATATATATGGAAAACTATTTTTATTGAAAAATGGTTTTTTTTACACATTAGGTGTAATTAGTATTATTCCATACCAAATTATATTCTAAATAATGCTAATATATTAGTTCATATGTTGAAATATTATATATTATCATTTAAAACTGTTTAATTTGGTTTATTTGGATAGAATATACACTAATTTTAAAACTTTTTTGA
Organism: Viscum album; assembly: GCA_963277665.1. Classification (NCBI taxonomy): domain Eukaryota; kingdom Viridiplantae; phylum Streptophyta; class Magnoliopsida; order Santalales; family Viscaceae; genus Viscum; species Viscum album. Next base: position 640,788,933 of record OY728140.1, on the reverse strand, counting down.
GAAAAAACAATTAAATCAAATTTATACTTTATCCTATAAATAAAATAATTTTTAACTGAATAATGTATTCTTATTTACTAGAGGTTTTATTATTCATAAATTTTCTTAATAATATTTATCTATTATATTTTGGCTTATTTCAAATAAATATTTTTAGGTAAATGAGCTATCAGTATAGTATTTTTTTTAAATGGAAAATTGTATAGTAAAATCTTGGGTTATTACAAATTCTTAACTTGGTTGGATGCTCCTTGCATTGGATATTGGTTAGTCTTAGATGGGTAGTTTGGGAGATTAGGATGGACATGGTATCAGTTGAGATCATACACTATCCAGTGTCAGTTTGGATATTGTTGTGTTAATTATGGGATGGTGACCCGAGTGTGAGGTACTAGATCACCCCTTCGAAAAAAAATTGTGACTCGAGGTTAAGATCCATTTAATTTCTTATTGAGGCTTGTTTTGTTTAAGGTATTTTCACCTTTTGTGATATAGGATGTGATGGTTTGGGTTGTTGTTTTTTATCTTGGTATTTTGATAATAATCTTTGACAATTGTTTGGATATTATTTGGGTTGGGACCTTCTTCTTTATTTTACTTGATTTCCTGCTAAGTGATTACTTTCTTTGAATTTTAGCATTTCCTTTCTAAATATTTTAAGGAATCGTGATTTTTTTCTATGGTTCCCACTCTTGTGATTTCCTAGAGATATTTTCCACTATTACCATCATTTTATAAATATTTTAAATAGTGTTAATAACTATAGGAGGTCTCCATACTTTGGGATCTTAGTGTTTATTGTTAATGATTTAGTTGTGCTATAAGATATTTATATACATTTTTGGATTTTAGTTCTACTGTTTTGAGTAAATGATCATGAGAGGATTTCCTTATCATATCACCCTTATAATTTTTTCCCCAACCTCCCACCACTTTTTTAGGTGTTTTAGTTTTTAATTTTCCTATAGTTATACTCTTATCAACAACTTTCTAAGGGAATAAAGTGTCATGATAAAGAGAATTGTGATTCTAGTGTGTCATTAGAGCTTATTATTTTATATTATTTAATATTATTTGGAGGTAATTTAAAATTTAGGAGATTTCAAATTTAAATTTTGGAAATTATGGAATTTTTTGTTCTACACATGGTTTGGGGTGCACAACACGATGACCCTTATGTGGTCCTTTACTACCCTTACATGAAGTTCATTTTTAACATTAACAGTTTTACTGATACGGGTAGCATATTTTGTGTATGATTCTTAATATTAACTATATTTATTACCCTTTCATATAAGTTAGTTGTCGCTGGGTTTTCACATGGGTGGGGGAAACCATGAATCAAAACCATGTGAAGGTGTTTTGTCTTTATAATGTTTCCAAAATAATTAGTACATAATTTACCAAGATGTGTGGCCAAAATGTGTAATTTGTTATCATGTTTAATTTTTGTTTTTTTAGTATTTCACTTAATAATATTTAAGGGGTTTAAACCTCTTTTTGTTTTCCCTTGTTTGATCTTACCAGACACGCCCAATAGAGAGGTCACCCTCCTATTCTTCTTAAATTTTTAGCCTCTTTCTCTTAATTTTAAGTTCTCGCTCCAAGTTAATCCCTTATTGTTTTTATTTATTTATCTTTCTCTTCCATGTTTCTTCATTTTTTTATTATCTTGGCCTTCTTCGATAAACCCTAATAGGTTTTTTAGTGAAAAATAAGGTTTGGGTGGGTTTTATTACTAGGTTATGATTGTTAAGTCTTATAGAGGGTTTGTTCTTACTGGATTGATGTTTTCTATTATAGGTGATGTGTTTCAGAATGGTTTCAGAATAATTATACTTGTTTCTAGTTAGTTCTTTTTTTTCATTTCCTTTAAATTCCATGTAATTGAATTCTTGGTTATTTAAATTCTCTATTTTTATTAACTAAGCCAATACATAATAGTTTTTGTGGATTAGGTAATTGTTTTAAATGGGCCTCATATATGGAATAATGGTTTAAAAATGGTTTTATATGGTTCTCTAAAGTGTTTTTGATTCCAAGTTTTTTGAAAATTCCATGTGTCTTGTTTACAATGCTTTTGGGATTTTTAAAAGCCTTTGACCATATTTTGGTCTTGAATTGAGTGGAACCATGGTTTTTTATTTTTAGAAATGTTAAAATGGATTAAATTGGATGGTTTATCAAAATGGTTTCCTAGTATAGTTTTCAAGGAAATTATTGATTTATTAAATGGTTTTCAATATGTTAAAATGGCTAGTTTAAAAGAAAATTTGAAATGATATTTCAAATGGTTTAAAAATGAGGATGAAATGTATTTTCATTATGAAAATTATATTTTAAAGGCTCGTTCAGAAATTTAAGAAAATTTTCAAATTGTGTGGGACTATAAATTGATCCCCTTATATTTTTTTACCATAAAAATATTTGAGACCCCTTGAGGTATATTCATATCACTATATGTTTATTTATACTTATTCATAGTTTTGAAAATGGTTTTATTTAATTTGCGGTTATAGGAGTTAAGGAATTAGTCATTATCAAATTTTTATTCTTGTTTTATTTTATTTTTGATTTCTCACATCCATTTATTTCTTTTCATGGGGACTCTTAGTAGACTAGTACATATTAGAATAAGTGCAGTCCCTATTATAGAGTTTTTTTCCCTATGTTAAGGACCCAGTTAGACCTAGTGAGATGTTTTATGTGGTATTGGAACATATTGTAAGGGACTAAAAATTTATTTTTATCACCCTGATCATAATATATCCCAGTAAGTTTTTCAAAACTACTAGAACATGACAGGTTCAGAAATTCCATCCTAGGTTCCTTGTTTCTAGTTTAAAATTGAGATACTTGATTCTTAGGATAATTAAATGATTCTTACATTATTTTATTATTATTTAGGGGATTTAATTTTACACTTTTATTGTATCCCATAATCATTGATTGGTTATTGTAATTGTTGGTCCGTTTAGCCACTTTGGCATATTTAATGATTTTTGGGTGCTTATTGTGATTGTTTTGTAACAACTTCAACTCCATAAGCCCAAAATCAATAGTTATTTTATTATAATTTCATAGATATAATGGATCACATCACCAAGGATCGATCAGATTAGTAGTCTTGAATAACTAGATGCATACATGGTACCCTTATTACATTGGAAATAAGATATAGAACATAACAAAGGAAAGTAAAGTCCATCCCTGAAACTTATTAAAATATTTCATCTTTATAACCTGGGGAATAAAAAAATATAAGGGTTAGATAAAATGATCAGAAAGGGTAATATATAGAAGAATCATGAATCAATAATAAGTGAATCATATTCAATAAGGCATAATAAATATGGAAAGGTAAATAACTAAACACATGTGTCATTTAATCAATAACTTGAGAATGGAATGAATCTATAGATAATGTCATTGTGAAAATATCATGGATAATAATAAATGAATTCTTAATTAAAGAAAATTCTTAATAATTGTATATTATGTCTTAAGAACATGATACATCTACCATCAATACCTTTCACAATATGGTTTAGAACTACATGTAGAAAGACGCTTCATTTGGCCAACTGATTTTTCTCATAAGACAAGTCGATACATCTATAGGCTATATAATACAGGTCCCCACCCATAAATGTAAGTAAAAATCATTCCTAATATGTTTAATAATATATTTAATAAATGAAAAATATTCCTTGTCATTAAATATCTATATTGGGTAGATCATATTGATTTATCAATATTTCCCCAGTTAATCAAACAATAGTTAAAGTAAGCAGTTTATGTAAAAATGGTATACAGTTTAGGAAATATTCATATCCATGATATAAATAATATGTATATTTAATAGAAATATAATTTCAAATTAAAAATTATATCAAAGGGTTATTAGATACACCATATAAAAATTAGTAGGTGCACAATACCAAGTAAGTCTCAATGAAGTGGAGATTGAGATGAAGTCTCTTACCTTATGCTTTTCTATATTTGAACATGATTTAACCTAATGTATAATACTTTTAAATATGTTATTAATTAATATTAGAATCATATTCATTTTTATGATGTCATATATAATCTTATTATATCATTTTATTACTCGTTTATTAATAATATTTCATTATTATCCATGTTTCGGGTGTTAACTGGTTCATTTTCTCATACATGTTGTATCATGTAAGTTCCAATTCATGTGAATAGGATGTATTTTAAACATATACAAAATTTTATTAAGTATATATATCATATTTATCTATAGATATATTTTTATAATAATTCTTGAAATATGGACATAGAAAATGAATCGCATCACATCGTGGAGACAGTAGGTCGTACGTACGCACAAGCGATGGTATCATTTCAAAGTGGTTGAAGGGTAAGAAATAGGATAATATATTAATTTTAAAGGATCAATATAATTTCATAATTATCATATATATATCCATTATTTACATCATTATAATCATCCAAGTAAAGTGATGATGAAAAATAAATTACACTACGACGTCGAGATGGTAAGTTGTATGTACGCACACGCGGTGCTTTTGTTTTTCATAAGATGGATACAGGTTGGAATATGGTTTTAAAATATTTATAAGAAAATATGATAATATATATGATACTTTATTTATTCTTTTAATATGGTAAAATCACATTAATAAGAATTATAAAAATAAATAAACTTGAAAGAGTCGATAAAAATGATTACCTTTTCTTTTATAGAGCTCCTTTAGATCTTCTCTTCAGGGGCATAGGGTTGGTCTTTTGGAAGAAAAAAACCTCCAAAACTTGTATAAGTATGTTAATAAGATAAATTTTTAAGGTTTGGTCGAAATATATGGCTCAAAGTGATGTATGTAAGTGAGGGAGGAGGTGCCCTTTTACAACTGAGGTGAGGGCACTTTTGGAATCTCTCAAAATATTAAATTAATATAAATTTATTTTCAATTTTAAATGTCTCCAAACATGTTAATTTAGTATATAATATTATTATGGGTCTAAATAATCTCATATAATAATTTTTATATAGTTTTAGGTTACTTTTTGACTCTTATCATTTAGTTTAACCCTTATTTAATCCCTTTAACTCTTATTATGACAACAATGAATTTTATTCTTTGAGGGTCAATATTATTACTATAAAATGACCAAAGACCCATAAATAGATCATGGTTTATATTTTAAACCATATAATAATTACTTGTATGAATTTAATTTTTTTATCTATTTTACATCATTTAATAAAATATTATTTATTTTAAAATATCATTAATGTCAATTTTAACACTATTCATTACTTTGACTTTTAAAATATAAATACAACCATATAACTTCAAAAAATATATTTTAATACATATATATTTTTTAAAATTTATCTATAAAATTTTTTCTTATCATATTAATTATCTCAAATTATATTTATTTTAATATTTTTAAAATCACTTATTTGATATTTCCATTAATAAAATAATTATTGCATTAGTGTTGTGGAAATATTTAAGGTAATTATTTCTTCACTAAAATTTAAAAATAAATTACCATGTTGAAGCTAAATCTATTAGATTTAGAAAAAATATTTATATTATAACATAGCCACTAGACAACCCTATATTAAAAAAAATTTGTTATTAGGAATATGATTGTGACATATTTGTCTTTTCTTTAAGTAAAATATTATAAATGTAATAATCACATATAAATGGAAAAAAAGCCATATATTTAAAACTTGAATTATTATGGATAAAATTTACTTATCCAAAAAAATTGGTATGTTTGACAGGCATTTTATAATCCTTATCATATTATTTTTACCCTTTATTACTCGATTTTTACCCGATTTAACTGTTGTAATAAAAATTACCAAGGTTATTATTCATATTGTTCAAAAATAAAAGAAAAATATTTAATAAATTTATACCTTATAATTCCAAATATATAATAAATTTTTCAAATTCAATTCACATAAGTTGTATAATTTAATTTTATATTAAACTGGTAAAACACAACAAAAAACAGCTTTTCAGAAAAATTCCCTTTTAAGTATAAATTTTTTTTATACTAAATTCACATATAAAATTAATTTCAAATACAAAAATTAAATTAAATTTAATAAAAATTAACTTATTATACTTTAAAACAAACCCAAAATATAATTTTAATTTTTAAAGGATTTAATATAAATTACGGTTTCCAATGAAAATCAGTATTTTTCACTATTCATTAAAAACTTTAACTTTTTTAAAATATTCTCAAAATTTCATCCTAAGATAATTTTTAAATTATGAAACCAAAAATAAAATTTATTTTTTAAAAATAAATTCTAAAAGTTTCAAAAACTAATTATATATGTTTTCTCAAAGAAAGCAATAAAAATCAATTTTTAAAGAAAAATATATTTATGAAGAATTAATGACTTTAATAAAAATTGTGTGTTTATTTATTAAGAATTAATAAATAAATTTTTAATGAATATGAGCTTTATATAATTCATAATATGTTTATTCCTTTTCATACACACCAATTCAACAGTTAGGTTCAAATGATCATATCTAAATAATAATATTTCATGGTTTGATTAAGCTCAGTGTTGCATATTGTATATGCTATAAAACATAGAATTATTTATTTAAAACCTCTGGTTTTTGTGCACTGAAATATATTAAATAAATTTATATTAAAACATACTATAAAATCTTGGAGTGTTACATTCTTCCCTCCTTCAAAATTTTTTTCCTAGAAATTTCCAGAATGTAACCTCATAAATAGATTTCAGTAGTTCTTCATCATAATTTCTTCTAGTTCCCACATGGATTCCTATATTTTGTGATTTCTCTATAGTACCTTTTCCAGTAGAGTTATTTGGTTTCTAAAAACTTGATCTATAGTTTCGATAATCTATATAGTCTCTTTACAATGAAATAGATCATGTTCCAATTCTATTTCTTCTCAGGTGAGCTTATGTATTGGGTCTGGCATGTGCTTCCTTAACAATGATATATAGAAAAAAAATCATGTACTTTAGAGAGACTAGAAGGAATTTACAAATGATAATCCACAACTCTAATTATTTCTAGGATCTCAAATGGTTTAATGTACCTGGGGCTTAGTTTTCCCTTTTTACCAAACCAAATAACACCCTTTCATGGATATACTTTCAAGAAAACATTATCTCCCACTAGAAATTCCAAATATTTCCTTTGATTATTGAAATAATTATTTTGGATTCTTTGATATAATTTAAAATGATCCTAAATAGTATTTAACTTTTTATTTGTTTTCTCAATAAGTTTTGGGCCAATAATCTTCCTTTCACCAACTTCATTCCAATAATTCAGAGTGTGACATCTCTTTCCATATAAATCCTTATATGGTTCCATTTTAATACTTGAATGGAAACTATTTTTATAGGTAAAATATAACAGAGGTAAATATTGATCCTACATGCCTTGAAATTTAAGTAATCATGATCTCAACATGTCTTCTAATGTTTGAATAGTCCTTTCAGATTGTCTGTCAATTTGAGGGTGATAATCAGTACTAAAATGAAGATCAATATCCAAATACGTCTGAAGACTCTTCTATAATTTAGATATAAAATGGGGATCTCAATCAGACGTAATCAATATAGGTTTACCCTAAAGTCTTACAAATTTATTAATATAAAGTCGTTCAAGGCACTCAAGAGGTAAATATTCCCTTATAGAAAATAAATGTGTCGATTTGGTAAGGTAGACAACAATAACCCATATTGAATCATTATTTAAGGAGAAATTTGGTAATAAAGTGATGAATTCCATGGTAATGTCATCCCAGTTATACATAGAAATATGTAGTGGTTTCATGAATCCTTTAATATGCTGATTTTTAGCCTTTACTAGTTGCAAAACCAATCATCTTGATACATAATCAGTAGCTTCCTATTTCATGTTATCCCACAAAACATTTCCTTAAAATACTTATACATTTTGGTGCTACTAAGGTGTATAAATAAATTAAAACTGTGAGAATAATCCAAAAATTCCCTTTTTCTCAGGTAAAGAATAAAATCATATTCTCTTTCCAAATTTTAGATTTCCATTATCATACACAAAGTTTTCCAATTTTATATCCTTTGCGGCTTTAATTTTCCATAATTCATGGATTTAATTTTCTTTTAAAAATTCTCATAATCATATTGATAGATTTTTATATTCTCCAACAAATATTTTTTAGTAATAATTTGAAGGAGTGATGTTTCCCCTTCCTTAACAATTTCCATATCCATCTTTACTAAATCCAGTAAGATAGGATCTCTATCAATCCTCATTTTGGTCAAGACTCCATGATCTTTTTGACTCATAACATTAGCTACCTTATTTTCCTTTACTAGGTGGAAGTGTATTGATAAATCATAATCCTTAAGAATCTCGATCCATCGCCTTTGACTCATATTGATCTCTTTCTATGAAAATATATATTTCAATATATTATTATTAGTGTATATATCAAATATTTCACCATAGAAATAATGTGTCCATATTTTTAAAGTCATTTGTTGTGATCACATAATATTGGCCTTCTCCCCTTGGTGACTTCTATGATATTTCCCATTTATAATTGGGACATTGGTTTGAATAATTCCTCATTTATTTATAGTTGAAGCATTGAATTTTTTATTCCCCATTAATTCATTATCTCAATGACCCTTATCTCAGAACTTATAACAAACTCTCATGCCTTCCAAGAATTTCCTAGGATTATTATTTCCACAATTTTTTCATAATGGGAATTTCTTTAGTCCCCTCTTCTTCTTTGATGCTTTACCTTTTTCATGGTTATCACACCACCACTTCTTATATTAGTTTCCCTTGAACATATAGGATCTAGAAAATTCCTTCTTCGTTTTGATGGAACATAATAATATTTTATCATATGATGAAAAAGTTTGATAATCCAATTACCTTCAGATAATTGGCTTAAGACCTTCAGAGAAATGATCAATCTTCATTTTTGAATCATGTATTTAATATATAACATACCTGGATAGCCTTTTTAAGGTATCCTATTTATACACAACACTCTCATATTTCTTTTTCTTTAAGATAAGGAATCTTCTCTTCATTTTAGTTCATTTATCATGAGGGAAATATTTTTCAAATAATTATTCTGTAAAAGTTCTCCATTCCATGTGTTTTATTTTATCTTCCTCCCTAATATTATGGATGAATGTCCACACTTTATCATCATAGCCCTTTAGAAAATATACTTTTAGTGCTACCTTTTCCCTTTCATCACATCTAAATTCCAGAAATATATTTTCAAGGGACTTGATCCATTACTTATCAATCAATAGATTAGTAGTCCCACTAAAATATGGGAGCTTCTGTCACATGAAATAATCTAGCATAGGTGTATCATGTCATGGAGCATCTTGTTTATCTATTAGATCAAGTTTTTTTTCATAACTTAAGTAAGATATCCTAATATGGTCATTATCTTATCAGCTCCAACACCAACTATGTTATCTTGATCAGAGGGGAAATCCTTACACTGTTCGTGGTTATTGATTCTCTTCCTTCTATTGAGAACCATCATGAAATAATGGAACACATTGAGTTAGATTATAATCATCTTGAGTATTGAGCCAAAAAAATAAAACTTTATATAATTTTAAATGTTTTAAAATACTATAGTGAATTATTATAATTCTCATGTCATTTATGTTTATTTAACATCTAGTTCCCAAGGTTTCTACAAAATTTTCTCTAATACCAAATATAATAACCCCAAGTCTAGAATCTCAGAATTAGTAATTATTTTATTAAAATGGAATAGATAAAAGGAATAACATTACCAATAATTTATCAGTTTAATATTCTTGAATAACTAGATACATACATGGTTACCTTATTAAATTGGGGATTAAACAAGGAACATAACAAATGAAAGTAAAATGCATCCTTGAAACTTATTCAAATATTTCATATTCATAACCTAGGGAAGGAAAAAAATAAAATAGTGAGATCAAATTACCATTAAGGGTTACATATATAAGAATCATGAATCAATAATAAGTGAATCATATTAAATAAGGCATAATCAATATGGCAAGGTAAATAACTGAACACACATTCCATTTAATCAATAACTTGATAATGAAATGCATCCAGAGATAATATCATTGTGAAAATGTCATGTATAATAAAAAATAAATTACTAAAGAAGGAAATTATTAATCATTATATGTCATGTCTTAGGCATATGATACCTCTACCATTAATACCTTTCATAATAAATTTTAAAAATATAGGTAGAAACCCTCTAAATTTGGCCAACTGCTTTGTCTCATGAGACCTGTCGATGCATCAAGGGGATATATAATATTGGGCCCCTCCCATCACTAAAAGTCCAAATCATTCCTCATATATCAAATAATTAATTTAATTCATGTGCAATATGTCTTTTAATTAAATATCTATATTGAGTAAAGGATACATATGAATCAATATTTCCCTAGTTAATCAAATAAAATTTAAAGTAAACACAGATATGTAAAAATGGTATACGGTCTAGGAAATACTCATACCTATGATATAAATAATATTTATATTTAAGATAAATATAATTTCAAATGAAAAATTATTTCAAAGGGGTATTAGATACACCACATAAATATTATTAGGTGTAATATACTATGTAAGTCTCAATGAAGTGGAAATTGAGACGAAGTCCTTTACCTCACGCTTCACTTTAGTAGAACATTATTTAAAATCATTTATAATGGATTTAAAAAATTTATTAATTTTTATCATAACCATATTAATTTTTATTACATCATATATTATCCTATTATATCATTTTATTACTAGTATTTTAATAATATTTTACTATTATCCATGTTTTGGGAGTTAATTTGTTTATTTTCCCATGCATGTTTTGTCATGTAAGTTTCATTTATTGTACATAGGATGTAGTTTAAACATATACATAATGTTATTAAGGATATATATATATATATATATAATATATATATATATATATATATATTATATATTTTTAGAATCATTCTTGAAATATGGACATATAAAATTAATCGCATCACATCGTGGAGATGGTAGATCGTACGTATGCATGAGCAATGTTATCATTTCTAAATGGTTGAAAGGGAAAGTAATGGGATAATATATTAATTTTAAATAATAAATATAATTTCATAATTATCATATATTGCTATTATTTCCATCATTATAACCATCTAATTAAATTAATGATGAAAAAAATTATACCACTACGTCGAGACTATATGTCATCCATACGCACACATAGTTCTTTTATTTTTCATAGGATGGATAAAAGGTGGAATATTGCTATATTATATTTATAATAATATATAATAATATATATTATACTTTATTTAATATTTTAATATGGTAACATCGCATTAATAAGAAGTATAAGAAGAAATAAACTTGAAAGAGTCGATAAAAATGATTACCTCTTCTTCGATATAGCTCTTTAGATCTTCTCTTAAGGGGAATAAGGTTGGTATTTTTGGGAAAAAACCTATATAAATTTTATATTGATTTTAAGAAGATATTTTTTTAAGGTTTTTTCAAGATATATGGCTCAAATTTGTGTAAAGAAGTGAGGGAGGAAGTTCCCTTTTAGAATTGAGGTTAGGGACACTTTAAGAATCTCTAAAAATATTAAATTTATATAAATTTATTTTCAATTAAAAATGGAAAAAAACTTATTAAATTCTAGGTTAATATTATTATGGGTCAAAATAATCTCATAAAATAATTTTTATATAGGTTTAGTTCACTTTCTTACCCTTATCATTTAGTTTTAACGCTTATTTAACCCCTTTAACTCTTAATGTGACAACATTGATTTTTACTTTTTAAGGGTCAATATTATTACTATAAAATTAAAAAATACCCATAAATAGATCATGGTTGATATTTAAAACCATATAATAATCCATTGGATGAATTTAATATTTTTAGTAATTTTATATCATTTAATATAATATTATTTATTTTAAAATATCATTAATATCAATTTTGACACTATTCATTTCTTTGTCTTTTAAAAATATAAATACATCAATATAACTTAGAAAAAATATTTTAATACTTGTATATAATTTCAAATTAATCTATTAATTTTTTTCACATTAATTATCTCAAATTATATTTATTTTAATATTCTTGATGTCATTTATTTGATATTTTTATTAATAAAATAATTATTATATCATTATTATGGAATCATTTAGGGTAATCATTTCTTCAAAAAAAATTAAAAAAAATTATCATGTTGAATATAAATCTTTTATATTTAAAAATAATATTTATATTATAATATATCCTCTATATAACCCCATATTAAAAATATTTCAGTTATTAAGAATATGATTGTTACGGCTTTGTATTTTCTTTAAATAAAACATTATAAATATCATAATCACATATAAATTAAAAAAAATTAATATATTAAAAAATTGAATAATTATGGAATAAATTTACTCATACAATAAAATTGGGTAAGTTTTAGGGTTATTTTATAATCCTTATCATATTATTTTTACCCTTTATTACTCGACTTTTACCCAATTTACCCTTTATCATGGTAACAAAAATTACTAAGGTTCCTATTCATATTGTCCAAAAATAAAAGGAACCCATTTATTAAATTTTACACTTATTATTAAAAATATAAAATCCATTTTTAAAAATTCAATTCACAAAACTTTCAAATTTTATTTTAAAATTAAATTGGTAAAACGCAATAAAAAAGAGTTTTTCAAAAAAAATACCTTTTAAGTATAAAATGTTTTTATACAAAATAAATCAGTAAAATTAATTTAAAATAAAAAAATTATTTTAGTTATAATAAAATGTAATTAATGATATTTTAAAACTAATCCAAAATATAATTTGACTTTGTAAAATTTTTAATATACAATACAGTTTTCAATAAAAATAAGTATTTTAACTATTCATTAAAAATTCAAACTTTTCAGTAAACTCAAAAAAATCATCCTAATATAATTTTGACAAGATGAAAAAAAATTACTATTTAAAAAAAATCTAAAACTTTCAAAAATTAAAAATATTTACTTTATCAAAGAAAAAAATGAATAAATTTTTTTTGAAAAAAAAACATATTTTTGAAGAATAAAATGACTTTACTAAAAAAATTATTTTTCCCTAAGAATTAATAAATAAATTTTTATTGAATATGACCTACATATATTTCATAATATGTTTATTCATATTTATACCCTCCAATTCAATGGATAAGTTCGAATGGTTGTATTTAAATAATAATATTTCATGATTTGATTAAGCTCAGTGTTGTGTATTTTATATGTTATCAAACATCGTATTATTTCTTTAAAACCTCATGATTTAATTAATTACAAGATATTAAAGAATTTTATTTAAAAACATACCGTGAAATATTGGGGGGTTATGGTTTTGTTTTGGGGTTATGCCCAGGTTTACTTTTTAAATTTATTTTTGAAATAATTTGGAAAGTGTGGTTTTATTTTGATAATGAAAAGTGGTTTTGTTTTGAAAAATTAATTTATAAATGTTTTTGAAAATATGAATGAATGGTATGTTTTGGGTATTGATTTAAATTTACACTTTTTTAGGTTCAAAATAGATTTAAATGATAAAACCTTAGTTTTATGAGTTGGGATGAAAATTATCATTTTAGGCTATATGAGTCTTTGTTGTGATCTAAAAGTTTTATCCCGGTTTTAGAAAAAGGTGTTGGTTTCACCCTTATTTTTTCCTTAAAATAAGTTGGTTATTTATAAAAGGAATTCGTGGCATGATACTTGGTTTTATATAATGTGTATTTGAAAATTCTATTTTTTAATCTGTATTCAAACTAGAATTAATGAAATTTTATTTTCAAGGAAATAGAATGAATTCATTGGTGAAATCCTATGTTTTATTTTAGTTTCCTTAGATATTGTTCAGTGTCTATGATATATTGGTTCAGGTTGGACCATGATGTTCAGTTTGGGACTATATGAGTGATCATGGGTCATGAGGAGATGGCTTATAGTGGTTTGGGATATTTAGTTTTATTTGTGGGACTATTCATATATCGGCCTTGTAAGACTATACCATTCTCTTAGTTTATATTATATATAGATATGTACTTTTATTTAGTTTATGTATTGATTCTATGTATGAGTTTTATTTTTTTGTTGCAGTTGTGAGTCAATTTAATTTATCACTTCTATTTATACTATATTTTCCTATTTTGAGGATGTAGGCATCCATGATCCGAATAGATCATGGAAAATTTCCATAGTGGGGTCTTTTTTTGGTTAATATGATTTAGAGGGTGAAATTGTTCCCAAGGTTTATGTTCTTGATAACCAGACACTAGTTTCCATCCCATGGTGATTGGGAATTCACTTAGGGCCTTGAGGCATACTAGTATGGGTGTTCTATTAGGTCATCTCGGGTTATATCTTTGCATTCCATCACTTGATCATTACTCCCACAAAACCATTACTAGAAATATGGGAAAACCATCCATAAAAAACCACTAAACCTACCCATAGGTAGCACATTTTCCTATACTATCCAAGACACTCAAATCATTATACTAAAGGTTCATGGAAATATATCCCAACTTCTATATATATTTAAGAAAGTGTAAAGACAAAGGTAAAACCCATTCCAACATTGTCAACTTAGCATTAATTTCCACACCCAAGATTTATGATCACTCCCTAGATCCCCTATAAGTAAACTAATAATCTATATATGCTAATTCATATAGGCTAATCTGGTACCAATACACCCACTCCCATCGATCCATTAATTTAAAATAGAAATCTAATATCCCAAAGCATACCCATAAAACTTTTCCACACAATTTCCTAAGTAAGAAACTAATTAGAAATAGTACCCATGGATTCAACCATTTGGGATTCCTCCTCGCATATGAGTGAGGCTCATCCCAAGACACACATAACATACTGCATGAACCAAACCCATTTAGGGTTTTTTTAAGCCTAACTAGAAACCATGCCTCTTGAAAATTTATCCATCAATAATCTATTAATTTCCTAAACCATAAATGTAATACCCATTCAACTTCCACAAGGATATACCCTATCCATTTACACCCAAAGGAACACTCTAAGTCCATACCCAGTCACACTGAAATAGAACCCCTAGCATGCACAAACAAGAACAAGCATACACCATATATAGTTAAGTATTAAAGGGGCATCCGGGATTCATATTAGTGTTTCCAATCATTTATCTGCACTCAACATCCACATAAAAGATCATACCAAGATTCACTATAATTATGAGCCACTATCTCATACCACAAGGATCAATTATTAATTATAAACATTTATAATTAATTGCACAATTTTATCCAAAGAGGAATAATCATTGATAACTCATCAAGAAACATTGTGATAAAAAAACACACTCTGTGAATAATGGAAGATCCAATCCATTCCTATAGAACCCCTACTAAAAAAACTTCCCCTAAAACTATGCTAAATCAACCACCAATTTGTAACCAATTAGGAAAAAAACCAAGGAAAACTCACCTAGTGATTTATATTTATTGAAACAATTTAAATGGGGGGATTATTCATCTTTAAATGTTATATTTACATTACTCTAAGAAATACCATTATTAAGGGATTATTCCACAATTCTATGATGGAATTGTTTTTAAATCCCTAAGTGGATCAATTTAAAATTCAAGAAATAAGTAAAAAGGGTAAGATAAGAAGAATTAAATACGGATTACCTTGATCTAGAATGATGAAAAATCCACCAATTCACCACCAACCAAATAATAAAAAATGGGCATCTGAGAGGGGAACCAAGGAAGGAATGGATGGCTAAATAGACCCACTCATTCACCTTATCGGTTTAAGAAAGGGGAATCATTTTATAAAATTTTAACATATGATTCAAAAAACTATAAAAGGGTCCATTGAGGAATGACCAAATGGGTCATATAACAATGCCCCCACTCTAGGGAAGCACTAAAACATAACCATATAGTTCACATTTCAATTCCTATCTATAATCTACAGATAATAAATCAAGATTTTTCATTATGGCATGATTAGGAGTTTTATACCACAATATACACATTGTGAAGTAACACCTTCTCAATAATCCAAAATTTAATCTTATATAGAATTTCCATGAGTGATCCATTAACATTATGGTATAATCCCTTTCCTTACAGTGAAACTCTTCCAATTATGGAATGATTTTCTCTAACACCAAAAAAATCATCCTACGCTAATACTAACTCCTCTAACCTCTTCCAAATGCTCCTAACTTCCATTAAAACACCCAAACCTGAGCTTAAAAACCTCAATTATCAAAAACTAAAAATAATTCACCAAATCAAAACTAACCTCTCTTAAAACTTCCAAACTATAAATACACAGGTTATTATAGCTTCCATCGATGAAAATACATCAAGACTCTATGTTTCCTCTATAAAATATGAGGGGTATTTATACTCTATCAATAATAAGTACATGATATTTATTAAGTGATAGAATTTTAGTGTTATATTAGTTCTCTTTTCTCCCTAGTTTATTTTTATAAACCTGCCTCAAATTTTTCTTGATCATCATACTCTGATAATTATTCAATGGAAACAGGGTCTTCATTTAGTTTATGCTTCAAATTGATTATTATTGTTTGTGTGTTCTATTTCTCTATGTATTAATAAATTTTCATTCACTCCTATCCTTCTATAAAAATAACATCTATAATTATTATTAATTTTCTCTCAATGGGTCCCAAAAATTATACCTCTCCACACCATTAGCATATCCCATGAAGATACATTTATTAGATCTTAAATCTAACTTTATTCCTTCCTGATCATTAAAATATGAATATATATGAGTTTTTAATATATGTAACAAATAATAGTCAATTCTTTACCAATATACATCTTCATAATGTTTTCAAATCAACATCCATTATTGAAAATGTATTTATCAAATAATAGTTATTATTTACTACTTCTATCTAAAACATCTTAGGAATTTTTATAGTCTTCAAAATCACCCTTATTCTATCCAATAGGGTTCATTTCATTCACACTACCATATGATTCCGCTGAGTAGTGTATGCCACCATAATTTATCTTTTTTATTACTTATCATTAAAAAAATAAAATTCTTTACATGTATATTCTTGTACATTTTCAATCCTCAAACACTAGTTCTTTTTTTCAGTTTTATGTCCTTTCAATACTTTGAATATTCTAAAGACTTCAAAAATATGTGTATTCTTTTTGATTTGGTACACCCATAATTTCTTAGAATAATCATTAATGAATAATAAAAAGTAATTTTCTCCTTATAGAGATATAACTAGTACTTTCCAAACATCAAAATAGACCAAGTATATATTCCCTTTTCTCATAACTGTTGATATTCCAATCATAAACATGTGTTTCTTACTTAAAATGCAATTCAAAAAAAATTCTAACTTTGTAAGACATTTTTTTAACATCTAATAAATAATAACATTAAATACTTATTCAGGTTTATTGAAAGTATTTCTATGATATGGTGTCGTCAATTATTCAATTGTGCCAATTAATGATACAACTATCTATGCATCCTTGTATGTTTTAACCTAAAGAATATATTAGTTCTTGGTGATCTTTTTTACCATCATCAGCATAATATCACCCTTTAAAATCTTAATCATACCTTTTTCATTGGAATTATTATACCCAATGTCATAAAATTTTCATAATGATTATATTTTCTTCTTCAAAACCTTTATATTATATACTTGTTGGATAGTTCATTCCATACCATCATGAATATTCAATTTGATAATATTAAATATAATGATCTTTAAGTTGTGATCATTCCCCATATAGAAAAATCCATATGAAATGAGTTTATACTAATAAAATCATTCCCTTCAAGGATTTATGTTCCATTTAACTATTTAATTTATTATCCATACATCGTTGAGGTGTTTCCTACCTCTATAAGTTATTGTCACTTCACTGGATAGTGTGTCTCTATTGTCATATGTACTCACCCCATTTCCTTAAGAATTCATCCCACTAATATTATTATTCGATTAGTCCTTCTTTAATCGCCCCTTATTTCCATAATTATAACATGTGACATTCTTCTTATTAATCCTTGATTTATACCTAACATGATTCAGGATCCAACTAAAACCAGGCTCAATCCTCCTTCCTCTCTCTATTCATTGATCCTATACTTGGTGTGGAGTTTTTCATCTATACTCCTTATAGTTTCACAAACTTTCTTCTCTAAAAACTATTATTGAAACATCATTAAAGAGTAATATTTCCATGAGTATATTTTTAGTGAGTATTATAATGAGTGGATCATATGAATATAGAAAACTTTAGAGAAAAATATGTACACATTAAATATCCCTTGTTTTATATCCCAATGTCAATATATGAGGGAATAGGATATTTAGAGTGTTTATTTAGTTAGTAATAAATCATTAATACACCATTTTAAGAATATATAACTTCCCATTCAAATAAATTTTGTTGTGTAATGACTAGTTTTCATATAGCTTTATCAGAGTATCCCATATTTCTTTCACCATTATTTTCTCCACAATACTTGACAAGACCCCGTTATCTAAAGCCAAATGTATATTGGTTATGGAATTCTTGTCCATTTTATTCCATTTATCTCCTATCACACCCATATATTTTTCACCAGTTTCCTATTGAAAATTATCCTACTATAACACTGCTTGTATCTTCATCTTCTATAATAAAGAATTAATATAATTAAATTTTTCAATCATAAAATTTTATTCTATATAAACATTTAATATGTTTAGAACATTCAATATTTAATAAAGGTGTATTTAATAATCTCATTAAATTTTTTATAATGTGAAAGATCAATTTAAGTCGCAATTGGAAAGCATACTTAATTTATGAAAATTATTAATACCTAAAAAATTCAACACTAGCGGTCTAAAACCTTACTAGGATACCACTTGTTAGGACCAATATCTTTGTTCCATGGGGTAGCTGTAAATATGTGGTAGTAATAAATTGAAAATATATAAAATAGGTGGCATGATATGTAAGATGTAAAACTACCACAAAATTAAGAGGTATAAAAAACCCACGATAAATTAAAATGCTCTCATTATGGTAAAATTTGGGTCAAAACTTTCTAATTATTATAATGAAAATACCCACATAAAATTTTATATTGAATAAATGAAGATATATTACTAAAAAATACCACATAATAAAAATAAAATAGAGGGAGAGATTTCTAATGTTTCAGTTGATTCGGAAACCTAGAGGAGGTATTTGACTTGTATAGGTATCATAGACCTTCCATGTTTCCCCTCCTTCACTGGATTTCTAGTTGGGTTTTTTCACCCATGATACCAACCCCTGTTTACCTCCACATAATTTTGTATTCCCCACTTAAAAATTGAGGGTGTTATTATCCATTAAAAATAAGAAAATGGAAAATTTACCACTTTATAGAAAAAGTATCTACCAAAAACACATTCACTTCTACTTGTATTACTATTTCATAAAAATCAAATTATTATTTTATGCATATAGTATCACTTTAATTACTACTTCATGTAGAAAAAAAACCTTCACCACATAACTAAAAAAATATACCTAATATTACTTCACTAAACCCTATAAATGAATAGATATATTTCACCCATCCAAATGAAACTTAATATATATTTCAAAAAAGTATCAAATCATTGATAACTCTTAAAAATATAAATCTCAAAAAAACTTATAATATTTTTTATAAAACTTTAAAAACTAAAAATCATTAACACACATTTTTCTTCTAAATATTTTAGTATGTTACAAAGTATTAAAAATATAACCAAACACTATCTCTTTATAAATAATACATAGAAACAAATTCACATCCAATAATATTCTTCAAAACCACACATTATTTTTAGTAACATTATACTACTTTAAAAATTATTATTTACTAATAATTCATAAATTATATTCAATTTCACCTCAATGAATATTAACAAATAAATTTGATATTTTAAGATCAACCTATAATATTAATATCATTCCTTATTCCATAATTGACAATAAATATAAAAAATATATTAAAGGTCACTCTGTATTCATCTATACATTTTCAAAATGATTTGTAACATAGAAACTAAAATTGTATTAGTGTGTATTTTAGTCCATAATAAAATAAAATTACATTATTATGGAGGTGGTAAAATAAGAGATTTATTGATTTATGTAATTCCCCCATGAACATGTATTATGATAGGGAGACTAATAATTTCATTACAAAAGTTACTAAATTTTTAAACCGTAAAATAATTATGTGTATAGAATTATTAAAAAAAGGAATATCAATATTTCTATCATTGGGTTCATAGGATGATATATCTTTAAATAAATAACTTTTCTTGAAGTAATTATAGTAAATTTATAACCTTTAAAGTTGATGGTTATCTATGAGACATTATATTTAATGGTTTCTCAAAGGTCTTTCATTTATTAAGGAGGTTTGGATACCTTTACATTTGCATAGTGTCTTGAAGAACTTGAATTTGTTTATTGATAAAGACAAATCAAAATTAATTTTTTATATTATGTTCTCCTAAGGTGTAATAATTCTTAAGGGTCATCTTGGAGGCCCTAAAAATGTTTTTTTAAGATCAAAATTGTTGTTATTATTGAAAATCCATACAAATTCAAATTTTGAGGAAATTGATATAAAGTTTGTTACTCATGAAAAAATAGGAAATTTTATAAGCACTAATGAATTACAATAAGATGGGGAATTGAAAAGATCAAGTTATCTATTTGGTTTCGGTAAACTCTTCACATTCAAAGGTAGACTACATTCATTATTTTTGTCAGTAATATAATTATTGATTTGTTTACCAATTTTCATGTTATTGAACCAAATTTATAGTGTTTATAAAAAATAAATATACATTTATACATATATAGTGGTTTTGGATTGTCCAATACATAACTATAAAACTTAGTTGGGATCTAAGAGGGGAATAGAGAGTTTAGAAACCTCTACATGTGAGTTTTAGATAGTTAAAGAGAATTTTTTTTAAGATGAATTCTTGTCACACCCTAGATTACTGGTAATTGAACTCTCCAAACCTACTTTCATTATACCATAGGCTATCGACCAAAGTTGAGGTATCCACATGATCATTGGAGTAATTATCTCAAAATAACCATTTATTACTAACATACATCATCATCCAGCATGACATGAATGAAATATGAACTCAAATAATGAAACACATTCATATATATATAATATCTATGATAAAATTTAAGTTAACACAAATGAATTCTCAAATACAACTCATACATCCTGAATAGATGCAATCCCAATCCCAATGACATCAAGGTATTTGTCATCATGAGATATCCACTCCATCAATAATCCATAACCAACATTCATCTCCAGGATCTATGATCATTTATCCTTAACATAATCTAATTTAAATTAAAACATGAATAACAATGAAAAAATGAATATACCAGGGTGGTTATAACAATACACATTATGGTGAAACCAAATTAGTGATCCAATACTATAAAAATTTAGTGTCTACATGAATTAATAGTAAATAATGTGTAGATAAGTAAACATCACCTCACACCATAATTTACACCAACAATGATCATGATCAATCTATCTATGACTCCCTTTCAATGAACTCATCAAACAAAAATGTTTTTGGGAAAAGAATACTAGTAAAATATCACAAACCATCATAGATTTTATACTTGATATTTCACTCTATATAATACATTTTTCCGCCTATCTCAGTGGAATTAGAGGAAATAAGAATCTCCAAATATCTAAAATATACTAGAAGAAATACATATTTATTCTAGAGGAAATACACATCTCTATATCTATCAGCCGATATATGTCATGATGTCATAGGAAATACAAATATCTAGGGATAAGGTAATATAGTTGTATTTTAGAAGAAATAAATATATCTAAGTTTGTTTCTAAATATTTGGTACTCTTAACCTTAGAGCTCTGGGTGAGGATTAGAGATAGTACAGGATGTTTTGTAGTCTAAATTGATCCTAAATTTGTGGGTGAGGAAGAGCATCACTACTTAGGTGAATTACTATCCATCATATACTCATTTTACAGATGATAAAAATTTACTTATCTCCACCCATCTCTCCCATCATGTCCACAAATCATGGATACTGGAGGAAATAAATATCTCCACTTACCCCATATTGGGGTGTTATAGGAATTAACCATCCCCAACTACCCCTAGAAGTAGTCAGCCTATCTCATCCTAGAGAAGTGAGTAAGTAGTAGAAGATAGATTCATATATTATTGTCGATCTCTACCTCCATGGGTGAGACAGGGTATATCTACCCTAATTTAACTCTAACCCTATACATAAGGTGAGTTTTATGGGGATCCATTATTTAACCATGTCACCATCAAATAGAATCATTCAAAATCTATATCACTTCTATAAAAAAGTGAAAAATCATCAATCACCCCAAATATAGTCAAAATACACCCTATTAGTTATAAAAGATTTCCCATGGAGAGAACTAGTTCTATATAATCATCTATGGAATACCACTTTTCAAACCTAAGGAAAGCTAATGATAATTTAGTAATGGATAAATATTTTTAATGAATTATCGAGTCAACCACATCATATAATCATTAATTCCCATTCTTACTTTATAATCCTTGTTCATTTCTTTATAAATAACTCATAATACTCAAAATGGGTACCCCAATTAATATAAAGATTATCTAGATAATTATTAAAAAGATTCAGTAACATTACAAATTAAATCTCATGCCAACATTTCTCATTATATTCTCATCAATAATATAATATTAATTTTGTCTTTCTAATTAATTTATAATCATTCCACACCACTTGAGGGAATACCCATCCTCAATATTATATCATTACTTCATTTATCTTGTTAACGCTAACATTGGAATCCATTAAAACCCTTTTTTATATGCACCACTTACATTCGGTAATAATTTTATTTAAATAGTTAGCTTGAATCACTCATTCTTTATTTCATATTTTGATAACACATCTTTATATTAACTAATTCACTTAATTATTTTAGTTCATTCATTTATTCCCAAGATTTCCAATCACACGTAATCATCATATAAAATTCATTATTTTATAAGATATTTACAATATCTATAAGAGTTTTCATCATATTCCAAGAGGAATAATTATAGATTTAGTGAACTTATTTACTTTTCTAACATCATCTAATCACAACAACTAAAATTATAATGAAATATGATCCCCACCTCCCAACATTAAGTTATGTGATATATTGAGTGATCAATCTTCTCACTTGAGTAAAATAACCCCTCAATAAATATTATTATTATCAAGTAATTATAATATTTTACTTTATCAACTTAAGTATCATGATTTGTTTAGTATCATATATTTTCTTCATTCTGAACTTGTTGCATAAGTCATAGAATTGACATTGTCAACTCCAAAAACATTCTAATAGTTTAATTCCTCATGTTGTGATCCCCCCATGAAATCTTCATCACTACGGGCCATCAGACTGAACCGATAAATATTTAAATTCGAAATCATAAGGTTACATTTTATCCAACTTTGGTATTCTAAATCATCAAACAAAGCAAACCATCATATTCAACTTGAAAAGGTGGTCTAGGTAGTATTCATATAATATTTCTTAGGTCAAGTAATTGTCAAAACTAACAACCAATGTTTTAAATGAGGCTGGTTTACCACAAAAACATCTTAATTGCGATCCTTATTGAAAAATATTTGAAATGTACTACTTATTTGTCTAATTTTTTCTTCAAACTTCAAATTTTCATTTTCCATAATAATAATAATAATAATAATATTATTATTATTATTATTATTATTATTATTATTATTATTATTATTATTAATTTTATTTTTATTAAATTTATTATTATTATGTGATAATTTATATATATTATATGTTAGAGATGGGTAGCACCCTCCCCACCTACCACATTTCTAAGTTCCTGCCAGCCCTTACCTCAGCATGGGTTGGATCCTAGCCGATAGTGACCTGTCATATGTGGATTTCTCAACAACATTCATTTTTTTATTAATAATTTTTTCTCACTTTATAATTTTGGTTGAACATCATTATCTCTCCACCTCTTCTCCACCAGCAGAGCCACCTACAACACCACCTCCAGCCACTACCACCTCATCTGGCCCTCTAAAAACCCCATGAAAATATTAGGGCTATCAAATTTTGTTTCTCTAAGACTAAATTCAATATTCATCTCCATAGATTCATCCATTAAGAACCTCAAATATTGAAAAGAGGTGGATTTATTGGAATCTTATCTCTAAGATTTATCTCGATCCAACCATCAGATCATAAAGGTTTTTACATTAATAGCCTCATGTCACTAAGACATTCAAATACATATATATTTCATGCTTCATGTATTATTGTATCATAATATATATAAAAATATAACATGAATGATAATAATGAATAAATAAATAAGTTTTTGGAGGTCAGGTCAAAGAACTATACCAAAAATCAAGTTTCCCGATGCATGTCAGACATTACCTCCTGGTTTTTATGCTCTAAAAACCCTCATATAGAGGGAGTGGAGAAATAAAAGGGGAGTTATGTCATTTATACTCCCCTTAATTTATAATATCTAAATATTTTAATTTATACAAGGTAATTTTATTATCTCTAAAAATTCATAATATCTCATACAAAATAAAAGGCTCCATTCTAAAACTACCCATGCAGTCTGTTTCACAATATAGTTTAACATTTAATATATATTAATAGTTTCTCATACATATGTGGTTTTGAATCTCAAATTCATAAAAACTCTCCCAAATTCCATAGGTTACCTAACAATACATCATGTGACCCATTATGATAAATATAGTTATCAAAAATCTAGTAGAATCAAAACTGGAATCATCAGATAAATAAAAGATATGTTATTCTTGATTATAAGTTTAGATATGAATTTTAATAATTAATAAATACTATTAATTATAAACATGGATCATCATCATTGTGTGAAGGAGTAACATCACCCAAAAAATATGAAAATGTTATCCTAGGGTAAACTCCACATTCCAGACTCAGTGGTGTAATACATTTATCAATTTGAAACTCTATTTATGAGGAATTTAAAAAGAATACCTTTATAACCAAAAATTATTATTTCAATTTTAAACATTTGTATGTGATCAATTTATTTTCTATATAACGTCATTTATATTTAAATAATAAATGAAAAATATAATGATGTTGAAATTATTATTGGTCTATGACTATAAGTAAAGGTGTTCCTAGAAAAGAACCCATACCATTACACCCTCCTCACCTTAAAACTTTTCATATTTAAAAAAGAAAAAACCACAAACATCAATTATAATATATTCCTTTAGGAATAATGAACTATTCAAAAATAATTTCCTAATTAATGGGAGTAATAAAAATCAAGGTTGTCACTAGAACTATCAAAAAAAATCAAAATCTATAGAGAACATAATAATAAAGTATATCTCACCTCACTTGTCTAACCAACTCAAGGTTTATTTTTAGAACAAATTCAATTGTCCAACAAAATTTCTAGATATCATGTTCATAATAAGATATTTCTACTATAATTCCCCACCACTTCAGTACTCAAACTTAACTAACTAAGGGAATTTATTTGGCCAACTAATCAACCATTGAAATCAGGATATTCCTAATACCATCATTAAAAGGTGAGATTTTTACTCAATACATTCTATCATATCTCACCAACATCAACCATTAATACCTTGATAGAGTATCAATATTCCCACCTTATATAAATGTTCAAGGTTACCTTGAAAATAAATACATCTGCAATTAATCTTCTCATCAACACCTTATCATAGGATAATAATCGAACTTATGGATCATCAATACTAAACAAAGACTCAATCACTAAAGTCAAAAAATACCAATGAAACTGGGGATTATTGGTCAATAGAATATCCAACTAGGGAATATATATTCTAATAGTCAGGTTGACCACAATTTGATATTCTATAAGATCTCAATAATATGTGAACACTATCTATGATTTACATTAAAAAATCAATTTAAACTTTCATATTTGATAAAACCATACTATAAGGGTGCCTCTAAGGGTCAAATCATCAATAAAAAAAGGATATTACACAACTTGAAACAGCACCAATGATTAAAGGTTGATAAGAGGTCTGATAGAGCACTCCATTATACTAACTCTAGAAATAAACACAACTCATAGAAGAATGAAATTATATATGTAAATAATTTACAACATAATTATAGAGTGACACTTAATCTATTTTATCACCACATATTTACATAAATTAATGGAAACCTCATAGCAAGTCTTGTATCATAAGATAAAGAAATTATCTATACAAATATCGCTCGCACTCATGAGGCATTTCCCAACCATAAAAAAACTTCATCACATAAAATATTTATCTTTTTGATAACTACTTCCAAATACTAATGACCACTTGTGATCATAATGTGAATGAATAATTAAGCATCATAATCAAACACATCTCCACATTTCCATCAAGGAGAAATCACCTACCACCCCTTTATTTACTACCATTACACCAACACTTAATGGTCATGGTCAAGTTATCAAACTATTAATTCTAAATTTTTATATAATTTATTCACTACTAACATAAGTTAGTCAAGATCTCCTCAATACCCATATAAAAATAGAAACTATAAAGAATTTCTTAATGCAAAATCGTATTTCCATGTGAAATTCTATTATATATAGAGTTCCTTGAAAGCACATGCATCACTGATAGAGTGATCTTAACTCGCACCATGATTCCACTATGATACTATGATCATAAGGGTATAGTGATATCAAACACCTATTAGTGGAACTATAATGGGTGAAAACATAGTGGTATAGTTCTTTTATTTCCATGGATTTCTATATATTCTAAAATATCTCACATGAAGTAATTCATAATTTTAAAAAAAATCATAACACAAATAAGATAAAATTAAAAAACATAAATTAATTCCTCAACCATGCCATAGGTAATTGATACCAACACATATAAATATTAACATATGACTACTCCAAAGTCCTTTAAAATCCATCAATCATAGTTATAACAAAATAACCAATTTTTGGAATTTATCTCATCTTGTTATCACAACAACTAATGAAAAAAACATCACAATATCATAAATCCATGTATATTATCTCTCAGATAGTACCTTTACCTAGAACTTATATAAAATAACTAGGATGTAGGTAGATCTCCCACCAGTCTAGCTTATATAGGCTATCCATGGGACTAACCAAACCAACCATGAAATCAAAAAAAACTCGTCCTATATCTACATGATGAAAGATTCCAACTTTCCAATATTAGTTCATATAATAATGTATCAATCATGTTTCATCAATAAGATTCATTATAATGAAGAGGGTTTTAATTTTATCCTTTATAAATTCCTCTACTTCCACCACATGCACTAAAGATCTATAGTAAGACTCATTCCAATTATCATATTCAATGCTCATAAGTTACTACCTTTATACTTTAACATTCTACTCTGAAACCAATATGCCATGTCCTATATTACTAATAGGTAAATTCCATAATCCCGACTCTACTAGGCCAGGGGATAATGAATAGATTTGAGGTATCCACACGATCATGGAAGATATTATCTCTAAGTAACCTATTACTAACTAAAATACATCATCATACACCACTAAATGAATGAAATATAAAATGAAATAAATAATAAATGTGCTTATATATAATAAATATCAGTGATACAATGTAAGGTGAATCAAATGAATCCCACGCATATTGAAAAATAAAATTTTATCTCGATGACATGAAGGTGTCTATCATCATGAGATATTTACTCCATCACAAATCCATATCTAGAATCCATATCCTAGATCCATGATCATACATCCTCTACATAATCTATGATGTATTTACATGAGGTGAAAAATGGAAAAGTGTGTATACATGAGTGAGTATAAAAATACTTATTATGGTCATACCAATCAATGAGTTGGCCCCATAAACATATAGTCTCTATATGCATTAACACTAAATAAATTTTAGACATGTCAATATCACCTGACATCATTATCAACCTAAACAATTATCATGATCAATATTGATCAATCTATCCATGGATCCCTTTCAATAAACTCACCAAAAAAACAATTATTTTTGGAAAACAATACGAAAAAAATCTCATAACCCATCACAGATTTCCCACCCAATAATTCACCCTAGAAGCACTAGTCATGAGATGGTTGAGGAAATAAATGTCTTCAATTAGCTCAATAACACTATAGGAAATAAATAAAATATAACTATCTAAAAGGTTTTAGAGGAAATACATGTCTCTATCATAGGAAATACACATCTCCACATCTAGCATCATATACATGTATGTATGCTAAAGAAAATACACATCTACTAGGATAAAGTTATATACTAGTATACATGAGGAAATACACATCTCTAGTGTTTCTATTGAATATCTAGTACTCCCATTCATAGAATAGTGGTTGAGGATTAGAGATAGTATTGGGTGTATCATAGTTCACCTCAACTCTGGAGTGATGGATGTGGAATTGCATCACTAGTTAGGTGAATTACAATCCATTATATTCTTATATCATGGATTCTAGATGAATTAATTATTTCCACTCATATTTCCCATTGTTTTCTAAAAATATCATTTGTGATGTTTTGTTTTAAAAAAATTATTGAAAACTTACTTTTTGTAAAGAATATTTTTGTAAAAGTAGTTTTTGTAAAGAAAGTGAAAGTTATTAAATGTGGTTATTGTAAAGTTACTATAAATCTTATTAAGAAAGTTTGATGAGTTTCTATAAAAGAATAAAGTTATAATGTCCAAAAGTGAGGAAGGTTTTGATATTGTAGAACTTTACAAGACTAGTCAGAAGAATATTTACTTATCACAAAGTTCTCAACATCATGGAAAACCACATTATAAAATATTTCAAAGAAGGGAGGATATAAAGTTTTTTCAGATGCATATTTTCCAGAAAAAAATAATCATATGTAGATCCTGATGTAGTTACCGAACAAAGACACACAAAAAATGATTTTTACATTATTGAAGTTTCCGCACTCAAATTTATAGACACATTTCATCGAACTAATAAACTTCATGAGAGTTATAAGTTTGAATTTTCTAATTTTTAATGAATTAAAACCTTACTTCAGAGTAGAAATTCTTTCTAGACAAAAGTTTCAAACAA